>JANUYF010000015.1:6745900-7403400 GCA_026167975.1 Phrynosoma blainvillii
AGAGATTCCTTCCTTCCCTCTTTCATTTTTTCTATTTTTTTCTCCTTCCTTCCCTCTTCATTTTTTTTCTCCTTCCATCTTTCATTTTTTATTTTTCTCCTTCCTTCTTTCCCTCTTTCATCTTTTCTATTTCTTTCTCCTTCCTATCTTCTCTTTCATTTTTTCTATTTCTTTCTCCTTCCTTCCCCCTTTCATCTTTTCTATTTCTTTCTCTTTCCTATCTTCTCTTTCTTTTTTCTATTCTCCTTCCTTCCTTCCTTCCCTTTCATCTTTTCTATTTCTTTCTCCTTCCTCTTCTTTCATTTTTCCTATTTCTTTCTCCTTCCTTCTTCCCTCTTTCATTTTTTCTATTTCTTTCTCTTCCTTCCTCTTTCATTTTTTTCTATTTTTTCTCCTTCCTTCCCTCATCATTTTTTTTCTCCTTCCATCTTTCATTTTTTATTTTTCTTCTTCCTTCTTTCCCTCTTTCATCTTTTCTATTTCTTTCTCCTTCCTTCCTTCCCCCTTTCCTCTTTTCTATTTCTTTCTCTTTCTTTCCTTCCCCCTTTCATCTTTTCTATTTCTTCCTTCCTTCCATCGCCCTTTCATCTTTTCTATTTCTTTCTCCTTCCTTCCTTCCCCCTTTCATCTTTCTATTTCTTTCTCCTTCCTTCCCCCTTTCATGTTTTCTGTTTCTTTCTCCTTCCTTCCTTCCCCCTTTCATCTTTTCTATTTCTTTCTCCTTCCTATCTTCTTCTTCTTTTCTATTTCTTTCTCCTTCCTTCCTTCCCCCTTTCATCTTTTCTATTTCTTTCTCCTTCCTATCTTCTCTTTCTTCTTTTCTATTTCTTTCTCCTTCCTTCCTTCCTTCCTTCCTTCCTTCCTTCCCCCTTCATCTTCTTTATTTCTTTCTCTTTCCTATCTTCTCTTTCATTTTTTCTATTTCTTTCTTTCCTTCCTTCCTTCCTTCTTTTCTATTTCTTTCTCCTTCCATCCTTCCCCCTTTCATCTTTTCTGTTTCTTTCTCCTTCCTATCTTCTGTTCCCTCTTTCATCTTTCTATTTCTTCCTTCCTTCCTTCGCCCTTTCATCTTTTCTATTTCTTTCTCTTTCCTATCTTCTCTTTCATTTTTTCTATTTCTCCTTCTTTCCTTCCTTCCCCCTTTCATCTTTTCTATTTTCTCTTTCCTATCTTCTTTCTTCTTTTCTATTTCTTTCTCCTTCCTTCCTTCCCCCTTTCATTTTTTCTATTTTTTTCTCCTTCCTTCCCCCTTTCATCTTTTCTATTTCTTTCTCTTTCCTATCTTCTCTTTCATTTTTTCTATTTCTCCTTCCTTCCTTCCCTTTCATCTTTTCTATTTCTTTCTCCTTCCTCTTCTTTCATTTTTCCTATTTCTTTCTCCTTCCTTGCTTCCCTCTTTCATTTTTTCTATTTCTTTCTCCTTCCTTCCCTCTTCATTTTTTTCTCCTTCCTTCTTTCATTTTTTATTTTTCTCCTTCCTTCCTTTCCTCTTTTCTATTTCTTTCTCCTTCCTTCCTTCCCCCTTTCCTCTTTTCTCTTTCTCTTTCTTTCCTTCCCCCTTTCATCTTTCTATTTCTTTCTCCTTCCTTCCTTCCCCTTTCATCTTTTCTGTTTCTTTCTCCTTCCTTCCTTCCCCTTTCATCTTTTCTGTTTCTTTCTCCTTCCTATCTTCTCTTTCTTCTTTTCTATTTCTTTCTCCTTCCTTCCTTCCCTTTCATCATTTCTATTTCTTAATCCTTCCTATCTTCTTTCATTTTTTCTGTTACTTTCTCCTTCCTTCCCTCCTTCATTTTTTCCTTTCTTCCTTCCCTCTTTCATTTTTTTCTATTTTCTCCTTGCTTCCTTCCCTCTTTCATGTTTTCTATTTCTTTCTCCTTCCTTCCTTCCTTCCCCCTTTCATCTTTTCTATTTCTTTCTCCTTCCTTCCCTCTTTCATCTATTCTTTTCTTTCTCCTTCCTATCTCTTCTCTTTCTATTTCTTTCACCTTCCTTCCTTCGCCCTTTCATCTTTCTATTTCTTCCTTCCTTCCTTCGCCCTTTCATCTTCTATTCTCTTCTTCTCTTTCTTCCTTCCTTCCCCTTTCATCTTTTCTATTTTCTCCTTCCTTCCTTCCTTCCCCCTTTCATCTTTCTATTTCTCCTTCCTTCCTTCCTTCCCCCTTTCATCTTTTCTATTTCTTTCTCTTTCCTTCTTCTCTTCTTTCTTCTCCTTCCTTCCTTCCCCTTTCATCTTTCTCTTCTATCTTCTTCTCTTTCTATTCTTCTCCTTCCTTCTCCCCTTCTCTTCTATTTCCTTCCTTCCTTCCCCTTTCATCTTTTCTATTTCTTTCTCTTTTCTTCTCCTTCCTTCCTTCCCTTTCATCTTTCTATTTCTTTCTCCTTCCTCTTATTTCATTTCCTTTCTTCTCCTTCTTCCCTCTTCATTTTTTCTATTTCTTTCTCCTTCCTTCCCTCTTTCATTTTTTCTATTTTTTTCTCCTTCCTTCCCTCTTCATTTTTTCTCCTTCCTTCTTTCATTTTTATTTTCTCCTTCCTTCCTTCCTCTTTCATCTTTCTATTTCTTTCTCCTTCCTTCCTCCCCCTTTCCTCTTTTCTATTTCTTTCTCTTTCTTTCCTTCCTTCCCCTTTCATCTTTTCTATTTCTTTCTCCTTCCTTTCTTCTCTTTCATCTTTTCTATTTCTTTCTCCTTCCTTCCTTCCCCTTTCATCTTTTCTGTTTCTTTCTCCTTCCTATCTTCTCTTTCTTCTTTTCTATTTCTTTCTCCTTCCTTCCCCCTTCATCTTCTCTATTTCTTTCTCTTTCCTATCTTCTCTTTCATTTTTTCTATTTCTTTCTCCTTCCTTCCTTCCCCCTTTCATCTATTCTTTTTCTTTCTCCTTCCTATCTTCTCTTTCTTCTTTTCTATTTCTTTCTCCTTCCTATCTTCTGTTCCCTTTCATCTTTTCTATTTCTTTCACCTTCCTTCCTTCGCCCTTTCATCTTTCTATTTCTTCCTTCCTTCCTTCGCCCTTTCATCTATTTCTTTCTCCTTCCTATCTTCTCTTTCATTTTTTCTATTTCTTTCTCCTTCCTTCCCCCTTTCATCTTTTCTATTTCTTTCTCTTTCCTATCTTCTCTTTCATTTTTTCTATTTCTCCTTCTTTCCTTCCTTCCCCCTTTCATCTTTTCTATTTTCTCTTTCCTATCTTCTTTCTTCTTTTCTATTTCTTTCTCCTTCCTTCCTTCCCCCTTTCATTTTTTCTATTTTTTTCTCCTTCCTTCCTTCCCCCTTTCATCTTTTCTATTTCTTTCTCTTTCCTATCTTCTCTTTCATTTTTTCTATTTCTCCTTCCTTCCTTCCTTCCCTTTCATCTTTTCTATTTCTTTCTCCTTCCTCTTATTTCATTTTTCCTATTTCTTTCTCCTTCCTTGCTTCCCTCTTTCATTTTTTCTATTTCTTTCTCCTTCCTTCCCTCTTTCATTTTTTTCTATTTTTTTCTCCTTCCTTCCCTCTTCATTTTTTTCTTCTTCCTTCTTTCATTTTTCTCCTTCCTTCCTTTCCTCTTTCCTCTTTTCTATTTCTTTCTCCTTCCTTCCTTCCCCCTTTCCTCTTTTCTATTTCTTTCTCTTTCTTTACTTCCCCCTTTCATCTTTTCTATTTCTTTCTTCCTTCCTTCCTTCCCCCTTTCATCTTTCTATTTCTTTCTCCTTCCTTCCTTCCCCCTTCATCTTCTCTATTTCTTTCTCTTTCCTATCTTCTTTCATTTTTTCTATTTCTTTCTCCTTCCATCCTTCCCCCTTTCATCTTTTCTGTTTCTTTCTCCTTCCTTGCTTCCCCCTTTCATCTTTTCTATTTCTTTCTCTTTCCTTCTTTCTTCTTTTCTATTTCTTTCTCCTTCCTTCCTTCCCTCTTTCATCTATTCTTTTTCTTTCTCCTTCCTTCCTTCGCCCCTTCATCTTTTCTATTTCTTTCTCCTTCCTATCTTCTCTTTCTTCTTTTCTATTTCTTTCTCCTTCCTATCTTCTGTTCCCTCTTTCATCTTTTCTATTTCTTTCACCTTCCTTCCTTCGCCCTTTCATCTTTCTATTCTTCCTTCCTTCCTTCCCCCTTTCAACTTTTCTATTTTTTTCTCCTTCCTATCTTCTCTTTCTTCTTTTCTATTTCTTTCTCCTTCCTATCTTCTTTCATCTTTTCTATTTCTTTCTCCTTCCTTCCTTCCCCCTTTCATCTTTTCTATTTCTTTCTCCTTCCTTTCTTCTTTCTTCTTTTCTCTTTCTTTCTCCTTCCTTCCCCTTCATCTTTTCTATTTCTTTCTCTTTCCTATCTTCTCTTTCATTTTTTCTATTTCTTTCTCCTTCCTTCCCCCTTTCATCTTTTCTATTTCTTTCTCCTTCTATCTTTTATATTTCTTTCTCCTACCTTCCTTCATCTTTTCTTTTCTTTCATCTTTTCTATTTCTTTCTCCTTCCTATCTTCTCTTTCATCATTTCTATTCTTTCTCCTTCCTTCCTTCCCCTTCATCTTTTCTATTTCTTTCTCCTTCTCCTTCCCCCCTTTCATCTTTTCTATTTCTTTCTCTTTCCTTTCTTCTTTCTTTTTTCTATTTCTTTCTCCTCCTTTCCTTCCTTCGTCTTTCATCTTTTCTATTTCTTTCTCCTTCCTTTCTTCTCTTTCATCTTTTCTATTTCTTCTCCTTCCTATCTTCTTTCATCTTTCTATTTCCTTCTCTTTCCTTCTTCTTTCTATTTCTTTCTCCTCCTTTCCTTCCTTCCCTTCATCTTTCTATTTCTTTCTCCTTCCTTTCTTCTCTTTCATCTTTTCTATTTCTTTCTCCTTCCTTTCTTCTCTTTCTTCTTTTCTCTTTCTTTCTCCTCCCCCTTCATCTTCTCTATTTCTTTCTCTTTCCTATCTTCTCTTTCATTTTTTCTATTTCTTTCTCCTTCCTTCCTTCCCCTTTCATCTATTCTTTTTCTTTCACCTTCCTTCCTTCGCCCTTTCATCTTTCTATTTCTTCCTTCCTTCCTTCGCCCTTTCATCTTTTCTATTTCTTTCTCCTTCCTATCTTCTCTTTCATTTTTTCTATTTCTTTCTCCTTCCTTCCCCCTTTCATCTTTTCTATTTCTTTCTTCCTTCCTTCCTTCCTTCCTTCCCCCTTTCATATTTTCTATTTCTTTCTCTTTCCTATCTTCTCTTTCATTTTTTCTATTTCTCCTTCTTTCCTTCCTTCCCCCTTTCATCTTTTCTATTTTCTCTTTCCTATCTTCTTTCTTCTTTCTATTTCTTTCTCCTTCCTTCCTTCCCCCTTTCATTTTTTCTATTTTTTTCTCCTTCCTTCCTTCCCCCTTTCATCTTTTCTATTTCTTTCTCTTTCCTATCTTCTCTTTCATTTTTTCTATTTCTCCTTCCTTCCTTCCTTCCCTTTCATCTTTTCTATTTCTTTCTCCTTCCTCTTATTTCATTTTTCCTATTTCTTTCTCCTTCCTTGCTTCCCTCTTTCATTTTTTCTATTTCTTCTCCTTCCTTCCCTCTTTCATTTTTTTCTATTTTTTTCTCCTTCCTTCCCTCTTCATTTTTTTCTTCTTCCTTCTTTCATTTTTTATTTTTCTCCTTCCTTCCTTTCCTCTTTCCTCTTTTCTATTTCTTTCTCCTTCCTTCCTTCCCCCTTTCCTCTTTTCTATTTCTTTCTCTTTCTTTACTTCCCCCTTTCATCTTTTCTATTTCTTTCTCCTTCCTTCCTTCCCCCTTTCATCTTTCTATTTCTTTCTCCTTCCTTCCTTCCCCCTTCATCTTCTCTATTTCTTTCTCTTTCCTATCTTCTCTTTCATTTTTTCTATTTCTTTCTCCTTCCATCCTTCCCCCTTTCATCTTTTCTGTTTCTTTCTCCTTCCTTGCTTCCCCCTTTCATCTTTTCTATTTCTTTCTCTTTCCTATGTTCTCTTTCATTTTTTCTATTTCTCCTTCCTTCCTTCCTTCCCTTTCATCTTTTCTATTTCTTTCTCCTTCCTCTTCTTTCATTTTTCCTATCTTTCTCCTTCCTTCTTTCCCTCTTTCATTTTTTCTATTTCTTTCTCCTTCCTTTCCTCTTTCATTTTTTTCTATTTTTTTCTCCTTCCTTCTTTCATTTTTTATTTTTCTCCTTCCTTCCTTCCCTTTCATCTTTTCTATTTCTTTCTCCTTCCTTCCTTCCCCCTTTCATCTTTTCTATTTCTTTCTCTTTCTTTCCTTCCCCCTTTCATCTTTCTATTTCTTTCTCCTTCCTTCCCCCTTTCATGTTTTCTATTTCTTTCTCCTTCCTTCCTTCCCCCTTTCATCTTTTCTATTTCTTTCTCCTTCCTTCCCCCTTTCATCTTTTCTATTTTTTTCTTCCTTCTTTCATCTTTTCTATTTCTTTCTCCTTCCTTCTTCCCTCTTTCATTTTTTCTATTTGTTGCTCCTTCCTTATTTTTTCTATTTGTCTCCTTCCTTTCCTCTTTCATTTTTTCGGTTTCTTCCTCCTTCCTTCCTTCCCTTCATTTTTTCTATTTCCTTATCCTTCCTTCCTTTACTTTTTCATTTTCTTTCTATTTCTTTATCCTTCCTTCCTTCCCTCTTTCATTTTTTCTATTTCTTTCTCCTTCCTTCCTTCCCTCTTTCATTTTTTCTATTTCTTTCTCCTTCCTTCCTTCCCTCTTTCATATTTTATTTTTCTCCTTCCTTCCTTCCCCCTTTCCTCTTTTCTGTTTCTTTCTCCTTCCTTCCTTCCCTTTCATCTTTTCTATTTCTTTCTCCTTCCTTCTTTCTTCTTTTCTATTTCTTTCTCCTTCCTTCCTTCCCTCTTTCATCTATTCTTTTTCTTTCTCCTTCCTTCCTTCCCCTTTCATCTTTTCTATTTCTTTCTCCTTCCTTTCTTCTCTTTCTTCTTTTCTCTTTCTTTCTCCTTCCTTCCCCTTCATCTTTTCTATTTCTTTCTCCTTCCTATCTTCTCTTTCTTCTTTTCTATTTCTTTCTCCTTCCTATCTTCTGTTCCCTCTTTCATCTTTTCTATTTCTTTCACCTTCCTTCCTTCGCCCTTTCATCTTTCTATTTCTTCCTTCCTTCCTTCCCCCTTTCATCTTTTCTATTTTTTTCTCCTTCCTATCTTCTCTTTCTTCTTTTCTATTTCTTTCTCCTTCCTATCTTTTCATCTTTTCTATTTCTTTCTCCTTCCTTCCTTCCCCCTTTCATCTTTTCTATTTCTTTCTCCTTCCTTTCTTCTCTTTCTTTCTCCTTCCTTCCCCTTCATCTTTTCTATTTCTTTCTCTTTCCTATCTTCTCTTTCATTTTTTCTATTTCTTTCTCCTTCCTTCCCCCTTTCATCTTTTCTATTTCTTTCTCCTTCTATCTTTTATATTTCTTTCTCCTACCTTCCTTCATCTTTTCTTTTCTTTCATCTTTTCTATTTCTTTCTCCTTCCTATCTTCTCTTTCATCATTTCTATTTCTTTCTCCTTCCTTCCTTCCCCTTCATCTTTTCTATTTCTTTCTCCTTCCTTCCTTCCCCCTTTCATCTTTTCTATTTCTTTCTCTTTCCTTTCTTCTTTCTTTTTTTCTATTTCTTTCTCCTCCTTTCCTTCCTTCGTCTTTCATCTTTTCTATTTCTTTCTCCTTCCTTTCTTCTCTTTCATCTTTTCTATTTCTTTCTCCTTCCTATCTTCTTTCATCTTTTCTATTTCCTTCTCTTTCCTTTCTTCTTTTCTATTTCTTTCTCCTCCTTTCCTTCCTTCCCCTTTCATCTTTTCTATTTTTTTCTCCTTCCTTTCTTCTCTTTCATCTTTTCTATTTCTTTCTCCTTCCTTTCTTCTCTTTCTTCTTTTCTCTTTCTTTCTCCTTCCTTTCTTCTCTTTCTTCTTTTCTCTTTCTTTCTCCTTCCTTCCCCCTTCATCTTCTCTATTTCTTTCTCTTTCCTATCTTCTCTTTCATTTTTTCTATTTCTTTCTCCTTCCTTCCTTCCCCCTTTCATCTATTCTTTTTCTTTCTCCTTCCTATCTTCTCTTTCTTCTTTTCTATTTCTTTCTCCTTCCTATCTTCTGTTCCCTCTTTCATCTTTTCCATTTCTTTCACCTTCCTTCCTTCGCCCTTTCATCTTTCTATTTCTTCCTTCCTTCCTTCGCCCTTTCATCTTTTCTATTTCTTTCTCCTTCCTATCTTCTCTTTCATTTTTTCTATTTCTTTCTCCTTCCTTCCCCCTTTCATCTTTTCTATTTCTTTCTCTTTCCTATCTTCTCTTTCATTTTTTCTATTTCTCCTTCTTTCCTTCCTTCTCCCTTTCATCTTTTCTATTTTCTCTTTCCTATCTTCTTTCTTCTTTTCTATTTCTTTCTCCTTCCTTCCTTCCCCCTTTCATTTTTTCTATTTTTTTCTCCTTCCTTCCTTCCCCCTTTCATCTTTTCTATTTCTTTCTCTTTCCTATCTTCTCTTTCATTTTTTCTATTTCTCCTTCCTTCCTTCCTTCCCTTTCATCTTTTCTATTTCTTTCTCCTTCCTCTTATTTCATTTTTCCTATTTCTTTCTCCTTCCTTGCTTCCCTCTTTCATTTTTTCTATTTCTTTCTCCTTCCTTCCCTCTTTCATTTTTTTCTATTTTTTTCTCCTTCCTTTCTTCTCTTTCTTCTTTTCTCTTTCTTTCTCCTTCCTTCCCCCTTTCATCTTTTCTATTTCTTTCTCCTTCTATCTTTTCTATTTCTTTCTCCTACCTTCCTTCATCTTTTCTTTTCTTTCATCTTTTCTATTTCTTTCTCCTATCTTCTCTTTCATCATTTCTATTTCTTTCTCCTTCCTTCCCTCTTTCATCTTTTGTATTTCTTTCTCCTTCCTATTTTCTCTTTCTTCTTTTGTATTTCTTTCTCCTTCCTATCTTCTGTTCCCTCTATCATCTTTTCTATTTCTTTCTCCTTCCTTCCTTCCCCCTTTCATCTTTTCTATTTCTTTCTCCTTCCTTTCTTCTTTCTTTTCTATTTCTTTCTCCTTCCTCCCCCCTTTCATCTTTTCTATTTCTTTCTCTTTCCTATCTTCTCTTTCATTTTTTCTATTTCTTTCTCCTTCCTTCCTTCCCCTTTCATCTTTTCTATTTCTTTCTCCTTCTATCTTTTCTATTTCTTTCTCCTTCCTTCCTTCATCTTTTCTATTTCTTTCTCCTTCCTTCCTTCCTTCCCCCTTTCATCTTTTCTATTTCTTTCTCCTTCCTTCCCCTTTCATCTTTTCTATTTCTTTCTCCTTTTCCTTCCTTCCTATGTTGTCTTTCATCTTTTCTATTTCTTTTCTAAAAGAAATAGAAATAGAAAAGATGAAAGGGGGAAGGAAGGAGAAAGAAATAGAAAAAATGAAAGAGAAGATAGGAAGGAAAAAGAAATAGAAAAGAGGGAAGGAAAGGAAGGAGAAAGAAACAGAAAAGAGGGAAGGGGAAGGAAGGAAGGAGAAAGAAATAGAAAAGAGGAGAAAGAAACAGAAAAGATGAAAGAGGGAAGGGAAGGGAAGGAAGGAGAAAGAAATAGAAAAGAGGAAAGGGGAAAGGAGGAAAGGGGGAAGCTATTTCTTGCTCATTCATGGAAAAGACTAAGGGGGAAGCTATTTCTTACTACTTCCTTCCTTCCCCCCCTTCCCCTTTCATCTTTCTATTTCTTTCTCCTCTTTTCTATTTCTTTCTTCTTCCTTCCTTCCCCTTCCCTCTTTCATCTTCTCTATTTCTTTCTCCTTCCCCTTCCCTCTTTTCTATTTCTTTTTCCTTCCTATCTTCTCTTTCATTTTTTCTATTTCTTTCTCCTTCCTTCCCCCTTCCCTCTTTTCTATTTCTTTTCTATTTTAGAAAAGAAATAGAAAAGATGAAAGAGAACATAGGAAGGAAGGAAAAGGAGAAAGAAATAGAAAAGATGAAAGGGGAAGGAAGGAGAAAGAAATAGAAAAGATGAAAGAGAAGATAGGAAGGAGAAAGAAATAGAAAAGATGAAAGAAAAGAAAAGATGAAGGAAGGAAGGAAGGAGAAAGAAATAGAAAAGATAGGAGAAAGAAATAGAAAAGATGAAAGGGGAAGGAAGGAGAAAGAAATAGAAAAGATGAAAGAGAAGATAGGAAGGAGAAAGAAATAGAAAAGATAGGAGAAAGAAATAGAAAACATGAAAAGGGAAGGAAGGAGAAAGAAATAGAAAAGATGGAAGGAAGAAAATGAAAGAAGATGGAAAGGGGAAGAATGAAAGAGGGAAGATAAGAAGGAGAAAGAAATAGAAAAGATGGAAGGAAGGAAGTGGAAAGAAACAGAAAAAATGAAAGAAGATGGGAAGGAGAAAAGATGAAAGGGGGAAGGATGGAAGGAGAAAGAAATCGAAAAGAAGAAAGAGAAGATTTGAAGGAGAAAGAAATAGAAAAAATGAAGGAGGGAAGCAAGGAAGGAGAAGGAGAAAGAAATAGAAAAAATGAAATTGGGAAGGAAGGAAGGAGAAAGAAATGGAAAAAATGAAAGAGGGACGGAAGGAAGGAGAAAGAAATAGAAAAAATGAAAGAAGGAAGGAGAAAAATAGAAAAAATGAAAGGGAACAAGGAAGGAGAAAATAGAAAAAATGAGAGGGAAGGAAAGAAGGAGAAAAATATGAAAGAGGGAAGGAAGGAAGGAGAAAGAAATAGAGGAAATGAAATGGAGATTAGGACAAGAAAGATAAATAGAATATAGATAAAAGGAGGAGGGAGAGGGAATAAAATAGAATGAGAGAAGAGAAGAAAGTAAAGAAGAAGTAAAAGAATGAAACGAAATTAGAAGTGAGAGAGGAAAGAAGAAAGAGGGAAAGAATAAAAAAGAAGAGAGGGAGAGAAGAAAGAAAGGAATAAAGAAAAGACAAAGAAACAGTAAAGAGGAAATTAAAGGAAGGAAATGAAATGAAAACAGAGAGGGAAGGTAAAATAAAAATAGAGGAAGAAGAAGGTGGGAAGAATAAGAGAGAAGAAAGAGAGAAAGGAAGGGAGGGAGGAATGAAACAAAGACAAAGAAACTAAAGACAAGAAGTAAAATATAGAGGCAATATAAAATAAATAGAAAATAGAGAAAAGGAGGAGGGGGAAGGAACAAGGAAAGAAGGAAAAAGAGGAGAGAAGGAAGCAATCAAGGGAGGAATGAAATAAAGACAGGAACAGTAAAGAAGAAGCAAAAATGAAACAAAATGGAGAATAAGAGGGAAGATAAATAGAAAATAGAGAAAGGAGGAGGGAAGGAAAGTAGTATAGAGGAAAGCAGAAGACAGAGGAAAAGGTGTAAAAAGGAAGGAGGGAAGGAATAAAAAAGGAGGACAGAGGGAGAGAAGAAAGAAACAAGGGAGGAATCAAAAAGAAAGTAAAAACTAGAAGTAAAAGGTAGGAAACAACATGAAAAAAGAGCGAAGATAAACAGAAAAGAGAGAAAGGAGGAGGGAAGGAACAAATAAGAAAAGAGGTAAAGAAGAAAGCAGAAGAGGAAAAGGAAGGAGGGAGGGAATAAAAAGCAGAGGGAGAGAAGAAAAGCAAGCAAGGAACGAAATAAAGAAACAGTGAAGACAAGAAGTCAAAGAGGAAAGAAACGCAATGAAAAAAGAAAAGATAAATATAAAATAAAGAGTTAACGAACGAAAAAGAGGTATAGAAAAAAGCAGAAGACAGGAAAAGGTGGAAAAAGGAAGGAGGGAAGGAATAAAAAAGGATGGAGAGAAGCAAGCAAGGAACGAAATAAAGACAAAGAAACAGTAAAGACAAGAAGTGAAAGAGGAAGGAAATGGAGAATGAGAGAGGGAAGATAGAGAATAGAGAGAGAAAGAGAGAAGGAACAAATAACAGAAAAGAGGTATAGAAGAAAGCAGGAGAGAGGAAAAGGTGGAAAAGGGAACGAGGGAAGTAATAAAAAGGGAACAATGGAAGAAGAAATTAAAAAAACAATGAAACAGTAAAGAAAAGAAGTGAAAGGAAGGAAAGGAGGTTAAAAGTATAAAATAAAAGAGGAAGGAAGGAAGAGAAAATAGAAGAGGGAGGCAGGAAGGATAGGAAAAGGAAAAGGGCACGGGAAGAAAGGGACCCCAAACACAGGGCCCTGCCCTAAGGACCCCCAATGCAATGGCATGGGAAGAAAGGGACCCCGAACACAGTGCCCCTGCCCTGAGGACCCCCAATGCAATGGCATGGGAAGAAAGAGACCCCAAACACAGTGCCCTGCCCTAAGGACCCCCAATGCAATGGCATGGGAAGAAAGGGACCCCAAACACAGGGCCCCTGCCCTGAGGACCCCCAATGCAATGGCATGGGAAGAAAGGGACCCCGAACACAGTGCCCCTGCCCTGAGGACCCCCAATGCAATGGCATGGGAAGAAAGAGACCCCAAACACAGGGCCCTGCCCTAAGGACCCCCAATGCAATGGCATGGGAAGAAAGGGACCCCAAACACAGGGCCCCTGCCCTGAGGACCCCCAATGCAATGGCATGGGAAGAAAGAGACCCCGAACACAGGGCCCTGGTAAAAGGACCCTCAATGCAATGGCATGAGAAGAAAGGGATAAAGAACAAAGGGATGTGAAAGTAACAGAAAATAAAACATGGCAGGAAGGAATTCAGGAAAGAGGGAAGAAATAACAGCAAAAAAGATCAAACAAAGAAGGGAAGGAAAGAATCAAAAACAGAAGAGAGACGGAGGAAGGAATGAAGGTAAAAAAGAAAAGAAAGGGGAAGGCAGGCAGGAAAAATACACAGAAAAGAGGTAAAAAGGAAGGAAGGTAAAAGGAAAGAGGGGAAGGTAGAAGGAGGGTAGGAATAAAAAAGGAGAAGAGAAAAGGATTGATGCAAGGAATGAAGAAAGGATAAAGAAATATAAAAGAGGCTTAAAAGGAGGAAGGTAAAAGAAACAGAAAAGAAGAGAGGAAAAGACAGAAATAGAAAATAGTGAAGGCATAAAGTGGAAAGGAATAAAAATCCAAAGAAAAGAGGGAAGGAAGGAAGGAAGGAACAGAAAAGAAAATGTAAAGAATGAAGGCAGAGGAAACAGCAAAGAGGGAAAGAAGGAAGGAGGGAAGGAAGAAAAAAGGAAAGGAAAAAAGCAAGCTAGGGAGGAAGAAAATAAAAGACAATGAAACAGTAAAGAAAAATGAAAAAGGAAAGAAAGAAGGCAAAAAATTGAAAAGGAGGAGGAAGGAGGGAAGGTAAAAGAAACAATAAAAGAGGGTAAGAAAGGAGGGAAGGAATAAAAAACAGAAAAGGGCAAATTAACAGAAAATGAAGTTAAAATGAAGGCTAAAAAAACAAAAGGATATAAAAAATGGAAGGCAGCAAAAAAAGGAAAAAGGGAGAGAAGGAAGAAAGGAGGGAGGGAGAGAGAGAGAGAGAAAGACATAAAATAGGAAGGAAGGAAGTAAAAGAAAAGCAGTAAAGAATGAAGGAAGGTAAATGAAGCATTAAAAAGGGGAAAGATGGAAGGAAGGAGGGAGGGAGGAAAGGGAAAGAAACAGAAAAGAAAACAAGGAAGGAAGGTAAAATAAAGAGAAAATAGGGAAAGAAGGAGGGAAGGAATAGAAAAGAAAAGGGAAGGAAGGAAGGAAGGACATTAAAAAAGAGAAGGATGGATGGAAGGGAAACGGAACAGAAAAAATAAACACCAAAGGGGAAAAAAGGAAGAAGGGAAGGAAGAAAAAGAAAACAGGGAGGGAAGAAAGAAATGAAATAAACACAAAAAAGTAAAAAAAGGAAAGAAGGAAAAAGTAACAACATAAAATAAAAGGCTGAAGGAAGGAAGGAAAAATATACAGATGACAATAGGGAAATAAAGGAGGAGGGAAGGAAGATTAACAAAAAGGTAAAGAACAAAGGAATGTGAAAGAAACAAAAAAGGAATAAGTAAACGGAAGAAAGGAAGGTAAAAGTAACAGAAAAAGGGATGTGAGATGGTAGGAGGGAAAGAAGGAAGGAAAGAAGAAAAGAAAGAAAGGACAGGTTGCTTACCTGTAACAGTATTTCTTCAAGTGGTCATCTGCGAATTCACACAAAAGAAAGACACAACACAATGGGCATCGCTTTATTAAATAAGCAATTCCAATGGCAATAAAATAGAGGGAACAATGGAAAAAGGAAGGAAGGAAGGAAGGAAAAGAGGTGTGCAAAGGGAAAGCAGAGGACCTGGCAATGAAACCTTCCATTAAACCCTCCCTCCAAAGGGATCAGGCCCTTCTTCTTCCGTCTCTTTGGCCCCATTCATTCTGAACCTATGATGATGATAATAATAATAATAATAATAATAATAATAATAATAATAATAATTATCACTATCATCCTGAACCTGAACTTCTTCTTAAACCCAGATTGTTGCTCCGGAGGACCCAAGGGAAACCCTAGCACTATGTTTTGCCCATTGCCTTTCTATTGCTGTAGGTCTCCCAGCGTGGGCTATTGGGTGACCTTGGACAAGTCACACTCTCTCAGCCTTAGTGGAAGGCAAAGGCAAACCCCCGCCCAACAAATCCTGAGAAAGAAAACGCAGCAAAAGTGTTGTCCTAAGTCAGAAGTGACTTGAAAGCACACAACAACAACAACAACAACAACCGCAAAGGAGAGAGTGTGAATCACACCCCCAAACCCATTGCTTCTTAATTAAGTCCTACTCAATCTTAGGACAGAGGCCATAACACCCTTTGGCCCTACAACCCTTGTCGCCCCAGTGGGATCCTAGGTCCAAAACGCACCGCGGAAATAATCCAGTTTGAGACCGCCCTTTTCACTGCCCTGGCTCAGCACTAGGGAATCCTGGGAACTGTAGTGTAGTCTGGTGCCAGAGCTCTCTGACAGAGGAGGCTCAAGGTCTCCCAAAACTACACTTCCCAGAATTCCCGGCTGCTGAGTTCAAGTGGCGTCAAACCGCATTACTTCTGCAGCCCTGGATGTCAGCCTCAGGATACGAACCCAGGTCTCTCTCTCTTCTTAAGACCCAGAATTGGTCTTCCATGTTTCCTTATTCAGATATATGGGCCTAAATGCAGAGAAATGCAAAAGGGAGAAGGGAGAAACAAAGAAAGAAAGCGCTGAGATACAGTACACCAACTCAATGCTGCATTAAGACCGGCTGCATAAAAGGATTTATAGGCTGACAGAGTACCATCTCTTAGTGCCTTGGGATTTATAGGCTGACAGAGAGAGTACCATCTCTTAGAGAGGTGAGGAAGAGGAAGAGGAAGAAGGAAGAGCCCCGTAGTTTCCCCTTCTGACCTAGACACTGCCAAACAAAGACAGGGATGCAATCATGCAGCTTATAAACATCATTATAATGAAACCTGAAACATGGGAAGCATTTATCACATGCAGGAAATCCTGTGCAGAAAAGGGATTTAAATCGGGGGAAAGCCTCCGCAAAAGCGGGTAGATTTTCACACAAAGAAAGTCGGTTTTAAAGTGTGCTTAACCCGAACGGAAAGTAGTCAAAAGCTGCTTCTTTTTAATTTCAGAAAATCCCGAAAGTGAAAAGAAGAGGCTTTTGACTACTACTACTAATAATAATAATTTATATCCCGCCTCTCCAAACAGATCGAAGCAGCTAAGGATAATAAAGCAACATTAAAATACAGTAAAACATCCTATGCCATAAGCCCTCCCATCCTCAATAAAAAGGACATTTCCATTATTAAAACAAAGCAGGGGCAATGGATGGGAGGCGACTGAGAAGCGGCTACTCTGGGAAGGAAGGAAGGAAGGAAGGAAGGAAGGAAGGAAGGAAGGAAGGAAGGAAGGAGAGAAGGAAGGGAGGGAGGGAGGGAGGGAGGAAGGAAGGAAGGAAGGAAGAAATAGGTCTTGACTGCCTTTTTAAAGCAGTCGAGACTAGACTACTCTCCGTTTGGGTTCAGCTCACTTTAAAATGGATGTCCGTGAAAATCTCCCCACCTTTTAAACCCCGTTTCTGTTCAGGATTTCTTTCCCCGTCTGATAAAGTCCACATAGAGAAAAGGTTAGGAGCAAGTGCCCAGCAGAGAAGTCCGGTTGTGAAGCCGTCCTGGGGAGTCCGTTCTGAAGGAGACGGTCAGCCGTGTCCAAAATCCAAGGACGGAGGAGGTTCTGGTCTCCCTTTCGCCTGCCATGTCTTCAGCTTCGTCCTTGTTAGGATACAAAAGATAAACATTGACGCAGATGCATCAGAGCAATGATCTCAACATAATGGCCGTTGCATTCTGACCGTTTCAGCAAGACAAGAAAGAAGAGGCTTGGAAAGGAGGAAGGAGGGGAAGAAATTAAGATAGAAAGGCCTCCATACTTGGAGGCCCATTCAAGCAAAGCAGACTTTTAGGGTCTCCTTTGCCATTCATACAAATACGCAAATTCACACAAAAACCCACCAGCCAGGGATACCTTTATTGGAACAACCAAAATGCACAATCTTCTACGTGTTGCAAGCTTTCGAAGCTCCATGGGCTTCTTCTGCTTCTTCTTCATCAGGCAAGAGGTTACCAACCAAAGAGGGCAAAAACAGGACCATTGGAGTTGTTAGCCAGATGCCTGCATTTTGACGTTTCTGTCCTTAGTTAAGATGGTAAGGGACCAAAGTGGAGAGAAAATGCCTTCTTTATTATTATTTTAGGGATGATCTGGCAGCGGCAGAGCCCCAAAATCACAAATCTGGTTCTGCCCTGACTTCATGTCCTTTGAACGAAGGTGAAGGGTGGGAAAACCAAAATGTTTCATCTCACACACAATTCCAGTCAGGGCTGGGAATTTTATTTGGAAATTCGATGTTTTCTGTGTGGTTTGATGGTTTTATTGCCTCAGTACTAAACTTAGTGCAAAAGCAGTGGCATGGCACTAAGGACAGGCACCACAACAAAGTGGCACCGCAATAAGGACACCAAAACGTGGTTGTACTGCACTAACAGACACCACAATGCAATGGCATGGGAAGAAAGGGACCCCAAACACAGGGCCCTGCCCTAAGGACCCCCAATGCAATGGCATGGGAAGAAAGGGACCCCAAACACAGTGCCCTGCCCTAAGGACCCCCAATGCAATGGCATGGGAAGAAAGAGACCCCAAACACACTGCCCTGCCCTAAGGACCCCCAATGCAATGGCATGGGAAGAAAGAGACCCCGAACACAGTGCCCTTGCCCTAAGGACCCCCAATGCAATGGCATGGGAAGAAAGAGACCCCGAACACAGTGCCCTGCCCTAAGGACCCCCAATGCAATGGCATGGGTAGAAAGGGACCCCAAACACAGGGCCCTGCCCTAAGGACCCCCAATGCAATGGCATGGGAGGAAAGAGACCCCAAACACAGGGGCCCTGCCCTAAGGACCCCAATGCAATGGCATGGGAGGAAAGAGACCCCAAACACAGGGGCCCTGCCCTAAGGACTCCCAATGCAATGGCATGGGAAGAAAGAGACCCCGAACACAGTGCTCTGCCCTAAGGACCCCCAATGCAATGGCATGGGAAGAAAGAGACCCCAAACACAGTGCCCCTGCCCTAAGGACCCCAATGCAATGGCATGGGAAGAAAGAGACCCCAAACACAGGGCCCTGCCCTAAGGACCCCCAATGCAATGGCATGGGAGGAAAGGGACCCCAAACACAGGGCCCTGCCCTAAGGACCCCTAATGCAATGGCATGGGAAGAAAGAGACCCCGAACACAGTGCTCTGCCCTAAGGACCCCCAATGCAATGGCATGGGAAGAAAGAGACCCCAAACACAGTGCTCTGCCCTAAGGACCCCCAATGCAATGGCATGGGAAGAAAGAGACCCCGAACACAGTGCTCTGCCCTAAGGACCCCCAATGCAATGGCATGGGAAGAAAGAGACCCCAAACACAGTGCCCCTGCCCTAAGGACCCCAATGCAATGGCATGGGAAGAAAGGGACCCCGAACACAGGGCCCTGCCCTAAGGACCCCAATGCAATGGCATGGGAAGAAAGGGACCCCAAACACAGGGCCCTGCCCTAAGGACCCCCAATGCAATGGCATGGGAAGAAAGGGACCCCTAACCCCCAATGCAATGGCATGGGAAGAAAGAGACCCCCAGAACACAGTGCCCTGCCCTAAGGACCCCAATGCAATGGCATGGGAAGAAAGGGACCCCAAGCACAGGGCCCCTGCCCTAAGGACCCCCAATGCAATGGCATGGGAAGAAAGAGACCCCAAACACAGGGCCCTGCCCTAAGGACCCCCAATGCAATGGCATGGGAAGAAAGAGACCCCAAACACAGGGCCCCTGCCCTAAGGACCCCCAATGCAATGGCATGGGAAGAAAGAGACCCCCAGAATACAGTGCCCTGCCCTAAGGACCCCCAATGCAATGGCATGGGAAGAAAGAGACCCCGAACACAGTGCCCTGCCCTAAGGACCCCAATGCAATGGCATGGGAAGAAAGGGACCCCGAACACAGTGCCCTGCCCTAAGGACCCCAATGCAATGGCATGGGAAGAAAGGGACCCCGAAAACAGTGCCCTGCCCTAAGGACCCCAATGCAATGGCATGGGAAGAAAGGGACCCCGAACACAGGGTCCCTGCCCTAAGGACCCCCAATGCAATGGCATGGGGAGAAAGAGACCCCAAATACAGGACCCCTGCCCTAAGGACCCCAATGCAATGGCATGGGAGGAAAGAGACCCCAAACACAGGGGCCCTGCCCTAAGGACCCCCAATGCAATGGCATGGGAAGAAAGAGACCCCGAACACAGTGCTCTGCCCTAAGGACCCCCAATGCAATGGCATGGGAAGAAAGAGACCCCAAACACAGTGCCCCTGCCCTAAGGACCCCAATGCAATGGCATGGGAAGAAAGAGACCCCAAACACAGGGCCCTGCCCTAAGGACCCCCAATGCAATGGCATGGGAGGAAAGGGACCCCAAACACAGGGCCCTGCCCTAAGGACCCCCAATGCAATGGCATGGGAAGAAAGAGACCCCGAACACAGTGCTCTGCCCTAAGGACCCCCAATGCAATGGCATGGGAAGAAAGAGACCCCAAACACAGTGCTCTGCCCTAAGGACCCCCAATGCAATGGCATGGGAAGAAAGAGACCCCGAACACAGTGCTCTGCCCTAAGGACCCCCAATGCAATGGCATGGGAAGAAAGAGACCCCAAATACAGTGCCCCTGCCCTAAGGACCCCAATGCAATGGCATGGGAAGAAAGGGACCCCGAACACAGGGCCCTGCCCTAAGGACCCCAATGCAATGGCATGGGAAGAAAGGGACCCCAAACACAGGGCCCTGCCCTAAGGACCCCCAATGCAATGGCATGGGAAGAAAGGGACCCCTAACCCCCAATGCAATGGCATGGGAAGAAAGAGACCCCCAGAACACAGTGCCCTGCCCTAAGGACCCCAATGCAATGGCATGGGAAGAAAGGGACCCCAAGCACAGGGCCCCTGCCCTAAGGACCCCCAATGCAATGGCATGGGAAGAAAGAGACCCCAAACACAGGGCCCTGCCCTAAGGACCCCCAATGCAATGGCATGGGAAGAAAGAGACCCCAAACACAGGGCCCCTGCCCTAAGGACCCCCAATGCAATGGCATGGGAAGAAAGAGACCCCCAGAATAGAGTGCCCTGCCCTAAGGACCCCCAATGCAATGGCATGGGAAGAAAGAGACCCCGAACACAGTGCCCTGCCCTAAGGACCCCAATGCAATGGCATGGGAAGAAAGGGACCCCGAACACAGTGCCCTGCCCTAAGGACCCCAATGCAATGGCATGGGAAGAAAGGGACCCCGAAAACAGTGCCCTGCCCTAAGGACCCCAATGCAATGGCATGGGAAGAAAGGGACCCCAAACACAGTGCCCCTGCCCTAAGGACCCCCAATGCAATGGCATGGGAAGAAAGAGACCCCGAACACAGTGCCCTTGCCCTAAGGACCCCCAATGCAATGGCATGGGAAGAAAGAGACCCCAAACACAGTGCCCTGCCCTAAGGACCCCCAATGCAATGGCATGGGAAGAAAGAGACCCCGAACACAGTGCCCTGCCCTAAGGACCCCCAATGCAATGGCATGAGAAGAAAGGGACCCCAAACACAGGGCCCTGCCCTAAGGACCCCCAATGCAATGGCATGGGAAGAAAGAGACCCCAAACACAGGGCCCTGCCCTAAGGACGACAATGTAATGGCATGGGAAGAAAGGGACCCCAAGCACAGGGCCCCTGCCCTAAGGACCCCCAATGCAATGGCATGGGAAGAAAGGGACCCCAAACACAGGGTCCCTGCCCTAAGGACCCCCAATGCAATGGCATGGGAAGAAAGGGACCCCAAGCACAGGACCCCTGCCCTAAGGACCCCCAATGCAATGGCATGGGAAGAAAGAGACCCCAAACACAGGGCCCTGCCCTAAGGACCCCCAATGCAATGGCATGGGAGGAAAGGGACCCCAAACACAGGGCCCTGCCCTAAGGACCCCCAATGCAATGGCATGGGAAGAAAGAGACCCCGAACACAGTGCTCTGCCCTAAGGACCCCCAATGCAATGGCATGGGAAGAAAGAGACCCCGAACACAGGGCCCCTGCCCTAAGGACCCCCAATGCAATGGCATGGGAGGAAAGAGACCCCAAACACAGGGCCCCTGCCCTAAGGACCCCCAATGCAATGGCATGGGAAGAAAGAGACCCCGAACAAAGTGCTCTGCCCTAAGGACCCCCAATGCAATGGCATGGGGAGAAAGAGACCCCAAACACAGGGCCCCTGCCCTAAGGACCCCAATGCAATGGCATGGGAAGAAAGAGACCCCAAATACAGGACCCCTGCCCTAAGGACCCCCAATGCAATGGCATGGGAAGAAAGGGACCCCAAACACAGTGCCCTGCCCTAAGGGACCCCCAATGCAATGGCATGGGAAGAAAGAGACCCCAAACACAGGGCCCCTGCCCTAAGGACCCCAATGCAATGGCATGGGAGGAAAGAGACCCCAAACACAGGGGCCCTGCCCTAAGGACCCCCAATGCAATGGCATGGGAAGAAAGAGACCCCAAACACAGGGCCCTGCCCTAAGGACGACAATGTAATGGCATGGGAAGAAAGGGACCCCAAGCACAGGGCCCCTGCCCTAAGGACCCCCAATGCAATGGCATGGGAAGAAAGGGACCCCAAACACAGGGTCCCTGCCCTAAGGACCCCCAATGCAATGGCATGGGAAGAAAGGGACCCCAAGCACAGGACCCCTGCCCTAAGGACCCCCAATGCAATGGCATGGGAAGAAAGAGACCCCAAACACAGGGCCCTGCCCTAAGGACCCCCAATGCAATGGCATGGGAGGAAAGGGACCCCAAACACAGGGCCCTGCCCTAAGGACCCCCAATGCAATGGCATGGGAAGAAAGAGACCCCGAACACAGTGCTCTGCCATAAGGACCCCCAATGCAATGGCATGGGAAGAAAGAGACCCCGAACACAGGGCCCCTGCCCTAAGGACCCCCAATGCAATGGCATGGGAGGAAAGAGACCCCAAACACAGGGCCCCTGCCCTAAGGACCCCCAATGCAATGGCATGGGAAGAAAGAGACCCCGAACAAAGTGCTCTGCCCTAAGGACCCCCAATGCAATGGCATGGGGAGAAAGAGACCCCAAATACAGTGCCCCTGCCCTAAGGACCCCAATGCAATGGCATGGGAAGAAAGAGACCCCAAATACAGGACCCCTGCCCTAAGGACCCCCAATGCAATGGCATGGGAAGAAAGGGACCCCAAACACAGTGCCCTGCCCTAAGGACCCCCAATGCAATGGCATGGGAAGAAAGGGACCCCTAACCCCCAATGCAATGGCATGGGAAGAAAGAGACCCCCAGAACACAGTGCCCTGCCCTAAGGACCCCAATGCAATGGCATGGGAAGAAAGGGACCCCAAGCACAGGGCCCCTGCCCTAAGGACCCCCAATGCAATGGCATGGGAAGAAAGAGACCCCAAACACAGGGCCCTGCCCTAAGGACCCCCAATGCAATGGCATGGGAAGAAAGAGACCCCAAACACAGGGCCCCTGCCCTAAGGACCCCCAATGCAATGGCATGGGAAGAAAGAGACCCCCAGAATACAGTGCCCTGCCCTAAGGACCCCCAATGCAATGGCATGGGAAGAAAGAGACCCCGAACACAGTGCCCTGCCCTAAGGACCTCAATGCAATGGCATGGGAAGAAAGGGACCCCGAACACAGTGCCCTGCCCTAAGGACCCCAATGCAATGGCATGGGAAGAAAGGGACCCCGAAAACAGTGCCCTGCCCTAAGGACCCCAATGCAATGGCATGGGAAGAAAGGGACCCCGAACACAGGGTCCCTGCCCTAAGGACCCCCAATGCAATGGCATGGGGAGAAAGAGACCCCAAACACAGGGCCCCTGCCCTAAGGACCCCAATGCAATGGCATGGGAAGAAAGAGACCCCCAGAACACAGTGCCCTGCCCTAAGGACCCCCAATGCAATGGCATGGGAAGAAAGGGACCCCGAACACAGTGCCCTGCCCTAAGGACCCCCAATGCAATGGCATGGGAAGAAAGAGACCCCGAACACAGTGCCCTGCCCAAAGGACCCCAATGCAATGGCATGGGAAGAAAGGGACCCCGAACACAGTGCCCTGCCCTAAGGACCCCAATGCAATGGCATGGGAGGAAAGAGACCCCAAACACAGGGGCCCTGCCCTAAGGACCCCCAATGCAATGGCATGGGAAGAAAGAGACCCCAAACACAGGGCCCTGCCCTAAGGACGACAATGTAATGGCATGGGAAGAAAGGGACCCCAAGCACAGGGCCCCTGCCCTAAGGACCCCCAATGCAATGGCATGGGAAGAAAGGGACCCCAAACACAGGGTCCCTGCCCTAAGGACCCCCAATGCAATGGCATGGGAAGAAAGGGACCCCAAGCACAGGACCCCTGCCCTAAGGACCCCCAATGCAATGGCATGGGAAGAAAGAGACCCCAAACACAGGGCCCTGCCCTAAGGACCCCCAATGCAATGGCATGGGAGGAAAGGGACCCCAAACACAGGGCCCTGCCCTAAGGACCCCCAATGCAATGGCATGGGAAGAAAGAGACCCCGAACACAGTGCTCTGCCATAAGGACCCCCAATGCAATGGCATGGGAAGAAAGAGACCCCGAACACAGGGCCCCTGCCCTAAGGACCCCCAATGCAATGGCATGGGAGGAAAGAGACCCCAAACACAGGGCCCCTGCCCTAAGGACCCCCAATGCAATGGCATGGGAAGAAAGAGACCCCGAACAAAGTGCTCTGCCCTAAGGACCCCCAATGCAATGGCATGGGGAGAAAGAGACCCCAAATACAGTGCCCCTGCCCTAAGGACCCCAATGCAATGGCATGGGAAGAAAGAGACCCCAAATACAGGACCCCTGCCCTAAGGACCCCCAATGCAATGGCATGGGAAGAAAGGGACCCCAAACACAGTGCCCTGCCCTAAGGACCCCCAATGCAATGGCATGGGAAGAAAGGGACCCCTAACCCCCAATGCAATGGCATGGGAAGAAAGAGACCCCCAGAACACAGTGCCCTGCCCTAAGGACCCCAATGCAATGGCATGGGAAGAAAGGGACCCCAAGCACAGGGCCCCTGCCCTAAGGACCCCCAATGCAATGGCATGGGAAGAAAGAGACCCCAAACACAGGGCCCTGCCCTAAGGACCCCCAATGCAATGGCATGGGAAGAAAGAGACCCCAAACACAGGGCCCCTGCCCTAAGGACCCCCAATGCAATGGCATGGGAAGAAAGAGACCCCCAGAATACAGTGCCCTGCCCTAAGGACCCCCAATGCAATGGCATGGGAAGAAAGAGACCCCGAACACAGTGCCCTGCCCTAAGGACCTCAATGCAATGGCATGGGAAGAAAGGGACCCCGAACACAGTGCCCTGCCCTAAGGACCCCAATGCAATGGCATGGGAAGAAAGGGACCCCGAAAACAGTGCCCTGCCCTAAGGACCCCAATGCAATGGCATGGGAAGAAAGGGACCCCGAACACAGGGTCCCTGCCCTAAGGACCCCCAATGCAATGGCATGGGGAGAAAGAGACCCCAAACACAGGGCCCCTGCCCTAAGGACCCCAATGCAATGGCATGGGAAGAAAGAGACCCCCAGAACACAGTGCCCTGCCCTAAGGACCCCCAATGCAATGGCATGGGAAGAAAGGGACCCCGAACACAGTGCCCTGCCCTAAGGACCCCCAATGCAATGGCATGGGAAGAAAGAGACCCCGAACACAGTGCCCTGCCCAAAGGACCCCAATGCAATGGCATGGGAAGAAAGGGACCCCGAACACAGTGCCCTGCCCTAAGGACCCCAATGCAATGGCATGGGAAGAAAGGGACCCCGAAAACAGTGCCCTGCCCTAAGGACCCCAATGCAATGGCATGGGAAGAAAGGGACCCCGAACACAGGGTCCCTGCCCTAAGGACCCCCAATGCAATGGCATGGGAAGAAAGGGACCCCAAACACAGTGCCCCTGCCCTAAGGACCCCCAATGCAATGGCATGGGAAGAAAGAGACCCCGAACACAGTGCCCTTGCCCTAAGGACCCCCAATGCAATGGCATGGGAAGAAAGAGACCCCAAACACAGTGCCCTGCCCTAAGGACCCCCAATGCAATGGCATGGGAAGAAAGAGACCCCGAACACAGTGCCCTGCCCTAAGGACCCCCAATGCAATGGCATGAGAAGAAAGGGACCCCAAACACAGGGCCCTGCCCTAAGGACCCCCAATGCAATGGCATGGGAAGAAAGAGACCCCAAACACAGGGCCCTGCCCTAAGGACGACAATGTAATGGCATGGGAAGAAAGGGACCCCAAGCACAGGGCCCCTGCCCTAAGGACCCCCAATGCAATGGCATGGGAAGAAAGGGACCCCAAACACAGGGTCCCTGCCCTAAGGACCCCCAATGCAATGGCATGGGAAGAAAGGGACCCCAAGCACAGGACCCCTGCCCTAAGGACCCCCAATGCAATGGCATGGGAAGAAAGAGACCCCAAACACAGGGCCCTGCCCTAAGGACCCCCAATGCAATGGCATGGGAGGAAAGGGACCCCAAACACAGGGCCCTGCCCTAAGGACCCCCAATGCAATGGCATGGGAAGAAAGAGACCCCGAACACAGTGCTCTGCCCTAAGGACCCCCAATGCAATGGCATGGGAAGAAAGAGACCCCGAACACAGGGCCCCTGCCCTAAGGACCCCCAATGCAATGGCATGGGAGGAAAGAGACCCCAAACACAGGGCCCCTGCCCTAAGGACCCCCAATGCAATGGCATGGGAAGAAAGAGACCCCGAACAAAGTGCTCTGCCCTAAGGACCCCCAATGCAATGGCATGGGGAGAAAGAGACCCCAAACACAGGGCCCCTGCCCTAAGGACCCCAATGCAATGGCATGGGAAGAAAGAGACCCCAAATACAGGACCCCTGCCCTAAGGACCCCCAATGCAATGGCATGGGAAGAAAGGGACCCCAAACACAGTGCCCTGCCCTAAGGGACCCCCAATGCAATGGCATGGGAAGAAAGAGACCCCAAACACAGGGCCCCTGCCCTAAGGACCCCAATGCAATGGCATGGGAGGAAAGAGACCCCAAACACAGGGGCCCTGCCCTAAGGACCCCCAATGCAATGGCATGGGAAGAAAGAGACCCCAAACACAGGGCCCTGCCCTAAGGACGACAATGTAATGGCATGGGAAGAAAGGGACCCCAAGCACAGGGCCCCTGCCCTAAGGACCCCCAATGCAATGGCATGGGAAGAAAGGGACCCCAAACACAGGGTCCCTGCCCTAAGGACCCCCAATGCAATGGCATGGGAAGAAAGGGACCCCAAGCACAGGACCCCTGCCCTAAGGACCCCCAATGCAATGGCATGGGAAGAAAGAGACCCCAAACACAGGGCCCTGCCCTAAGGACCCCCAATGCAATGGCATGGGAGGAAAGGGACCCCAAACACAGGGCCCTGCCCTAAGGACCCCCAATGCAATGGCATGGGAAGAAAGAGACCCCGAACACAGTGCTCTGCCCTAAGGACCCCCAATGCAATGGCATGGGAGGAAAGAGACCCCAAACACAGGGCCCCTGCCCTAAGGACCCCCAATGCAATGGCATGGGAAGAAAGAGACCCCGAACAAAGTGCTCTGCCCTAAGGACCCCCAATGCAATGGCATGGGGAGAAAGAGACCCCAAACACAGGGCCCCTGCCCTAAGGACCCCAATGCAATGGCATGGGAAGAAAGAGACCCCAAATACAGGACCCCTGCCCTAAGGACCCCCAATGCAATGGCATGGGAAGAAAGGGACCCCAAACACAGTGCCCTGCCCTAAGGGACCCCCAATGCAATGGCATGGGAAGAAAGAGACCCCAAACACAGGGCCCCTGCCCTAAGGACCCCAATGCAATGGCATGGGAGGAAAGAGACCCCAAACACAGGGGCCCTGCCCTAAGGACCCCCAATGCAATGGCATGGGAAGAAAGAGACCCCAAACACAGGGCCCTGCCCTAAGGACGACAATGTAATGGCATGGGAAGAAAGGGACCCCAAGCACAGGGCCCCTGCCCTAAGGACCCCCAATGCAATGGCATGGGAAGAAAGGGACCCCAAACACAGGGTCCCTGCCCTAAGGACCCCCAATGCAATGGCATGGGAAGAAAGGGACCCCAAGCACAGGACCCCTGCCCTAAGGACCCCCAATGCAATGGCATGGGAAGAAAGAGACCCCAAACACAGGGCCCTGCCCTAAGGACCCCCAATGCAATGGCATGGGAGGAAAGGGACCCCAAACACAGGGCCCTGCCCTAAGGACCCCCAATGCAATGGCATGGGAAGAAAGAGACCCCGAACACAGTGCTCTGCCCTAAGGACCCCCAATGCA
This sequence comes from Phrynosoma blainvillii, assembly GCA_026167975.1. NCBI lineage: Eukaryota > Metazoa > Chordata > Lepidosauria > Squamata > Phrynosomatidae > Phrynosoma > Phrynosoma blainvillii. Next base: position 6,772,691 of record JANUYF010000015.1, read on the forward strand.
ATGGCATGGGAAGAAAGAGACCCCGAACACAGGGCCCCAGCCCTAAGGACCCCCAATGCAATGGCATGGGAGGAAAGAGACCCCAAACACAGGGCCCCTGCCCTAAGGACCCCCAATGCAATGGCATGGGAAGAAAGAGACCCCGAACAAAGTGCTCTGCCCTAAGGACCCCCAATGCAATGGCATGGGGAGAAAGAGACCCCAAACACAGGGCCCCTGCCCTAAGGACCCCAATGCAATGGCATGGGAAGAAAGAGACCCCAAATACAGGACCCCTGCCCTAAGGACCCCCAATGCAATGGCATGGGAAGAAAGGGACCCCAAACACAGTGCCCTGCCCTAAGGGACCCCCAATGCAATGGCATGGGAAGAAAGAGACCCCAAACACAGGGCCCCTGCCCTAAGGACCCCAATGCAATGGCATGGGAGGAAAGAGACCCCAAACACAGGGGCCCTGCCCTAAGGACCCCCAATGCAATGGCATGGGAAGAAAGAGACCCCGAACACAGTGCTCTGCCCTAAGGACCCCCAATGCAATGGCATGGGAAGAAAGAGACCCCAAACACAGTGCCCCTGCCCTAAGGACCCCAATGCAATGGCATGGGAAGAAAGGGACCCCGAACACAGGGCCCTGCCCTAAGGACCCCAATGCAATGGCATGGGAAGAAAGGGACCCCAAACACAGGGCCCTGCCCTAAGGACCCCCAATGCAATGGCATGGGAAGAAAGGGACCCCTAACCCCCAATGCAATGGCATGGGAAGAAAGAGACCCCCAGAACACAGTGCCCTGCCCTAAGGACCCCAATGCAATGGCATGGGAAGAAAGGGACCCCAAGCACAGGGCCCCTGCCCTAAGGACCCCCAATGCAATGGCATGGGAAGAAAGAGACCCCAAACACAGGGCCCTGCCCTAAGGACCCCCAATGCAATGGCATGGGAAGAAAGAGACCCCAAACACAGGGCCCCTGCCCTAAGGACCCCCAATGCAATGGCATGGGAAGAAAGAGACCCCAAACATAGGGCCCCTGCCCTAAGGACCCCCAATGCAATGGCATGGGAAGAAAGAGACCCCCAGAATACAGTGCCCTGCCCTAAGGACCCCCAATGCAATGGCATGGGAAGAAAGAGACCCCGAACACAGTGCCCTGCCCTAAGGACCCCAATGCAATGGCATGGGAAGAAAGGGACCCCGAACACAGTGCCCTGCCCTAAGGACCCCAATGCAATGGCATGGGAAGAAAGGGACCCCGAAAACAGTGCCCTGCCCTAAGGACCCCAATGCAATGGCATGGGAAGAAAGGGACCCCGAACACAGGGTCCCTGCCCTAAGGACCCCCAATGCAATGGCATGGGGAGGAAGAGACCCCAAACACAGGGCCCCTGCCCTAAGGACCCCAATGCAATGGCATGGGAAGAAAGAGACCCCCAGAACACAGTGCCCTGCCCTAAGGACCCCCAATGCAATGGCATGGGAAGAAAGGGACCCCGAACACAGTGCCCTGCCCTAAGGACCCCCAATGCAATGGCATGGGAAGAAAGAGACCCCGAACACAGTGCCCTGCCCTAAGGACCCCAATGCAATGGCATGGGAAGAAAGGGACCCCGAACACAGTGCCCTGCCCTAAGGACCCCAATGCAATGGCATGGGAAGAAAGGGACCCCGAAAACAGTGCCCTGCCCTAAGGACCCCAATACAATGGCATGGGAAGAAAGGGACCCCGAAGACAGGGTCCCTGCCCTAAGGACCCCCAATGCAATGGCATGGGAAGAAAGGGACCCCAAACACAGTGCCCCTGCCCTAAGGACCCCCAATGCAATGGCATGGGAAGAAAGAGACCCCGAACACAGTGCCCTTGCCCTAAGGACCCCCAATGCAATGGCATGGGAAGAAAGAGACCCCAAACACAGTGCCCTGCCCTAAGGACCCCCAATGCAATGGCATGGGAAGAAAGAGACCCCGAACACAGTGCCCTGCCCTAAGGACCCCCAATGCAATGGCATGAGAAGAAAGGGACCCCAAACACAGGGCCCTGCCCTAAGGACCCCCAATGCAATGGCATGGGAAGAAAGAGACCCCAAACACAGGGCCCTGCCCTAAGGACGACAATGTAATGGCATGGGAAGAAAGGGACCCCAAGCACAGGGCCCCTGCCCTAAGGACCCCCAATGCAATGGCATGGGAAGAAAGGGACCCCAAACACAGGGTCCCTGCCCTAAGGACCCCCAATGCAATGGCATGGGAAGAAAGGGACCCCAAGCACAGGACCCCTGCCCTAAGGACCCCCAATGCAATGGCATGGGAAGAAAGAGACCCCAAACACAGGGCCCTGCCCTAAGGACCCCCAATGCAATGGCATGGGAGGAAAGGGACCCCAAACACAGGGCCCTGCCCTAAGGACCCCCAATGCAATGGCATGGGAAGAAAGAGACCCCGAACACAGTGCTCTGCCCTAAGGACCCCCAATGCAATGGCATGGGAAGAAAGAGACCCCGAACACAGGGCCCCTGCCCTAAGGACCCCCAATGCAATGGCATGGGAGGAAAGAGACCCCAAACACAGGGCCCCTGCCCTAAGGACCCCCAATGCAATGGCATGGGAAGAAAGAGACCCCGAACAAAGTGCTCTGCCCTAAGGACCCCCAATGCAATGGCATGGGGAGAAAGAGACCCCAAACACAGGGCCCCTGCCCTAAGGACCCCAATGCAATGGCATGGGAAGAAAGAGACCCCAAATACAGGACCCCTGCCCTAAGGACCCCCAATGCAATGGCATGGGAAGAAAGGGACCCCAAACACAGTGCCCTGCCCTAAGGGACCCCCAATGCAATGGCATGGGAAGAAAGAGACCCCAAACACAGGGCCCCTGCCCTAAGGACCCCAATGCAATGGCATGGGAGGAAAGAGACCCCAAACACAGGGGCCCTGCCCTAAGGACCCCCAATGCAATGGCATGGGAAGAAAGAGACCCCAAACACAGGGCCCTGCCCTAAGGACGACAATGTAATGGCATGGGAAGAAAGGGACCCCAAGCACAGGGCCCCTGCCCTAAGGACCCCCAATGCAATGGCATGGGAAGAAAGGGACCCCAAACACAGGGTCCCTGCCCTAAGGACCCCCAATGCAATGGCATGGGAAGAAAGGGACCCCAAGCACAGGACCCCTGCCCTAAGGACCCCCAATGCAATGGCATGGGAAGAAAGAGACCCCAAACACAGGGCCCTGCCCTAAGGACCCCCAATGCAATGGCATGGGAGGAAAGGGACCCCAAACACAGGGCCCTGCCCTAAGGACCCCCAATGCAATGGCATGGGAAGAAAGAGACCCCGAACACAGTGCTCTGCCCTAAGGACCCCCAATGCAATGGCATGGGAAGAAAGAGACCCCGAACACAGGGCCCCTGCCCTAAGGACCCCCAATGCAATGGCATGGGAGGAAAGAGACCCCAAACACAGGGCCCCTGCCCTAAGGACCCCCAATGCAATGGCATGGGAAGAAAGAGACCCCGAACAAAGTGCTCTGCCCTAAGGACCCCCAATGCAATGGCATGGGGAGAAAGAGACCCCAAACACAGGGCCCCTGCCCTAAGGACCCCAATGCAATGGCATGGGAAGAAAGAGACCCCAAATACAGGACCCCTGCCCTAAGGACCCCCAATGCAATGGCATGGGAAGAAAGGGACCCCAAACACAGTGCCCTGCCCTAAGGGACCCCCAATGCAATGGCATGGGAAGAAAGAGACCCCAAACACAGGGCCCCTGCCCTAAGGACCCCAATGCAATGGCATGGGAGGAAAGAGACCCCAAACACAGGGGCCCTGCCCTAAGGACCCCCAATGCAATGGCATGGGAAGAAAGAGACCCCGAACACAGTGCTCTGCCCTAAGGACCCCCAATGCAATGGCATGGGAAGAAAGAGACCCCAAACACAGTGCCCCTGCCCTAAGGACCCCAATGCAATGGCATGGGAAGAAAGAGACCCCAAACACAGGGCCCTGCCCTAAGGACCCCCAATGCAATGGCATGGGAGGAAAGGGACCCCAAACACAGGGCCCTGCCCTAAGGACCCCTAATGCAATGGCATGGGAAGAAAGAGACCCCGAACACAGTGCTCTGCCCTAAGGACCCCCAATGCAATGGCATGGGAAGAAAGAGACCCCAAACACAGTGCTCTGCCCTAAGGACCCCCAATGCAATGGCATGGGAAGAAAGAGACCCCGAACACAGTGCTCTGCCCTAAGGACCCCCAATGCAATGGCATGGGAAGAAAGAGACCCCAAACACAGTGCCCCTGCCCTAAGGACCCCAATGCAATGGCATGGGAAGAAAGGGACCCCGAACACAGGGCCCTGCCCTAAGGACCCCAATGCAATGGCATGGGAAGAAAGGGACCCCAAACACAGGGCCCTGCCCTAAGGACCCCCAATGCAATGGCATGGGAAGAAAGGGACCCCTAACCCCCAATGCAATGGCATGGGAAGAAAGAGACCCCCAGAACACAGTGCCCTGCCCTAAGGACCCCAATGCAATGGCATGGGAAGAAAGGGACCCCAAGCACAGGGCCCCTGCCCTAAGGACCCCCAATGCAATGGCATGGGAAGAAAGAGACCCCAAACACAGGGCCCTGCCCTAAGGACCCCCAATGCAATGGCATGGGAAGAAAGAGACCCCAAACACAGGGCCCCTGCCCTAAGGACCCCCAATGCAATGGCATGGGAAGAAAGAGACCCCCAGAATACAGTGCCCTGCCCTAAGGACCCCCAATGCAATGGCATGGGAAGAAAGAGACCCCGAACACAGTGCCCTGCCCTAAGGACCCCAATGCAATGGCATGGGAAGAAAGGGACCCCGAACACAGTGCCCTGCCCTAAGGACCCCAATGCAATGGCATGGGAAGAAAGGGACCCCGAAAACAGTGCCCTGCCCTAAGGACCCCAATGCAATGGCATGGGAAGAAAGGGACCCCGAACACAGGGTCCCTGCCCTAAGGACCCCCAATGCAATGGCATGGGGAGAAAGAGACCCCAAACACAGGGCCCCTGCCCTAAGGACCCCAATGCAATGGCATGGGAAGAAAGAGACCCCCAGAACACAGTGCCCTGCCCTAAGGACCCCCAATGCAATGGCATGGGAAGAAAGGGACCCCGAACACAGTGCCCTGCCCTAAGGACCCCCAATGCAATGGCATGGGAAGAAAGAGACCCCGAACACAGTGCCCTGCCCAAAGGACCCCAATGCAATGGCATGGGAAGAAAGGGACCCCGAACACAGTGCCCTGCCCTAAGGACCCCAATGCAATGGCATGGGAAGAAAGGGACCCCGAAAACAGTGCCCTGCCCTAAGGACCCCAATGCAATGGCATGGGAAGAAAGGGACCCCGAACACAGGGTCCCTGCCCTAAGGACCCCCAATGCAATGGCATGGGAAGAAAGGGACCCCAAACACAGTGCCCCTGCCCTAAGGACCCCCAATGCAATGGCATGGGAAGAAAGAGACCCCGAACACAGTGCCCTTGCCCTAAGGACCCCCAATGCAATGGCATGGGAAGAAAGAGACCCCAAACACAGTGCCCTGCCCTAAGGACCCCCAATGCAATGGCATGGGAAGAAAGAGACCCCGAACACAGTGCCCTGCCCTAAGGACCCCCAATGCAATGGCATGAGAAGAAAGGGACCCCAAACACAGGGCCCTGCCCTAAGGACCCCCAATGCAATGGCATGGGAAGAAAGAGACCCCAAACACAGGGCCCTGCCCTAAGGACGACAATGTAATGGCATGGGAAGAAAGGGACCCCAAGCACAGGGCCCCTGCCCTAAGGACCCCCAATGCAATGGCATGGGAAGAAAGGGACCCCAAACACAGGGTCCCTGCCCTAAGGACCCCCAATGCAATGGCATGGGAAGAAAGGGACCCCAAGCACAGGACCCCTGCCCTAAGGACCCCCAATGCAATGGCATGGGAAGAAAGAGACCCCAAACACAGGGCCCTGCCCTAAGGACCCCCAATGCAATGGCATGGGAGGAAAGGGACCCCAAACACAGGGCCCTGCCCTAAGGACCCCCAATGCAATGGCATGGGAAGAAAGAGACCCCGAACACAGTGCTCTGCCCTAAGGACCCCCAATGCAATGGCATGGGAAGAAAGAGACCCCGAACACAGGGCCCCTGCCCTAAGGACCCCCAATGCAATGGCATGGGAGGAAAGAGACCCCAAACACAGGGCCCCTGCCCTAAGGACCCCCAATGCAATGGCATGGGAAGAAAGAGACCCCGAACAAAGTGCTCTGCCCTAAGGACCCCCAATGCAATGGCATGGGGAGAAAGAGACCCCAAACACAGGGCCCCTGCCCTAAGGACCCCAATGCAATGGCATGGGAAGAAAGAGACCCCAAATACAGGACCCCTGCCCTAAGGACCCCCAATGCAATGGCATGGGAAGAAAGGGACCCCAAACACAGGGCCCTGCCCTAAGGACGACAATGTAATGGCATGGGAAGAAAGGGACCCGAAGCACAGGGCCCCTGCCCTAAGGACCCCCAATGCAATGGCATGGGAAGAAAGGGACCCCAAACACAGGGTCCCTGCCCTAAGGACCCCCAATGCAATGGCATGGGAAGAAAGGGACCCCAAGCACAGGACCCCTGCCCTAAGGACCCCCAATGCAATGGCATGGGAAGAAAGAGACCCCAAACACAGGGCCCTGCCCTAAGGACCCCCAATGCAATGGCATGGGAGGAAAGGGACCCCAAACACAGGGCCCTGCCCTAAGGACCCCCAATGCAATGGCATGGGAAGAAAGAGACCCCGAACACAGTGCTCTGCCCTAAGGACCCCCAATGCAATGGCTTGGGAAGAAAGAGACCCCGAACACAGGGCCCCTGCCCTAAGGACCCCCAATGCAATGGCATGGGAGGAAAGAGACCCCAAACACAGGGCCCCTGCCCTAAGGACCCCCAATGCAATGGCATGGGAAGAAAGAGACCCCGAACAAAGTGCTCTGCCCTAAGGACCCCCAATGCAATGGCATGGGGAGAAAGAGACCCCAAACACAGGGCCCCTGCCCTAAGGACCCCAATGCAATGGCATGGGAAGAAAGAGACCCCAAATACAGGACCCCTGCCCTAAGGACCCCCAATGCAATGGCATGGGAAGAAAGGGACCCCAAACACAGTGCCCTGCCCTAAGGGACCCCCAATGCAATGGCATGGGAAGAAAGAGACCCCAAACACAGGGCCCCTGCCCTAAGGACCCCAATGCAATGGCATGGGAGGAAAGAGACCCCAAACACAGGGGCCCTGCCCTAAGGACCCCCAATGCAATGGCATGGGAAGAAAGAGACCCCGAACACAGTGCTCTGCCCTAAGGACCCCCAATGCAATGGCATGGGAAGAAAGAGACCCCAAACACAGTGCCCCTGCCCTAAGGACCCCAATGCAATGGCATGGGAAGAAAGAGACCCCAAACACAGGGCCCTGCCCTAAGGACCCCCAATGCAATGGCATGGGAGGAAAGGGACCCCAAACACAGGGCCCTGCCCTAAGGACCCCTAATGCAATGGCATGGGAAGAAAGAGACCCCGAACACAGTGCTCTGCCCTAAGGACCCCCAATGCAATGGCATGGGAAGAAAGAGACCCCAAACACAGTGCTCTGCCCTAAGGACCCCCAATGCAATGGCATGGGAAGAAAGAGACCCCGAACACAGTGCTCTGCCCTAAGGACCCCCAATGCAATGGCATGGGAAGAAAGAGACCCCAAACACAGTGCCCCTGCCCTAAGGACCCCAATGCAATGGCATGGGAAGAAAGGGACCCCGAACACAGGGCCCTGCCCTAAGGACCCCAATGCAATGGCATGGGAAGAAAGGGACCCCAAACACAGGGCCCTGCCCTAAGGACCCCCAATGCAATGGCATGGGAAGAAAGGGACCCCTAACCCCCAATGCAATGGCATGGGAAGAAAGAGACCCCCAGAACACAGTGCCCTGCCCTAAGGACCCCAATGCAATGGCATGGGAAGAAAGGGACCCCAAGCACAGGGCCCCTGCCCTAAGGACCCCCAATGCAATGGCATGGGAAGAAAGAGAAACCAAACACAGGGCCCTGCCCTAAGGACCCCCAATGCAATGGCATGGGAAGAAAGAGACCCCAAACACAGGGCCCCTGCCCTAAGGACCCCCAATGCAATGGCATGGGAAGAAAGAGACCCCCAGAATACAGTGCCCTGCCCTAAGGACCCCCAATGCAATGGCATGGGAAGAAAGAGACCCCGAACACAGTGCCCTGCCCTAAGGACCCCAATGCAATGGCATGGGAAGAAAGGGACCCCGAACACAGTGCCCTGCCCTAAGGACCCCAATGCAATGGCATGGGAAGAAAGGGACCCCGAAAACAGTGCCCTGCCCTAAGGACCCCAATGCAATGGCATGGGAAGAAAGGGACCCCGAACACAGGGTCCCTGCCCTAAGGACCCCCAATGCAATGGCATGGGGAGGAAGAGACCCCAAACACAGGGCCCCTGCCCTAAGGACCCCAATGCAATGGCATGGGAAGAAAGAGACCCCCAGAACACAGTGCCCTGCCCTAAGGACCCCCAATGCAATGGCATGGGAAGAAAGGGACCCCGAACACAGTGCCCTGCCCTAAGGACCCCCAATGCAATGGCATGGGAAGAAAGAGACCCCGAACACAGTGCCCTGCCCTAAGGACCCCAATGCAATGGCATGGGAAGAAAGGGACCCCGAACACAGTGCCCTGCCCTAAGGACCCCAATGCAATGGCATGGGAAGAAAGGGACCCCGAAAACAGTGCCCTGCCCTAAGGACCCCAATGCAATGGCATGGGAAGAAAGGGACCCCGAACACAGGGTCCCTGCCCTAAGGACCCCCAATGCAATGGCATGGGAAGAAAGGGACCCCAAACACAGTGCCCCTGCCCTAAGGACCCCCAATGCAATGGCATGGGAAGAAAGAGACCCCGAACACAGTGCCCTTGCCCTAAGGACCCCCAATGCAATGGCATGGGAAGAAAGAGACCCCAAACACAGTGCCCTGCCCTAAGGACCCCCAATGCAATGGCATGGGAAGAAAGAGACCCCGAACACAGTGCCCTGCCCTAAGGACCCCCAATGCAATGGCATGAGAAGAAAGGGACCCCAAACACAGGGCCCTGCCCTAAGGACCCCCAATGCAATGGCATGGGAAGAAAGAGACCCCAAACACAGGGCCCTGCCCTAAGGACGACAATGTAATGGCATGGGAAGAAAGGGACCCCAAGCACAGGGCCCCTGCCCTAAGGACCCCCAATGCAATGGCATGGGAAGAAAGGGACCCCAAACACAGGGTCCCTGCCCTAAGGACCCCCAATGCAATGGCATGGGAAGAAAGGGACCCCAAGCACAGGACCCCTGCCCTAAGGACCCCCAATGCAATGGCATGGGAAGAAAGAGACCCCAAACACAGGGCCCTGCCCTAAGGACCCCCAATGCAATGGCATGGGAGGAAAGGGACCCCAAACACAGGGCCCTGCCCTAAGGACCCCCAATGCAATGGCATGGGAAGAAAGAGACCCCGAACACAGTGCTCTGCCCTAAGGACCCCCAATGCAATGGCATGGGAAGAAAGAGACCCCGAACACAGGGCCCCTGCCCTAAGGACCCCCAATGCAATGGCATGGGAGGAAAGAGACCCCAAACACAGGGCCCCTGCCCTAAGGACCCCCAATGCAATGGCATGGGAAGAAAGAGACCCCGAACAAAGTGCTCTGCCCTAAGGACCCCCAATGCAATGGCATGGGGAGAAAGAGACCCCAAACACAGGGCCCCTGCCCTAAGGACCCCAATGCAATGGCATGGGAAGAAAGAGACCCCAAATACAGGACCCCTGCCCTAAGGACCCCCAATGCAATGGCATGGGAAGAAAGGGACCCCAAACACAGTGCCCTGCCCTAAGGGACCCCCAATGCAATGGCATGGGAAGAAAGAGACCCCAAACACAGGGCCCCTGCCCTAAGGACCCCAATGCAATGGCATGGGAGGAAAGAGACCCCAAACACAGGGGCCCTGCCCTAAGGACCCCCAATGCAATGGCATGGGAAGAAAGAGACCCCAAACACAGGGCCCTGCCCTAAGGACGACAATGTAATGGCATGGGAAGAAAGGGACCCCAAGCACAGGGCCCCTGCCCTAAGGACCCCCAATGCAATGGCATGGGAAGAAAGGGACCCCAAACACAGGGTCCCTGCCCTAAGGACCCCCAATGCAATGGCATGGGAAGAAAGGGACCCCAAGCACAGGACCCCTGCCCTAAGGACCCCCAATGCAATGGCATGGGAAGAAAGAGACCCCAAACACAGGGCCCTGCCCTAAGGACCCCCAATGCAATGGCATGGGAGGAAAGGGACCCCAAACACAGGGCCCTGCCCTAAGGACCCCAATGCAATGGCATGGGAAGAAAGAGACCCCAAACACAGGGCCCTGCCCTAAGGACCCCCAATGCAATGGCATGGGAGGAAAGGGACCCCAAACACAGGGCCCTGCCCTAAGGACCCCCAATGCAATGGCATGGGAAGAAAGAGACCCCGAACACAGTGCTCTGCCCTAAGGACCCCCAATGCAATGGCATGGGAAGAAAGAGACCCCAAACACAGTGCTCTGCCCTAAGGACCCCCAATGCAATGGCATGGGAAGAAAGAGACCCCGAACACAGTGCTCTGCCCTAAGGACCCCCAATGCAATGGCATGGGAAGAAAGAGACCCCAAACACAGTGCCCCTGCCCTAAGGACCCCAATGCAATGGCATGGGAAGAAAGGGACCCCGAACACAGGGCCCTGCCCTAAGGACCCCAATGCAATGGCATGGGAAGAAAGGGACCCCAAACACAGGGCCCTGCCCTAAGGACCCCCAATGCAATGGCATGGGAAGAAAGGGACCCCTAACCCCCAATGCAATGGCATGGGAAGAAAGAGACCCCCAGAACACAGTGCCCTGCCCTAAGGACCCCAATGCAATGGCATGGGAAGAAAGGGACCCCAAGCACAGGGCCCCTGCCCTAAGGACCCCCAATGCAATGGCATGGGAAGAAAGGGACCCCGAACACAGGGTCCCTGCCCTAAGGACCCCCAATGCAATGGCATGGGGAGGAAGAGACCCCAAACACAGGGCCCCTGCCCTAAGGACCCCAATGCAATGGCATGGGAAGAAAGAGACCCCCAGAACACAGTGCCCTGCCCTAAGGACCCCCAATGCAATGGCATGGGAAGAAAGGGACCCCGAACACAGTGCCCTGCCCTAAGGACCCCCAATGCAATGGCATGGGAAGAAAGAGACCCCGAACACAGTGCCCTGCCCTAAGGACCCCAATGCAATGGCATGGGAAGAAAGGGACCCCGAACACAGTGCCCTGCCCTAAGGACCCCAATGCAATGGCATGGGAAGAAAGGGACCCCAAACACAGTGCCCCTGCCCTAAGGACCCCCAATGCAATGGCATGGGAAGAAAGGGACCCCAAACACAGTGCCCCTGCCCTAAGGACCCCCAATGCAATGGCATGGGAAGAAAGGGACCCCAAACACAGTGCCCCTGCCCTAAGGACCCCCAATGCAATGGCATGGGAAGAAAGGGACCCCTAACCCCCAATGCAATGGCATGGGAAGAAAGAGACCCCCAGAACACAGTGCCCTGCCCTAAGGACCCCAATGCAATGGCATGGGAAGAAAGGGACCCCAAGCACAGGGCCCCTGCCCTAAGGACCCCCAATGCAATGGCATGGGAAGAAAGAGACCCCAAACACAGGGCCCTGCCCTAAGGACCCCCAATGCAATGGCATGGGAAGAAAGAGACCCCGAACACAGTGCCCTGCCCTAAGGACCCCAATGCAATGGCATGGGAAGAAAGGGACCCCGAACACAGTGCCCTGCCCTAAGGACCCCAATGCAATGGCATGGGAAGAAAGGGACCCCAAACACAGTGCCCCTGCCCTAAGGACCCCCAATGCAATGGCATGGGAAGAAAGGGACCCCAAACACAGTGCCCCTGCCCTAAGGACCCCCAATGCAATGGCATGGGAAGAAAGGGACCCCAAACACAGTGCCCCTGCCCTAAGGACCCCCAATGCAATGGCATGGGAAGAAAGGGACCCCAAACACAGTGCCCCTGCCCTAAGGACCCCCAATGCAATGGCATGGGAAGAAAGGGACCCCAAACACAGGGCCCCTGGGTTAAGGAGCCTGCAATGCAATGGCATGGGGCTATAGGGAGATTTGTAAAGTCCAGTGCCTGTGGCCTCTTAACTAAGGACGGAAGCATCCAAATGCAGGCATCTGACTAACATCTGCAATTGCTTTTTCTCCTGCTTGGTTTGCACCATCTTCTCTGATGAAGAATTAGCCCATGGAGGTTTGAAAGCTTGCAACAAGGATAGTGTGCACTTGAGTTGTTCCAATAAAGGTATCTATCCTTGTTTGGTGGGTTTTTGTCTGAACCCTCTTGCCTTGTAAGAGCGGGGCAGTTGAGAAAAGTCACTGGGCTGAGGGTCCCCCAAAGGACAAAGAAGGGGTCCTCAGATGGCCAAAGGGAGGCTGCCCTGCTTCGGCCGCATCGTGAGAAGGGAGGACTCCCTGGGAAGGAAAGGAAAGGAAAGGAAAGGAAGGAAGACACAGTAATGCTGGGGAAAGTGGAGGGGAGAAGGAAGGAAGGAAGGCTGCATGCCAGATGGATGGACTCTACCAGGGAGGTCACAGGGATGGATGCCTTTGCAAGACCTGAGCAGAGAGGAGAGCAGTGGAGGACAGGCGTCTAGGACTGGAGGACAGTCAACAACAACAAGAGCAAGTAGCAGTACAAGCCAACCACAGAGGAGGGGGAATGTGCCCTTTCGGCCTCAGCCTCCCAGCTCTGCCCATCCTTCCCCTTCTTTCATTTCTGTAACAAATTCCGCTGCATTTGCTTCCTTTCTGTTTTATCATAGACCTGAACTCTACCCTCCCGCAATAACCCGGAAACTCCTTATCCAGTTGAGCCATTGTGTCTCTCTTTCTTTCTTAGCTCTACGGCTGGCTCCAGACGCATGCGCAGTACGGCCAATCTTCCCGTCGCCATAGAAAAGGACGCGGGGGCCGCGCTAGCTCTGTTCGTGCGCATGCGCCGTGGCCGGCTGGCGGCCATTTTCCTTTCTGTGAGGATGGAGCCCGGCGGGGGCCGCCGCGAGAAGCTCCCGCCGCCGCCACCTCCGCCTCTCCCTCCGCCTCCGTCCAAGGGCAAAGAGGGCTCCGGAGGCAACGCCAGCCGCCTCGAAAAGGCCCGGCAGCGCGCGGCCCAGCAGGAGCTCAAGCAGCGGCAGAGGGCAGAGGTGGGCGGGGCTTCGCATACAGATAGGGTCACGCCCCCTCCCGCCGCTCTCTTCTCGCGAGAGTTGGAGGTGGCTTGGCCATGCAGCAGCTTTGGAAGAAGTTACTTTTTGCAGCAGCTGCATTTAATCCGTAAACATTTAATTCTATAATGCTCTTTTTTTCTAGGCTTTTAAATTGCATTGCTCTTTTGAATTGTGAGCCTCTCTGATTGCCAATGTTGGGGGATGAATATATATATATATATATATATATATATATATACACACACACATACATACATACACACACACACACTTATATATTCATCCCCCAAAATTGGGAATCAGAGAGGCTCACAATCTAAAAGAGCCAATACAATTTAAAAGCATGCTGCAGCTGAAAAAAGTAACTTTTTCTGACGCTCTGAGAGAGGTGGATTCAGAGTTGGGGAATCTATCTCAGCATGGACTTAAGGGATTCCCTGCCTCCAGAGACTGGAAAGGACAGCTTTAGAAGAGTTACTTTTTTAGAACTACAGATCCTGCAAAGGCCGTGCCGGTTGGAGATTTGCTGCCCAAACAAGTAACTTTTCCAGAGTTCTGAGTTGAGGAAACTCACCTTTTGAGTTGTGGGATTCCCTGTCTTTAGGAAAGACGTTTAAACTGGAAAGGAAAGAGCTTTGGGAAAGTTACCTCTGGAGGCAGGGAATCCTACAGTTCCCAGAGTGGCCAAGCTGACAGGAATTAGGGCGTTGCTGTCCCAAGAAGTAACTTCTCCAGATGGAGGAAGGGGAGGCTGACAACTGACTTGGGGAACTCCCTGCCACTGGACCAGTCGGTCCTTACAGCTGCGGGGCTGAGGGAGGAAGGAAGGAAGGAAGGAAGTCACTTTTGCAAATGACTCGGCCCTTGATTGATTTACTACTCATTTTACAGGCTTCCTTCCTTTCTTAAAACACACACAGACACAAAACAGTTTAAGAAGGGAGAAAATACAAGTTGTTTTTTACCGAAGTTCTGAAGTGTGGAGGGAAACTCCTTCCTTCTCCCGGTCGGTCATTGCGTTTCCTCTCTTGGTGGCTCTGTGTTTTGAGGCGCTCTTCTTCCACGCTGCTGAGGAAGGAAAAGAGAGTTTGCAGTTTGCATTCTTTAACACCCTCCTCCTCTTCCTCCTCCTCCTTCTTCCCTTGTTTCCTCACTTAGATCTACGCTCTCAACCGGGTGATGACTGAACTGGAACAGCAGCAATTTGACGCCTTCTGCAAACAGATGCAGGCCTCCGGGGAGTGAGCGTGCGAGCGAGCGAGGAGGGACACGCTGCACAGAAGGCCAGTGAGACACCTGTGTCCCCCCCTTCCTGAGGACTAGAGACCCTCCCCACCCAAGACTTTGCAAGAACAGGGTTCAAATCCCTGCTTGACCAAGGAAACCAGGAAGATTGCACTCTCTCAGCCTCATAAAGAGGCAAGAGCAAGTACATTCCTACAAGAGCTTATCAGTGTACTTTGCACTCACTAAGCAGTTTACAATGTGTAAAAGCACCTCTCACTGAACAAATCTGACAAGAAAACCCCGTGAAAGTCAGAGAATGACTTTTAGGCACAAAATTACCATGGACTTCCTCCAAGGCTTGCAGAAGGTGCCACCCAGTGGATTTCCATGGCTATGCAGAGATTTGAACCTGATCTTACAGAGTCCTTGCCCAACACTCTTACTACTATGCCCCATTGGCTGCCCCTCTTCAATATTTTTAAAAAATCTTACCTTCTTTGCATCACCGCAGAGAGTGGCAGCCATTTTGCAGTGGGACTTGCATTCAGCATATGCCTTTCCTTTAAAACCTCTCTCTCTCTTCACAGGGGTCCTGATGGTCCTGCTCTCAGCCTCCTCCTCCTCCTTGGCCTCTCTCTACTGCCTGATTTGGTCCATGCCTCGTCCATCATCTTCCCTTCAGCCCTGTGAAATTACAAAGTCTAACCTCCCTCATGGGGGTCTCACTTGGAAGAAGAGGACGACAACTACAACACACATCATGTATCACTGTGGCCACTGGCCCAAAAGGCACCCCACCCAAAGAAATCGGACGAGTGGCTGACCCAGTGTCAACACCGACACCGTTGTCTAAAACTGTACTAAAAGCTTTCTGCCCTTCCTACTTGTCCATAAAGGTGGCGCAGGGTGTCTGTGCCCCTGTAACTGAAATGGGCAGCACTTTCAGCATGCAAGAGGTCCTGTCCTGTGCCGTGGGGGCAGTCTTTCGTTGTTGGTGGCTCACGGACCACGTTCCACTTTGAGGGGGAGAGCAAACCTCCCTTGAGAAGCCAGTGACAGACACACTCAGTTTTGGTTTCTAAAAGTGGTTAAACTGCACTACACAACTGGACAGTCACTCTAGAGAGGTGATTCTGGTCTGGGGCAGGGGGCTGTGAATGCACACCCCTTCCACATGCATTGCTTAAAATGCTGTGCTATTCCTATGGAGGAGTCCTCTTGCTACCTACTTGAAATCTTGGCCTATTTAAAACTCATGGCGGGATCAAGCCCATTTGCAGGTCCTAGATTTGCACTTGCCAACTAACACATGACTCATTGTCAGGAAACACAGTTTGGTTTTACTTTTATTGCCGGTGCTGAAATAATCTTTTTCTTTTTGTAGTTGTTTCAAAAAATATTTTTGTTCTGCTTATAGTTCAGTAGGGTAGTGGGGAGGTACAGATTGGAACACGTGCTGTTTCTTGTTACATGAAACAAATGCTCTTGTTTTGAGAAATAAAATTTTAAAACACATGAAAACCCTTTTTTGTTGTTTTTTTATGGGAGAGCTTTTGGGGGAATGGGTGCCTGAAAGAATAAATGTGCCACCTTTCTCCTCATACTGGGACTTAAGGCAGCTTACAATTTAAAAAGTAACGCCACATACAAAAAGGTGAACATTAAAATGGGATTAAACGGAAGTTAAGTTTTGGGGTGACCTTCTAGAGGGAAGGGAATGAGTTGGGGGCCAGTTGTACTTTAAATTAAAGCCAGTTGTACTTTAAATAAAAGCCAAATCACAGAATAACTATAAGATTTGGCACCAAATACAAAACAGGAATGATATAAAAATGTAACAAATTCAAGACAACCCAGCACAATAAAATTCCCTACTCTTGAAACTAATGCTTTTGATATCTAGCTCTTTTCTCTTAAGTGCAGCCAAAGCCAATTTTGCCACTGTGTCAACTATATATACACACACACATGCATTGTTGCCTGCCAACAATACACAAATTTGCTCAAGAGGTGAACGATTTGCAAGAGAAGATAACCTAAGTGCTTTTGGCCTGGGAATATGTATAGAGAGCATTTGAGCAGATAGTGTTGCATGTCCTCCACTTTCCCAGACTCACAAATACAAATCCTTTGGGTCACAGGGATTTTGTTATATCTTCCTTTCAGATAAGCAGCCGGCGTATGCTGAAATCATACTGCTATTCTTAAAGGGGCCAGTTTAAGATCGAAAAAATAATTCTCCTTTCCAAAGGATGTTTGAATAATGGGGGGAAATGGTGCATAAGAGGACATGGAGGCAAACCACTTGGAGGCAAGATATATATATATATATATATATATATATATATATATATTTTACTTATCAATTGCTTAATTCTGTTTGAAGAATAGATTTGCAAAGCTTCTGCATTAATTCCATAAGGAAAAAAATATTGCATTTACTGACTGCCCGGGCAGCATTGAGCTGAAGATTGTACGGAGCTGCTCTTGAAAACGTTTTTTGGGAGACAAGACTCACTCATTCTAACGAACCTCACCCAGTATAGGGCTAGAGCCACATTAAAGCACCAGTTTGCAGAGAGACCAGCCCCATTCCAGCTCCTAAAAGTGTGGAAATACCCACATTTTCCTGCACCATATAGGCCAAAGGTTTCTTGGCTGACAATCTGACATACATCTAAAGTTCCAATGGTTCCTTAAACTCTGGTCTTCCGGGTGTTTTGGACTTCAGCTCCAGAATCCCACCAGACCATTAGCCAAGATGGTTGAGGCTTCTGGGAGCTGAAGTCCAAAACACCTGGAGGACCAGAGTTTGGGAATCACTGACTCTAACTAAACTGATGCAGCCCCATCTAAGAGAGAAAGGGGAGGCGATGCTGGAGATGTGGCAGGAGCCGCAGGATACCAGAGGCATCAAATTAAAGCCCCTGCGCCCCCCGCCCCCCCCCCCGGCTTGCCAGGATAGCGGGGCCAGTGGCACGTTTCTAGCCCCGTGAAGCTTTGCTTGGGGCTGCCCACCAGGCCGGCACCTTCTCCCCACACGTCCCTTCTCAGATCCTTTGGAAAGAGAAGCCACTCAGGACCGGCACAAGTGGAACCGTCTTTATTCAACATGCAGTGAAAAAGTGATAACATCCAAGAGACTCTGCTGGGAGGCCATCTGACCCCAAAGCAGGTCCCTTCCCAGCAGAGAAGAACAACCACATCTTAAAATGACAGCCGGAGGGTGGAGGACGGCAAGCCCTTGACCCATAATCACCAGACACAACTGATACAAGAAACAGTAGTACAATCAAACCCATCTCTTCCCCCCCCCCCCCCAACAAAAATGCTGCAAATCCATCCCAGTCCCCAAATGACTCTGCCAAAGCCAGGAAAATGAGGTCGGCTGCTCCTGAGGTTGCCTGTGGGGAGAAAGACCCTCTGTCAGGGGCAGGGCCTAGAGGATCAGGACCCCTCCAACCAGGAGGACCCCCTCACACACACATAATACCCCCAGGGCTCATTGGGGCCAAGATGTGTCCCCACCACACCTCCCACTTAGAGATGCCAGGAGGCTCTACCATGTAATGCATCAGGGACACCTTCTCCGTGAGTACAACCCAGGTGTAGCCCATGGCCCTGATCCAAGGAAGAAAGAGCCCCCCCCCTTGCACCCAGTGCCAAGAATCATGTGCCACCCAGTGAGACATGCAGCCAAGGAAGGAGTCAGAGCGGGTGGCATACAGGCCTGGGGGCAGAGAGCCCTTCTCAGGTGGACCGCGGCTCCTGTGGGGGAGGAAAGGATGGACTCAGGTGGCCAAAGGGCCAAGCAGGGAAAATGGAGACAGACCCATGTGGACAGCGCACGAATTGCCATGGCCAGAGCATCTGCTGAGGACAGGAAAACTCCCGAAACCAGCCACTGGGGATGGATGGGTTTGACTCACGAGGGATATGATGGAAAAGCCAGGTCTGGAGAGCAAGTGCCCTCGGCTGCCATCTCTGAGGCTGGCAGTAGGAACCCATCTCTTGCCTTTGGAAGGCCAGGCCCTTCCCCGCCCGCATCGTGCTCACCTCTTCCTGGAGAGGAGGAAGTTTCTGTGCTCCTGGGCGGTCACCTCGACCAGCAGTCTCCTCTGGTCCTGGGTGGTCAGCTTGTACAGCAGACTCCTCTGGTCCCGGGCGGTCACCTCGTACAGCAGCCTCCTGCAATCCTGGATGGTCACTTTGTCCAGCAGCTTCCTCTGGTCCTGGGTGGTCACTCTGTCCAGCAGCCTCTTGCAGTGGCGGTGGCTCACGGGTGCCTTCCTTCGAGGGGTCCTTGGCCTCATCCCCATCCTCCTCCTTGGGCGGCCCCCTTTCTGGAAGCTTCTGGGCCAGGTGCTGGATGAGGTCGCGGAGGGAGGCCTCCAGGGCCAGGCGGGCACTGTGGGCCCCTTCCTCCAGGCGGGCAGCACTCTGGGCCATCTCCCGGCAGGCCTCCTCCACCTTCTGCTCCAACGTGGCCACTTCTGCACGGAGCTTTGCAGCCGTCTCCTCCTTCTCTTTGACCTGGGCAATGGCGCAGGAGAGCTCTGCCTCCAAAGCTGCCTCTGTCTCTTCGCGCCGGAGGTTCAGGTGGTCAGTTGGGGCTCCCAGGGCCTCCAGCTTGCTCTCCTCGGCCTTCAGGCGCTGCTGGGCCTCTATCCATTCCACGCTCAGGGTCTGGGCCTGCACCATTGGAAACAGGGCATGTCAAGGCCACCCGAGGCTGGGCTCCTGGGCAGCGGAAGGGTCCCTGGGCAGCTCCTCTTCCACGGCACAAGTGTGGCCCCATCCCCACGACCCACCACTCCTGCCTCCAAACCCTTCAGCCAAAGAGGCAGATGGGCTTCGTCCTCTCTCTCTCTCTCTCACACACACACACAAAGTCTGCCTGCTCTTGCGGCCAGAAAGATGTCCAACTGCACCTCCCCAGATGTTGCCAATACTGCCAACACCTACCATCTCTATGCTGGCTGATGGAAGCTGCAATACAACAGCAGCCAGAAGGCAGCACTTTCCCTATTCTTGGTCTTGGCCCTAGAGCTTGGGTCTGTTTTACCTTTTTGTTGTTGTGTACCTTCAAGTCATTCCCAACTTATGGCGACCCAAAGGTGAACCTATCTCAGTGTTTCTGGGGCTGAGAGTGTGTGACTTGCCCAAGGTCACCCAAGGTGAGTTTCCATGGCTGTGTGGGGAATCGAACCTTGATCTCCAGAGCCGTAGTCCCACACTCAAACCACACCACCATGCTGGCTCTTTACAAGATTCTCCCAAGAGCAAGGCTAGACCCACAGGCAACATGGGGAGGCTCCTGCTCCTTCCAGAGAACACCCCCACCTCCCCCCCCGACCCCCACAATCCCTTCAGGTCCAGTCCTACCTTCAGGTGAACACTCTCCATCTGGGCAAAGTCCTCCTGAAGCTTCTTCTGCAACAATGTCTGCAAAACAAAGCAAGGATGAGCAATGTGGGGCAGAGCCAGCGCAGAAGGACTGTCTCCCTGGGGCCAAAAGCAGGTGCCCCCCCCCCCCCCGCAGCTGCTGGAGGAGGAGAAGCCCCCAGCCCCACTCCCCTGGTGCCCTGGGGCCGGCCTAGGAGAGGAGGCATCATCATCATCATCATCATCATCATCATCATCTCAGGAGGTTTGGAGCCCAGGGGTTAGCTGGGAAAGACCTGAGGGTGACCCACAGACAGGCCCCCGGAAAGCCCACTGGCTTCCAAAATCCCCACAAAAGGAGAGACGGGGCAGCGGCTGCCCAGGCTGCATTTTGAAGAGCCCCAAAATGCAATTGTGGACGGTCAGGGCATGTCCTTGGTGGAGCTGGGAAAATTGGGTTTTTCCAGTTAGGAGCTGAGGTCCAAAAAATGTTCCCCCCCCCAAAAGGCACTGATCCTGGGGGAGTAGCATTTGGGGCATCTGGGTATGAGGGGGTGTTTTGGCTGTGGGCTTTACCAGAAGCCCTTCTGCATAATGGGAACATTTCTATTCCTCTCTCTTCTCCACCTGACTCACTGAGAGGAGCTCTGAGAGGAGGAGGCCTGGAGGCCCCTAAATTTCACAGAAGGTTGTGGGTTCAAAAGAGTCACTTCACTATTTGGGGTTCTAAACTTCAAGGCGTTGTATCCTTGGGTTTCTGAAAACTGAAAAGCTATTTTCCTTTTAACCTCGCCAGCCTCATCTTCTAGAAAACCTGAGTATTGTGAGTGAGGACTGCCAATATGGCAGCGGTTCTGCAAACCTTGCAGGTACCTCCAGCAGAATCGGAGGTTTCTGGATCAGAAAGCAAGGAGAAGCCATGGACCTGGGTTGGCCTCTCTACACACATCCATGTCAAGAACCACAAAACACCTGAGCTACACAATGGATTGTGTGCGGAAGCTAAAAAGGCCAATGCAATTTTAGGCTGCATTAATAGAAGTACAGTATCTAGATCAAGGGAAGTAATAGTGCCACTCTATTCGGCTTTGGTCAGGCCTCACCCGGAATAATGCTGCGTCCAATTCGAAAAGGATGTTGGGAAACTGGAGGGCAACTAAAATGGTGAAGGGTCTGGAAACCATGAAGCCCTATGAGGAGAGACTTAGGGAGCTGGGGATGTTTAGCCTGGAGAAGAGATGGTTAAGAGGGGACATGATAGCCCTGTTTAAGTATTTGCAGAATGGCCTGTTGGGGATGGAGCAAGCTTGTTTTCTGCTGCTCCAGAGGACAGGACCCAATGGAGCAATGGATGGACGCGACAGGAAAAGAGATTCCAGCTCAACTTTAGGAGGAACGTCCTGACAGTGAGAGCTGTTCGACAGTGGAAGACGCTCCCTCAATGGAGATTTTGGTGGAGTCTCCTTCTTTGGAGGTCTTTAAGCAGAGGCTGGATGGCCATCTGTCAGGGATGCTTTGATTTTGAGTTCCTGCATGGCAGGAGGGGGTTGGACTGGATGGCCCTCGGGGTCTCTTCCAACTCTATGATTCTATGATTAAGGGGTCCCAGTTGTTCATGCTCTCCTCCATGGTGAAGGCAGTGGTCCTAACCCACGCCTTCATCTTTTTACATTAACCCAAATCTGGGGGACAGCTGGATCCTCTGGAAAACTGAGCGTACCCAGAGAGCATCACCTTAGCTTCACTTTAGGAAAGCACAACAGGCATCTGGGAACACTCAGGAGACCTCCGGATACACAAAAAGGCTGAAGGGCCAGAGACCCACAGCACTGGGTCTTCCCAAAGACACAGTCCTCCCTGTCCTCCTTTTTTGAGGCTGCCAGGAAAACACTGCAAGAGGCGCTGGGCATAAAAGAGGGAGACAGACAACAAAGGTCTGGAGAAAGAAAAGGTGAGTTGCTTTTGAGGAGGATACTCACAATTTTACTCTCGATGGTATCAATGGTAAGCATATCTCCAAGCCTAGAAAGAAAAATAAAGTCAGTCTGTATCTCCTGGAGACGGGGGGGGGGGGGGGGGGGGGGGGGGGAAAGGGGGCAGGATTTCTACCCAGAAAATAAACTGCAGTCACACCATTTGCAAACAAGAGGGACAGACATTTGCAGACTTATCCCACACCATTTTATTCTGCTGCAAATGCTTCACCTTCCCTCTTTCCCTCCCTCCAAGAGACTGGCTGGCCTCCGAGTTTGCTCCCATTTTGTGCATTGCATTGCGTGGCAGAGGGGCGGGATATAAATAAAAATATTTATTATTATTATTATTATTATTATTATTATTATTATTGACCTCAGCAAGGCCAGCTCTGCAGCTGACTTATAGCGCTCTCTTCTTCCTGCTGCTTCTCACTTGTTTTGAGAACAGTTCTAGTCTTGGCATCAGAAGGATGCCAAGCATTAATCAAAGCAAATATGGGGACAACATTGGACATTAGGATTGGAAAGTTACGCAATCAAATAGATTGCAGAGAGAACTTTAGTCTTTGTTTGTTTAGGTTAGGCATCCCCTAAAATGGAGGAGGGGATGCTTAGTTAGGATATATATATATATATACATATGAGGTATGGATGGATAACTGTTATATGTCTGTACGGTTTTTCTTATAGTAATACGGTATACTGTTGTTAGAAGATAATATATATGTGTATGTGTATGTATATATATATATATATATATATATACACACACACACACACACACACTATATCAGGGAGAGAAAATAATAGGTTAAGAATATTCAAGAATCAGTGACAGGGAGAGGGAAGTTGTTTTAACAAAAATATGTTTGTATGTTTGTGTTTGTATATTTGTGTCTTTATTTGTTTTATGTGTTTTAACCAATAAAAGTTTTTTTTAAAGAAGTATGCCAATTGTGTTGCACTTGGTTTGATGTTTGTAGACCCTGATTCCCCCCTCCCTTCCCCAAAAAGGGCAACTCAAGAGCAGCTAAGGAAATACCCCCCCAAAAAACACCAACAAATAAACAATGCCAAGCATTATGCTACAATGAAATTGTTTGTTTAAACCTGCCTTGCAAATGCAAATTCTCTGCCCAAGCAGCCATTCCTGCCCTCACAACAACAGCCCTGCAAGGTAGCCTTGCCTCCTCCTCCTCCTCTTCCTCCTTATGGTTTTGCTTTTCAGGATTTGTGTTTTTGCTTTTCAGGATTTGTGTGGCCTTCAAGACATTTCCGACTTGGGGCAACTCTAAGGCAAACTTTTCCTGGGGTTTTCTTGGCAAGATTTGTTCTGAGAGGGTTTGCCATTGCCTTCCTCTGAGGCTGAGAGAGTGTGACCCTGGGGGTTTCCATGGCCAAGCTGGGATTCGAACCCTGGTCTCCAGAGTCCTACGCCTTCAGGGGTTTGTGCTGGAAAACTACAACTTCCAGAATCCCCACCTGGGTCAGGGAAGGCATTGCTTTGAACGACATAAAAATGCTCGAAGCACATTTTAAAAATGCTGGAAGAACATTTAGAAACAAGCTGCTGAAATTCACAACTACAGAAAGGCAAGTCCAATAATGCGATGAAAAACAGTCAAGAAGAGAGGGAAAGTGGAGTGACTTTGCACCTTGCCAGGGGAAGGGGGATGCTGGGTGTTGCAGCCCCAAAAGGCCCCTATGAAAGAAGGGAAGGAAGGAAGGAAGGAGGAAGGAAGGAGGAAGGAAGGCCTTTCCCATCCCAGCTTCTGGCCATTGATGTGAACAACAACTTCTTCTTCTTCTTCTTGTTCCTGGAGGCATTTGGGGCTTTTCTGCGCCAGAGATCCAATGCCTTCTGAGAGCAAAAGCACTGACTAACTAACTAGCTAACTAACTAATTAACTAACTAACTAACTAAGTCATAGGAAATTCAACAAACACAAGGCGTCCTTCTTCTTTTCGGAGTGTTTAAAACATTAACTGCTCTGTACTTAGCTGCCTGGCAAGAGTTACTTTTTAATTCCCTTCCAAGAAAACAAACCCCGAAGGCGATTGCAGGCAGGACACAACATTTTAAATAAAAAGGACCCTCATAAGGAGGAAGGAAGGCTACCTTGCAGGGCCGTTGTTGCGAGGGCAGAAATGCCTGCTTTGGCAGAGAGTTTGCATTTGCGAGGCAGGTTTCAAACAAACAAAGAGCAAAGAGAATTGGCATTGAGGGGCTCAGCAAGAAAGAAAGACAGAAAGAAAGAAAGAAAGAAAGAAAGAAAGAAAGGGCCCTAAGCCCTCCCCTGCCCTCCAAAGTGTCCTCTTACTTACTCAGCCTCCATCTTGGCCTCCTCTCCAGCCAAAGACCCCCCCCTCCGCCCCCGCCTCCTTTTGGGCCAACCGGGGCCACCCCGCCCTCCTCACCTGGGCCCTCCAGGTGGCCTCCCTCCCTCCCTCCCTCCCTCCTCACCTGGGCCCTCCAGGTGGCCTCCCTCCCTCCCTCCCTCCCTCACCTGGGGCCCAGCTGCAGGACCATCATCCCCATCATCCCCAGCCTCCTCTCTCCTGTGGCCCCCCTGTCATGGGGAGCCTTGGCCCCACTGGGGATGGATGATGGATGGGCCAGCTCCTCAGCCCCCAAAAGCCCACCTGAGAGAGAGAGAGAGAGAGGGTCCCCACTTTGGGCGAGTCACACCCTCTCAGCCCCAGAGACCCCCCCCCAGGTCATGCCCTGCCTCTCGACCTTCTTTCTGTCCAGAAGGAATTCCAAAATGGCTACGAAGCATGGGTTCGTGTTCATGCTCTCCGTTTTCCTTGAGAGTCCTACATTTTGTGGTGCCTTGTCCTCCTCGGGGGTGAGGGGGACATCTGCCTTAGGGTCTCTCTCCATCAGGCCTTGAAGGGCCCCCCCCCTGGGCTTGGCTTGGCTTGGGAGTGAGGGTCTGTCTGTCTGTCCCAGGGGCCCTTTGGGAAGATGGAGACAGAGAGCGGGGCAAGTCACACTCTCTCAGCCTCAGAGGAGGGCAAGGGCAAGGGCAAGCCCCACCCCCTCTGAAGACACCTGTCAATGATAGATAGGGTGGCCATCAGTCAGGAGAAGGAGGTAATATGGCCCAGAGGTCGGTCCCTTGTGGCTCCGAGGACACCTGCCCCCCGGCCCCCCTTGCCAGGCCACCCCCAACCCCCGGCGCCCCTGACACGTGTCTGCTTCGTCTCGTCGGAAGGGGGAGGCGGGGGAAGAAGAAGAAGAAGAGGAGGGCGTCCTCCTCCTGTTGCTGCTGCTGCTGCTGCTGGCGGTTCTTCGGGGGGGGGGCGGAGGGGTCTTCTTTCTCCTCTGAGCCCCCAGGAAGGAAAGAGGAGGGAGGGGGCCATGGGCCTCTGCGTGACCAAAGGTGAGACCCCCCCTGGCTTAAGGAGAGCCCCCTCCCCTCCCCTCCCCTCCCCTCTTTTGCAGGGAGAGGGCTTGGGGGGGCGCAAGGACTCCCCTCCCTCCCCAATATCTGTCTGGCCCTGGGGGGGGGGCTGGAGGGAGCGAGGAGCACAAAGACCCCCCCCCTTAAGCCCTGCCTTTGGCCCTGGACCTTGGGAGAGCCCTGTCTGTCTGAGACATTCAAGGGAAGAAGGCTCAGGGGGGCTCCAGGAATCAATCTGTTGCACTCTGCACATGGCCAGTGGCACTGGCAGCTTCTGGAGGGGAGCAAATGTACGTGGCTGATCCCTTTGGGAGGGGGCGCCAGCTTTGTGACCCCCCCACACCTCCTCCTCCTCCTCCTCCTCCTCCTTCTTCTTCTTCTTTCTTGCCTTTCTTCCCTGGGGCGGGGGGGGGGGGTCTTGAGTCAGGCCTCCATCTCACCTGAGGATGAGGGGGGCAGAGGGTCTCTTGGGCCCAAAAGCCAGGAAGGAGTGGAAATCCGCAGGAGGGGGGCTGTAGGATTCAATGCAGACCAGTCCCCCCCCCCCCGCAACTCCAGGGCTTCTGGGCCCCCTCCATCCCTTACAAGAAGGTTTGGGGGCCACCTCTCTTCTCCCTCTCTCCTCTTGCAGACCTCTTCACAAACGCCCACAAGGAACGACCCCTGGCCACCCCACAGCCGGACCCTCCTTCTGCCACTGCCCCCCAGGAAAGCCAGGAGGTGAGGGGCAGAGGGCGGGGGACCCCATGGATGGAGGGATGGATGGAGGGATGGAGGGATGGATGGATGGAGGATGGAAGGATGGATGGAGGGATGGAAGGATGGATGGAGGGATGGATGGCATGCCCGCCTCGCCTCGCCTCGCCTCGGTGTGGACTCTCCAGGGATGGGGCTGTGCCCCCCTTCTCTCCTGCAACGCCTCCCTCCCGGGACCCTACTGCCCCATATCCTCCACCCCACTGTTTCTGCCCCTCGGCTACTGCTGCTGGGATCCAGTCCTTTCCTCTCCACCAGAGCTGAGATCTGAATGGGCCCCTTTCATGTTCTGCTCCCCAAAACCAAGCACATTAATGCAGGAGAGGATCTGTGAGGTTCATCTGTGAGCATCCCCTTTCTCCATGTTTCCAGGCCTCGGGCGGCAGCAGCGGACTTCTCTCCAACAGCCCCAACCCCTCCTCCTCCTCCTCCTCCTCCTCAGGCGGCGGCTATAATGTGATGGTCCTGGCAACTTCCTCCCTGGTGGGTAGGTACATGCCCTCTCCTCACAGAACTACAGATCCCACCGTCTGCCCAGCAGACCTGCTCCTCCTACATTACAAGAATGCCGGGCCTTTGAAAGTTGCACCTGCTCTGGCTGTGCCCCCCCCCCCCGATCCCAACAAGGGGGGGTCCCCTCTGCCCCCCCCCCTCCTTGGGCTTGGTGCCCCCTTCCCACTCTGGCTTCTGACCCCTTCCTACAGGCCTTGTCCAGAGCATCAAGGACCACGTCACCAAGCCCACCGCCATGGCCCAGGGCCGCGTGGCCCACCTCATTGAGTGGAAGGGCTGGAGTGCCCCCCAAGTAGGGAGGGAGCTTCCCCTGACCGACGAAGAGCTCTACGCAGACCTGACCGATGAGCTCAAGGAGGCCCGATTCGCTGCAGGTGAGCAAACCGTCCGGGAAGAAGGGGAGCAGACTTTGCCTTTCCAAAAGGGCAAGTGGCTCAGGAGTCCTCAAGGGGGTGGCAGGGACTCCTGGGGGGAAACCAGTGGCTCCTGGTCATGACGGCTCAATGGTCCCTCCAGTCCCAGAGGCAGTGCACCTCTGACACACCTGGGCATGGGGGTCTCAGAGCCCCTGTGGCAAGCGAGTGCTGGGCAAGAGAGGACCCCTCTGGGACCCCCAGGACCCTGTCTGCCCCATGGCCTGACCCCCTCCTTCCTCTGTCCCGCAGGGGTGGCTGAGCAGTTTGCCATCATGGAAGCCACGCTGAGCGCCTGGTCCTCGCTGGACGAAGGAGAGCTGCCTTACTGGGGGGCCTCGCAGGATGCGTTCCAGCTCCCAGGTGCCTCCTCATTTTCGCCCCATCCATCCCTTCTGCCTACCTGGACTCCCTTCTCTCTCTTCTCCTTTCCTTCCTCCTTCTCCTTCCTGCAAGTCCCAAATGTGTTTTCCTGAGAGAGAGAGAAGGCAAAAGCTACCATAGTCCTTGTACTGCTTAAAAGACTTTTTAGGTTGACACCAGTTTCCTTCTCCTCCTCCTAGACCTGGAGACCCTCTACCTGCCGGAGCACCTTCTTCTCGCCCCACAAGCTCTGGGCAGCTCCAGCGTTGCCCAGAGCCTCCAGGCCTTCCTTCCCTTTGGCCAGGAGTACCCAGGGCCAAAAAGACACTCGGTGCCCAGCCCCTGGAGCGACAGCAGCGGCACCGGCAGCCGAGGGGCTGGTTTGGAGCAGATGGTGCTGCCCACGGAAGGGGGGCAGCTGGAGGGCACCCCTGGATCCCTCTGGCTCCAGCCAAGCACCCCTTCCCTCCGCTACGTGGACAGCAGCTCCCTCTCGGAGGACGACGTCTTCTACAACTAGACAGACTGACCGGTGCTTGTGGTTCTTCCTCTGCATTGTAAGAAAGACTGTGGACTCTGTGGCAGCTTCAGCCCTATGATCCAAAGATGAGAAACCAGCCTTTTGTGGGTTGGGAGGACATGGCTATCAGTGTCTCTTGGATGGCCCTCGGGGGGGGGGTGTTTGGTTCATTTGCTCCGGACATTGACGGTTTCACAAAGGCTGCTTCTTTGCAGGTACCAACACTGCCAGGGAGTGCACTTGAACATGTGCACCTCTCTTTTTCAGACACACACACAACATTACTCTTCTTGCACCCAAATTAGGTGCATGGGATGTTTCCTTTATGGGAATTTCCATTCCCTAATTGGAGTCGTTGAGAGCCAGCATGGTTTGAGCTACGACTCTGGAGACCAGGGTTCAAATCCCTGCTTGTCATGGAAACCCACTGGATGACCGTGGGCTCTCAGCCTCAGCCATGGCAAATGTCCTCTGAACAAATCATGCCAAGAAAACCTTATGATAGGGTCACCATAAGTTGGAAACAATTTGAAGGTGCACAACAACAACAAATTGGGATTATTGGCTGGCCTCCGCACAAACAGAGACTGTAGAGCAGAGCTACAATTGAGTTGCTCTTCCAGATGCTGCTGGACTGCACTCCGACCATTCCCTGCCATTGCCTCCAAGCTGATGGTAAGGGGCTGATGGTACACCTGGAGAACCACTTGATTCCCACCCTTGCTGTCGAGAGATGCAGAACATGAGAATATGGTTCTTTTGGACTATACCTTCCAGAATCACCCAGCCAGCAATCATGCTCTCTGGGGTTTTCTGGGCATTCTGGTCCAAAAAAGGAAAGTTTTCCTGCTCTGGAGACTGTGGCCAACAATGATCAGCCCCATGGCTGGAAATGCAGATGCAGGCTGTGTGAATTCTTAATCGTTTGCTATTGCTGTCCAGAGACCAACTCGCATTTGCTTGATGGTTTGCAGGGAAATGAAGAGGGGGAAGCGTGGATGGGGTCCCCTTCCTCCTCCATCTGCCCGCTGCGTTGTCTCTCTTGAGTGCCTCCTTATATGTGTACATTTGTAAATAAAAAACAAGCATTGTCCAAAAATGTCTCCTGAAGGCACCTGCCCTTGTACAGAAGAAAACTCTGCCCCTCTGCCTGCTCTTCTTCTTTACAGCTTCTACTTCCAGAGATTGGAGAAGTTCCTTTTTTCCAACTACCATCCATTGGGGGATTGTGGAGGCTGTACTCCAAAATAACTCTTTTGAGCTTCAGGGATTGTTAACCCCAAAAGCTGGGCATGGGGGAGTCTTTGTCGCTCCACATCCTTCAGATTATAACACCCATAGTTCCTTACTGTTGGCCTATTTGGGTGGGGATGATGGAAATGGTAGTCTCAAATGCCCAATTAGACCATATTTCATTAAGCTAGATCACCCTCTTGCCCAAGGAGCGCCTCATGTTTCAAACAGAAGCCATACTTAAAATGGAGAAAAGACAAAGCCTCCTGCAACAAGTCCCTATCCTAAATATTGAAATTCAAGGGGGAATTGAGTTGTGAGGCATTTCAACAGCATTGACAAACTTTGCAAAACAAAAAGGGAAAGGAAAAGTGTCATTGTATTTCAGGGTTGTCTTTTAGTAAACAGTTTTAAAATAATGCAGCTTTTTTAAAGGGAGGAGCAAGGCAGAGCAAGCGCTCCCTTACCTCGCTGTTTGCTGTGGTCTGGGAGATGGAGTTTGCTCAGGAATCCAGACCAAGTGCCAGGGACCCATTGTGCTCCCCTGGCATGTTGGGCACTGCTATTCGGCATCTGCAAGGAGGGTCTCCCTCTCTGTCAGTCCATCCATCCATCCATCCCTCTTCCTACTTTGTTGCTTTTGGATTGGCCAGATCTTCTATGGCTTTCCTGAGCTGGAAAGAGATGAAAGACGGAGGCTGAAGGCAGGACCCAAAAGATGCCTCTTCACTGCAGAGCCCTTGGAAAGGAGGCATGGGCACTCTCTGGGAGATGCCACGATGGACCAAGCCATTTGGGATGCTCGGGCCTTTAATAATGGGCTCAGAAAAGGTACAGACTTGAAAATGGGAGGCAGTGGGTCAAGCAAGGTCCAACCCCTTCCCCTCTCCCCCCGAAAGTGAACCGGGCAGTTACCTCCTTCCTGGAGACCACCCCAACTACTCTCCCCAGCTGGGTGACCAAGGCCCACTGGAGGTTGAGCAGCTCAAAGAGGTTGTGAGCCTGCAAGAGAGAAAGGAGGGAAGGAAGGGGTCAGTCAGTTGGGGGCAGAAAGATGCAGGGAGCCCCCCAGAATACCTGGCAGGGGATGGGACAGACAAGATCACAGTAGCCCCCTCTGCCTGCCTATTAGCTGGCCTCCCTGCCAGTCAAATGAGTTTCCTCCTGTATCCCTCAGCCAGGATGGCTGTTTCTATGGAGACAGCAGCATCCCTGCATCTTCTCTGGAGGACCGCACACCTGAACTCCCCCCACACACCCTGCGCAAGTAAATGCCTATGGGGTGGGCTGCCCTTGGGCCTTGCCCTCCAGCTGCATTTCCTCCAACATGTCTCCCCAATACCTCTTTCCCCAGTTAAGACTCCCCTCAAGGACACAGAGGTCCAAACCTCTTGTCCTGTCCACCACCAAAATGAGAGCCAAGAAAGGGAAGATATAAAATAAATAGATACCATAAAACAAAGCCCAGCCCTTCCCATGGTTGTCCTTCAGTGCTTGGCAGGCTGCCTTGGCAGGTGGAGGCTCAGTTAAGCCATTGCTGCCAGGGGGAGTGCCAGGAGCTCATGAGTGTATCACACCTTCCTCTCCCCTCTTTTTCTCCCCATCTGAACCCCCACATTCACCCCCATTTACCTGGTGGAGGGATGTCCAAGGAGAGAGCTGCAGAGTGATGGGGTTGAAGGCACAGCCCTCGCCCAGCGTCTGGCAAGAAGGAGGCTGAGAGAGAGAGACAGAGGCAGAATGAGGTTGGGGAAGAGGGGAGCATTGAGCCCAGAAAAGGGGGATGAGGGATGCCCAAAAGGGGAGCTCTGGTTTGCCTGCCCTGTGCCCCAAAAGCTTGGGGGAAGTTACTTTTGGGATGCTTCGTATAAGGAGGGACTGGCCAAGGAGCGAGATGTGTGGGAGGGGGCCTCCTATGCCTCCCACCATCTTGGTCCTTCTCTGTTGTGGCTCCCCATTTGTGGGGCGCTCTCCCATTTGAGGTCCATATGGCACTCACTTTGGTTTCACTCCATTGCACATAAACCTGGGGGCCCTAACTGTTTCCCCCCAAAAGGTGCAAGTACACAATACTAAATAGTTTTAACTTTCCAAGCTGTTTTAATTTGTTCAAATGACTTAATACGTTTTGGCTGCCCTTGAACCCCTCCCTGAAATCCGACCAGACAGGACAAGGCATAATATAATAAAGTAAAAATAAGACTAATGAATGCAACCCCCACCCTGCACCACCCCACCCACATACTCCACTGACCCCATGGGGCCAAGTGGCTTGGCTGACCCACCTCGTCCTGGCCCTCTTTGTGGGGCTGGCTGGCCATGTCATGGGTCTGGAGGAATTTGATGAGTTCGGATCTCTGGACAACCCCCAGAAGCATCGAGGTCTCTGTGACGAAAGTGGGAAGAAAGGAGGAATAGCCCCCATCAGAGAAAGTTCCAAAAAGTGGGGCAACTCATAGTCCAGGCATCCTCTATGGGGCAGAGCAGGGTCTCTGCAAAGCCCCCTCCCCACCCAACTGTGCCCCATGACAGCTCTTGGGCTCACTTATGGTTGCGTTGCATTGCTATTACCACATGCTATCCCAAGCCTAGAAAAGTTCCTTTTTTGGACAATGCCCACAAAACTGAATAATCCACAGGAGCTCTGCCTCCCCCTGGCATTGTTTCCATCAGAACCAGACAGAATTGGGGGGGGGGGTTCCTGGTTTACCAGTGTTGTCAACCACCGGGTACTCAGGATCATCTGTTGAAGTGACCACTCCAAGGATCTCCTGGAAGGTGGCATCTCTGGGCAGTGTGACGAAATCCGTGTTCATGAATTCCTGCGTGGTGACCTTGTAGGAGCTGACCAGAAAAAAGGAAAGGGAGTCGTGGCATATTAGCCATCATGACCAGTGGCCACAGACAGCCCTCTCCTCTATTGTTCATAACTTAATCTGTCTCTGCTTATAAAGCCATTCAAATTGGCAGTCTTTCTTCCATTTTGTGACAGTCAATCCCAGTGCTTAACTAAGTGCTGGAGAGCTGATTTAACACAATATGCCAGCTGTTAAAGGGCTATATGGGTTCACAGCAAACTGCAGTATGCATTGATATATCTGGAGCAATCCATGGCAAGAGAGGCCCTGAGCATGTGCAGAGTGCCATTTCCCTTCACTCCCCAGTGACTGCATACAGCCAGACACCCCCAACACAGCTTGAAAGGGCGTCAAAGGACAGGATACCAAGGTGGTCCCAGATATGGCAGCCTCGCTCTCCCCAAGTACAATGGGGCCGATGGCCAGGAAGCCAGGTGGGCACAGTGGGCAGGGCCTTCTCACCCAATGTGCCTGCTCCGGATGCGAGGCAGGTAGGGCAGCTTCTTGACAATGATGGTGCCATCATAGAAGGAGGGCTGGAACTTCTGAGCAATGGCGTTGGCCACCAGGACAGCCAGGATGACCGGCAGGATGTGGGCGATCTGCCCGGTCATCTCAAAGGCCAGCAAAGCCGTGGAGAGCGAGTGGGTGACCGCCCCGGAGAAAGCAGCTGCCCCTGGTCAAGGAGGGAAGGAAGAAGGAAGGAAGGAAGGAAGATCAGAGGGAGGGAGGGAGGGTTACCCACATCCTCTGAAAATGGATGGGGGGCCCAGGCCAGGATTGTATCCCCCCCACACACACACACTCCAAGAAAAAAAGAAAGTCCACCTTCCTGAGCTCAGATGCACTGATGTTACTGCCAATGCATTACTGTTAAAATCCATATATTCAATACAGTTCTTTTTTTTTTTTAATCTGATGTTTCTTTCAATAATCTCTGAAATGTTTTTTTTTTAATCACCAGCAGTAAATGAAAGTGGGATCTAAACACGCCAGACTTATCTGATCCTGGAAGCTAACCAGGGTCAGCCCTGGTTAGTACTTGGATGGGAGACTCCCAGGGAATATTGGGTGCTGTGGGCTTTATTTCAGATGAAGAAACTGGGGAAAAACCCCTCTGAGGAATCCTGTGAAATTCATGGGGTGGCCATAAGGCAACAGGCAAGTTGAAGACCTATACACACTCATGAAAGTGAAAAGAAATGTGACATTAATGCCACCAGCACTGTTTCTATGCTAATAGTGAGTTCTGAAGACTGTGGCAGAATTTAAAACAAAAACAATTAGGAGGTGTGAATGAATTTGAATCAATTTCCCCACCCGCCATGTCCAGTTTCCTAGCTGGTTTCTGTCCCTCTGGCCAGTCCAGGCCCAAGCCCAAGCCCCCCAAGTGCCACTTGGACCCACCTGCCAGGGCATAGGCGCCGGGTGTGACAGGGCTGACCAGCCCTTCAGACAGGATCCCTTGAGGAAAGAGAAAGGCAACCACTTCCCCGATCAGGCGTCCAATGGCAGCTCCTATGGCCAAAGCGGGGAGGGAAGAGAAGAGTGGGTCACCCCTATGTGGGGGCCACGGCCACACTAGGCACTTTGAACTGGGTTCAAGCTGGATTAACCCTCCCCAACTCCCCCTTCTTTTGATGCCTCCCAGTAGCCACCAGCAATTACATGGAGGGAAGGGGGGGTGAGTTTGGAGCTTCTTACCATAAATGAAGACGGGCATGAAATACCCGGCAGGCATGGGCATGGTGGTGGCCAGGGTCAACATCCAGAACTGTTTGGGGAAGAAGAGGATGCTGGGTCTCTTTGCATAGCTCTTGCAGGAAGACTGTGCTGGTGCTGAATGTTCACCAACACTCTGCCTTGCAGAGACCCCTTAGGGAAGTTTGCCAGGAATCCCCCCCAAAAACCTATTCACTCTGAGGCCATGCCTCCCCTATCACCCAGACCTATAGAAGTGATGGCTGGGAAAGAGACAGAGAGACCCCCACAAAGGAATCCCTCTTTGCCAACAAACCTTCATCATCAGAAAGACCACCAGCGTGCCGAAGATGGTGATGTTTGGGTCCCACCACTCAAGCCAGAGGTTAGAGGGGTCGACATGAAGAGGCCTGGCCAACGATGCATTCTGGGAAAGGACCCCCCAGGTGTGGTTGTCGAGGAGGGAGGTGAGGAGCTCCTTCATGGTCAGCTGTGGAAACATTTATTCCTTACTTTTCTGCCCCACTTTGGTTCCCCTACACTTGAGGTGACCTACATGGTTCTCCTCCTCCCCACCTTCTCCTCCCAACAGCCCTGCGAGGTAGGCCAGGATGCAGGACAATGGGGGGGGGCAAGGTCCCCAGGTAAATTCCTCATCTCTGTGGTGGGAGGTGAAACTAGATCTCACACATCTCCGGCCCAGCTATATAACCACTATGCCACACTTTCCCAGTGACAGGTATTGGGCCAGTCTGGGGAGAGGAAGGGAAACTGGCCACCAGCAACCCAAAGCCTCCTGCTAAGGATAGCCAATGGCTTCTCTGTCCAGTCCCCTGGTCTTTTGCCTCCCTGTTGTGTGCCCATAAGCGCTTGGGAGAGGTGCCTGTGCCTTTTCATGCTCCAGCCAGCTTTCTTCACCAAGAGGGGCCCAAAAGGCAGTGTCAAGTATTTACCCTGGAGGCCATGAACTGGCCCAGGCTGAGTGGGAACGTGACGGAGGAGAGCAGGAGGGCCACCAGCGCTGAGTAAAGTGGTTTCCTAGAAAGGCAGAACGGACAAAAGAAGTGACCAAGAGGAGGAAAAGGAAGAAGGCTGGGTTTGTCTGGACATAACTGACACCCTCCATTTTCCCCTCTTGTCAGTCCCAAATGTAGACCTCCTACTATTATTATTATTGTGGTGTTGTTGTTGTTACAGTTGGCCCACCATACCCATGGATTCTTTATTCGTAGATTCAACCATCCATGGCTTGAAAATATTCCAAAAAGATACCTATTCCAAAAAGCAAACCTTGAATTTGCCATTTTATATAAGGGACACCATTTCACCACATGGTAGAAGTCAAAGATATAGCCATGTTAGTCTGGAAAATCAGTATGCAAAGCTATCTTGTAGCATCTTTAAGTTAGTCTCAAAGGTATTAGAAGAGCCCTTTGCATACCATTTCACTATGCCATCGTTTTTAATGGGACTCAAGCATCTGTGGATTTTGGTATCCTTGGAGTCCTGGAGATAGCAAGAATCATCATCATCATCATCATCATCATCATCATCATCATCATCTCCTACTTCACAGAGCAGAGAACTGAGGCTGACAGGTGGGAACGAAGCCAAAATCCTCACGGAGCCCAAAAGAGACCAAACATTTTACCCCAAAGGATACCCTTTTCCTACCAGGAAATCTGGCACTGTTTGGCAGAGATGCTTCCTCTGGGTGCTTACTCTGTGGCAAGGAGCATGGCTGTGAACGAGTTCCTCCGGACGTAGCCCAAGAGCCATCGCTGGCAGAAGAGGTAGGCACAGCTCACCACCCCACAGACGGCCCTGCAAAGTGGGGCAGGGAGAGCAGAGAGTGAGAAGAAAAAGATGGGTACCTGAGGTCCTTATACATGGGCCACAACGGGTGCCAGGAGAACCCCAAACACGCTCCCCTCCTCACCCAAGGAACATGAAGAAGAAGGTCTCCGGCAAGTCAAAGGGAAGGTCAATCTTGAAGCTGGTCTTGAAAATGGCCATGATGGTTTCTGGAGCAGGAACAGCAGGGATTTGGGGTGGAGAGGGGGACAAGATATGATCTGAGTTCATTTGTAATCTTTGGAGGGGAAAATACCAATGAATGCCAGTTGCTGTAGGCTCTGTTTCGGAGGAAAGAAGTGGCAAATACTGGCTCCTTTCCCTCCTCTCACCTTGTTCACTGTTGAAGACGGCCAACAGTCGGAACATGAAGGCTCCACATGTGGCGGAAAAGAAGCCCCTCCAGTAGTCACGGACCGCAAAGTGGGAGGACACAACCTCAATGCTGAAGAGGACCCCTGGCAGGGAAGGAAGGAAGGAAGGAAGGAAGGAAGGAACGGGGGATGGGGCCAGAAGGGACCCAGACCTATGCCTATGTGCGCCTGGCAAGGTGGCATACCCTCCAACTGCCCCTGTTTGCCTCCAACATTCCCACTCAATCTCAGTAGCTTTTAAAATGTCCTGGCTTCTCTTGCTTTCCCTCTTTGTCCTCAGCTCCCTTCAGTTGCCGCAAACTGAGTTCAAAGGGCAAAAGACAACTGCACTCTATTAACATAGCAAAGGGAGCCCTTTTGGCTCAGGTAAAAGCAAACTGCTGCAACCTCTCCCAGCATGTTGATTCTTTTGACATCTTGACTACATTCTGATGCTACTTGGCCACATATATACCAGTTTCCATTTCTGAAATTATGAAAGCCAGGCCAAGGACTGGCAACCAATATGGCAAAACTTTGGCCCCAGATGGGCAAATGCCTCCATCGGGGTGCCAGCTTCTCGTCAGAACAAAACCAGGTGCTTTCTTGGCCAATATGGAGCCACTGGGTGGCTCAACATAATGGCCTAGCATTCTGCGTGGTGGTCAAATTGTGCCTACTTGTGTTTTTCAATCCAACAGATTATTGTAGGTGCACCAGTAAAGC
The DNA here is from genome assembly GCA_026167975.1 of Phrynosoma blainvillii. Lineage (NCBI taxonomy): Eukaryota > Metazoa > Chordata > Lepidosauria > Squamata > Phrynosomatidae > Phrynosoma > Phrynosoma blainvillii. The sequence continues at coordinate 6,809,341 of JANUYF010000015.1, forward strand.
AATGCCAAGAAAGGTGCCTCTCTGTCAATCCCACCCCAAAGACCTTTGGCCCAGCATAGCCTCTGCCGCCTCCTTCCCAAGGCTGGCATCAGCGGTGGGCTTCTGTCCACCCCCACCATCACCCCCCTACAGTCACATTTACCACTAATGGGGGCCCCAAAGACAGTTGCCACTCCAACAGCTGCACCAGCCACCAGCATCTCATTCTGTTTGCTTTTATTCTGGAAAGAAGGAAAGAAAGAAAAGGACAAGGCATCACCCACAGCCATCACCACTCCCTCCTGTTGTTCAACACTCACTCCCTGCTGGTGAAGAGCCTCTGTCATAGCTGCATTTGAGTTCCCAACACTCTGAAAACATTTGCTAAATGGTGTGTGTGCATGTGTTAAAAAGCCTTCAATCATGACCATTGCCAGTCCATTTGGCTTCACAAACAACCTTCCAGTTCTGTGCTCAAAATTACAAATCTACACAGGTAGCCTCAAAGCACACACTAAAAACAGTCTCTCTGTATAGCAATACAAGCCCAGGAAAGTTTCTTTCGGGACTATACCCTCCAGAATCTCCCACACAGATGGTCACTTGCACGATTTGAGTGGGTTTAGTCCAAATATATACAAAATGGACTTGTTCTGGTGATTAACTGCATCCTTTTGAAATCCAGGACAAACTTGGGGGAAGTGCTGTTGGTTTTCTTTTAAATCTCTCTTTCTCTCTTACACTCTTGCGCACACACACACATGGACCCACACTTTGCCCATCAACCACACTGGATGAAAGGTGCATTGAAGGGTGATTCACCCACATTTCAAAGGCCCAGAAGTAAGTAATGCCAGCCATTCTGTCCAGCAGAACAAGGCAGCTGCCTCAGACAGCAGATTGGTGGAATGGGGTTCACAAATTTCCTTGATTGTTGGGCAGACAGTGGGACCCCCATGTCCTCCCCAGAGCGGTGGCAAGGGTCCTTACCTCGTACTCCCCAGAGACGTTGGTCCGAGCCTTGCCCAGGTAGGCGGCCAACATGCTGGAGAGGTGGACAAAGGGGCCCTGAAAGAGATGGGAAACAGAGGGTGAGAGGGGCCAGATTCCCCCAATAGACTGGGGGGGGGGCAGAAGACCCTGAAGTCTCCCCTCCTCACAGGCACTCCACATGCAGAGCACCCCAATACTTCTGGCTCCCATCGAGGGGGAGATTTTAATAGTGCAGTCCCTCTTAAAACAAAGCCTGGGCTTCCTGGGGTTCAGATTCAAACTTCTGAGGTTTTCAGCGAGACAAAGTTTAATGGCAGTGAACCTATCTTCTCCATCAGTGGCTCTCTGGGGTTAGGGTTTCTGCTACTCTGCTGATTTAAAGCTAGACTCTAACAGACTTGGCTTTGATATTTTTGATGTTTAAATATTTTTGTTTCCTAAACAAAGGCTGAAGCCTTAGGAAACCTGAATTGCACCAACAGTATCTGGAGGACCACCATGGGCCATCTTATTCTCCCCTCTTCTACCCATGGAGGGAATCTGCCCCAAAGCATTCTGAGAAGCAGAAGCTCCAGTGACGGAGAGTCCACTCCTTTCCAAAGAAGTCTGTCCCTCGGTCAACCAGCTCTTGCCATCAGGAAGTTCTTCCTAATCTTTCCTTGGAATCTCCTTTTTTTTGCAAACTGGGCTCCTTGTCATGGGGCCCTGTCCTCCGGAGCTGCAGAAAGCAGCTTGCTCCCCCTTCTCCCTGTTTCATGAACTGGCTCCCTGCTCCTCTTGAAGGCAGGGACCAGACCAGGGTTTCAGAGGAAAGAAGGGCGATTCCTCTGAGAGAGAAAGGGTGACCCTGAGGGGTCTGCCAACCAGGTGGGGGGCACTTACGACTTTCCCGAGGAAGATGGTGCTCCCGCAGGCCAAGGTGCAGGTCAGCCCCACCACTTTGGCCCCAAAGTTCTCGATGGCCAGGTACTCCTCCAGCATCACTCCGGACAGGATTGTCTTCAGCTCAGGGATGCCTGAACCTGGCAGAGAGAGGGCAAAGGGAGAAGTTGGACATCTGGACTGCTGGCCAGCTACAGGGGCTGCAGTTCCTCCTCCTGAGACCCCATGGCCTGTTGAGCAGCAAATCCCTCCTTCCCCAATTGCTCTCCTTTTCATGGCTGTCCAGGAGCCAAATAAAATGTGCCAGCCTTTAGGATGCCACTGGACTCTTTGTTGATTGTTATTGCTGGCTTAGTACCTTCATTAAAATTTACTTTCATTACTTTTACAAGTTATCTTTGTGGTAGCAAGAGTGTAATAAAATTACATTCTAACGCTAATGGAGTGAGCAAGAACAATGTCACTCCATTGTTGTAAGGTGCAACATTTGTCTGTTATTCCCCTTTCCCATAATTTAATAAAGTTACTTCTTAAAGACATTTTAGGAAGCATTTGGCCTATAATTTTTCAACAATTATGCCGCTCTCTTATCAGTCATAGAGATGCATTCAAAACAACAACAACAGAGGAGAATCAAGGAAAGGAAGGAGACATTTTCCTGACATTGGGAATGAGTGGATTATTTTTTAAACAGCAACATGAGAAAAGTTAGAAAGAGATTTTCCAAGCTGCAGTGGGTTCCTGCTGCCCAGCCTATCCCTCTGAGAAGGGGCCTCTGTGCACCTCCTTTTGGAGGGGGAAATGAGGTCAAGGCTTTGGAAAGGGGGGCAATGGACCCTCTGCCCTCCAGAAGCCCCCCTTTTGCCAGGACCAGGCCAGGGAGAAGGGCAGCTGGAGGCTGGCAGAAGGTCTGTGTTGATGCTGGGGGGGGGGGGGGAGACACACTCTGGAGGGCTTGGGCTGGATGGAGACCCCTGGCCTCCAGCGCCCGACCATGCTTACCTCCAGCCACGCTTACCTGCGGAGTGGGGGGTGATGCTCTGGGCGAAGCCGGTGGAGAAAGCCGAGAGGGCCATGGGGTATGTGGTCCAGGAGAGGTATTTTAGGAGCGAGTAATTGCCCACCTCTTGGTAAAGCCAGGCATGGGCTACGGAGGAAGGAAACAACAGGGAGAGACCCTCATTTATTGACTCAAGGGATACTGGAGGAAAGGATACTAGCCAATGGCTACCAGACATGATGGTTATACACAGCATGCCCCTGGGCCAGAGCACAGAAAAGTTACTTTTCTGGAGTATTATGTATAGATTCCACCCGCCAGTGTTTCCCTTATATCAAAACCAGCTCTACTATTAGGTAAAGTGAGGCAGCCGCCTAAGACAATGCATTTTGGCAATCAGGAATAGGCAGGAAATGGCTGAGACTTCTGTCCTATTGGTTTGCTCCAGACAAACAGGGATAGATAGCTGTGCCAGTTTCAGCTTAAAGTGGGAAAGGGGAGTGGAGAAGGGAATACTTTGAGATGTTAGGGTTTACTTTAGCAGTTTATTTTCATGGATTCCAGTCCATTTCTTCTGATGTGCTGACAGAGTCCAAGGTTAAAATAATAGGTATTTAAGCCATTATGTAGTGTCTGGGGGGAAACTGGGGGTAATGGGATGTCAAATGATGCAGATTATGACCCTGGCCATAAACCTTTGAGCTCAGATGCATCTGAAGAAGTGGGTTAACATCCATGGAAACGTGTCCTAAATAAACCAGTCTCCAGTGTGACTCCAGATTCCTTCCCTTTGTTGCTTCTGTTTCTGTTCTACCATCAGGAGGGAAAAGAAGGGCCTTGTGGGATTTTTCACCTTCTGTGCCAAAACAACTGGGCTAATTTTGGATACTCAGTACTTTGGCCCAAGTGAGAGGTGTCCGCATGGAGTGTGTGTGTGTGTGTGTATGACTAATATTGTGTCACTGCAGAAATAATTCAGTTTGACAGCTCTTCAACTGCCCTGGCTCAATGCTATGGAGTTCTAGGAACTGTAGTTTGAGGAGATATTAGGCCTCCTCTGTCAGTACCACAACTAACTATAATTTCCAAAATTCCACAGTAGTGAGCCATGGCAGTGAAAGTTGCATCAATCTGGGTTATTTCTGCAGTGTGGATCCAGCCTCTGTCTCAGTCAGCAGAACCTCTTGGGTGGGCACCATTCTTGGTTCATTCCTCAAGAACCAGAAGGCTCCCCTAAAGAACAAAAAAGGGGTACAGAACTGGTGACTTAGGGAGTCTAATGGCAGGGAAGGGGAACCTGGACAGGCAGCTGTTACCGTTGGCCATTTTGGCAATCGTGAAGTCCATGGCGAAGCTGACCAGGGCCATGAGGACCCCCAAGGCAAAAAGGAAGTACCAGTCGTCCCCCACGCGGAAGAGCTGCCGCTTGACACACTCCAGGCAACCTACAAAAGGCGGCAAAGAGGAGGAGGAGGAAGGAGGAAGGAGGAGGGAAGGGTCCTGCCACCCTTTCAAGGTGGGACCTGTTTTCCAGCAGAAGCTGGTCCCAGTGGGATCCTCCCAAAATGGACTCCCAGCTTCTAGGGGAAGGGAGAAGGGGCACAGACAGGCAGACGGATGCACACGCACATGACAGAAATGCTGACAGTGAAGTGTACCAATGTGATTGTCCCTTTGAGAAATACCAAGCCCCCAAAGGTCAAAGAAAGGCTTTGCTGCAGAAACTGAGCAAGAGGCAGAAGAAGGTCAGAAGAGTAGCCTTGTGTGATCACAGTGAGAGCTTTTATGGACTAGAACTCCCAAAATCCCCCCTCCCCATGTCCAGTAAGAGACTTGTAATCCGTAAAAAAAATAAAAGAAATATCTTTTCCAGACTCTACAACCCAGAATCCTGCTTACAGAATAGGGTTAGGGCTAAGGTTAGTGTTAGGGTTTCTAAAATAGAAAGTTCATACACCAGAGTGCCAACCTATGGGGATCTGGCCAGGGACAGATAACATGGATGCATGGACAGATAACTTGGAGGTAGAAAGGGGAGCCAAAATGCCTTGTTTGCCTCAGGTCAGCCCTGACTCCAAGGTACAAGAGAGTGGCCTCTTTCTGGAGCCAATTTGTCCCACGGATCCACCTGGGGCTCTGTCCCGGCCTCCCCTTCACACCAGGCTCTTCCTCTTACCTTTGACCTTCCTCCGGGTTTTCGGCCAGGGCTGCGGGTTTTTGTCCAGAAGCAGAAGCTGCCCTCCCTCCTCATCCTTGCATCCATCCCTCCTTTGGTGGCCTTTTGGGGGTTCTTCTGTGGCCATGATGATCTGCCTTTGGGGACACCTGAGCCTGGAGGGGGAAGAAGAGGGGCTCTAGAGGTGGGAGCCAGCGGATGGGGAGGTGCTGGCGGGGGAACCAGGTTGGCACCCATTTGAGACCCACCTGTGTCCACTGTGAAATGAGGAGGAAGAGGAAGGGGCTTAGTCTCCCAACCCACACTAGACCACACTTACCCCATGACAGAGACACCAGCCATAGGATGCAGGGAATAAGAAGGAAAAGAGTACCTCTGAGCACTTTCAGAGTGCCCTTCTCTTCTCACAAGGCTCCTGGCAGTTTGCAGACACCAGAATTCAGGATTGGTGAAAATGTAGCCAGAGCACCTCTTTTGCAGTGCACTCTGGCTGCTGCAGACCATAAAGAAAATAATCATTTATCTTTTGAAAAGATAAAATACTTGCAATCCTAGGCACCTTTCCCAGTAAGACCCTTGAACACAGTGGGCTTTTCTTGAATGTAAACACGCTGCCTAGGATCACAAAGCCGTTCAGGAGTGCAGAGCCACGGCAAACAAAAGAGCCCCCCTGTCCCCGGTTCACAAGCAAAAGGGACTTTGGGTCTCAAGGAATGCCTTTTTTTAAAAAGGAGGCAGAATGCTGTCTGCTTTTCTCCTCCTTGCACCTGACATCCTTGAATTCTTCTTGTGCGTTTCTGACTTATGGAACTCTATTCAAAGGTTTTCTCTGCAAGATTTGTCCAGAGGGGTTTTGCCCTTGCTTCCCTCTGGGGCTGAGAGAGTGTGGCTTGCCCAAGGTCACCCAGTGGGTTTCCAGAGCTGAGTGCGGACTTGAACCCTGCTCTCCAGAATTTTAGTCCAACCCTCAAACCACTACAACACACAAACTAAACGAAACTTGAAGTTAAAAATAAAGAAACCGTGAGTGAGCTAGCATGAGTCCCAACACAAGTCTAAGCAGCAGGATTTGTAATCCTCTGGTAGGTCTCCTCCTCCACCTCAGAGGGGCTTCTTACTTTCTTTGGATGCTTTCACCTTCCCATAACTCTGCCCAAGGCTGGCCACACAGCCCCCTTTACACAAGAGCCACTCCCTGTCCTTAATGGGGCTTCCTCATGCAAGGCCAGTGCAAGGGAAGCAGACCGACTTACCTCCAAGGAGACTGCAGGGATTCAAGGAGCTGGGGCTCTGAGGTCCCAAGGGCAACAAGGAGAGCGAGCCCTGGCTCTCCCCTTTCAGCACCTGTGCTGCTGGCCAGGTAAGACACACAAACACACAACACCGGGGCTGGCCCTCCCTCCCTGTGTCTCTGTGACCTCTAAGCAGGCCCAGGTGTGTCTGGCCTGCCAAAACGCCCTTGAGAGAGCCAGGCCGACCGACCAGCCGGCCGGCCAAACCCACGCTGGATAGAACTGGTCCAGCAAAGGCAGGGACTGGCTCTGAAGGGGAAGGCAGTGGCCAGCAGGGAGAGTGGCCCCTGGGGCTTGAAAATGGCCCCAGACAGAGGACCTCTCCCCCAATGCACCCCCCTCCCGCAGGGCTCAGTCCATCCAGAGGAAGACCCAGCACCTCTTTTTCCTGGCAGGGATGGTCCCAGAAGCCTCACCCTGCGCCGGCCTTATTACTATGGGCAACCCAAAGAAGGCAAGGCCCAGAGCTATGGGGATGGGGATCTCCCACCCAAAAGGATGTTGAGAGGCTGGAGCATGTCCAGAGGAAGGCGATCAAAATGGTGAAGGGTCTTGAAACCATGAAACCCTTTGGGGAGAGACTTAGGGAGAGATGCTGGGTATTTTTAACCTAGAGAAGAGAAGGTTAGGGGAAAGCCCTGTTTAAGTATTCAACGGGGTGTCCAGAGAATAGGACACAGAGAAATGGATTCAAGCTACAAGAAAGAAGATATTTCCACTTAAACTTTAGGAAGAGCTTCCTGATGGGAAGACATGTTTGACAATGGAAGAAGCTGCTGCCGCTTAACGGTGGTCTCTTCTTTGGAGGTCTTTAAGAAGAGGCTGGTGCTTTGATTGTATGTTCCTGCATGTCAAGGGCTTGAGGTGGATGGCCTGGGAGTCTCTTCCACCCCTAGGATTCTACCATTCCTCCATCCCCAGGAAGGAGGTGGCAGCACAGGTAATAGAAGGATGGGAGGAACCGCACAGAGAGGAGGGGTCCTGGGTGGGCACAGTTGTGCTATGGGGCTTACAAACCTCCAACAGGCCGTGTGTGTGTGTGTGTGTGAATGCTGGGGGAGAGAGCATAAGGGTGACAATCCCATCATCCATACGGCATTGGTGCTCTCCTTCATGACCCTAGGCAGGCAGTGGGTGGGCCAGCTGGCCGGCCTCCAAGGAGCCAAACATGATTCAGCCATGCCTCCCCAGCGCTGGGTGACCAAGTGGCCACATTTAGCTCCCACCATCCCCTCGCTTTGCCCGCCTCGCCTGGCGTGATGGCCTGGCTGTGAAATGCCTCCAGCTCAGCTCATTCCCTTTGGGATTGGACATTGCAATACAGTGACTGTGCCCCCAAAGTACATTCCAGGCAGCAGACAGCTTGGTATGGAAATACAGCCTTACATGGGCGAAGGTTTGGGGAAGGAAGGGGCTGAGGACACCAAGCGTGTGTTTGTGCGTGTTTTGGGGAGGGGAGCTGGCTGCCTGGGTTTCTTTCTTGGCTGCTTGACAGGCAGAAATGGCACAGGTGTGGCCTCCTTCCCTCCCCTGTTGGACTCCAGTCCTCTTTCTGCTCTCTGCCAGGCCTCCTTCTCCCCACGACTGCACCTTTCAGGGGTCCATTTCAGAGCTTGCAAAAACTACTACTTTTGGAAGACAACTCCCATAATCCAGAGCTGCCTTGGGTGTGTGTCTGATACTGAGATTTGTCATCCAAAATATAAAAATAAAGATGTTGGACCCCCCAACCAAGCTGGGTCCGCTTTCCCTCTTCCTGGCAGGTCTGGCATTTTCCACTTTGGGCTCTTTTGCCCAGACGCCGGCCGGCCTCATGCCGACTCACGCTTCTTTTTTGGGAAAACCAAGCGCCTGCCAAGAGTCCCGTGGCCGGGCAGCGATTATCAAAGCGGGCAGGAATGCTGGCTCTCTCTCGCCCTCCTTTTCCTCCCTCTGTTTGTTTGGGGCCCCCACTTAGGAGATCTTTCCACAGGGACCATGATGCACAACGCCCTAAATATAGACCCTGGACAAGAGGCCTGGAAGGCTGCCCAGGAGGAGGACAGGGAGGCAGGCGGTGGGGGGCCTTTAAAAGCCCCCACAAGTGCCATTGGGGGACCAGTGCTCAGCTTCCGGGAAGGGGCAGCATTGATGGGAATGGCTCTCCATTAAAAAACAGCAGAGGAAGGGGAGGTTGGCTTTGGGGCTGCATCCACCACACAAGGCATCTTCCTTCCTTCCTTCTGAAACGTCCAGTAGCCATTCCAACAGAGCTTGGCATTTTTGCTGCTGCTGCTGCCCAGGTTCAGTGCCAGCCTTGACTTCTCACCCGGAGGCCATCAGGCAGGGCTCACCCCATGGAGAAGGCCCGCGGACTATTCGGAGACAGCCTTGGAGGCTTCATGCGGACGTGCAACGAGCCCCTGAGTTTCTCAGGCAAGTCCTGGGGGGACTGGGCAACCATGCTGGGAACAGAGGCAACTTTGGAATGGAAGGGTGGGAAGAGTGGCTCTTCACCAGAAACCTTACTGATTTCTTTAAAGCATTCCCTCTGCTTTGGTCCCATTCCTAGCCAAAGAAGGCAAGACATGAAAGGAAAAGGGATGGGGAGGGAAGAGGAAAAAGCAAGCAGCCCTTGGCAATGGGCTGGCCTTGCATTTGTCTGTCTGCCTAGCACAATTTTGCCTCCTCTGACTGGCAGCTGGGGATCACAGGCCCAGAGGAGGGTTTCCCTACCCCCTGCTACTACACTACCTTTTAGGCTGGAAATTACTAGGACCTGAACTCAGGACCCTTCCCCACGCAAAGCGTGTGCCACATGTTCTTCCCATAGGTTTATGCCACATGTTAAAGTTGGCATTTGATAGCTGGCTGTCTTTTCCTCCCCTGCCAGCCGGAGGTAATGCTTTTCCTGCTTGCTTTTGCTGGGTGACAGTCCCAGAAGGAGAGAATCAGAGTTGGAAGGGATCACTAAGGGCATCTAACCCAGCCCTCTGCCTTGGTTGGGCACAGAGCAGCTGATGGGCAGAGGAAGGCAAGCCTGGAATGGAGTCGATGCCCATGGACAACCCTCATGGCAAGACCCAGCATTACAGAGACTGGACTTGAAAGGGAAACCCTGGCTGCTCCCCTTCCCTCCACTGCCTGGCCTTGGTGTCTGGGAGCAGGAAGGGCAGGAGGCCAGGGACTTTTGCAACAAGAGCCTAACCTCAGCTGGCCAGCCAGTCCCTCTGGATCCCCCTTTCTGGGATCTGCTCTCTTCTTTGCAGAAGAGCAATCCTCTCTCACTGGAACCCTTTTGGCTTAGGAGCTGTGGGCTTCCTCAGGAGCAAGGGAAGGAGAGCAGCGGCATTTCTGCCTCCTCCTGGACTGGGGGGATTTGAACTGGGGGGAACCAACCCTCCCCTCCTCCTGGGCCAAGGCCCTGGTCCACATCCTGGAGGTGACCACTTGGAGGCTGAGAGAATCCACAAGCAGATGCAACTACAGAATCCCATCTGGCCCTTCATTAGAAAACACTAAGCTGGGAAATGGTCCTTTTTGGAACTACAAACCCATATAATCCCATCTGGTTTGGGGGGATTCTGGGAATTGAAGTCCCTGCTCTGCTTCTACATTGCAGCCACACTCGTGTCCACCAAGCTGTCATGGCTCCCACGTCAGTGTGGCACTTTTGACTACTTTGGATTCAAGTATGAACCTTAAAGGAGTTATTGGGGCCATGCAAGAGTGCTGCCCCTATGCTCTGTCCCGGTCTCCTGTTCCTGGCAGAGGATGCCTTCTGCACATCCTCAGAGAGGGTGGCCTGGGGACGATGGTGGGATTTACACCCCTCTTCCTCCTCTCCCCACAGGCCGTGCTGGCGGGACGGGGAACATCAAGACTTTGGGGGATACGTACCAGTTTGCGGTGGATGTCAGTGACTTCTCCCCTGAGGACATCATCATCACCACCTCCAAAAACCAGATTGAGGTTCATGCGGAGAAGGTGAGACCCTCCCCAGCCCGCTGCCCCTGGATGGCAAGGTCAGGGCCGAAGAAAGAAGGTGGCCTATGGGAAGGGGGCCCATTCATGCCCAACTGTGGCCCCAGCTGTGGCTATAGCCCTTGGCACCTTCCAGTGGCAGAGAGAGGAGCTGGCACACAGGAAATTTCCTTCCTTCTCTGGAAATCTGGGTGCCCAGATACCCACTAGGGCTGCCTTCTTCCTCCCCTTCCCCAGATTCCTCTTCCACATCAGCACCTGGGCAGAAGGAAAGCAGGCCAGAGAGATGCCCAAATGCACAGAGGAGGAGAGGGAAGGAAAGAGGGAAAGATAGAAGGAAGGAAGGAAGGAAGGAAAGAAGGAAGGAGAGGGCAGAAGGGAAAGAGAGGGAGGGAAGCCACCTGGTCTGACTCAGAGGAATTCCTGGGATCAGTGGCACTGGGTTCAAGGACTGTCTGAGGGGATGCAGCCAAATTGCTGGCCATTGTACCCCCTCCCCTTCCTGCACATTTTCTTGGCCAGAGTCCTGGGGACAAATTCTCTCCTCCTTGGCTGGGAACATGGAGATCACTCCCTCTCTGTCCTGCAGGGGAACACAATGTCCTGGGCTGCAGCCCTGGTGATGGAAATCCAAATCCCTCCTTTAGCCGCCTTCCATCAGATCAGAGCCACTGTGCCTCCAACTCCCAGAGGAGATGGGCAGCTGGCGTTTTGGAAGGCAAGCAGGGAAGCTGGCCTGACCCCCCCTGGACTGGGTGACCCATGCAACTGGGTTTTGGGGGGCTGAAGGTCAAGAGGACTGTCCAGGGAGCAGAGTGTCATGGGGAGTTGTCAGAGTCAAGACCCCCATCCAGTGTTTGGCAGCCAGCAAGGCCCATTTCATAGGCCAGGCAGCTGAGGCTGGAGAGTGTTGGTTGTTGTGAACTTCACATTAACGCTCAGGAATCAGGGCCCTGGACAGATTCATATTCAGACTCTGGGAGACCCTCACCCATAAATCGGTATGTGTGCCCTCCAATTAATGCATGTGCTCTGACACTTCACAGGTGAAAACCAGGACAGAGATATGGCCAAGCAAGGTCAGAGTGTGCTCAAGGTGGCATAAGTTATAAATGAGGAAAACCAGGCAAGCAAGGAGAGTCAGCAGTGGTTTGCTTCTGCCTGAGCCATCTGGGAAGGGACAGATTCTGCCCCTCTCCTCTCTCCCATGTTATCTCAGTGCAAACTACTTTTTGCACCTTGAAGACTGTTTGTAGCATTTGAAGTAAGCTGAGGAGAAAAGGAGGAGAAGGGGGAAAGGGAAACCAAGACATTTGAAAGCGGCTGAAGAAGTGAGACTGAAGGATATTAGTTGGGATGGTTGGTTGGTTATGTGAAGGTCCCCTGACTGACTCTTGCCCCCCTTCCGTAGCTGGCATCCGACGGGACCATCGTGAACACCTTCACTCACAAGTGCCAGCTGCCTGAGGACATGGACCCCACCTCGGTCACCTCTGCCCTGGGCCCTGACGGCTCCCTGACGGTCAAGGCCCGGAGGCGTCCAGCCAAGCCCCCCGAGCAGCACCTCCAGCAGACCTTCCGGACTGAGATCAAGATCTGAGCGCAGGACCCCAAGCCCTGCCCCAAAGAGATGGGAGGCAGGAAGGGGCCTGGCATGAAGTGGGGAGGGGCTGTGCTTGCTGGGTTTTTCCTTTGTATATATGTAGCGGGCTGTGATCTGCTTTGGTATAAATTATTCCTGATGCCCATCTGCCTCCTCCCCTTCTTTGGCTCCCTGGCTGCTGCCTCCCCTGCCACTGTCCTTCCTCAGAATCACCCTTCGAGGGTGGCATTACACAGCTAGGACCCTGAGTGCCTCCTGCTTCCAGGCTTCATGCACATTGCCTCTCTTTTCTGGGGAATGCTGTTCTGCAGACAATAAGGACTGGGACCTGCTCTTGAGAAAGTGAATGCATTTAGCTGTGCAGAGTTTAGTGTAGCTCTTAAGGTGAGCCTCCTTGGTTTCTTGGTGTATTAATGTCTCTGAACGAGTTCCTGGGGCAGAGTTCCTTTTCCTCCTTGAGTGAAGGGATTTGGGTCGAGAGGCCAGCAGATGCAAAACTGTGCGGAGGGGGGAGGGATTTCCAGCCCTAAAACTCCAGTGTTCCCATCACCACCACCACCAGCATGCACTGACCTTCTTCCTCTCCGTTTTCTGAACTGCTTTACCCCCCTCCCATCCATTTGCTAAGCCCCCTGCTCAGTTCCCAACACAAGGGGAAACCTCAACTGGAAATGGGATTGTGGGATGCATTTGTCAGGGTACAGACTGGAAATGAATGTTCAAACTGCAAAAAAAAAAAAAAAAAAAAAAAAGTGAAAATAAAATAAAGACCCTTCCCTTCAATCTGCGTCTTTGTGAAGGAGCCATGTGTCACAAAACCAGCAAGGCTTCTTCAGCCCTCTGGAGACCAAGCCAGGGAGCATACTGTGGAACTTAGGTGTTCATTTCCCTATATTCCTTATTATTTATAAAAATATTTGTACCCCAACCCTTACTGTGGGATTTCAGGGCTGAACAGAAATGTAACAATATTAAGCAATTTAAAACAGTTCCAGATTAAAACAAGAAATGGCTTTTGTGTGCGTTTGTGCGTACCTTCAAGTCTCCTGTTAACTGGCGACTCCATTAATTTCTTAGGGTTTTCACAGGCAAGGAATCTGCAGATGGGTGCCACCGCCAAGAAAGTTGCTTAAGCAGCAAATGTCATATAAATAGTGTTGCTGAGCTGCAGCTCCCATCTGTCTGGCCTGTAGTGAGGGATGATGGAGACTGTAGTCTCATGGAGGGCAGCACATCCCCTATCATTGCTGCACTCTTCCTTGCTGGCCATTTGGGTGCTCACTGCCTGGACTAATTTCCTAGATTTAATTAGGATTTCTGTTTTTCTTGCAGCTCTTGCAAACCCACTTCCACAAGTTCAATGAGAAATACTGAGGAGAAAATGGCTGTTTGGATAGAGAGATAATTTGAGGAGCAAGAATAATTTGAGGTGAACCAGGGGAAGGGGGCTTGCTTATGAAATCTCCCCTTCCCTATGTTAGTTTCCAAACTTCTCTCTGAAGTCAGGAAGAGGGACGCTTGTCCTTGGTGTCTCATCTGGCCGTCCGGCCCTTCCATTTGTTATCTGTCCTTCCATTTTCGGCAGGCTGTGGCCAAAGGGATTTGGGAAAGGAGGAGAAAGACGGGCAGGGAAGGAGTGAGTCACCCAGCTGGAAATAGCTGACCAATGCCACCCAAGTGCCAAAGGATAGAAGCGTCCATCCCTCAGGAGGCCAGCTGAGGTGCCAGGCCTGGTTTCTCTTGCATCCAGCTCCCAGACATCGGAGCAAGGGGGGCATTTCCAGAAGATGACCACCTTCTGGCCCACTCCTGCGGCCATTGCAGGGAACACCATGGTAAAGGCCCCGCACTGTGTCCAGAGTGGACAAGGCCAGGCAGCCGGAACAGGCGAGCAGGGCCTGGTTTGCCCCCATGGCCATCTCTGTTTTGTCTGCAAAACAACAGGCAGGCCAGGTGCTTTTGTTGTCTTTGGCCCAGGCATGAGCCCATTTATAGTTTCCACACCAGCTGCCTTTCTTGGCCGGCGTCGTTGTGTAGGGCGAAGCACTTGGAGGGCCTTTATCTGCATTTTGGAATTCCAGGGTTGGGGAGTCATCTGGGTTTTTTTGGGGGGGTTCAACAGAGGATAAAGCTCTTATGGCTCAGGGGCTGGGAATGTGATCCGTCCAGCCAGTCTACAGCTACAACCAACATCCTGAGATCAGTCACTCTGTCCAGCTTCATTTGCCTTTGTACCATGTGGCTGGAGCCGCTGGTTGGGGGATTCTGGGATCTGCAGTCCATGAAGGAACTTCCCCGTACCCTGCACCTTGCCTGATAGGGAATTACACAGACTGCAAAAGGTTGCACGTTTCCCCCATGATGTTTCGTCTGGTCCTAGTCAAGAGTTAAATTGGCAGAATGGGGCTGGGCTGGATGACCCTTGGGATCTCTTATAGCAGCTTCATTTAGCAGCCGGTTGGCAAACGTTTATGCCATCAACAGTAAACTGTAGCACAACAGCACCTGAAATGAAAATAATAAAAAACAATAATTTAGAAGGTGAGTCAGCTACAACCATCCCCACATATTGCTACAAAAGAGATATTTTGTGTGTCTTTTTATAGTCTTACAAGGATTTTTAAAAACACCGCTGCTCAGCCTGATAAAACAGAGGCAGCTGGTTGGCAAACATTTATGCCGTCAACAATAAACTGTAGCACAACAGCACCTGTGAGGTTCTTTCAGGGCAAAACACAATTTGTTTTGCCATAATAAATGTGTGCGGTTTGTGAGTGTCGATTGCAAACTCAAAGGCGTAGTAGCCATGTGAGTAGTCTGGAAAATCAGGATGCAAAGGGATCTTGTAGCACCTTTGAGGCTAATGAGGGTCTTTCTCCCTGGGACCCTCCACTCCGCCCCATGCATCTGAGGAAGAAGGAGGAGAAGGAGAAGACTCAAGCCTACAGACTGCCAGCTTCTCCCTTTCCATCCCATGCATCCAAGGAAGAAGACTCAAGCCTTCATTATGAACTTGCACCTGAGGAAGAAGGCTCAAAAGTCTGGAAAGCTCCTGCTACCCAAGTCTTTCTTTTGGTGAGCCCCTTTGCAAAGGAGGAATGGTCAGTTGTTGTGTTTGCCAAGGAGGAGGAGGAGGAGGAGGCCTCTTCCTTGGGGCAAAGCCTGGCCAAAGAGGGACTGACCCCTCCGGCCCCTGGGAGAGAGCGGCCAGGGCCAGGGCCAGGGCCAGGGCCACCGCAGAAGCAGCAGGCGCCGCCGGTGTTGGACAGCGACTGTGGAGAGAGAGCTGTGTGGGTTCGAATCCTGCCTCAGCCACAGAGGCCCACAGGTCACACTCTCTCAGCCTCCTCTGAGCAAGCCTTTGCCAGGATGGAAACACGCTGAAAGCACACAATGTTTGCAAAGGGTCGGCTTGGGATGCTGTCTCATGTTAAAAGAGTTTTATAGTTTTCTCTTTTTTAAATGTATTTTATTCTTTTCATAACTAGCTATCTGTTTTAACATTGTAATAATTCAACCCCCTTTTAATGCACCTCTTTTTATGGCTTTAGCTGTACTGTTGTTTTTTCAATACTGTGAAGCCGCTCCTGACTCCCAGTTCTAGGAAAAGACCGGGATACAAATAAATATACGTAATAATTAACGATTAATAATTAATAGCGACAACACCACATACCCCGGAGGCATTCAGGGAAAGACGCTGCCTTGGGGCCCTCGAAGACAACAAACTACAAATCTCAGGACTCCCTAGCACTGAGCCGTGGAAGCTAAAGCGGTGCCAAAGCGGATTACTTCCGGAGTGCGGACGCGGCCAGAGAGGCGAGTGAGGCGAGTTTAGCTCCGCCCACCACACCACGTGACCTTGAAGGGACGCGGGCCGGGATGGCTGCAGTGCGCATGCGCCGAAGAGGCCGAAGAGGGCGGTGGCCCCCGCGACGCCGCTTCCGCCCGGCCCCAAGATGGCGGCGCCCTTTGTCTCTTCCGTCTCGCTCTGATTCCGCGACGAAGCCGGGATGGCGGCAGGTGGGGGGCTCCCTCTCGGCCAGGAAGCCGGTTTTTGGGGGGGCTCCTGAGCCTGTAGGGCGGGGGGAGGGCTGGGGAAACGGTATTTGGGGACAGCCGTAAAGGGACAGCTGCTGGGGGCTCCTGATTTTGGGGGATTCTGGGGGAGGATCTGAGCCGGGGAGGGCCTCGCATATGGGGAGGGGGTCTCCCTGTCATCGGGGGCCATTTGGGGCTGACTGACAGCAGAGGCCCCCTTCCCCTTGAGACCCTTTGAGAATGGGGGAGTGTGCTCTGGGTTCAAGTCTCGCCCCTCCAGACCCCCTTTTTTCCCTGTGCATCAAGGCACCCCCCTGGCCTGGCCTCCTGGTCAAGAGCCCTAAAGGCCACTCCCAGGAAGAAAAAGAGGTTGGGACACTCGCCCTTTTGGACTCTGACTCCCAGAATCCCCAGGGACTGAGGCTCCTGTCCCACTTGTGGGGGCCCCTGGCCCTGGCCCTCCTGCTCCACCTCCACCTTCCAGGGCTCTCCTTCCCCTCCTCCTCACGACAACCCTGCGAGGAAGGCCGGGCAGAGGTTCCCAAGCCCTTCTCCGACCGCTTTGCCAGGTGGACCCCTGCTTCCTTGAGTCCCAAATGCCTCCAGGCGGCTTGGGATTAAGGATATATGCTCAAGCAGGCCAATGAGGGCAGTCGGAAAGGGCGGTGGCGAGGGGAGCGGCTGCGCAGGAGGACCCAAAGTGACCGGCGCTCCTGGACTGACCGGTCTCCTCTTTCTGCTCTTCCTCAGCCATGGACTTCCCTCAGCACAGCCAGCAGGTCCTGGAGCAGCTGAACCACCAGCGGCAGCAGGGCCTCCTCTGCGACTGCACCTTCGTGGTGGACGGCATCGACTTCAAGGCCCACAAGGCCGTCCTGGCTGCATGCAGCACCTACTTCCGGATGCTCTTCCTCGACCAGAAGGACGTTGTCCACCTGGACATCAGCAATGCCGCAGGTGGGCAGCAGCACCGGGGATAGGTGTGTGTGTGTGTGTGTGTGTGTGGAAGGGGGGCAATGGCTAGGGGGTGTCTTTCTGGCCCAACCCAGAGGAGCCCCACATTCTCTGGCCCACTGGCCTCTGAGAAGGGATAGCGGAGGAGGAGCAGCCCTGGAGGGAAGACGAAGGGGCACAAGGACACACACAGAGCACCCCTCTCCCAATGGTGGGGTGATGCTTTAGGTGTCGAGGCATCATCATACCAGCCTCGCTTCGTTGATTCTTGGCTCCAGCCAAGCAGGTGGGCAAGTGGAGTTGGTCTGTCCAATTGGTCTCATAAGAAACTGAACGTTGCCCTCCAGAGTGGGACCACCCAACTACAGGGTCCTAAACATTGCCCCCTCCTGCCTCAGCAGCCCAAAACGTCCAGAATCGACTGAGCGAGCCTTGCCACACGTTACAAGGCAAGGTTGTCAACAGCTCCTGTCTGAAAATGACAAGAGACCAGTGCTGAATCGGATCTTCAGGCGGGCAGAGCCCTTTGCAAGGAAAATGGGGGAGGGTCTTGGTCTCTTGCTCTTTGCCCTTTGGCATCCCCTCCCCAGCTCTGACAGTCCTGGGTGGGGTATCTCCTCCCAGCCCACCCCTCAAGATTCCCCTGTGAGGCAGCCTAATCTCAAAAGCCTGATTTGCTCCACTGGGCCTCCTCAGAGAGCCTCGAGCCTTGGGGATCCAGCCTGTCCCAACCGCTGACTCCCCCCCCACCCCACCCCACCCTGGTTGTCTGCCGCAGGTCTTGAGCAGGTGCTGGAGTTCATGTACACGGCGAAGCTGACGCTCAGCCCAGAAAACGTGGAGGATGTCTTGGCGGTGGCCGGGTTCCTCCAGATGCAGGAGGTCATCAACGCCTGCAACACCCTCAGGGCCTTTGCGGCTCCGGCGGATGGGGGCCACCCCTCCCCTGGACCCGAGGCCCCGGCGGCAGAGGCAGCAGTGGCTGGTACGGTGCTCTCCGGCCCTTACTTATCCCCATCTTCTTTGGAGGATTCTCGTGCCAATGTGGTAAACGGCAACTGACTGCAGAAATTAGCCTTCTGGCTTTTAGAAGGGGCTGATCTGGCCGGACCTCAGTGGGGGAAGCCATCTTAGAAACATTTTTAATTGTGCAGAAGTGTGTGATTGTCTCAGCAGTGCTGGGGATCCATCTCTGGGTGGGAAAGTCTGCGGCTGGTATCTCCCCTTGTAGGAGGGAGGGAGGGATTGGCTGTAAGCACTGAGCAGGCATTGAGCATTTTCCAAGTTGGTGTTGCCCTCACCCCACTTTCAAGGGCAGGAAAAGGCCTCCGGTGGCCCTAGAGAGGCAGCAGAAGATGCCAGCAAGAAGGAAGAGACCTTGCATGCTCCGTCTGGCACCTTCCAGGAGGCAGGAGATGCGGATCCAAAAGAGGAGACACCATCAGGGAGGGACAGCGAGTCAGGCAGATCAGTTGACAAGGAGCCTGGTAGGTGTGGTGGGGACCCAGGGGATTCAGGCAGCTGGGAGATCAATCCTCAGGAGGGCAGTGCCTGGGGGCCAGCCACCTGGGACTAGGAGCGTGAGGGTCCTGGTCCAGCAGCCCTCCTTCCAGAATCTCGTCCTGATTCCCGGCTGCTGCCCAGCGCATGACAGGGCCTGATTTGTGACTGCTCTTCTCTGTTTCCAGCTGCAGAGAAGATTGGGGAAGACACATCTGCCTCCAACATGGCCAAGGATGCACAGGCCGACAGTCCCTCTCCTGGGGAGTCCAGCTCCCAAGCAGGTGAGTGGGTGCAGTGTGGGTGGTGACCTGGGGGGAGATGGAGGAAGTGTCATGCTGTTTCTTTTTCTCACTGGAAGTCTGAGGAGCTTGGCTTCCAACCCAGTTTGTGGCATCTGGTACTTTGGTGTCAAAGCCTATCAGCCACATAATCTCCCCAGAACATAGTCCACAACTGAAGTTGCCCCTTTCCCCTGGCTTTCCAGAACCCACTGCCCTGAAGCTCCCTGCTGAGATGGAGGTGGAACTGGAGGGTCGACAGGAAGAGGAGGAGGAAGAGGAGGAAGACCCACCTTCGGAGGCTGAGGCCATTGGCAAGATCCCTGAGGCCAAACAGGCCAGGCTGGCGAATGGTGGTGCCCCTGAGGATACAGAGTCGGGGGGCACAGATTCCGGCCAGGAGAACAGTGGTGAGGCGAGGCTGCTGCGCTCGGGAACCTACAGTGACCGGACAGAGTCGAAGACCTATGGCTCCGTCACACACAAGTGTGAGGTGAGAGGCCGGATGGGCTGGCCTGCGGGAAAAGGAGGTGGGGGTCCTGAGGAGGAATGAAGCCCCCTCTTCTGCTCAGTCTTCCTGCTTCAGAAGGGCTCCCAGGACAGACCCTTTTTCAGAACCACTACCGTTCTCTAGCCTCCCTGAACAAGAGGGAGGTTTGCCTGACCAGGCCAAAGGTGCAGTCCTTGGCTCTCAGGAAGTGCTCCTGGCTTGAGGTCTCTCTGTCTCTGCTAGGCTCTGCTGCCTTCCTTAGCATAAGGGCTTCTTCCATATGGATGGGAGCCCCTCTTGGTCTGCACCCCCTTGGACCAGAAACAGGTTTTCTGAAGTGAGCCTCCATCAATAGGAGCAACAGCTTTTGGGTCCTCCTTCTGCCTTTGATGAATGATGGGTGTTAGGGCAATGCTGGCTGTGGTCAATCTGGGTTGCTGGTTCTAGTGGTGGTGGTGCGGGGCATCTGCTGGCAAGGACGTTCTGGCAACTTCCATGAGCAGCCCCTGACACTGCCTTTCCTTCCGGCAGGACTGTGGGAAAGAGTTCACCCACACGGGCAACTTCAAGCGCCACATCCGCATCCACACCGGGGAGAAGCCCTT
Organism: Phrynosoma blainvillii; assembly: GCA_026167975.1. Taxonomy (NCBI): domain Eukaryota; kingdom Metazoa; phylum Chordata; class Lepidosauria; order Squamata; family Phrynosomatidae; genus Phrynosoma; species Phrynosoma blainvillii. The sequence goes on from JANUYF010000015.1 coordinate 6,829,100, forward strand.
CTCCTGCCGGGAGTGCAGCAAGGCCTTCTCCGACCCAGCCGCCTGCAAAGCACACGAGAAGACGCATAGGTATGGGAGTGGAGATGGGCAGAAGGCCAGCAAGGCTGAACAGGAGAGTAAGGAAAGGGTGACAAGGCTGTGCTTGGGAAAGTTGCTTGGGAGCTGTGGCTCCCAGCAGCCCAAGGGGGTGATGTGCTACTGAAGGTGGCCCTCAAAGCCAACCCCCCACTGACCTCCACTTCCAGCCCGCTGAAGCCCTACAGCTGTGAGGAGTGTGGGAAGAGCTACCGGCTGATCAGTCTCCTCAACCTGCATAAGAAGCGGCACACAGGGGAGGCCAAGTACCGCTGCGAGGACTGTGGCAAGCTTTTCACCACCTCGGGCAACCTCAAGCGCCATCAGCTGGTTCACAGCGGCGAGAAGCCCTACCAGTGTGACTACTGCGGCCGCTCCTTCTCAGATCCCACCTCCAAGATGCGCCACCTGGAGACCCACGACACGGGCAAGGAGCACAAGTGCCCCCATTGTGAGAAGAAGTTCAACCAGGTCAGCAGAGGGTGGGAGGGCCCACTGGCTGGGAGGGGCTCCCTGGAGGGCTGCAACCTCTCCCCCTCGCCTCCACACTCACCCCCAGTCCTTTTTCTCTGCCGGCAGGTGGGGAACCTCAAGGCTCACCTCAAGATCCACATAGCCGATGGGCCGCTCAAGTGTCGCGAGTGCGGGAAGCAGTTCACTACTTCAGGTATGGTTGGGGAGGTCCATGCGCCCTCCTGGCTCCAAATGTCTTCTTTGAATGATTCTAGCGATATACTCAGTTCCCAGAGTAGAGGGTCTGTCAAAATGAAGCAGTCGCAAGGCTTTACTAGTTGTGTGTGAATATCAGATGGGATCCATCAATAAAACCCAAGGCAAGGCAAAGTTAGCTCACATCTCTTAGCATCACCAAAGCTGTCCTCAGTCTACTGAGATTCCCTTGAGGAACTAGGCGCCCCCCCCCACCTCCCACAGACAGGTTTCCTGTTCTGTGTTATGGCCCAAATTATACCCCTGAGGATGAACCCAATTATGTGATCTTTCCTTGTCTTTAAACAACCTTTCTCTCTTTTCCTGGGAGTTACTGACGCTCTCCCAGGTGTTGGAGGGAAAGAAGGTCTCCCCGTCTTAAGTAACATAGGAACCATTTCCCAGGCTTTCTATGCTGAAAGTGTCCTTACAAATCCCTTCAGCATGAGCTGGCTTTGCTCAGCCTGAGAGAGAGAACCCAGCGGCTCCTGGAAGAGGCCTTACTGCTGGTTTTGCTACAGCCCTCCTTGATTCACTAGCAAGTTCCAAGTGATTGTGTTAGGCATCCGTTAAGTGTATAAAGTGCATGTGGGTAGGGAGATGGTTATCGCTACCTTTCCCAATCCTTGCCCCTTCCCCTTCTTCCAGGAAACCTGAAGCGACACCTTCGCATCCACAGCGGGGAGAAGCCCTACATCTGTGTGCACTGCCAGCGTCAGTTTGCTGACCCTGGGGCTCTGCAGCGCCACGTTCGGATCCACACAGGTGAGCCAGAGGCATCTGTGTTCGGGGGGTGGTCTGGGCAAGGCAGAAGCCAACACACCTCAAGGGGATCCCTTGGAAAGAGGAACCCAAAGTGCAGAGATGTCAGACCTGTCTTTGGTCCCACCATCCCCACAGGTTCATCCTGGTGAGGGCATGGGAGACGGGGCCTTCTCTGTCACTGCTCCCAGGCTTGGAAACTCCGTTCTTCATGAGGCTCAGTTGGCCCCTCCAGGAAATGTGGAAGGCTCCCTTGTTGGTGTTTCAAGGGGTGTCTTCCCTGCGTGTGTCTTTTTCTGATGCCTGGCTCAAGCTACCCCCTTCCTCTCTCCCCAGGCGAAAAGCCCTGCCAGTGCTTGATCTGTGGCAAAGCCTTCACCCAGGCTAGTTCCCTCATTGCACACGTGCGCCAACACACCGGGGAGAAGCCCTATGTCTGTGAACGCTGTGGCAAGAGGTGAGCACCGAAGGAAAAGGGAGAGTGGGATGTGCTGACCATGGCCACTCTGTGGGCTAGAGCTCCCAGCCTCCCCTTCCAGCAGGCCTTAGGGAAAGGGGCTCCCTGGCCAGAAAGAAGCTTTTTTGAATGTCCTGAGCATCTCTTCCCTTTGCTTCTAAATATTCTTACTTCTAAAGTGTGGTACTTTATGCCACACTACACATAAACACATGGGGTTTATCTTGTAAGCCACCTAGACTCTCAGAAAAGGGGATATGGGAATATAGCCAAGGAATGATTAGTGCTGGCCATAAATAATTAGCTAGATGCCATGGAAAGTACTTTTGGAGCACCTGAGATGCCTCAAGTGCAGATATGAAAGCCCCAAAAGCTCTGGCTTCCAGAGCCTTTTAGACTTCCAGGTGCCGCAAACATCTCTCCCCAACTCCTGTCTTGTTATCTCCATGGTTGTTACTGTGGTGGTGGTGGCTGGGGGTGGCACTCATGAGTTGTGGGGTCGGCACAATCTCTCCTGTGATGCCTTGGCCAGGTTTGTCCAGTCCAGCCAGTTGGCCAACCACATCCGACACCATGACAACATCCGTCCTCACAAGTGTAATGTCTGCAACAAGGCCTTTGTGAATGTGGGTGACCTTTCCAAGCACATAATCATCCACACAGGTAGGCAGCTGAGACCAATGCCACTGCTGTGGGAGGAAATGGGGGTTGGGGGTTGGCTGGTACTGGAGGGGGGCTCCCACCAGCCTGTTTGCCTGTGTTCACGCTGACCCTGCCTGCTTTCCCTTCCCCTCTCCACACAGGAGAGAAGCCCTTTCTGTGCGACAAGTGTGGCCGTGGCTTCAACAGGGTGGACAACCTCCGTTCCCACGTCAAGACAGTCCACCAGGGCAAGGCTGGGATGAAGCTGCTGGAGCCGGGGGAAGGGGAAGAACTCAACATTGTCACTGTGGCCTCGGACGACATGGTGACCCTGGCCACAGAAGCCCTGGCAGCCACAGCAGTCACACAGCTTACAGGTAGGGAGAATGGAGGGAGGGAGGGAGGGAGGCGCTCTCTCTTACCTTTCTTTTATTCTGCCCCTGACCCTTGGAGACTGCAACAGGCCTGAGACAGTTGATGTCTAAGGAAACCAACGCCACTGGCTTTACACAAAGCAGAATGCAGGCCATGGTACCTTTGCCTCCCTAGGTATTCAGGACTGCAGCACCCACAAAACTGATGGGGCTTCTGGGTGATGGAATCCATAGCCTATAGCGTGCCCAAGGTTTCCCACTCTTAAAGGAGGACTGGGGTGAGGGAGTCTGGCCCTGCCCATGAGACACGTCTTGCCAAGGGAAGGGAGTAGTGGGGTGGCTCTTCTGCAGGCTTCCTGCTGCCCATGGAGAAGGGTGCTCAGAGCTGCCGCTGCCCCTTTCCCTTGGGGTTCAGTTCTTCCTTGTGTTCTCCTGCCTCAACAGTGGTCCCAGTAGGAACGCCTGTCACGGCAGATGAGACAGAAGCTCTAAAGGCGGAGATCACCAAGGCCGTGAAGCAAGTGCAGGAGGCAGGTAAGGGGGTGGCCTGGTCCTGCGTCTGGGGACTCCTGGCCATTTCTCCGTGAAGTCCTCAGCACTGCCTTTGGAAATACTTTGAAACACAACAAAATAGACATCTGGACACGAGGGGGCAGCACTGCCCTGCGTGTGATAGCAGAGCACCATTCCTCTCGCCGCTTGCTCAATTGGTTGGTTGCGACCTCTGGCTTGGGGAACAGCTAAGAGATGGGAGGGATGTGTTGCGGGGCAGGCATCTGCCTCCTGCTGCTGTTCTTGGGAGCTTGAAGCCCTTTTGGGAAAGTCCTCCGCATGTTTTAAGCTTGTCCTCCTCGCCCAAAGCTAACCTATGTTGCTTCTTTGGCTGAGGAAGAGCCTTCGACTGAGGAAAGGGGGCTGAGCCTCTCCCTCTCCTCTGCACTCTCTTTTCCTTCTGGCAGCCAAAATGTCCCACTCCTGGGATATCAGGATCCAGGCCCTGGGGAGAGGCCATCAAATATTGCCAGCCTTATTTCAGTATTCAAACTGTGTTGCAGGTGTAATCTGGCCTGTTTCTCAAACTGTGGGCTTTGGAGGAGACAGGAACAAGCAGCAAACAGAGGCTGGGTGTTGCCTTCTGGACTTGAGGGTTGGCCGTAGAAAAGGGGCACAATGTAAATGTGTAAAATTATGCATGGGGAGGGAGAAGTCTTTGGGGCTGCCAAAGGGCTTTCTTGCTGCCACAGGGTGCAGCAGTGGTGTTAGAAAGAGGGATGAGACAAATGCATGCTGGGAAGGGAGGGTCTGTCTGTCTCCACGCCCCAGATGTGGGAGTCTGTGAGCTGAAGGGTGCCCCTTGTGATGGTCTCCTGTCCTCATTCCAGACCCCAACACCCAGATCCTCTACGCCTGTGACTCCTGCGGAGAGAAGTTCCTGGACGCCAGCAGCCTGGCTCAGCACGTGCGCATCCACACCGCTCAGGCCCTGGTCATGTTCCAGGCCGACACGGACTTCTACCAGCAGTACAGTGCAACAGCCACCGCCTGGCAAGGGGAGCAGGTCATCCCTGCTGGGGAGCTGCTCTTCCGGACACGGGACGGGAGTGAGGTGCCGCAGACGGCAGAATGAAAGGGAGTGGGTCAGCTTCCCAGAGACTGCAGCCACACATTCCTCCTTTGAGGGCGGAAGGCGAGGGGAAGCGGGGCATCAGCTGCTATTTAAAAAAAGACAATGCGGAGAAATACTGCTGTAAAGAAAGAATTATTTCTGTAATGGAGAGAATCTACATCTGTGTTAATATTTAGATGAAATAAAGCCCTTATTTTCTAATAGCTGTTCAAAAGAGAAGGGGGCTGGTCATCGCTTTGAAACAAAGCTTTGCATTTTGAGTTAAAAGGAGCTGCCGTTGCAGAGGGGGTCTGCTCAGATGGCCTGAAAGGTCCTCTAGCTGCAACATCTTTTCTCTGCCATAGTTGCTCTTCCGCTTCCATGTTGGCTGGAGCCACTTGGGGGGCTGCTGGGTGTGGGGGCTCAGTCCAGGTTTAGACCAGGGAGGTTTCTGCCACCAGTTTGGATCACAGCCGCTGGTGGTTGGTTCCAATACAGGCCACAGATTTGACAAATGCACGTTACTCGCGATAGAACATTTGCATAAATTATTCGTCCTGTTCCTTCGTTTTCCATTGTAAAACACGTCCCAGTTGGTCTATCCAGATGGGGAAAGGTGGCTTTTCTGCTGTGGAAGTGCCTTGTCACCTCACACCAGCCCCTCTGGTCTCCCTCCCCAGCAAAGATCAAGAACCCTGTGGCTTCCTAGCCTTTGGAGACCTACCACTTTCATCATGGTTTTCTGTTGGAAGGGCAACTGATGGGAACTAGAGCCCCATGCTCACATGACCCAAATAACATCCATCCAACTCTTGTCCGCCTTGCCTGGTTTCCTCTGGAGGGAGGAGGCCTTTCCCCCTCTTAACAGGAGGATCTGGGCGTTGAGGCCCTGGGCCTTTGTTGGGTGGAGAGCGTGTGCTCTGCCCCTGCCAACCACAGCATACAGAGTCATTTGCCATTCTAGTAGGCATGCCTTGGTCCATCGAAGGATCTGCAGAAGCAATAGAAAACATGTACCTGGAAGGACACTTCAGCCTTTTTCCTGCAAAGATGAGGCAAGGATTCTGATGGGAGTTCCTGCAGACTTGTCTAGTAGACACAGCCCCAACCAGTCATCTTCACACAATTGACACAGCTTCATTTTCAAAGATGCACATCTTATTCTAGCAGACCCAGACTAAGAAAGTCCCACAGAAACCAGTCATATCAGTGCAACTGGTTTAGCCCAGGTCCAACAGTCTGTCCTGCTGCTAAACAGATAGGCTGAGTGTCTCAGCTGGGCTCCTGGCAGTGCCACCTTCTTGCTTCCTTCTCTTCATGGAAAGTGTAGATGGTCTTCCACTACCTTGACGCACACAGCAGCATCCTCTGCCTGCCTGCAACACTGAATCAGGTGTGATTTCAGAATGCATCTTGGCTCCATCAAAACAAAAACGCCCCACACTTCAGCTGGGAATGAAGAGCCAAACAGATCAGTACAGTTTACAAGAGCGAGCGAGCGAGCGAGCGAGCGAGAGGCCACCCCAAAGCCAACCACATCCCACCCAGAGAGCAAGTTCTCCGCGGGGGTCTCCCTTTCTGGCACACAGCACAACCCATGCAGGGATGTTTTGTATTTTTTAATAAAGTCTTGTAATCCAATGGACACACAAAACAAAACTGCGCTGAGAAAACAGTTCCATAAATTAAGTGTTAGGAGGAGGACCAGGACGACGGGAAAAGGGGAGGAGATAAAAAGTCTGTACAGGTGTATCGTCACACTTCCACGTGTGGGAAGAAGGAAGGAGGTGGCGGCGGCAGCAGCGGAGTCGGAGGAAGAGGAAGAAGGAGAAGGGGGCCAGGGAGGGCGGGACATGTCTAAATGAAGCGCGCTTACAAATGAGTGACAAATACAAAGTCTGAGTATGAAAATAAGATTTTCTCTGAAAACACATTTTTGGCACAGATTAAAAAAAAAGTATGTTGTGGGGGTCAGATTTCTTTTTTAAAGTCAGTATTATATATATATATATATATATATATATATATATATATATATATATATATAAAATATATTTATATATACACACACCCACGGAGTCCTGCATTTCCCATGAGGAAGGAAAAATAGCTCTCCCTTTTGTGTGTCTGCTTTCAGTGTAAACTGTACATCCCAGATGGAGGAGGAGGAGGCAACTGCAGCAATTTGGGAGGTGGGTGAGAGGGAGGGAGGCGGGTGGTGTGGGGGCCCAGAATGTGAGTAAAATGCCCCTTGACCCCCAGACTGGAGCACAAGTTCCCAGGTCCTGCGTCTTGAAATCCACATGCCGGTTCATGTGTCTATGTGTGTCTGTATGCATGGAGACAGCTGTCCGGACACCACAACATATCTTCAGCTGTGCAATGGGTCCAAAGTCACTAATTTAGTGCAAAGGCAGTTCTGGTTCCTTCTTTTTCAGGTTTTTATTTTTTTTAAAGTTATTTTGTAAATTAAAAAAAAATAGCCTTCTTTTCACTTCTTCTCCCAGCGGGAGGCACCAGAACCCAGGACTAGGTGGCCTCCTTGAGTGCCTCAGGTGACCATCTTCACTCAGGCAATGTGTAAACAGATGAGAGGCAGTGGGGGGCCACTACCTGGCGGCCAGCCTTGGATCGAGGCCCCCGGGAGGGCCCAGTGGAGCCTTGTCCTCCATCCATCCTTCCGTCCTTCCTGACTCTCTGTTTTTGCTGTGGGGCCTTGGTGAGAGAATCCCACAGGCAACCATCTGTCTGTTCATCCGTCGTCCGCTCAGACCGAGGCGATGACAATCATCAGGTGTGGGGAGATGTTTGAGATGCTGGCGAGGAGGTCTGGAGCCAGGCGGGAGAGGTGGTTTTCCGAGAATTCACAGGGTGGGAAGATCTGTAGGACGTAGGCAGGCTGGAAGAAGGGAGGAAGCAGAGGAAAGCAAAAGGGTGAACACAAAGCCCAGCGGGTTAAGGGTCTGCGTAGCCTGCCTGGTGGCTGCTGCCAGCCCTATCCCCTGGCAAGTGGGAGCCCAAGGCCGGTTCCCATTCTGCCCCAGCTCTGCTCCAGCACCAAAGGCCTTGCCCACAGTGCGGAGTCTCACCCTCCCAACAGCTGCCTCAACAAGGCCCTGAGCCCAAAGGAGGGGCTGATAGACAGCAACCCGCAGAAAGACCAAAAAAGTCTAGTCTGAGACAACTTGAGGCCAACAAGAGGAAAATGGGGTGAATTGTGTTTCCTCTTCCCCCTTCCATTAAAAAAGGGGACACATAAAGAAAGCTGCAGATGGAAGGAGGACATTCTGCACATGCTCAGGGAGCTCATTCTTTCTTAGGAACACCAAAGAGGCAATCAATGTGAGTTACTCCATAGTCCAGTGGGGCCTGAGCGCTCAGCATGGAGCGGGAGAGTCCTGCTTCCCTCTTCTTCTCTTTACCTGGTTGGAGCCCGGGTTGGGGACGTTGATGATGCCGGCCGCCTGCTTGGCCTGCAGGTAGCTGATGAAGGCGGCCTTTAGCGACTCCGTCTGGTTCACAACGTCCTCTTGGTCTCGGCCGCATGGCAAGGCCAGAAGCAGACAATAGTCACTCTCCACCTGGAAAACAAGGCATGACTGGCTGGGACAGGCGCTGTGGCTGGCTGCCACCCAGAATTGCTACCTGGGACCACCCTCTACCCTCACCATAGACCTTGGGCCCAGGAAACGGCTCCCCATTTGAGACCCATTTTGGCACAGCCAGGGAAACAAGCTGGTCCTTTTCCAGGCTCCTTTTGTTTCAAGTCCTAGGAGTGAGCAGAAGCTCAATAGGACCTTAACTTTTCCATTGCTCCCATCCTGTCTGATGCCCAGGGCCATGCACTGTCCGTGGGCCTAGTCTGTCCTCTTGCCCCTCCAGGAGAGGCAGGGGGTCAGCAAGAGACAGCAGTGGGCTCAAAGTCATCCTCTGAGCTCCCTGGGTGAAGTGGATTTGAACAGTGGTCTCACCAGGGGCAAGGAGAAGGCTCCTCTAATTCCTGGAAGCCACTTTTCCCCATCACACCCCCCTCTCTTCTGCAAGGATTGCTCAGCTACCTACCAGCCCTTCTTTTCTACCCCTAAAGCCAAGGAGTCTGTGACTTTGCTTTTTGTTTCATTTGAATTGGAAGCAGAGGAAAGCCCGTATCACAGCCTGATCACTACATTAAGAGTGTGGAAGAGGGGCATTCACTAGCCGCACGTGGGGAGGGGGGTAGAGCAAAGGGAAGCAGACCCCAACCAAGCCTCACCATCATGCGGCGTGCCACCCCTTCCAGCTGAGACGCTTCCAGCCTCATGCGCTGGGCGATCCTTAGTGGAGGGCCTCCTTCTGGTGCCGGCAGGGAGCGATGGGCCAGGACATTGTTGCCAGAGACGAAGTGCAGCTGGACAGCCGCCGTGTCGTTCTTCAGTGCTAGCAGCCCCTGCCACACGATGGGGTACTTCTGCAAATGGCAGGGGGGAGAGAGAAATGTCAGCTCCATTGTGCAGAAGAAAACCTGTCAGAAGGAACCACTGGAGCTCCCCATATGGAGCCGTAGGGGAAGGGCAAAGCCAGAGAGCCCGAGACTGGCACACAATCAAGGTTCAGCACCCGAATATAAAGCCTTCCTCCCCATTCTCATCCTCCCAACCCTCCTCCTCAGAGGGAGAGGACTCACAGTCAGGAGCTGGACCATGTCAACTGTCCTCTGAGAGACTGGGTGAGTAGTGGGGTCTTGCTTGAGCACCGACTGGGGATCTGGCCGGGAGAGGGACAGCCCTGGTGGTGCCAGAGAGGTGCCCGAGGTGGTAGGGATGAAAAGGGCCTGCTTCTGTGCCAGGGCCTGATGCGGGGAGGGCAGCTCCTGCTTCACGGGGATGGCGACAGGAGAAGGGTAGGAGGTCTGCCCCGTCTCCACCTGGCCTCGAGGGAGGTGCAAGTGGGGCTCCATTGGCTGGATGTGTCGGTTAACCGGGGGGTGGTGGGCTGCCGACTCTTGCCCGATGGCCTGGGCTGCTTTGGGCTCCTGGGAGAGCTGAGGGGTCTTGCTGTGCGCCGGCTGGCTGGGGTGCGAGTGCTCTCCTTCTGGCAGACCCTGTGAGGGAGGGAAGGAGACACAGACAAGGGGATAAGGCGGCGCCATGCCCCCCTATTTTGGCCTGGCACTTTCTCTTAAAGCAGTGGGGAGTTGCTCACTAGAAGCTGACCTACAGCATCCCAGAGAGAGGTACAAAAAATCCCACCATTAGCCCCAAGGACCTCTGAGCCCAGAATCTGATTTTGGCTCTATTCACTGGCCCTCTTCCCCCTCTGCAGTGGCGGCCTGGTTTCTGGCTCATCGTGCTGGATCCCATCTACACCCATACCTCCGGTGCAGATCGTTCTATGTTGGGGGACACTTAATTTGGCTCAGGTCCAATGGGCCTCTCATGTCTGTGGCAATGCTGCATCCCTGAAGTAAAGAGCTGCCCTACCCACTGCAGTTGTTTTCATCATCAAACAGTTTTACACACAAACGAAAGAGAAACTCTGGATGTGGGGCTGGCAGTGGAAAACGGAAACACAGCTTGTTTCTCTATGCTGCCATTTCAGGCAGCTCAGAAGTGGCAGACTTCTCCCCCACCCCTGGGGTAAGGGCCACCAGCAGGAGGGGCCCTCATGTTGTCCCCATGGGAGTCCCATGGAGGTTCTGACTAGGTGCAAGGTGGCAGAATCCTGGACTAAGGGGAAGAGGCAGCTCCTCTCCCATGCTGTCTGAGGGCTCCTGGGCACACTGCGGGATGAGGAGACACAAACAGGTCTGCTGTGGGTGACACCACTCAGGCCCCCCTTAGTCCGTCTGCACTCACTGGCAGCAATAACTTCCTGGTTTAAAGGAGGGGGGTGACTTGCCCATCTTACAGCCTGAGACTGAACTGGGGAGCTGCTTTGCCTCTGAGCTACACTCCTTCCCTGTGTCTCAAGGATATGGTGAAAAGGAGCCAGCATTGAAAGGGAGAGCTGTGTGAGGATCTGTGGCAGCCTTTGCGGATGGTACAGGATTTGGGGAACTACACCAGGGAAGGCTTCAGGTACCTGAGGTAATGGATGCCTGCCCAGGAATAAGGAGCTGCCCCTAGAAACCTGCTCATTCTCTTCCTTTTGCAGCACAGAGGAGCCTGCTTTAAAAGGCACCTTTTCAGGTGCCGTTCTTCTTACCTGAGATGGGGTCATACTCCGAGAAGGCAGTCCGATAGGTGATGCCCCAGAAAATGGAGGGTGCCCAAGCTGGGCAGCTGGGTGGTAGCTCTGCATGTCGCTGTAGGCCGGCCGGTAGTCGTGGAAGGAGCTCCCGGCAGGGTGCATGATCTGGACACCATGTGGGACGACAACAGGCTGTGTGAGAGGCAGTCCCAGCAGCTGGCTGCTGAGGAGCCGGGCCTCTCCGTGTGGTGAATGGGCCATCTTGACCTCAGGGGCCTTGGGTGCCTCCTTGCTTGGCTGGAGGGCCTTGGTGGCAGGGGGCGTCTTCACGGACCTCCCTTCCGGTGTCCTGGCCTGTCGAGTCTCTGAGTGGTGGTCTCCACCTACCGCTGCCATGTGGGGGTGCATCATCATCCTCACATCACGGGGCACGTTGTACCGGATGCCGGTGGGGTGCACGCGGTAGTCTGGTTGCATGACAAGGACGTCAGATTGGACAGGAGCTGAGCCGCGGCAAACTGTGTGGTGGTAGTGCATCTCCTCCTCCGAGGATGACAGGGAGGGCATGACCATCTCTCGGATCGGGGCCGGCTGAGGCGTGCTGGAGCGCTGCTGTGGTTGCAGGGCAGCCCGGGGGGAATGGAGCTCAGAGCGGATGCCGTAGGGCATGCCCGGCAGAGGAGGGGTATTCATCCGGACCTCCCCTTGGGAGAGGTGGCCCAGGGAGACTGTCTGGGTGACACTGTGTGGGGGCATGATCACTGACTGCTCTGGGTGCATGCTGGAGATGTACTGAGGGACGGGGATACCTGGACAAGGCGATCCCTGGATTCCCAGCATGGAGCTGTTCCCAGACAGAGCCGGGGAAGAGGGGCCGCCAGGGTGGCAAGCCCTTGGGAATGGGGAGGGAGAGTGTCCACTTGTCCGTGGGGAGAGCGGCTCCTGCTTAGTGACACCCAGGTGGGGGACGACCCGCTCGCCTGGGGTGCCAGTTCCCGCACTCACGTGGTTGGCCTCCGGGTGGATCTTGCCTGTCAAGGAAGGGTGGTGGGGGCTGACACCGGGGCTCAAGCTCGCGGACTGAAGAGCCTTCGTCTCCCCTTTCAGTGCGGCTGGGTCTGGAAGCTTTTTGTTGCTGGAAGAAGCCATGCCCTGGGGGAACATCTGGTTGTGGACCAAGATGGATGGAGTGTTGGCAGACTGAGAGAGGACCTTAACTGGCCCAGACTGAGAAGGGGGTGCCTGGACAGAGAGGTGGGGTGGCTCAGACTTCTCCAAACTATTGCGTTCTTGCTTGATGGAGGAAAGCTGAACTGTGGAAGGGCTGTATTGCTGAGTTCCCTGCGTCAGAGATGGGGTGGGCACTGCTCCGTACCCTGCTGGCCCCTGAGAGCCCTTAGGGATGGTCTGAGCGGGGCCCAGAGGCTCCTGCTTGATCTGGGACTTGGAGACAGACTGTTGGAATTCGATGTCAACTGCGCTAGCAGGGGGAATCTGGCTGATCTTCGCACTGATCCTCTGTGGGCCTTCCGTCTTCTGCCCCGAGTAGCTCAGGAGGACAACACCTTCTGAGGTGTTGACGCGGAGACCTGGGCTTGACCCTGGGGTCTCTACCGGCCGATCTTCAATCACAGACATGGAGCCAGGATGGAAGCGGCTGTTGTCATTAGCACTAGGCCGCTGCTTGTATTTTGGTGAAAGAGCACTGACCAGGCACGTCTGGGGCTGGGCTTGCTTCACCAACGTGATCCTTGGGGTTTCCTCAAGGTCAATGCTGTGGGGCATTCTACTGATGACGGAGGTTGCCTTTGGGGCAATGACCGTGACAATCTTCTCCTTCTCGGGGAACACTGGGGCCTCTGCGGCTGACGGCTCCAAAGCATTGGCAACGGGGACAGCCGGCTTCTCCTCTGACCCTGGCCTGACAGCCTCTACTGGAGGATGGGGAGGGGCCTCCTCAACACGAGGAGCACTCACCGGTTCAGCTATGGTTGTTGTGACGTGGGTTGAGGTGACGCTGGCTGGAGAAACGTACTTGGGCTCCATCAGGATCTTCCGCAAAGTGCTGGAATTGGTGTCAATATCGGACGCTTTCGTATCTGGGGGAAGAGCTGGCGGAGGTGGGGTGGAGCGGACCCGAGCATCCTCGTGCTTCACAATCCATTCTGTGACCTTTGCCGCTCCGGAAGGGATGGGAGGAGCAAGCCTCACTGTGGCTCCTGCGGGCGAAACAGTGGGCAGAGGTGCACTTGGTAGAGTCACAGGGGTGTTTTCAGGTGCAGGCAGTAGCTGGAACCCACCACTCAAGCCCACTTGCTCCTCCACAGGGGCCGACGGAGATGGCAAACCCAGAGGATCCGGAGCTTTTGGCAGGGGGCTACGTCTCTCCACAGGAATCTCTTGAGATGTCGCCTCCTGGGCTGCAGTCTTGCTTGTGTCAGGAATACCCAGTGGGGACACTGCTGAAGGAGAGCATTTTCCTTGGCTCTCCTCTTTCGTAGTCCCCTCTGACTTTCCTTTAACTTCACTGGCAATGGGTGATTTGCTCTGTACTCTTTCAGGTTCCACTGTGGTCCTGAGTTCTGTGGCATCTCCCTTCTTACTTGTGCTCCGCTTACGTCTTGGCCGTGCAGCCTTCTGCCGCCCACGGTCCTTCCGAGATACCTCTGCTTCCTGGGGGATTTCTGCTTCTTGTGCTGAATTGGAAGACTCGCTGAAGCTCACTTCTTCCTTGCTTTCTGTCTCGGGGGCAGATCCAGGAACTGCTGGCACAGAGGGCTCAACAGAAGCTACTTCAGATTCCAAGATATTGTTCACTGCCTGGTCAGTTTCAGGCTCCATCTCTTCCTCTCGTGTAGGTGGCAATGCGAGCGGTTCTGTGGGCATTTCAGACTCTGATTCGGCAGGGTATGTTGGGGGAGCAGGGAAGGTTTCTGTCTCTCCAGAAATGTCGTTTATGATTGATCCAATGGCGGCAGCCAGTTCTGTCTCACTAGCCTGATGGGCAGGTTTGTCTCCATCTTCCTCCTGGCGAACCTCTGACACCTCAGAGGATGGTTCCTTGTAGGCTGCAATGGCTGGGCCTTCCGTGAGCTTGGCAATATTCTCCACAGCCTGCTCCAGTTCAATCTGCTTGGCCAGCTGGTCTGCTTCAGGAGATGGTGTGGACTCACAAGCCATTTCCTTTTCTGCTGCCTCCTGAAAGGGGTCTTCTCCCTCATTCTTCATGAAGTGGGCTGACAGTTTGTCTTCCTTCAGAGGGCTTTTGTTTTTGGGTGACAGTGCTGCTACAGGTTCTATCTCCTCTTCACTTGGTCGAAGAGCCCCTTTAACTTCATCCACATTCAGACGGATCTCAATATTTTTCAAACTCTTCAACAAGGATGCTTTATCTACAGCCTTTACACTCCTGGATCTTCCCCTTTTGGATTTGGTAACTTTCTCTGGGACAGGTCTTCGTTCTACAATCTCAACTGGACAGGCCTCAGGTATGCTTCTGTCTGTCTCGATCTCTTTCTTGTCTCGCTTCTGCTCGGTCAAAAGAACTTCTTTGTCTGCCTTGGGCTTACTGCTGTTCTCATTGGCATTCAACTCTTGGCTGGGAGATTCAGAAGGCTCTTCAGGCTCTGTGCAGGTCTCTGCTTTGGGCTCACTTTTCCCTTTCTTGCCTTGTGGGCCACCAGCAGCTGAAGGGTGGCTGTGTATCAGCTTCTGGGACCTGGGTGATCTCCAGCCCTCCACAGGCTTAGGGATCTCCACCGTCTCCTTTGCTTCTGTTTCTTCTGCCTCTTGCTGCACTGGTTCAACTTTAACAGGAGATATTTCCTCCTCAGGTTTGCGACGTGCCTTGGGAGGTCTGCCTCTTCTTGGAGGTGTAGGAATGGTGGTGAGGTCTGGTGGCTCTCGTTCAACTCTTTTTCTGGTAGTTCTGGTGATCTCCACAGAATCTTTCACAGGAGACGGTCCTTCGTGGTCTCCTCCTGTGGTTGCATAAACTGACCGCACATTCCTACGCCTTGTTCGGCCAATGGGCAAACTGGGTTCTGGAGCCTCTGGCTCTGCTGCAGCACTTGGAGATTTGGCAGCATTTCTCGAAACCTTCTCTGTTTCCATCTTCAGTGCTTCCCCACGGGGAGAACCAGATCTTTTAAGCTTTTCACGATCAATCCTCTCGCTCTTTCTGGTGACAGGTTTCTCTGCAACATTTGCAACAGAAGACTGGACAGGAGTTTTGGCGCGCTTGCTCTTATATGACTTTTTGTCTTTTACAACAACAGGAGGCTCAGCTTCCATCTCTATGTCAGAAACAGGAGGGAGAACTTCAGTGGCAGCCTCCACTTTCTGGCCCACAGCATCAGGCTCTGAATTAATGGACAGGGAAACACTTTCTTCTTTAGGCTCAGGCAATTCCTCTGTCTTTGTGGCCAATTTGGGAGGTGGTGGGGCTATTTCTGGTTCTGGATCCGTGCTGATATCTGTTTGGGAAAAAGAAGACCCAGGTGTAGGTGGCTTTGTATCCAAATATGAGGGGTGCTCTACAGATATGGAGTCTTCCTCAGGGGTCACTGTGGAAAGAGTTGTGTCTTTATTGCCTTCCATGATTGGTGGTGCTTCCATGTGCTCAGGCGATTCTGTTTTAATGGGAGCAAGAAGTTCAGGAAGAGGCTTCGGCTCTTCAGACGCAGGACCAATCTCTGGCAGCCTCTCCTCTTTTGAAGAACAGGATGCCTCAGCCAGCAGCTTCTCATTCACTATCTTCTCTGGAATGGCTAGTAATGGTTCTTGCTGTGCCGGTGTAACTGGCGATGGCCCAACTAGCAGCGGTGGTTTATACTCTGTTTCTTTATTATCAGGTACAGCTTCTGGTGTTTTGGGCTGACTCTCCTCATCTTCTTGCTTTTCTGCTTCTTTGGGCTTCTGGTCTTTTTCCTTCTCCTTCTGCTGCATCCGGGTAAGCTCAACAAATCTACTATGAAAGAGTACCACAGGCTCTGGCACAAAGTCTGATATGCTGTTAGTACCATCGAAAGATGTCTGTCTACCATACAACCTGCCAGAAAGGAAGTCGAGGTCTTCATCTTTCCTTTCCAAGTGCTGCAGGCGCTTAGAATCCTGTTCAAAGATTGAGCTGTGTAAAAAACGTGAGGCAAAAAGCTCCTGCCGCTCTTGCTCCTCTTCCTTGTGGTCTTCTTTCTTGTCATCCAGCTTTCCTTCGGAATCTGTCCTGATTTTCTTCTTTTTCATGTACCATGAAGGGATGGGCCTTGGTGCAGAATCCACTTTTTCTTTGTCCTTATTGTTCCTAAAATTAGCAAATCTTGAGTCCCAATCTAGAAAAGACCAGTTCTCTTCTCTGGATGATGAGAGAGATTTTGCTCTCTCTAGCAAGGCTTTTGTGTCGGGTGTGATTGTCTTGTCCAATGCAAAGGAATAGAACTTGTTCCTTTCTAAGGAGGTTGGCAGCCTCTCCTCTCTCTCACGAAGTTTTTCGTCCCTGTTTCGTAATAAAAAAGATAACCTGGAACTTTCCAGTAAAGAAGACGATTTAGGAGAATGGGGTTTACTGTCGCCATCATCGTCTGAGTCCGAAGGCACCTCCCCTGGCTCCAGATCCCGTATGGACCGTTTTCGTATGCTGTCTCTCTTGACTACACTACTTGGAAAGCTAATGTCCATTCGGCTGGACTCCTGCTTCACTGGTGCTTCCCATCGGTTTGTCTCCTCTTCAGAACTTAGAACGGACATCTTGATTTTAGCCATTTCTGTCATCTGCTCTCTTCGACTAGAATCATAGGGATTGAATTTCAAAGACTCTTCCCGTATGGCCACACTGGAATAGGCAGGGCCTTTGTCCTCTACTTTAGGCGACTCTTTGGCTTCTTTTATGAGCATCACCCGTGGGGAATCCAGCACCTCATCCTCCTCGTGAAACGGGAAGGGCCTGAGGCCGGGGGAACAGGTGGTCCGTTCAGAGTCCTCACTCACCTGGCGGGAGCTCCGGTAATTTCTCTCTCTCTTAGTGCTAATCTCAAAGTCAAAAGCGTCTGAGGACTTCTTCCGCTTACTTGGAGGAGAATCGTCCGTCACGTCTTGGGGGGGCTTCCCCACCTCGTGCACCAGGCTACGCCTTTCATACTCATCCAGGTCCTTCTTTGGGCTGCCAAACTTCTCATGCTTTGCTATTTCCATCTCCATTTGCTGCTTTAACCTGCGGCTCAGCTCCATCTGCTTCCGGTAGCTCTGTGTGTGATCAATGTCGATGGGAATTTTCTCCTCAATATCTGATGACAGGGGCTTGTCCTGGGCAGGTTTGTGGTCAGGTGCCTCTTCCGGAAGACCGCAGTAGTTTTTCCAGGCATCCTCCCTTTCCGCTCCTTGGTCCTCCTGCAGCTGAGTATGTTTGTGTTGCGGTTTTACTGAGTTTGCCTTCCTAGGAGGGACCTCAGGTGCTTCCACAGGTTCATCAGTTGGCTCCCCCAGTCTAGCCTGCAACTCCAAACTGGGACGTAAACCAGTAGAAACACTTGCCAGCTCTGGAATATCTTTGGGACTGGGTATGGTGGTAAGTCTTTCCAGCTTGATTTTCTTGGACTCCCTTTTAAGCTGCTCCTTCCTTGGGGGCTTCCTTTCAGATTCAACTGTCAAATCAATTTGTTTCTTCAAAATCACACGCCCTTCCTCCTCCTCTTGATTACTTCGTTTGATTTCCAGTTTCTGCTTATCGGGCTTTGGGTTTGCATCAGCAAAGCGTCTTTTGCGGGCCTCTAGCTTTTCTAGGTCGACTGGATTTGCCACTTCACTTGATTGATCTGCCTTCAGGTGTTTCTTGGGTTTCACCTTCCCATCCTTATCAACCACCTCGATGTGACTGGCCAGCACCTTCTCTTTTGGCACTTTAGTTCTGATGGGTTCAACTTTCGGTGGATCTGATTTGCTTTGATCCACCTGAGAAGCCTGGACCTTTTGTTCCAGCAAGGGAGACTTCATGGTCTCGTTCTCCTGCTTCCCTCTCAGCTTCTCCAATGCAGATTGTTCAATTACTTTCCCTTCCTTCTCTTTTACTCGTGTCAACACCACGCAGGGCATCAGTTCAAGGCGATTCTTAGCAGTCCCTTCTTTGTCAGCTCTCTCCCGGCTTGCTTTGCTTCCACCTTTCACTTTCTCAGGACTTGGCTCTCGTTCGTTTTCTTGTTCCGTTTCAGAAGACTGTGAGCTTGGGGAATGAATTTTCGCCTTGCGCTTTTGTTTCTCTGTTTTGTCCTTTTCCAGTTTTTCTGGCTTCTCCTTCCTCACCAGGCGCTTGTCTTTGTCAGGCCTCTCCTGCTCAAAAGTCCGCTCTTTTTCTGTTTTTTCATTTTTTGCATAGCGCTCGAGGCGGGCTTTGTCCAACTTATCATAGCGTGGTGGAGAAAGTGAGCTGCAGCTGCCACTCCGCTCAGATGACCGGCTGTAGATCCTCCTCTCGGAATCGCTCTGCAGCCTCTCGGACTGGGATGGAGACGCTCCGGGACTCTGCGGCCGCCGGGAATGAGCAGGACTTTGGCTCCTCTCAATGGGCCTCCTTTCATGGTCCCGGTCCCGGTCCGACTCAAACCGTTCCCGCTCCCGCTGCCTGTAACTGTACTCCCTTATGTCTTGCTCATAAGGGTCTCCCCTGTAATCTCTGTACTCCCGCGGGTCATCGTAATACCGTGGGTCATAGTAGTCTCCCTGATAAGGGTCCCAGTCAGTGTAAAACTCCCTGCTTCGGGCTGGATATTCTCTCCGGGGGTCCTCGGGATAGGTCCCTGGTGTTCGGACAGCCTCATAGTAAGTACGATCAGCAGCATATTCGTAGGATCCTCTTCTTTCCTCTCTGTCAAAGCCAGGGATACAAAAAAGTTAGATCATCATCAACTGCTGCAGCCTGAGAGTCATTAAAAGAGAAATTAATGCATACCTATTTCTTAAGTAACTAGCAAATACTTTTGTTCTGCTCCCTGCCCCACAGCCTCTGAGATTTGGGACCCGTATGGAGCTGAGGGGAGAAGGGCAAAGCGCAGCCCCCATTGGGCCCTTTGGGTGGGCCCCTGGGGTTAAAAAATTACACCCAAATCCCCCAAAATGCCCTCTGGGGGCATGGAGAGCATTTCTGCCACATTTGGAGGTCCCCTTGTCCCCCAAGGGATTATAAAAATTTAAAATTAAAAACAACAACACTTTTTTGGCTTAAAATGTCATTTGAGAGTGTGAAAGGCATTTGTCTCATGTTTGGAACACCACCAGACCCCAAAGAAGTCAAATTTTGGCACTGCATTTTGCAAACTGCTAGTTTTTTATAAAACAAAAGGCCAACAGCAGAACAATGATCTATTCTGAACCAGAAAGAAGTGGGCTGGTGTGTGTATGTGGAGCAGGAAATGGTTTGTAGAGATAAAAGCATAAACTGGTAATTCCAATACCAAAAATGTATGCTAGCCCTTACAAATAGAGCCAACATTTAGCTCCTTATGAAGGGAAGGGCTGCTTCACATGCTATTTTTCTTATTCAAACTAAATGCCACTGCTGCTCATGACATGGAAATGGACTGCTGGAGGTTACCAGCTGTCCAGGCTCTGGTGTCCTTTGGCCATCTTCCAAAGTCACAAGAACACACCTGCCTTTGTCAGACACAAGAGGCTGCATCTGCACTGCAAAAATAATGCAGCTTGACACAAAGAGCTGTTAAGCTGCATTATTTCTGCATTGCAGATGCTGACATAGAGGGAACGAGAATATAGACAAGAACCCAAACACTGTGCCAATGGTGACCCATTGGCAACATGACCCATCATTTATCTGAGTACTTATGACTTGTCTTTCTGATTAAAAATCACTTCAAATAATACAAATAAAAAAGCAAGCTAACTAAAAATGGCCCATAAAGAACGACAAGGAATCAAAACCCATGACCTCAAATCACACATCTCTACATCCCTGTTCCATTCTGAAGCACCTTTAAGCCAGAGCAATCTGGCAGAAGAACTTGCCTTCTTTCTGCCAGCATTTCATAGAAGTCTCTAATATCCTGACCCGTTTTCTCCATGGAGTGATAGAATGCCAACTGGCTCTCACGGTTTGCAAAATCCACCTAAAAACAAGGGAAAATCAAAGTATGTTACTCCCAGGAAGGCCAACCTGTGAGAAAATCTTACTGGCTATGTTCAAAAACAGGGGGACAGGCACTTGTGACACCACTGAATAAACCAGAATACCTCTTGCTAGTGGGCCCCAAAGCACAAGAGGCAACATGAACAAGACCTCCAAAGGCAAGGGCATGGAAGAACAAGCAATTCATGCATTCTGGCACTTTGTATCAGAGCAATCTAGCTGGATTGGCACTGGGCCCAAACCACCTGACATGCCATTTCCCCAAGCAACCAGTGGATGCCACAGGGCAGCTCATGCCCCAGGCATGTGGACAGACTGCCTCTGAACAGAGGAGGCTCCTTTAGCCATATGGTCTGTAGCCAATGATAACTTTCAGATTGCCAAAAAGGACAGTGCTTTTCGTCAAAAGGATCACCAGCCACGTTTGCATGTGTATGCATGCCTCAATGTGTGTTTGTGTGGTTGGTGTCACATTATATATTTACTTGTATTTTGGAAACACAGTAAAAGGCAGCTTTCCTGAATTTACGTAGTTCATGGGACCTTGGTATTTGCTGTGGTTTGGTCCCAGGACTCCCTATGGATACCAAAATCTGTAGATGTGCAAATCCCATTAAATACAATGGCATTATGAAAGAGTGTCCCTTATGGGAAAATTAAGGTTTGCTTTTCGAAATTTATATTTTTTTGGAATATTTTCAAGCTGTGGATATTAGAATCTGTAGATATGGAGGGCCGACTGTAAATCCAACTCAGACCCCTGGACTGTGAAACGACTTCCTCCTCAGGTCAGAAACCATCCAATTCACAAAGGTCTGCTTAATTGTCAGAAAACAGATAAATGGCCAATAGCCAAAAGGTTCAAAACAGGTGTCCCAGAAAGGTATTTATGCTGATATTTTTTTAAAAAATAGTAACTGACTTGTAAGAAGCCACAGCAACATGTTAGGGAAGCAGCCCACTATCAAGAAGCTCTCTACACAGAGGAGAGGGACCTGGGCTGAACTCATTTCTTGCACCACTGATGTGAGGGGTGCCTACTGGGTGTGCCAGGACACCTAACCTAGTCCTGGGGCCAAGGAGGCTTCCTTTGGAGGTGGCTAAACAAGCCAGGCAAGCAAGAAGGAACCTGTTGGCTATGGGAAAATTACAGCCCCTTCCCTCCTGTGACACAGAAGCAACCTCCATGAAGGAAGAAGCAGATGGAGCAGGAACAGGAAACAGAGATAAAGCGTTGATTTAGTTACAAGCCAAACAGGTCAAGCCACCCAGGCACACAGGCAGACCCTTGCATTCTAAGCAGGGAGACCCACCCTCTACACTCAGAAAAGGGAGTCACACAGGAAGCACCCCACACATTTGTATGATGGCAGAGGTTTTAGTGAAAGAGGAAGAGACAGAGAAAAGGAGGGGGAGAGAGAGAAGGGCAACCAAGGCACTTGGAAAGAAAAAAGGGAGCAAAGCAAATGAGAAAGAGGGAAGCCTTGCAATGAACAGGTGAAGACGCTCTCACACCTTCCATTAAGCAGAGAGGATGGTGGAGAGTGGTGGTGGTGGTGGTAATAATAATAATAATAATAATAATAATAATAATAATGTTCATTTAATCCTTGAAGACCAGGACAAAAGAAGCTGTGCCATTAAAGAACTCCCCTGGCTGGCCTAATCTTGTTCTAATTGCTCTTAAAGAAGTTAATTTAGCAGACCTTAATCTTATTCCCACCGATCTTCCTCCCCTTGGTCTCTTTTACAGCTGCTTGCGCATATTCAATCTCATTGTAGAGAACGAGAGCCATGCCTTTTAAGCGGTCAAACACCACCTGCAAGAACAGAACAAACAAAATAAAACCAAATAAGACCCTCATCCGCAGGAGGGAAACATAGATCCCAGCAAGTGACAGCTGGGAGGGGAGGTACTGTTCTGGGATCCAACTGGAGGAGTTCTCTGTTTTCTGCCCCAACAAAGAGCACTGTAACAGAGACAATGGAAAGTGCCAAAGGGTCTGTTTTGGATTGGACTTGTGGAATTTAATGTGTTATCTTGATTTTATGCCTATTTTACTCATCTTGGCTGATGTATTTTAAGGAAGAAGCCCCTGAAAGAACAAACCGTGAAGGACTACAGCGGGAGCACCCAGTGCGCTGCTTCAGGGGCAAGTCATGTAAGACTTAGAGCTTCATCTTTAGTCAGTTTCCCTCTCCACCAAGAAGGGGAGCTGCACATAAATTGCAAGAACCATTTCAGTTGTTTTAGACCTTGATACTGTTCTGAGTTTTTATTTTGTTTTCTAGCTGGCAGTTTTACTTAGTCTTATTTATGTGCTTCATTCTTTTTGCCTCCTGTTATTGATTTTATTTGGTGCTATTTTACTAATATTTTATTGTGATTTTATCTCTCTGAACAAATTTTGCCAGGAAAACTCCAGGATAGGTTTGCCTTAGGGTCACCATAAGTCAGAAATGACTTGAAGGCATACAAAAACGACAAGAACAGTCTAAAGAAAAATGAACTTGTACACTGCCCAGAGACCTGGTCTAAAAAGATTATAAACAAAACACGCCAACTTCTATAATGAGTATGTCTGAACAGAGGAGCCCTGGAAGAGAACTGTGCCCTCTTCCATCATCCAGGGGTGATTATGAAAAAGGCAGTGTGTGTGTTTGTCTGTAACTACCCCAAGCACTCTCTGCATGCTGGGTTTGGCTCCTTTGGAACCGTGTACTTCCCAGACATAGAAGGTGGTGTAAGAGCTTCAAAGGCCCCTGAAGAACAGCTTCAGCCCAGAGACAGAGACAGAGACAGGACAGAGCTTGAAGGAGACGGCCAGAAAGAACTAGTTTGCCAGAGAAGGCAGGCAGCAGTGGGGTGGGTGGGAACTGTGTGCTGTAGAGAGCCCTCCACTTACCTTCACCACGGGACCGTAGCGGCAGAAGTGTCGCGTTAGGTACTGATCTGTGACATTGGTCGAAAGGCCATCCAACCACACACAGTTGGTCGGCATGCTCTTCCCAAAGCCCAGCTGGACACAAAAGGGCAAAATCTCCCGTCAGTTAAAAAGATCATCACCATCCAACTCAGGTAAATGTGGGCAGGCCTAATTCTCAGCTAATAACCTCCCAGGGCAGGAGTAAGCATACAGCCCAGCCCAGAGTGTTATGGAAGGGAAAGCTCAGAGCCAGAGACAAAACTGTCCATGGGGAAGGCAGTAGAGGAAACTGCCCACTCCACCCAGTCTTCAGGCTCAATGCCAAGATTGCTGCCTTTGCCAATAAATGCCACCTTGAGGAACTCTGTAGTTTGCACTACTAGCAAACAAAAAGTCCCTGTGGGAGATGCAGGGTGTGTTACTCACATTTCCACAGTCCAAACAGTGGGCTGTGGAACAACTCTACGTCTCTTAAAATCAACAGCAATTCCATGGGAAAATCTGCCTACCTTGAGCCGATTGTTTCCCAGATATTCCCCATCCATCTTCTTGATGGCCTTGCAGACGCTGGCAATATCGCAGTATTGGAGGAATGCATACTGAGGAACACCGTTCACTTTCTTAATGTCAATATCCTATTGAGGAAGAGAAGCACAGCTGGTGCTGAGAGACATGAAACCCTCCTTTTCCTGGCTCAGGACAAAAAAACCTCTCCTTGCCCAAAGAGCTGCTCTGCAGCTCAGAGGGTCCTTCCTCTAAGGCAAGGGTAGGCAACCTTTCCCCTTTAAGGGCCGAGGGACTTCAGCTCCCAGAAGCCTCAGCCATGTTGGCCAATAGTCCCATGTTGGCCAATAGCTCCTGGAATTCTGGGAGCTGAAGTCCCTCGGCCCTTAAAGGGGAAAGGTTGCCTACCCCTGCTTTAAGGTCTCGCCCTCTCCAAGGCTGAGCCGGTGACCTTCTCCTTGCCTTCTATATCACAACAGTACAATATCCCAAATTGCTCAGGACCCTGTTCTGCTTTTATAGTTTCTCAAATAGTGCCTGTGTCCATGTAACTTTTATGTGGCAAAGCCAAATGATCCCCCCTCCCTCCCTGCCTCATCTCACAGGCGACATTCTCCTGCAAAATGCAACAATAGGGTGCTGGCTGGGAACTTCTTTATGAACATTTGTGTTTGCAGGTATCTATCTATCTATGTATCTGGAAATCAAGTCATGAAGCAGCCAAAAGATTCTGGATATCCAGTCCCAGAGGAAACATAAACCCTTTGCTTCAAAACTGCCTGGGACTCTGGCAACTTGAAGCAGAGCAGGAAGACTCATCTGTCTCAGCAAGAAAGAGAGGTTGATGCTTTCTCCACTTTCCAAAGGACTCATCTGCCTGGCTTTGTGAGCACTACGCTAGAGGACTCAACCATGCGTTTTAGCTGGGCTGGGCATTCAGCTGTTACAGGAAGGTCTATATGTCAGATCCAGGAGTTCTGGGGAGAAGGGCAACAGGGGTCTAGAGGACACAGAATTACACAAACATAGAGTTGGCCAACAAGTCCAACCAACCACTCAACACCGGGACTCCAGCTAGAGCATACCCAGCAGGTGGCTGTTCAATCTCTTTTGGAAGACATCTAGAGGAGACCCCACCATCTATCTGGGCAGTTGGTTCCATTGCCCAACCGCTCTCACTATCAAGAAGATCCTGCTTAATGTTCAATCAAAATCTAACCTCTTGTAACTTGCATGTTTTCTCCAAAGCCCTTCTGTTCTGAGCAAGGAAGAGGAAGCAGAAACTTCCTCAAATAAGGAAATCTGAGAATTCCCAGAGACTCTTAAAAAAATTAAGACCATTCCATTAACAAAAGTTGGCCATCCTCACAGCACAGCATCATATCCAACAGAACCACAACAGGACCACTGTCCTCTCAGATTGCCTCCCCCTCAACTTTATACACAGCACTGGCCAGGGAGAGTAAAGTGGATGGGTGGGAAGAATTCAAAAGCTCAGACAAGCTTTATGTCTGAAAACCCAGGCATGTCCTCCATCATTGCTGGTCATTCTGCTTACTATCACATTCTGTTTTGCTATTGTGTAAAAGAGTCCCAGACACTCATCCAGAAGCGGAAGCAGCTTTTGTTGAGCCAACCTACACTGTTCTTCCTTTTCAATAACAAACAAACAAACCCAAATCCCAGATGGGCTCAGAGAGTGTAGTTGATGTGCAAAGGGAAGGGAGAGCTCATCCTTTTCCAATTAAGACTCAGCAACACATTAACAGACTCCAAACAACTTAAAAGGAAGCACTTTGGTGTCAGCTGTGCTCTCTTGCAACACAAAAAAAGGAACATGCTCAGTCTGCCCACATGCTGTACATACCACTATCCCTCCAAAACGCTGAAATATATTGCGAAGGTCATGATAGGTGGTGGTTTTTTCCAGATTACCAATGAACAGAGTCCTTGTTGCTTTGGGGTGGAATTCATCTATCCTTTCATCCAAAGGCCGAAATTCATTCTCACTTTCTGTTTCTGAAGTTAGAAGATAAAAAATGTTATTTGGCATCCTGTGTGACTTCTCCCTCACACTTGAAGCATCCTCCCTGCCAGGTGGGAATGAGCTGGTCTGGGCTCCCCACCCCAATCGCCATCTTTGGAAAATGGTTTTGGATCTGAGAGTGAAGTCAGACAACTAAAAGACAGGGTGCTATGCTAACCCCTGTGGAAATGGGAATATACGCCATCTACATAATCAAGCCTAAAGAGGCAAATCTGAAGCAAAACTGATAGGAAAAGTTCAGAATGTGATTTTGTGGTGTTTTTCCCAGTTAGAAAAGCTAACACAGAGATGTAATCAAGACAGAGGACACTGTGCCAACTAAAATGAGAAACAGGATGACAGGGCGTGAAGTCCTCTGTGGTGCCAGCTGCCCACTGGCAATGAGCCTCCCAGCAGGAAGGCTGCCCACTGGGAGAGCACGGTCCTCTCTCTGCAACCTCTTCCTGCCTCCCCTCCAATATGTTGGGCTTGGCACAGGGGACACAACGAGTCAACTGGGCATCACAGGGGCACCCCTTCCCCCTGGAAACTCTTCGCAGAAGCAATGGGAAAGGAACAAAGAGAGACTTGCTGGCAGTCCACCCACCCACCCTCGTTTCAAGAGGATGATAGGGCCCAAACAGAGACCAGGCACTATATTTGCTGGGGCTGCTTCCACCAAAGACAAACCCAAGTGAGCTGGGTTTTGCCAGGAGCCCCTCAGGCTGGGCCCAGCCACTGCATGAGGGAAGACGAAAGCCCCCTCCCTTGGGTAGCTGGATCAGGATCACACCCTTGCTGTCTGACAAATGCCTGCTCTTTGTGGTGGTGAGGGAAGTGACAGGGCTTATGTTCACCTGGCCCAATCCACGCTGTCACTTCGATCTGCATGCCAAAGAAGAGCTTCCCTTTGGAGGCTCCCAGTGCTTTCTCCTGGTCCTCCTGCTGTCGGAAGAAGACGAGCCCGTAGCGCTCTTCGGAGGCCCCGTGGATCTGCACAGAGGTCACCTTCCCATACTTCTTGAACTCATGGAACAATCCATCTTTAAGGCTGGTGTCTACATGTCAGAAAAGGAAGCAGAAGAGTCACCAGGCTGGGGGTTGCAGAAGACAGGCTGGTCATTGGGAAAGACAGCGGCAGTGGGCTAGCTCTTCTTTGCCTTTGTCCGTGGCATTTCTGAATTTCATGGTGTGATATCAAGAAGTGCCCACACACGGACCCACACAAAGCCAGGGAGTCTGGTCCAGCTACCCTCTCCAGCTCAACCCCATCCCTCCAACTCCTCTTCCCTCTTGGGCCAACACCAGCTAAGGGCAAGGTGTAGCCTCCACATTCACACCCATTTGGGTCTGAATGGTGTAACAGCAGAGAAGTGGCTTAATTGTCCAGCTGCTCCCTTTCCTTTCTCCAGGTGAATATTACAACATCTTTTCTCAGAGCAAGTTCTGCATTATAAGTAAACCAGTTTGATTATATAGATATAGATGTATATATTGGTACACAATGTCCCTCTTAAGACCATTGTATATCTTAAGCCAGTGCCAAGAGAATTCCAGGTACCTAGTCTCCTTTAAGACCCAGAAATTTCTCCAGTGGAGACTGAACTGAGATGGGAAACAAGCTGGATCAACCTGCTTGCTCAAGGCTCCTTTCTTGGAAAAATCAAGATGCTCCCTCTGCTTGTTTTCAACATTTAGATTGACAGCAATTCCTAGTAATGAAGTTCCAGAAGAGGTGGCTCATTAAACTGGACCTCCATTTCCTAATGTATGTTGTGGACAAAGGCAAGACTGCTTTGTTTTAACCTGAGGTACGGGGGAAGGCAGGCAGCTCTTTTGGGGCCCTACCTGTGGAGCGCACTGGAAGATTCTGAACTTTAATGCCAAAGCTTTTACGAGGTTCATCCTTCTCCAGAGATGGAAGCAACTGGGAAGTGGGCGCGGGGACAGCCGTGGACTGCACCGAACGTGCCGGAGACTCGTCGCTGGAACTGCTGCTGGAGTCACTGCTGTAGAAACCACAGGAGCAGAGAGAGAGAGAGAGAGAGAGAGAAAGAGAGAAGGGCATCAGGCAGAGGCTTTGAAACAATCACCACCAAGCAGCTAGATTCTTTTCAGCCCTGTGCAAGGCTGACATTACAAAAAAACCTAAAATACTCTACATTAAAATGCATTATCCTGTGTCTGAGGAACATGGAGGAGTTTGATAATGGGGTTTACTCAGAAGCAGGAAGCAACATTTACACTGCCCTAGATGCACCTTGCCTCATTTGGAGTTCTCAATCGGATAGTCTGCTAAATTTGGGTTGGATCTCTCTTTCCTGGCTTCTCTGTAACAAAAGGCATTATCAGCACACTTTAATTTGTAAATAATATTAATCTGGTAAAGCATTTTCTCGTGAATTCTCCAGACCAAGCAGTATAAAACAAGAAATTTAGGTGATGTGGCCAGTTAACGCTGTTACATTCACAAAGTGAAATGCAGAGATTCAGGGGCTCAGGAGTGATACATGGAGGCCAGAAACAAGAGGGCAAACACAGGTCTGCTAGAAGCTGGTGATTTTTCTGCATTCTCAGCAGCAAGAAAGCCGACGCAGCATCACCAGGAGTTCCTCTCGGCATTGACTGTCCTGTTGCAATCATGAATTACAGAATCACCTTCCCATCCTAACAGAACAGAAGTCTTCATCTCAACCTTTATGGAAAATGGGTGCCCTGGAATTGATGGAGGATTTTCAGGAGGATGGAGGGGGTTGCAACACACAACCAAAGCTTGGAGGAAGAAAAATTTGAGCTCTATGTACATAGCGTTTGTGGCAGAATAGCTCCAACAAGAACCCACTTTAAGCAACAGTCAGAGTTGACTTGGTTGGAGACTGTTGGAGACCAAAGAGTTAAAGAGTGCACAGTTAAAGACGTGACTGAGGCTGATACATGTCAGTTTCCTGCACCACTGAAGGACCTTTCAAATCCTCAAGATATCAATCCTAAAAATAGATATATGAGATCTAAAAAGATAGACCTAAAATACCAAAATATAGGTTGACAATCAAGAACTGCTGGATAGAGGCAACTGAAATGCCAGCAGTACAACTAGGTTGGGAACTACCTTAGCACCAAATGGGATATTTCTAGTCAATGCTTAAGATATAGAAAAAAACCAAGCGAGGCAAGACTTAATTTACCTAAAGTGGCAAAGATCCAGAGGCACGTATGGAAGCACACATGGAAGAGCAAATCTCCTCCAGGTAGGACACTGCAGTTTTGCAAACATTGGCCATCAATAATGTTAAACCTGAATAAGATCATCCCATGCAGGGGGAGGAAGATCTAATCACAGAAGGGGTTTCCCCCCTTCAGAGCCTCATCAGAGGAGGAGGAGGAGGAGGAGGAGGAAGCCACATGAGAAATGCCATGGCACAGCAGTAGGTAGCTCTTTAAGCAGTGTACCCACAGGGAAAACTTGCTTCTTTCACTAGGACTTAAACTGTCCCAATTATGTGCCAGCGTGCTTTTCCAGTATGGCAGAAAGCAGATCATTATCCTTGTTTTACACAAGTAGGCATGAGGAAGAGAAACAAGGAGAATTCAGAAGACATCACTGCCCGTTCTTTGAGACCAATCAGACCAGGCCTGTGCAGGCAACTGGCCAGGGAAGGAAGGCTTTGTAAACTGAAAACTGATTTAACTGCTCACACAGGCAGAAGGCCTATAAAACGAAACCACAGCTTGGACTTATTTGCAAGGTTAAAATTCTTCATCTCTCACTTTCTCTCTCTGCCCCAAACCAAGAGTATCTGAGGTGAGGAAGTGCTCAAAAAGGGTCAACTTAGCTCAGCCGCTTGACCAAACACACCACTCGGCTCAGCAATGTTTGCAAATCCTAAATGTTACCTTCCAAGGGGGCAGGTTGATTAAACAGTAACTAAAGGGACAAGTGACTTGAAGGCACACCAAGCGCCTCTAACTGGAAAGGCTCAGCCAACCTGCCAAGAATGCAGTACCCAAAGCAACCTGGAGTAAGGCTCTATCCATGTTGGCTCCGATTTAAAAAAAGAAGCCCAGTGGAACCGAGAACAAAACACAAACTAAAACACATCAAACGTTAAAAGCAACTGTGTTTGCAGGCAAGAAAACACCTTAAGAAGTACAGAACAGGCTGCAGAAGGGGGGAAATGGCTGCACCTTCCTCCTCTCCCCTGCCACTGTTTTACACAACCACACTTTACACCAGCAGCAGGTTAGCAGCTGATCATTTAATTAAGGGAAGGAAGGGGCAATGGAGGAGGGACAGGGCAGAGCCAGCCTCTTCACAGGCCTCTCCAAAGCAGAGGGGTCCCAGGCCTTGCTCCAGAAAAGGCCCCTTGGACCCAGGCAGTTGTGCACCCAACCTCTTCCCCCTCCGCACATGCCACCCTCATCCAACTCTGCGGTCAGCACACAGCGTTCAATGCTGGCATTGTGGTGGACACGCCTGCCATTGAAGGTTCAAGGGGAACCTGGGCAGGGATGCCTGGTGGATGGCATGTGGGAAGGGACAGTGTTTCCGTGCTCTGCGACCTTCCTTGGCCCTCTTCCTCCACTCCTCGCCCTTGTCTCCCTTCTCCTCTTGGAACAAAGTGCTGGACTCCATAAAACCCCTCAAAATTAAAAGCTGGAAATCTGAAGATATCCTCCTGAATGAAGGAACACAAGTATGCATGCACATCTCTACAATGTGAAGCATGTTGTCATTGTTGTTGTGTGCCTTCTAGTCGTTTCTGACTTATGGCAATCCTAAGGCAGCCCCATCATGGGTGTTCAGGGCTGAGACTGTGTGACTCACCCAAGGTCACTCAGTGGGTTTCCATGGTTGAGTGGGGAATTGAACTGAGGTCTTCAGAGTCCCAGTCCAATGCTCAAGCCAAGACACCAGGCTGGCTCCTCTCGTGAGGTATTTACCACACGCATTTTCAAAAGACAGGATTCAAATTTCTTTCTGGCCTAAGAGCACAAACACAGTCAGCGCTGACTTTCAACAGGAGTTTCCACTGCAAGAGAAATCCCTGGAGTTCCACCAAGTCAAATTCTTTCAAATCTAGGTTCCTGGACTCTGGAGCCTTTTACCTGTTGCATCTCAAACCAGGTGAAGAGGCTGCAGGCATCTCTTGGGGGAAAGGAAACTACCAATGATCTCATAGAAACTTTAGTTGTATGGGTCTCCCTAATGAACTCTAATCTGGGCGGCCTCCAAATGGCAAGTGGGCCAGTCTCAAGTAATCCAAGGATCTACCTTGATTGTCAGACTCACATCAGTGGAAATAATGAGCAGCATTTCCACCTCTCCACCCTCCCCAGAAATGCCTTCCAGGGCAATGGAGAATATTGCCTGGCCAGATCAGGGCCAGCCTTGAGAATCCTCTGTGTTTCTGGTGAGTTGCTAATTCTCAGCCCCAGCTTCTGAGCCTGTGAAATGGAAAAGCTATGACCTACCTTGGAAGATTAAGGCAGGGTTAGCTCCTGTGAGCCTTGGGAAGAGAGCAAAATGAGCTCTCAGGAGCAAAGCAGGCGGCACACATGAGAGCAGCCGGACGGTCCAGCAGAGCCTTTGCGCAGGCAAACTAACTTTGTCCTAACAACTCTGACCTACATATGCCCAGGAATCAGCTGATGGCTCCTGTGTGTCATGCCCTACTAGTTCATACAAGCATGTGACTGAAATGGTGTCAATAAACAACCGCTGGATTTTCTCCCTTGCTAAAAATAAGCATTTAAGAAACCAGCCGGCACTCTCTCAGAGTCCAGAAATCTTAGCGAAGCCAAGGCCTCCCTCCCAGGTCTCTTGACTTCCAGCCTGATTAGTAGGCAACCATCAGGAGGAGATGAGTTATGCACATTAATTCTCCTTCCATATTTGGGCCTTGCATCTGACGAGGACGACTTGCGATGGAGCAAGCTGACAGAAGGAGGAAGACACCCACTCAGCCCCTAACTGGGAATGGCAAGGAGGGCATTTGAGAGGTCTTCAAAGACTTTCCACAGCGGCAGCCCTACTTCTCCTGGAAACTACAGGCAAACCACAGTTAACAAAGCCTCTGACAAAGAAGCTCCTTTTTACAAAGTCTTTTTATACCTGCCCACACTTTCCCTCCCTGTTCTTTCTCTGGCTGGAGATCTTCAAGCAGCACCAGCACTGGGAGGATGGTGAAGGAGGGCCGGAGAAACACAGACCTTCAGTGTCAGTGTTTGCAGTAAACAATGCAATAAAGCTTGAGTTGGGAAAGAACAGGACTCTACGATAGCTGTGTGTGATGAGATAAACAGCAGCTGCCTCCCGAACAAATGTGGACAGCAAAACAGAGAGAAAAGGGGAACGCAGATCGGTCTGCCTCACCAGCTCTCCCCCCAGGATGTTAAAAAACATACGTATATCTGGCCAACAAAAAGGAAATGATAAGTGGAAGCTGGTGGGGGCGGGGGGGGGGGGAGAGAATCATCCCCGGATACATTTTTGGAGGAACATTTAAATTTAAACAAAAAGCCCTTCAATGCTTTATTGAAAACGTTTTAAAACAAAGTATCAAGAATGACATCTTATAGGCTAACAATGTAAGTGCTTAATAAATAAACGTTAAAAATGCATTTTAAAAGATTCTGCCAAAGTCTAGTTTGCCTGGAGAATCTTTAGAGATTTGTGTTAGAAAGGTCTGATGGAATATCAGCAAGTCTTTCCAAAATGTCTGGCGATTCATCGGGATTGTCCGGAGACTGTCTCTGTTGTTCAAATAATCCATAAAGTGAAGCAATTTCTCAACAAAAATGTTTGCCCTGTTTTCTTCTCTGATATACTGTCAGATCATGAAAAATTTCTCATACAGTGCCAAGTCCAAAAGTCTCCTTGGAACCATGTGTAAATATTCACATTATTTCCAGTTTCAGGAGATTTGGTTACATGTGACAAACAAGAGTTGTGAAATTAAGTGTTTGTTATGCAACAAAACATTATCTTTTATTCAGACAAAGATAAAATAAAAGTAATTCACCCATTTGTACAATTTCTTCCTTTATAATATCCTGAAAAAGTTTAAGCACAGAGTCCCAAAACCTTCACTTTCAGGCACTCCAACCACTAGTATGGACTAGTACTGTGCCTTTCCCGCACCCTTCCAGCAAGTCAATTGAACAGCCTTTCCTAACAGGGAAAGCTCTGAGGAACAGAAATGCCACCTATATGTAATTTTATAAGCAGTTCCCTCATATTGGCAGAGATGGAACGGAGATGGAGGATTAGTCCATATCCAAGCCTAGGTTTCATCTGAAAGAATTAAATTTAGGTCTGTTTCCCAGAGGATTTTGGCTGGACACCTGTGCCTTTTACTTTCTTTAACTAATAAATATAGATTTTGGAAATCTTTGTTGCAAGCTGAGGAATAGGTGAGGGCAGAGGAAAAAATATCTCAGCCTGTTTTCTCCAGCATAAACATCTGTCTCTTTCATGTATGGGTTCATTACTAAGCATTACGTTTTTCAGGTAGAGTATTCTTCCCTTAACATCATTTTGTGATTCAAGAATTGTGTCCCTCTTCCATATTTATCCAGTGAACTGAACCGCCATTTCTAATTAATTATACGTCTTGTTTAATCTGACAAGCAAATCCCACACACACACACACACACACACACACACACACACACACACACATATACCCTGCAAATTAAGGATAGAGAGACCACCTCTAATGTTTGGGGAATACCAGACACTGACCGGGCATCTACGTTTTATGTTTTTTGAAATAACAGCTTAGTAACAAATCATCTGCGTAAAGACTCAACCATGGAAAGGATCCGACGCACGTGGCCAGCAGTTCTAAAGCAGTGACTCCCAAACTTTGGTCCTCCAGATGTGTTGGACTTCAACTCCCAGAAGCCCCAGTCACCGTGGTCAAAAGCCAAGAATCCTGAAGTCCAAAACACCTGGAGGATCAAAGTTTGGGAACCTTTGCTCTAAAGCAAGGGCAAAAAACAGGGGGACAGAGGGCATCCCTGCCTGGTGCCCCTTCTCAAAATATGGTGTACGTATATCTTAGAAAAGCAACAACGGGAGTGCCAAAATTAATTTTTTCTAAGAAACCAAAAAGAGAAGGCCATTCTATCCTGTCAAACCCTTGCCATGTGTCAAAGGACACAATGGTGGCCCTCTTGCCCAGCTTATTATTATTATTATTATTGTGAATAATATTAAGCACTCAGTGCATTGGTTCAGGTGTACATATTTTTCAACAAAGGCACTGATAATACGTTTAGCAAAAATTGACATGAGAATATTAAATCCTGATTTTAAAATGTTATTTGGAGATAAGCCGATACCAAAGTAGGTCACAAAGTGGTTAGGGTACAGCTTCAATTCTGCCCTCTTTCCAATTCTCCGGGATTTTGCCCCATTGCAATTATCACTGAACAGTTTGAATAATTTGGGGATCAATATTGTGGAGTATGTTTTGTAAAACTCTGTAGCAAAGCCATCTGTGCCTGGCCATTTGCCTGATTTTAAATGAGTTATCACGGAAAAGAAAATTAAAAAACGTTATAAGTTTATTCAATTCAGAGTTGTGGAAACTATTGATAGGCTTGATTTTTAAGGTGTTAAGAAATCCATTCAAGGGTAAATCTGTGCAATGTTCTCAACTATAGAACTCTTTATAGAAGATTCTAAATTCTTGGCGTATTTCATTTGGCGACGTGAAAAACTTGCCTGTGTTAGATTTAATTAATAGGAGCATTTTTTTAATAGCTCTTCAAAGTAAGCAGGAGGTTTTGTCTCCCCATTTGATAAAATCAGAGCTGTCTGACTTTGTTCTAAATCCAAAGCGGCCAATTCTTCTTTTCTTCTTTTTTTAGCTCTTCCAAAACCAGCTTATTGTTCACACACACAACATGATTTCGTTTTACTTTGCTTATTTCAGAAATTAAGGTTTGTCTTTTTTGGTTTTTAATCCTGTTCTGCCTAGACGTTCCTTGTATGCATAACTGTCTAGTTACAGCCCTCACAGTATCCCACATTGTGGGTAAAGGATTCTAGTTCTACAGTGGACCCTTGTTATATGTGGGGGATCCGTTCTGGACCCCCCCTGCCCACGTAAACGAAACACTGTGGGACCGCAATCCCGTTTATCTTAATGGCAGCGTGCTCCTGCACATCGCGCTGCACTCCCCACCATTAAAAGAGCCGGGGTTCACCATCCGCGTGACCTTGAGTCCATGTATGGCGAATTTGCGTATGGCGCAGGTGCACTGTATTTGTAAATTCTTGAGAAAAGGGTGTCTAGTAAGGAATGAGGGGGCAAAGTGCACACAACTTCTGAGACATTTGCAAAGCCTGACACGCACCAGGAGCCTCCTGCTCATTAGGTGCCAGGTGACACACGATGGAAGGAAGTATTCCTGCAACATCTTTTATCACACCTCTCTGAATGGCAACTGTAGAGTTAATTTTATTCCTTTCAGCCAAAGTGGGATGAATCATGAACATGTAATGAATGCATAAAAGGTAGAAGAAATGGTGCCAGAGATAAAACACGGCTCACTTGTTGGTCTACATCTTTTCCAGCTGTTCTGGAAGGCAAAGCACAGGGCTAGGAAGACCTGGCGTGTTCACACTCACACTCCAACACCCCCCTCGAAGCTTCCCATCTTCTCTGCTCCAAAAGCTGACAGACCATCAGAGGTCCCACCATCTTGGTGGGAAGGTGGTGGTTCCGCAGCGGCTCAGGAAGGCCTGGTAAAGACCCTTCTCTGCCTGAAACAGAGAAGATGGGAAACCTTTTCCATCCTTGCTAGGCAAGTGCGAGAGCAGGCCAAGGAGATGTTTTACTTTGCAACGGCACAGTTAAGACCAACATCCATCCAGTGTGTCCCTATGAACATACACAGAAAGAGAGAGACAAGGCTAGACTAGGGCTATTCCCTTTTCCTAGGTACCAGACCTATTTTATCCACAGCCAGCATCATGTCTTCCAAAAGCCAGCCTCACAATCTAGTCCATCATGTATCATGGATTTTGGTTTTTTTACTGATCAATGCTCTTCTCTAACAGTCAATCAACTAAAACCTTGGGTTGCTTCTCAAAACTCAACAGAGATCAATAAAGTACCACCAGGAAACTTTTAAAAAATAAAATAAACAACACCCACAGAACATCTAAAACTAACACAGAAATCAAAGCCAACAAGGACCAAAATAAAGTTGATATAAAAATAACCCTAAAAGCCAGGGGAGGAAAGGATCTAAAACAGATTGAGAGGATTTCATCTCATCCACACACATGATTTCAAGTCTTGTACACAGGGGTATAATGTATCAGTATCTACCAAAGATTATGCAAAAGTGACAAAATATAAACTGTTAGCATAAAGAATTGTGTAGTAAATATCTCAACTGTCACTAGATATTTTGTATGTTTTTATTATTTTGTAATCATTTTAATTTGGAAGCTGCCTTGACTCCCAAGCTTGGGACACAGACAGAGTATAAATAAAGAAGATAACCACATGGGCAGCAGCAACAACAAATATCCTGAAATTTTGAACCTATAAATGAAGGAAATCTATTTTAAAGGCTACATCTTCCCTCAGCAACCACTGTGCCACTGTCTTTTTTCTGTCTTTTGTCCTTTGGCTTTTTGTCTGCCACTGTATTCCAATTAAAGCAAAACAATCATTAACAAAAAATAAATAAATAAATGCAAATACCAAAATGCTGAGTTTGAAAAGCCTGGGGAAGGGAGGAGCTTCTTCACCTGGTGCTGAAAGGAATGGGTGCCAAGCAGCCCTTGAGGAGGAGAAAATTGCAGAATCAGGCTTGGAATCTGAGCAGGCTTTTCTGACTTTCGGTCCAGTCCTTACTCTTCCTTTCCATTCCCAACCACTGGGTTAATGGCAGGAACAGGAACTGCAGCTGGTCTCTTGCTGTGTCAGAAGCAGCTCTACCTTTGCTGAAAAGATGCTGAACCACGCACTCTTCCCAGCCATGATAGGAAGAAACATCCTGCCGTTTGGGCCAAGAGCAAGCTATGCGAGAACTGGGCAATGAGCACCTAATACTAGAAAAAATATTAACCCAGAGGAGGCTCAGCAGCCAAACGTAAAGGAGAAAAGAGAACGCAGAGGACGGCAACAAAGCAAGGGAGGGAGGCCTGGCAATATGAAAGGATAATGCCACTTTCACTCACCCCAGAAACACTGAGAATGATGTGCATGTGTGCAAACAAACAGAGAAAGTAATTGTGTACAAAGGAGGAAGGAAGAGGGAGGGGGGAAGGAAATGTGGTAACACTTTTTAAGGCTAACTGGTTTTTATTCAGAATTTCAGTTACCTTTCCTACTTCTAGATGGGGCTGGGAAAGAGAGGAGTCTGTTTAGCTTTGGCCAAGCAGGCTGTTTTCATCGGTGAAGCTGAACATTTCAGGAAGAGATGAAAATAAGGAATATAAAACTCCATCCTTTTGCTGTAGACAAGAGAAGCCACCAGAGGTTGAAAGCAAGTTCCTCATGCTTGGGGCTAAAAAGGAAGGCACTGCAGCCTTCTTCCCGCAGGAGCGTGGGCTGTGCTTGGAAGGCCTCCTGCTCCACTGTAGGCCTGGGGCACGCATGCCTGTCTGTCTGTCTGTCCAGGCTGGCCTGGCACATGGAGGGGCACCTGCACCGTCCTCTGCCAGGGCTGCCCAGCAGGTCACTACTTGTCACACGGCCAGTAGATCTGCTGCCTTCTCAGCCCTTCCCCACAGCCTTCTGCTTTGTAAGGAAAAAACCAAGCACGCAGGGAGGCAGGACGCACAGATCACAGCGCCTGCCTGCCTCCTTTCGGGAGGTGGCACACGGCCAAATCCGACTGGATGATTCCAGTTCAGACTGGTTCTGGAGACACAAACAAGAAGCTCCTTGCCCTGCCCCGCTATATGGATGCAAGAGCAGCTCCCACACAACGCAACAGGAATCTCCCTTGTCCCTCGCTGATAACCTGGTTTGGCTGGATTTTTACTGCCACCCATCGTACCTCAAAGCAAAAGGCAAAGCGGAGGTCTACTCCTAGAGTTTGGATGTTTTCATATTAATGTTTTTTAACCTGTCCTGGAAACATGTTGGAAAACAATCCATTGATCCTTAATGTGCAAATGCACTTTGACTTGAGATTCAAAGAGGTCTATGTGTGGCTACAATGTGTGTGCATGTGTGTGCGTGCGTGTTTTTGGAGAGGAACCCACCCAAGACATTTGTGGTAACCATGAAGTCACCCCAATGGATCAGGCCAGTGGCTTCTGTCTCCCACCACCACCATCACCAAAGAGCTGCTCCAGAGCGAAAAAGTGAGCAGGGAAGTTTCTTCCCACAGCCGCCCACACATCGGCCGGAGGCCTTGGAAGGAAACCCAGCCCTTTTCTCACACATACCACTGGTTGAAGGCAAGCTGCATTCCTTGTTGCTGAGCAGAAGAGGCCAGTACCAGGCAAGGAATGTCAACCCCGCTGGAAGAAGGGACAGGACAACTCGGTGGGCCTCTCCAGAACAAAAAGACCAGCATTCAGGAAGCACATTCAGGGGTAGCCACACTGGCCACACAGCAAACTACAGTAACATTCAAAATCCACCAACTGAAATGCACAAAATACATGGTGCAAGCTTTCAAAGCTCCACTGGCTTTGTTTTTAAAAAAAGGAGAAAGAAAAGAAAATGACAGTATTAGTCACAGGCCTGTGTTTTGTCAAGATGATGTTGGCGTGTTGTTCTGTGTTGAGAGGTGTGGAAGGAAATCTATGCAGGTGGGTCCCTCCTCTTTCTGGCCATGTGGTACTGGGAACAAAGCACTCCAAAGTCCAGGAAATAAAATTTGAATTCCATTAGCAAAACAAAAAGGCATAATACAAAAAGGTAGTTCAGGATGAGGCAGCTTTAAAAAAAAATAGAAAGAAAGAAAGAAAGAAAGAAAGAAAGAAAGAAAGGAAAGGAAAGGAAAGGAAAGGAAAGGAAAGGAAAGGAAAAGAAACAATGGGGGAAGGAATCCATTGCAAAGCACAGTTTTATCACTTGAACAAGAACAACATAATTCTTTAACCAAAGAAAGAGTGCTGCATGTGTGGCCAGTGTGGCTACCCCTGAATGTGCTTCCTGAATGCTGGTCAGGCTCCCAACCTATGAAAATTTTCTTTCTCCTGAGAGAAACACATTAAAAAGTGAATAAAGCTTTCTTCCTCTGAAGAACTGGATACATGAACTGGGAGGAATCTGTGTTCAATTAAGGGAGAAAGAAACTGGATCCACTCCTCAGGGAAACATTTAAGAAGCTGCTTTGGCGGGTTGCTTCAGATTAGATGAAGACCTGCATTCAAACCTCATGCACATACACATGCTCTTGCTCCACTCATGGGAAAGCAGCACTGCAAACCATAGCATCCATGTTGCAGTTCTTCCTTTGAGTCGCCTCACCCAGTGCAGCGAGAGTCCAGGAGAAGCAGCGACTGGGCTCTGGCACCACCTTCCCAACGTTCCTCCAAAGAGGAAGCTCCAAACTCACTAACATCCACCTAAGTACCATATTTTGAGCCTGTGATTCATTCCTTGCTGGCAAATTCTTGGGCAGGAAAGGCGGGAACGGACCATTATGTAATGCAATTCAGTTTCCCAGAATTTGCTCCCCCTCCAGGAGATGCGGGGAGGGCAACAAACAAGACACCGTAACCAAGCAAAGGCTACCTTGCAAGACAAGCTTCCAAAGTCTTCCAGCCTAAATCATACTGTCTTGTCCTAGCAAATTTTACAACAGTTTTATGTTTTCTCCTTTAGATTGTGAAAGAGCCTCAAGTAATTAAGAAAAAAACTTCTTGTAAACCCAATCTGTTGTATTACCAGGGTGAATTGCAACACAAAAGTTCATCCAGTTTAACTGTTAGGTCACCACCAATTAAGCACTGCAACTTAACCCATCACCATTAACTGAAGAGGAGTTCACTGAACTGATTTTCCTGAATTCTCAAAACATTGCCCTCTAGGTTAAGAAAGACCAGGAAGAAAACCATGACTCCCTGAAAGTAACATGGCTGAAAAGATGGACACCACCACAAGTACTAGTCACCTTCAAAGGGTCTGTATGCAGGACAGCCCAGACAACCCCCAGCGGCTTTTGCCAAGTATGTCAGCATGAGGGTCACACAAATCTAATCAAAAAGCTCAGACCTATTAGCCCCCCACTAGAGTTCAAGCACTGAAGAGAATAAGGAAGACCAAATGAGGTTTGATTAATATCAAGAGTATTCTGGAATAGTCTCAAAGGGTTTATTTTTAAACAGAACCCAAAAGCAAGAAAGTATTAAGATTTCCAAATTTTTCTTCAACTCCTCACATGTATTTCCAGTACTCCTCCCCAAGCCCTAAAAATGCCAGGAAGATACAACATGCCTTATACAATAGCACTCTAAACAGACACAAGCTCTAAGTATGTCTGGTGCTGAGGTCTCTCTTATCTCCCAGGCTCATGCTGGATTCTCAACACTTACAAAGATGCACACTCAAACTACTGGACAGGCACCAGCCCACTGCTTACTTACAAAATCACGAACGTTGCTGATTTACTGCTGGTTAATCTGAGCTAACTGGTGAGTTTACATGTCTTTCTTTGGTAGCTGTTTGAAAAAACACTCCTGCCTGCATCTGAAGTGGCCCACCTTCCATAAAAGCTTACCACAAAGGGACATGGACAGAGGAGAGCACCTGTAGCCCCCCTTGTGCGTTTTTAAAAATGCCAAGGCTCAGGAGACCCCACAATCCATTTTGGCAACTCCAGAAAGGAGTTCTGTCTGAAATACACAAGGCTGCTGCTAATCTGTACAGACACCAAGCTAGAGGGGCAAATCAGGTGCCTTGTTAGAAAGGCTGCTTCCAACGCATCTCCTTCTACATGCCAACACAGACAGGGCTTTAAACGCCAGCAGTAATTTTCAGGCAAGCTCTTCACCAGTAAGCTTCACTGGGCTTTTAGGTACCCTTTTCCAAGCTGACTGGGAAGGAGGACACTCATCTGAAACATGCCCTTTTTTCTCTCACTCTACCTTAGCACCTCACGAGCAAGTGAAACAGAGCCATACTCATTGTCCTCAGACAGTGTTGTTTTACCACAGTGATCCAGGCAGTCAGAAGTGCCATTTAAACCAACGCTAAACTAAAAGCAGTGCAGCTCTTCCTTTTAACAAGCAAAAGATGCTACAAGAAAACAGAGTGAAGGGGTAATAGCTCAGCATAAAAGGCTAACTGGTGCTGAACTGGACACAGGAGTGCAGAAAGCAACCAGCACATAACCATATCACTCTTGTGCTGTGATGTGCCATTCAGGATGACACAAGTGAAGTGCAGTACAGAGGAGTGGCAACAATTTCATTTTCTCGAAACAGCCCAACTGATGGATGTGTTTATTCTTGGTGGCCATTTGCAGGCCACCTCCCAGTGGAGACACCCTAAACTAAAAAAAGACAACACTTTCATCACCTATGGTGTCGGAAGAGAGAACAGGATAAGAGCTCATGGTATGACGTGGATTGTCTTTGGTAACCAAGATCTCAAGCCAGAGCAATTATACGCCACTAACGCCCCTGCACAACTCACCTGTCGCTGCTGGTACTGCTGCTGCTGCTGATTGAATCACTGCTTGAAGACCGGCTCCTTGACCCACTGCCACTGGGCGACCTGGTCGGCCGAGATGCCTGGCTTGCCAGCCTCTGAGGAGACTGGGTCCGAGACTGGGAAGAGTGTGGCGACCGACTCCGGCTGTGCTGGTAACTCCGCTCCGGCCTCCTCCCTCGTACCTCCCGTGTGAGATCGTCCCTGTAGATATCCCTATGTACCACGCTGGGCAAAGTAAACTGCTCCCGAGCCCGAGGTTCATAAGCGTCAAAACGGCTCGGGCTGCGGCTCCGAGAACTATAGTAGAGTCCATGTTGCAAAGTCCGTTCCCGAGGATCTCTATAGTAATCCTGATCGTAATGTCTTGTCCGATCAAAGCCTCCTCCTGTCCCCCGTTCATGGTGTCCATAGGCACTATGTTCATAAGCACGCTCCCTGTTATCTGAAGCCCTGCATTGAGGAGGGGGAAAACATTAGTGTCAGTCAGGAGGAGGGGAAGCAATTCCTGACATCATGCAGATATTGAATGTGGCATTGGGCAGCTCGACAAGTCATAAAAAAGAATGCTACATAGGGATGATCTATTAAGCAGAACGAACACCCCCCACGCAGTTTCTCCATTGCAACAAGCCACAACACACTTTGACATTTAATCTATTTCAGTGATTACACTGGGCTTTCATGACCAGAGTTGTACACAAAAAAACTAATAATCTCCCACAGTCTAAAATTTAGCTGTTTAAAATATTCTAGGAGCACAATGTAGGCATGCCTTAGGATTCTGCAAGGATATCACTGCTATTAACATTTTTTTAATTGCATAACTCTGCAAAGATTTATCATGTGTCATTAGCCATGAAAGCCTCTGTGACAAGCAAAAGCCTACAAAAAGCAGGTTACTGATTTGAGAAACACACATTATGCATTTTTGTTGCTAAAACTGCTAGGATATAGTAGTATTTGAGCATCTAAAGCCCTCACTACATTGAATCTGACCCTTGCCAATATCAGGGGATGGGAAATGGTTAAGTGCCATAGATAATACATAGACAGAAGCATGCCCTCCAAAAGGCATTAAGCCCCAGAGGCAAGATAAATACATTTACTATCAATTCACTGGAGACATATACACTGTATAGCTCTTTTTGTAAGTGGCTTTGAGGTATTAATATTTTAAGAAATAAAGCTCCTTGGAGAAGTTTCTGTACTTCATATATATTGAAGTACCACTTTGCTCTAAGCTCTACTTTCAGAGAAAACATGGTTTTTGTGGCTATGAAAGTTCCACAGCCCAGAACACTGATGAGCTCTTATGTGTGACAATGTCTCAAAAAAAAAAAAATACCAAAGGTTTCCAACCATTTCATATTCTAATTTATAACTGGATGGCCCTCCTTTACCAGCATGGCTAGCAAAGAAGATGGAATAATTTGATATGTGCAGTTTTAGTAACATTGCCAGTACCTGTGTTAGTTATAAAAGCGTAATAAACCATTTTAGGATGAAAGGCATTTAAAACCACCTCCCTTTGACTTCCACCCATCTTCCCTGAAAACCAACAAGCAGCTGCTTCAGCTTCTATGAGTGGGTGCACACACACAGACACCGTTTCTCCTCTCTTTCTATCAGCACTTGCAGAATTGTCTTGTATTCCCCAGGCCAGCTTTACTAGTGGATTCGAATCTTGATTTCTCCCCTGTTTCTAATGCATTTTAGGCATGAGGCCAGTAACCCCTGAAATGGTGATGTGGAGGGCATCTTAATGCTCTGGCCTCCCAATTCCTTATGCCTCTCAAATAATTCAGAGCTGTCTAGTAAAAACATCTAATGCAGGCATTTAAAATGTATGACACACATTCCCAATTATTTGCAGCTGCATGTAAATAAGACAGCAAACTGTTTCAAAGTGTGTGTGTGTGTGCGCGCGCGCACGCAAGTGCGCGCACACACACACACACACACACACACACATGCATATTTGCATGTATCCATTTATTTCAAGAGCTCTCTCTTCCTGTCTTTTTGAAAGGACAAAATCAACAAGTACTATGCACACTATGGAAGGTTAAATATCAGTGAGAGCAGATATGATAAAAGTGAAAGCAGCAGCCATATGCCTAAGAAAGGTTACAGTTATAGCAAAAGAGCCCCTAATCCATTAGAAGGACATGGAAGGCAGACAAAAGAACTAGCAGAGCTGGAAAAGCTCATGACTACAGCAGCGCTGATTATCTATTAGTACTAATTACTACTGGAGTTAGTGGAAAAAGGGATTGACTTGGGTTAGGAGAGGGGCTAATATACACAGGGCAGGACATACCAACCTTTTCCAAGTGTGGAAACACGACCTATATTCCCAATTAAATCTAGGGAGAGAATTGTGAACATAACTTCCCCAATTTTGGCCCCTCTTACAGGGGTAATCCAACTTCTTTAATGGGCAAGGGTGTCAAAATGGTATTTTAGATGAGCAAGCAAAAAAAATAAAAAAAAAATCTTAGTGACAAAAAGCAAAAACAAAAATTCCACTGGAAGCCAGTTGTCCCAGATTGACTTGAGGACTCTCTGGTAACTCCAGACTTCATTCTTCGGACAGCAAGCGCTTCTAAATAGATCCAAGATAGGAAGAGCGTGTTTGTAGCCCTAAGTCTGAATCCAGCAGCTGGTAAAAGACACCCCAAAGGTATCAGTGAGTGCCTTGCAAATGGCTCGCAGGCATCCTCTGTCCATCTTTGTAACCATCCAGCCAAGTCCATTTTCTCTGATGTATCCACAAGCTCGTCAGCAATGCAATGTTGTTATAACTAAAGTATCTTTTAAGTGTTCAGTTAGCCAATGTGTTTTTTTTACCAGACTAGATAGATAGTAATCCACTCCCCCCTGGGCCACCGGGATCTTGGCTGTGTACCATCCCACGTATGCGAGGAAGGAGCCATTATTCCAGCACCTCAATAGATGGCCTGTAATTTCCAAGACTTAGCCGTGTCCATCTCCTTCGCATTTGCCAATACCATAAAGAACAGTAATCCCAAGACACAAAGAAGTGATGTAGATCCAACAGTGGAAACATCAAAGACTGCCTTCTGCTGTCTTCACCACACCATATGTATTCCCATGGCTAGAGGTTGTTTGTAGAATCCAAGACGAGGCATCTTTTTTAAAAAGTCTACTAGAAAATTTTTGTAACAATCCAATTTTATTCATAAACTATACATATCAGCAAAACCCTGAAAAACTAGGCGCAGAACCTTGCGAAGGCTCTGTAGGCACTGAATTCTGAAGATACTCCAAACTGGGCTTTGAGACTTGCTGTAATAAAGTAACTCCACCTGATAATAAGGATACATCCACATAAGGCTTTAGAGTTATCCCGGAAAAGGAACCATTGATTTCTAGAAGAATAGCTCCATAATCGAGGCTGGCCACCGGAAGTCCTCCATCTTTGAACCAGGTATCCAACCAAGCTGCAGGAAACATCCTCTACGGATCCACAAGATACCAGCCACTGGGACAGGAATCACTTCCGTTTCCAACCCCAAATAGGAAACGCAGACAATTCCCCAAATTTTAAATCCATCTGGGGGCCCCTACACAGGAGTTGTGTTTTTCACCATATCAAATACAAAATACCTGCC
Organism: Phrynosoma blainvillii; assembly: GCA_026167975.1. NCBI lineage: Eukaryota > Metazoa > Chordata > Lepidosauria > Squamata > Phrynosomatidae > Phrynosoma > Phrynosoma blainvillii. The sequence continues at coordinate 6,873,758 of JANUYF010000015.1, forward strand.
TAGTGAAACCTTGGAACTTACCCATCAAGTCTCCGTTCATAACGTCCTTCCCGTGCATGAAGCGATGGGGGTGGGCCATACGTGGGCCCACCCCCACCTCCTCTGAACCCAGAAACCTCTCTACTACGAGACGCTATGGAAACTGTATCATCCAATCCACGGGCAGCACTAGGAATGGTTCCTGGCTCATTATAATCCGTCCGAAGGTCTCTATCACCCATTTTGTTGACAGAGTTGTGTGCCTTCTGGGCACTCTTGATGTCCACAAAATCCACAAAGGCTGCCACGCCGCCTTCCGATCCCCTCTTGGGGAGGATTTTGACGCTCTCAACACGTCCATATCTAGAAGAGAAAGGAGAGAGAAAGAAAGGAAATCATATGCATTACGGCTCAGAAAAAACAGGACATTCAAGTCATTTCTAGCACAAAGACTGGGAACTTAAGCATACATTTGAGAAACTTATTTCAGCAGGTCTTCCTACCAAGTAACTGGGTTGCATTCTTGGCTTTTGACTGTCAGAAACAACATTTCTGATAATTATTGTTTTCTATTGGAAACAAACACCAAGGAAACTACTTGGGCTCCACATATCTTTAAGGGCTGCAAGTATCCTGACTCTCCCCTCTCTATTATTAAAAATATTAAATAATAAATCTTGCATTATCAAAGTGTGGCTCTTCAGTTTACATTTAACTCAGGTTATCATCATCATCAGCTTTCTTATTGCTTAAGCCAAAGGCCATTCGCAATTTTAACATTATAAAATACATCAGTATTATAAAATGAAATACAACATTTAACTCACACTTGCAAGAAGATTCTATCAAAATTAGAAAAAAAAACACCTATTTTGTTTAAAATGCCAATCTTCATTTAGCTGTTGCATTGTCCAGATGCATTTCAATTCAACCAGTATTAAAATAATGAGACCACATAGAACATGGAATTATCAAATTATTTATCTGCAACTTGCATTCACAGAATCATGGACCTGGAAGTGACAGCAAGGGCCACCTAGTCCATCCCATGCCATCCAGGAATATACACAGTTGAATTATCATTAATATTCTTGATTGATTAAGGTCAAATACAAGTGGGACAAGCACACGATTTGACTCAGACTTCCACATAATCATAGACCTGGAAAAGTCTGCAAGAGCCAACTAATCCAAGCCCCAGCCATGCTGAAATCCACACTGCTGAATATTATTAATATTCATTATTGATTAAGTGTCTATGAGGCAATGTACCATTTTAAAAGACAGAACTTGCAAGACAGCCCTGCCTAGAGGCTTACATTCTTAATACTGTTGTCAACAATTTGAGCTAGGCTTGGGAAAATATTTGAGAATTCCTATGAAATAGCCAAATGAAGTATTTTGCGCACCTGGGTAACCACTGGTTTTTCCCAGCATTGGTGTAAGTCACAATCATCACTTATAACTAATAAGGAGGAAATCTGGAACCCACTCTGCTTCACTTACAGATCTCGTTATTTTTTCATGCAAGAAAATGTTTTGAAATGATTCAAACAAGTTTAAAAAACAAAACAAACTACCAGTAATATCGCCCTGAGCTCCTGAGTTCGTTTTTTAAAAAGATTAATTCTACAAGAATGACAGTTGTGTAAATGTTCCTTTTCCAAACCCACAATAGATATGGGGGGGGGGGGGGCTGAAGAAAAAATATGTGCTTTCATGCTCTCCCTCCCTTTCTTTTCAGGGGAAAGAAACAAACAGGAGACAGAAACTGCTCCACTACATTTTGACAACTTTTTACACATCTTTAATTCTCCTTTAGGCATACACAAGTGCAAGAAAAAATGCTTTCAATTCAGAGCTTGCCTCAGAAATCTGAGCAACACAAATGGAGGCCATGAGTGTCAAAATCCCAAGCTGGTTTCTTCAGCCCTGGGACTGGCTACTTCAGCTAACAAAATAAGACCAGCTTCCTTAAATGAAAACCATGAAGTACTTGCCAGGATGAGTTTACAGAGGTTTGGGCTGGCTGACATTTTATCTCAAGTGTTACTCTATCTCCAGGCTGAGGCACCAACAAAATCCATAGGCTTTGTCAACACGGATGTGTCAGAACAAGTGCCAACAACAAAAAACTACAGGAATAGGAGGAAACTGCTGGGTGTGGTGAGCAAGGCTCACCAGAAAAGCCCCTGGGTGCCTGCCACAAAGAGGTCAAGACATTTTGAACAAAATGGCCCAGACCCAGGTGCTCTGGCCTGGGGGTTTCATGCATTCCTAAACAGAAGCATAAGCCCACCTCCGTCTTGGGCTTTATTCTCTAAGACCCAGTTTTCTGACCCAGCCCCACCCCTTGACTCTTCTCCCAAAAGCCAGCCACCCAGAAGCCTCAGCCATGTTGGCCAATAGTTCCATGTTGGTCAATAGCTCCTGGGATTCTGGGAGCTGAAGTCCCTCGGCCCTTAAAGGGGAAAAAAGGTTGCCTACCCCTGCTCTAAGAGATTTCTACTAAATGTCAGCCTCAGACTGAAAAGGAGAAAGCAAGCTAGTAAGGTGCTAGGAGGACAGCTTTGGCTTGGTCTCACAATGAGTACTTAAGAAATCCAACAATGCAATGGTGCAAGACCCCAATGCTGAAGTCTCCAGTCACAAAGAAAGCTCACCAGCTACAGTGGAGAATTCAGAATAACCAAACCCAAGAGCGGGACAGAAGCACAGCGGACTGTTGGCAGATCACCTCCCTCTCTATTTTTGGCACGTGAAAATGGTCCTGAGTTCAGTTCCAGGGACTGGTTTCAGAAAAGCCCTTTGATTGGAGGCCCTGCAGGGTCAGCACAAGTCGGGAATACACAACAGGAGCCTGGTAGGAGGCAGCTTTGATCCATGGCCATTTGGGCTGAGGAAGGACGGAGGAGCACAGAGAGGCACAGGCAAAGTCTGACATGCAGGAGACCAAGAGGAGGAAATCCATGCAGCCAAAAAAGTTCCTCCACAAATGTCTTTTGAAAGTGTGATAGAGCTGGTGATTCTCCTGCCACAGAGACTGCCCTAAGCAATTCCGCTCCAACCCAGATGGCACGACCTCGATGCTCAAGTGTGTTCAGTAATTTGGAGCTGTAGATCTGCTCCTGCAGTGAGCAGCCCGGGGTTAAGTGTTGACAGCAGCTCTGCAAGGACGCTTGCTTAGTCTGCAGCTTGGTCTAAAATGACAGTTGCAGTACGTGGTGGTAGTAGTAGTAGTAGTAGTAGTAATGAAATCCTGAAGCCCCTGCTGTATTAGCAGAGAGAATTTCAGGTCCCATGCGGGCAGAGCCTGAGCCTCGCCTGAGCCTTTCTGGTGGCACATACCCTTGAATCACTCACCATGAAGCAGCAGCCTCAGCCTGGCAATCTGACCCAGCCCCACCCCTTGACTTCTCTCAAAAGCCAGCCATCCAGCTGGCCGGCCGGCCGCTGGGAGGGAGCTGCATTGCTTCATGCTATCATCTCATCTGGGAGGGCGCTGCAGTGCTGCATCATGGCATCAGGGACTGCAGCAGAACAATGCAAGGAGAGGAGGCTGGCTGAAGGGTTGCCGGAGGGAGGACACAAGAACTGGGTTTGCAAGGGTGAGGCTGGCAGGGATGGCCACACGGAGCTTGAAAGGGGCCAGGAACAACCTTTGCCCAGGCGCCGGGGATGGTGACCTTTGTGGAGCCGGAAGAGAAGCGGCCCTTATGAAACCTCCCTCCGTATCTTTGTACCAACGGCAATGTCAGCCTTTCCAGGAAGGGAGCTCTTTCCCAATAGCAGGCAAACAGAACAGAAAAACAGCATGCAAGGGGGTGGAGAGGGGTTTCCGGGAGAGAAAACAAGAAAAACCAAGCTCTGTGTTGGTGGGTTTCAAGGCAACTTTCAACAGCTTGCATAATTCAGGCTGATCAATAAATAACTTGCAGCCCCACCACAAACTGGTTCGTGATACCTTTTGCTTTTCTGTGGTAGGGAAGGCAATGCTTTTTAAAGAACAAAGTGCTGTTCCTATGCAAGGACACAAAGCCCTGCCTTTATTTAGCTGGGCATTAAGCGCCTTTGTCCAAACATCCAGCCAATTTCTTTAAGGTACCATGAAGCCACCTGCCAGGGAGACAGGAGATTAAATTTAAAACCAGGGCCCCTTCTTAAATTCCACTACAAGCACCAGCAGCTCTGACCATGAGAACGTGCTGGTCCTGTTTTCCAGGGCAACTTGTGATTCAAACATGGCTAGCGTATTCATCTAATCCAGGCCACTAGTGAGGGTGCCTTTGGCTGCTTCCCACTTCACACACATCTCTTTCTTAGCAAAGGACCCTGGGGGCAGAGGGTATTTTTCCTGGCTCTGTTAAGCCAGATCCTTTGCCACCACCCTCAGGCTAATGGGTCACTCCTGTCTAACTGCAAGGACAGCCCAACTGGGAGAATGGGAAGATCACAGAAGGCAGACTGCCAGAACCTATTGCCATGCTCCATACAAACCATGTCAGCATTCTTCATGTTGAGCATCTCTGTTTGCTCGCTGTCCTCAATAAACTGATTGCAATTGATGATGACACTCAGAGAGTTGAGAAACATGGCAGAAGGCTGTCCAAAAGCAAGGACTGCTTTACAAAAGGGCGGGTGGGGGTGGCTGGCGTGGGAGTTTTCAAAGCAAGAGGGCTCAGGGTGATGGGAGGCAGTCCTAAAGCTGATGCTCCATCAGCAAATCCCTTTTGGTTAATGCTATTGAGCCACTCTGTTACACCAACTTTGGACCTATACCTAAGATTACATTTTCTTGTACACATGCACACATTTTATGCTGCCATTACTGATCAACTTAGTCCTCTTAGCCTGAGGTTTGAAAAGATCTGAAAGGCCCATCCCTCCCCTCCTATGGAAAATAGAGCTGACTGTTGCTATTAACTTGCTGGCAACAGACTCTAATGTCCCAAGGCAAACAGTAACTTAATTAACTATGCAGATTAGGGTAAAATCATATTCACAACTGCTGCAAATCACACTTAACAACAATACAAAGTATTGTGATGCTTCCTCCCCCCTCCCCCCTTTCCCAGACCTTGCAGTTCCCTGCCGGCTGATTATTCTTCTTTAGAACATAATGGTTACCCACTTCCTTCGTCTGAAATCTAGCCCGCAGCCCCTGGTCTTCACTAGTGGTCTCCATGTAGGTGTTAACCAGGACTGAATCTGCTTAGCTTCCAAGATTTGATGGGATCTAGGGCCTTCTGGATATTCAGGCCTGTGTCTTCTGATGCAGCCATATGGCTAGTACCCACTGACAGCTTTCTCCTCCAGGAATCTTGCTTGGATAGATGGGCTCCTTCCAGCTCTCCCCCCCACCTCTCCCGCTCTCAATGGAGAAAGCCAGGGCTGGGAAATCTTTGTATTAAGCCCTCAGCTTCTGTTACAGTTGTCTCAGGAAGGGACAAATTTATCCTGCATGTAGCCATGCTGACTACATGGCAAAAGCGCTGGTATGTCTCTCTGAAGCCAAGACCAGCAAAGAATATGCTCCAGGGCCATCATCACCCCGCCATCCCAGCTGAGCCCAGGCTTAGTTGTTGTTGAGGACAGAGCGGTTGGTGCCTCCATCTATTTCAGTGTGTATCCTTGGTGGCAAGGACATGCTTAGCTACCCCAAAAGTGAGGGGAGAAGAGAAGAAATGGGACATTTCATTCAACTTCCCCTACTCAGCTTCATCTGAGACCAAGGGACGGTGCCAGCTGAAGGAAGCAAGCCCACAAATCACAGGGGCAGGAGCTGAGTTTCAAAGCTATCCCTGCCGAGGGCTTTGTCCTGAACTGGGTGCTACTCTAACTGTCAATGTATTTTGGCTTTTGCCACACATGTAAGGAGAGCATGCCAACACCCATTGATACCCATAGACCTGAATGGCCAGAGGCTGCTTGCAATTTAGTTCCAGAATTTCTACCCCAGTAAAGTTCCAGTTTCCCTCTGGCAAAAGAGAGAGAGAGAGAGAGAGAAATGCAAACAGACCAGTTACACACCTGTGGTTGTTGGTTTTAAAAAATATTTTCTGCTACTACACAACAAGCACTCATAATTCACCCAATTTATCTAGAATTGGGTCCTCTAAGCACAGACCTGTCCTTCCTCCCAACGTGTGGATGACTCGTACCAAAGTACAGGCATGCGTGTGTGCACATGCAGGCAGGCAGACACACAAGCGCACACAATCTTCCAAGAGGAAGTAATGGGGATGGGTCCACTGTGGCAGGCATCCTGCACCCTTTAGGAAACCCTCTCTTCGGTCAGCCAAGTGAAGGTCATGTTACTGTGTCAAAGCTTGGGGGCAGGGGATACGATGTATGTATTTCCCCAGAGACCCAGGCATTTTTGTTCTCTAGTGTAAACAGCCACTTATTAAGCAGCCAAAAGTATGGGCCAAGCGTGTGCTTTGACGCAGACCTCCTTCTCAGTGTAAAAGGAAGGGGCTCACTTCAACACATGTGCTAGGGCCGGGGCAGCATGAGAAGACTTGCCCTGGCAGAGTAAAGAAACACATTTCTCAGCAAAGGTAAATTTCACCTGTCCACATGGAGGAACACATGCCCCATGAGGAATTTGAGGAGTCTGTTCTTCTTCAGAGTCCTCTCAGAATGGTGACCAGGATTGACACCATGTCACTGGGAATGTTTTTATGCATTTTCATGCCTTTGTAGGAGCTTCTGTGTGGTTTCTGCCCCAAAATCACCTGGATATTATACTGCAAAAGGCCTGGCTTGCTCAAGGGGATTCAGAAATCCATGCCTGGGACCCAAAAGGAGATGACCAGGTCTTCTATGCCCACACTTTCCCTGCCCAGTTGACTGACAAACTGTTGGGAGGGAGGTTGAACCTTCAAGGATTTCCCTCAAGGCACACGGAGAGCCTCTCAGGGCAGCCTCCGCTGCCTCACCAGCCCAAAGGCCTGAGGAATCCAATGCCAAGCAAAGCAGCAAAGGGCAGAGTGGTTCTGTCAGCAATAGCAAAGTGATCCAGTAGATGCAACCTAGAAACCTCCACACTCCTGCTTTCAAGGAAATTAAATGATATTAAGGGAGTGGGTGGAATTTAAAACAAGAAACTGTGAGAAGGCAACACACCAAACTCGGCTAATATCCAGTGCTGTTATTTTGTCTCATGGGGATCTCTCCTTGCTCGCTCGCTCGCTCGCTCGTCATGTGAGGGAAAATCTACTTTCTCTTCTACCTCCTTTCTCAATGACTCACCCCCCTCTGCACCAAGCCCTCCTCCTCTTTCGAGCCAGCAGCAAGGCAGCATTCAGCACATGCACAGACACATTCTGAGAGAAGATCCAAACCCACTACTTCCTTCAGCCTTGAAAGTGTGCTTGGACTTCCATTCACTGCACCTAAGCTGCCCACAATGGCAACTGCTGATGACAGACAACCAGAAAGCACACACCGCTTGAACCCACACTTCTTACCCATTAGCAAGAAGGAGGGAGAAGGGGAGGGCAAAAACAGAGAATGGAAGCTACCAGAAACCAAACTGGGATCTACAAGAAGGCCATTCTTCCTTAAGGAGAAACTGGGCCTGAAGAACACCCTGAGTCTCATAACTGGTCTTTGCCTTCTGCAACTTTAGGATCCCAGTTGAAGATTATTAAAATGCAAGGAAAACCTTGAGATCTCATCTCCAGCATCTTCTAAACATCAAAGAGCACATGCCCTTGAGGAGCCACTGGACTATTTTCATTGTGCTTCTTTAATCAGTGGAGATCTACTGAAATGTTGATAAGGAAGGTCTCACACTAATTTACCTTCTCTAGTTGAAATGGGAGAGGCAAAGGCTCCTATATTTCTCCCCAAGTAAATCAAAAGAGAAACATAGGCACTTGGCATTTGGGCAGAGCACGGAAATGTTGCTATATTTACCCACCTTTCCCTCACAAGCTGCCCTCTGTCTATTTCCATAGTGGGAAATCACTTCAGTATTTCAAGTACAACAACAATTAGGGTACAACTAGAATGGCAAATCACTTTTCAGAAACAGCTAATCAGCTCCTCAGATTCCTAGGAGAAACCAAAGGGTGGGAGCCCTAGAAGCTTCAGATTCAGAGCATTTCACAGAAAACTTATGTGTACATAAAAGACTCTGGTCTCTATTTTTAATCACTCACTACCACCACAAATTTAATAGTAACAGTATTACTATTGACTGGATCAGGGTGAGGAGAGATACTATTTTTCAGAGTGTATGTGATTGGTCTACAGTATCTAAGTAGACTAAGATAGAAAATGACTTGTATTTTGAGAATTTCATTCATAGTCTCCTCCTCTCCCCACCCCACAAAGTACATACAGTACCTGAAATTAGTTGTATTCTAGACTATGAACTCCTTTTTGAAACTCTGTGAAATTTCTGTGTGCCTCTCCATTTTTCCAAAAAGGAAGCATATTCACTTCAGAACGAAGAAAAACACTGAAGGGATATTCTAGGTATGTATGTTATATACAGGAACAGCCTAAATTACTGGGCTGACAAGTGGAGACACCGAACTAGAAAACCAAGTAAAAATGGGAGGAAGGGTAAGGCCATACATCCTGGTGTTTTACCTCCTACCTAATAAATTCAGGCGCTTGCTGATGACACCATGACATTTTGCTTGGCCATAACAAAGATAACATTAATGATACATAAAAATCACTTTAGCCTTTCTATCTCTTTGAATACCATTTGTAAGAGTTTTTAAAGTGTGTCCTTGCAGTCCTGAGATGCTACTTTGTTCAAAAGCCATTTCTAAATGTATTTAATTTGGAATTTTGAGATTTAAAAGCAATGAAAATCTTGTCTGAGCCTTTTCTTTCTTACTGTACCAGGAACAATTTTTCCAGTGTCTATTATCTAGCCAGGTCTGCCATGTACCCTCACCGCATATTCGACAGTCATAGATCTTCTGCACATGTAGCAACAGGAGAGGGAGTCCCAATTATTCAGGCTTTCGGTATAGTCTTTGTCCCTATTCACAGACTGGGGGATGGGTGGGAACTTTGTGCCACAGGGACCAGCTTGAATCCAAAAAGGATTTTCCTCCTCTTGAAGGCAGCCACAGAGAGAGAGAGAGAGAGAGAGAGAGAGAGAGAGAAAGACTTTCCCAATAATTAAGCTTTACACCATATAGGCAACTGCAGGAAGTAGTCTTTCATACTGATATGTGCAACACAGCCGTGCAATCCAAAGATAGCTAGGCAATTGTTGTGCAACCTGATCCTTCCCCCACCCAGCACAGAGATATACAAAGAAAGGTTTGCTCTGTTGTGAGCACACAGAACTTAACAATGATCTCCTGCCACCCGAAACTCAATTCAACAGATACCAGATAGTTAAAGGACATGGTAAACCAAGCAGTTAGAAGAAGCTGAAGGAAAATGCTTTTGAGCATTGGACTATAACATCAGCTCAGGGAGATACAGGTGGAAATTTACAGATCCCCCCCCTCCCCACCAATCATCATCATCATCATCATCATCATCATCATCATCCTGAACAGAAAAGCCAAATAAATCTGCCTTAAGAACGCAAACATACACGTACACACACTCATTTCAAGACCTGTATTTAAACTGATAGCACATTCAGAAAGAAGAAAGCAAAGCAATTAATTCAGATCCTTCCATTTTTCTGATCCATCACTAAGCAACAGCACCATGGCAACTCTGTCCAGCGTTAAAAATGCTCTGCAAAAACAAGGTGAAGGAGGTAAAGCTGGAAAGCGAGATTTAATTCTCACCTGAGGAATCCTTCTGCAATCTTGGCACACAAGTCAGGCCACCCCAGTATCAACTATATCACCCTCCCACCTGTCCCCAGAATGAACACTATTGGCACAACAACAATGCCAAGAACCTCTTTGTACACATCACTTTAAGCTCTAGTGAGCAGCACTTCCGGCCCAAGGCAACTGACTTTTCTTCAAAGGCAAAACGAGACAACTCCTTCAGTTTTATGTAACAGCTACCCAGTTTCCCCTCCTGGTAGGAACAATTACAGGGTCCCTGTCCCCAGATTTTAACCTCTATGGGTTACATTTTTAAGCCTCCCCTCCTCTCCTTTTTGTAGTTTGTGGTACAAGGTTGATCTCATGGAACTGAGGAGAAGACTATGCTTGTCCCTTTGCAAAGCCTAAAGGACTACTCAAGAAAGGATGTCCCTGGGGCACTCTCTCTCTCTCACACACACACACTGCTCTTTTCTTAAGTGATCTTTTCCCTTTGCACATTTTCACTGAGGCAGCTGCAACAAGGGAGCTGGGAAAAATCTCTTGTTACAACTGCTGCTGCCTGCCTGCCTGCCTAAGCTCCTCCACCTTCTGGCGTGAGCAGCCTGAGATCAGCTCGCTCTTTCCTACATCAACTGGGTCCTGGCCGCCATTTTAGAAAGGCTCTCAGACAAGACAAGCCTCACAGTGCCACACTGCGCTGGGTAAAGGAGTTCCCCCCACTCTGCCATTCCTTCCTTCCCTCTGAACACAAACATTTCCAAGGAATGGCAACATGAAAATGTCCCTCAAAATGGGCAAGACTGCCCAGAGACCAGCCAGGCAAGAGGCTACTGAGTGAGAGGAACCAAGAGGGAAGCAAAGAGTCCTTTGCCCACTTCCACAGATGGTACACTTTTCTGCATACAGGAGCACCAACAGAATAAAACCCAGTTTCTCCCACAGACACCATCAAGTATGAAGAGCTGGCTGAGAAGGCTGCCCAGTTGTTTAACACAGCAGAGGCGTGCATGGTCTGCCTCCTTCTGCAGCCAATGCTATTATTGGAGGCAACGGGAGATCCCTCCATTCCAGACCCGAAATCTCAACGTGGTTTCACCTTTGGGATCAACTCAAAATTCATGCAGCGTGTCAGTGACCAAACAAGGACAGAGGGACTCAACAGCCTCCATGTTTCTTCCCCTCCTTCACCAGCCAAGCTTGTTCCTCCACTACGCAACAACCAAATCTATTTTTCCCATGGTGATTCATTTAGGTATGCTCCATAATTTTCCAACTCTGAACAGCAGCAAGAAAATTATAAGGAAACGTGCAAGTCTTTTTCAGTCTCAGTTGGAAAGAAATTTTAGCTGACCACAGTGTTTCTGCGTACCCTTTCTCCCCGGCAGTGTCCTAAGAGGCTTCCATTCCAACAACAGAAAAGGTTCCCCCAGGAGAGTGGCTAGTCGTACAACCATCTGATTTTACCCACCACCCCAAGGACAGGCACAAAACAAGCTGACAGCACACTTGGTGCTATTAGGCTCATTACAGTATTAAGAAAAGACGGGAGGAAAACACCCATAGTTAAGATCTCTTGCCAGGTGAAGGAAAAATGCATGCAAACGTGCTTTTATTTCACTTCGTCCAGCAAGCAATAAGAAAAACCCTTATAGAAAACTCTTCCGCAGCAAAGGGAGTTGGATTCCAGGAGGATACTCTGAGTTGTGCTGGAATTTTCCCAGTTCACAGCAGTTCCTTCATAAATCGCTTACTTTGTTTTAAAGAAGAGCAAACCAAAGGAATGGGTCACTTGCCATCAACTGCTCACACCTAGAATGTTTACTATTTCATCCATGTGGCGTCACTAGGAGATAATGAAAAATCCAAAAAATCCTCAGTTCCAGTGGCAAACAGTGTTGATATGAGAATGTGGAAAGAAGGCATTAGTGTGTCTCTTGGGGTAACAGCAGTTTCCATTGCAGCAAGCCTGTCGATAAAAGCCAGTCCCTGCCGCTCTTCACGGGACTCTCTCATCCTCACAGCACCTTCTGCTCCGGGAGCCTGTCTTTCCTACGGCGCCTTCCATATTTCCAGGGCCCCGCCGCACATTGGAGGTGACCCCTTGCCAAGTGCAGCTCCCCTCAAAAGTCCCTTTTCTCACAGGGCCAGAGGGGTTTCCAGTTCCACTGGGTTGACCGAAGGGAGCAGCCGGCCCGCACAGGAAGGACTCCCATCATGCCCAGAGACAGGATTTCCCAGGCACCGCAACTTCCTTTGGCCTGGCTTCTCCTCCAGCGCTTCCCCATCTGGCCTTTTGTCCCCCCAAAACCTCTCTGGCTCAGTCCTTCTCAGAGGGCCTGCCTATAGGGCTCCTTCACAGATTCTGGGCTTTCACAGGGCACCAGGAAGAGACAGCTGCCTTTCCTGCCCTGTCTGTCTGTCTGTCTGTGGAGAGGAGGGTGCCTTCCTGATTCCCCCTCCCCACCTGAAGGTTCCCACTTTCCCAAAATTTTGCCCCAAGGGTGAAGGGGGGGGTGAGGGTTGGGCTCCCCCAGGTTTCCCAGGGCTAGCCCGTGTACTGCCTCCCAACACGAAAAAGATGAATAAAGACCCCCCCCCCTCCTTCAGCCAGCCGCCTCTTTCCAACTCCTCCTCCTCCTCTTCTCGCCCAGAGGAACCACCACGATCTCCCTCCCTCCCTCCCTCCCTCCCACCTGCGGCTTTTACTCTCGGCTCCGCTGCAAGCCCAGAGAGCTCGCCCTGCCTGCCTGGCTGCCCTTGGAGCGAGCGCCCTTCCAGCCTGCCAACAAGAGAGAGGCCAAGCTCCTCTGGTGGCCCCTGAGCCCAGATCGCCCCAATATTTCGGAGGAGGGAGGGAGGGAGGGAGGGGGGAACCCTCCTCTTCGCAATTGGCTGACAGACTGCAGCCGCTTAGGACGGGGCCCCAGTCCCCTCGCTGCCGCCGCCGCCGCCGCCGCCTCCATTCCCCTCCAACGAACTCACCGCTTGAAGTGCTCGATGATCTTCTCCTCGCGGACGTTCTCCGGCAAGTTGCCCACCCAGAGGTGCCTGGTCTCCCGGACCATGCTGCTGCTGCTGGGCGAGGACGGAGGGAAGCGGGGCGGCGGCGGGGACGAAGACAACGGCGGCGGGGAGGACAACGGTCTGCGAGGCGGCTCCGGCGGCGGCTCCTGTGGCTGTGGCTGTGGCTGAGGCTGCTGCTGCTGTTGCCGGTGCCGATGCCGATGCCGCCGCCGGGCCGCCTCCCTGGGCTCGGATCGGCTCAGCGCCGCGGGAGGAAGCAGCGCCTTCGGCGGCGGCTGCTGCTGCTGCTGCGGGTTCTGCCTCCGCCGCCTCCGGTGCTGCTCCTGCTGCTGCCGCTGCTGCTGCTTCCTCGGTTGATGCGGCGGCGGCTTCCTCCTCTGCCGCCGCCGGCGCCGCCGCCGCCGGCGCCTCCTCCTCCTCCTCCTCCGGGGCCGCGGGAAACGATGCTGCTGCTGCTGCTGCCTCCCCTCCGCCTCCTCCGCCGGTGCCTGTCGGGGCCTGCTCCGGCTCCTGTCGCTGCTGCTACTGCTGCTGCTGCTGCTGCTGCTGCTATTACTCCTCCTGCCGCCGCCGCCGCCGCCGCCGCTTCTTCTCCGCCGCCGCCTCCTCCCTCCGCGGCGCCGGTGGGGGACACCATCCCACCGGGGCCCCCCGCCGCTGCTGATGCTGCTCTCCTCCTCCTCCTCCTCCTCCTCCTCCTCTTGGCGGCGGAGGCGGCGGCAGTGGAGGCGGAGGCGGAGGCGGCGGCTGGGCTGGCGGCGACGAGGCTCCTCACGGAGGCGGCGGCGGCGGCGGCGGCGGCGATCCTCGTTCCCCTCGTTGCCGATGCCGCCGCCGCTCTTCCTCCTCCTCCTCTTCCTCCTCCTCCTCCTCCTGCGCCGCTCCTCCCTGCTTCTTCCCCGGCGGCGGCGGCGGCGGCGGCGGCGGCAGCGGATCCTCTTCTGGCGGCGCTTCTCCGCGGTTGTTTCTCCTCAGCGGAGGCGACGGCGGCCGTGGCAGCAGCCCCCGCAGCGTCGCTCGCTCGCTTCCTCTGGCGCGCAGGCGCACTCCACCGCCGGCCGCCACCAACCCGCGGCCGGCCGCCGTCCTCGCGCCCCAGCGCCGGCTCCTGATTGGCTGTCGGAAAACGAGGGGGCGGGGCGCGAGAGGGCGCGCGCTCGGCGCAGACGCAGTGAGAGGAAGAGGGGGGCGGGAGGAGAAGAAAAGACGGGAGGGAAGCCAAGGAAGGGCGCGCGTGCGCAGTCGGCCGGGGCGAGCTGGTGGGGGAAGGGTGAGAGAATCCCGCTGTCCCCAATACGCCTCTCCGCGCAGGCGCAGAACGAACGCCCATCCGCCGCCGGGGTTTCTCTCACAGGCCTCGCGCCCGCCTTCCCTGCTGCGCATGCGTGCTCCAGGACTGGAAGAGGAGGGGAAAGAAGATGGCGGAGGAAGGCAGGCAGGCAGGCAGGCAGGCAGGGTTCTCCATGGATGTCAGTGCAGCGGCTGCTGAGACTCGGGCACAAGATAGACGGCCGGGTCGTGGAGGTCCTTGTTAGGCCAGCTCGACCCGAGGCTCTCCTCAGAGGCTGAGAGAGTGTTACTTGGCTTCCTTTGCTTGGATGAGGAGGAGGACCCAGACTCCCAAAGAGGACACTAGGTCCCACTGTCTTTCCCCTTGATCACATGAATTGCAAGAACCAGCGACAGATTGTTTTAATGGCATGGACGAACATTATTTTGAAAGCCCACTTGACCAAAAACGACGCCCAGGAAGAAGCCAGGAAGGCCTGGCTGCTGGAGAAAGGGCCAGACCCACCGAGGAAGAGAGGCCATGCAGCTTTAAAGGCCCAGGCCGAGTTCGTTCCCTTCTCTCAAAGGCAGTGCAGGGCTTAAGGCATTGTTCCCGACTAAGGGTAGGTAGAACAACGCTGGACCCTTTTAAGCCAACAAAGTAGATATATTTGGTGATCAGTCTGGCACCTGAGGGCACCCTCCCAGTGAGCAGCAGTCATTTGGGGCCTCGCCTCTTGTCCTTTTGGGCTACCACTAACACATGTTCAAAATCTTTTCCTCCAGTCACCAAGTTTAGGAATTATGGGGGGGGGGGTCATTTCCATGCCCTGAGCCTTTAGTAAATATAAGGCGGAGCATACTGTTTTCCACAGCCCATTTGATAGTTGTCTGTGTGAGAGGAGACTGTATACCCCCCATTGGACAGAGTTGTTCATTAAGAGCACAGCTCAGTTTGCCCTTGTGCTTTTAACAGCTGCTCAGACTGCAGAAAACACTGGAGCCATGTATATTTCCCAATGAATAGCAAACACAAATCATGTACTCCTTTTGACCAAGAAACTCATAGCGGCATGTACAGTTTCACAACCACCATTTGTTTTTAATCCTCCCAATGACCCAACTGGGTGGGATAGAATGGCAGAGGAAGGAGCCCAAGAGCATCCTGTGAAGGGGATTTGGGAGCAAGTGTGCCTGGTGTGCAGCTGCTGCCCCAGCCACTCCTCACAGCGTTGGTCTGAATACTAAGACACTGCTGATGAGACTTAGCTACAGAGACTGGACAAAAGGTTGGCAGCCTGTCCAGGAAACTGGAAAAATCACCAGTGACTCAAATCAGCTTGATTTACAAGTCCCTTTCTGCCCAATCCCGGGGGGGGGGGGTAATCCACCCTCCTTCAATGGGGGAAGGTCACCCTGTCTCTTCTTAGGCAGTTTCTGTCTATTTTTACACATTCGGGGGAGAAATCAAAGCCCTGAAAGCAGCCGCAGGGATGGAGCAGTAAGTAGCTCACATATCCACAAGAGAGCCCCTGACATTACCTTGAGGCACTTACGACGGTGTAATTGTAACTGAACAGTAAAATGCTTCTGTAATCCTGTGTGTGCTTACTTAAAATGGGTGGGGAATGCTTTTAAATTTTAACTCCCTCAAAACTAATAGGACTTACTACCAGGGTGATGGGAAAGTGCTTGAGAAAGAAGCTTTAATGTATAATCTCTTCTTCTGTCAGAAATCCAGCAAGGGAGGCAAAGCCTGTGTTTGCTCCCCGCCCCCTGCAATTTACCTCTTTGTGTGTCTTTCTCCGACTCTCCAGTATTTTCCCTGGGGGCTTCTGCGGAGCCTTGCTGCAAATTCGGGTTTGATCCCCAACAAACCAGGAGCCTGTACTACCCAAACAATAACTCTCTTGTGTCTCCAGCAGTCTGTCCTGAAAGGATCTAGTCCTGTTTTTTGCCCAGTTTGGTGATTCTGGGGCCAGAGAGGTTTCCTTAAACTATATATTCAATTGATGATGTGTATCCAAATTGAGACATCAGAACAGTTGCATGCAACCTGGGTGGGCTGAGAGGAAAATGGAGGAGGACTCTCCCGGCCACCACTGCCGCCATCCTGCGCACAGCCTTAATCCCAACTGTGGAAACACTACCCTGCTTCTGAGCAAGAAAGAAAAAAGCACAAGCTCCCTCCGTCTCCCTTTTTCCATTTCCCTTTTTCCTTCCTTCCTTCCTTCCTTCTTTCCCCTGCACTGCAGCCAACCACGCCTACCGCACAATGCAGCTAAAGAAGGGCTTCTGGCGCAGTGAATGAGCCATTTTCCCAACCCCCCAGACCCTTTTCTCCCATGTTTCCTGCCTGCCTCCTTCCCTCCCTCCAGGCAGGCCAAGAGGAGCAGAGCTTACAAAGAAGGGGGGAGCAGAGCAAGTAGCCGCAAAGCCCTTTTTGTGCGCAATGCTTCCTTCTTTAGAAATTTCTGGAACCAGGCAGCCAATCTGGGGAGGAGAGGGAGAGAGAAAACCACAAGCCCCCCCCCTCCCCGTCCATGCTCAGTGAGGAGGAGGGAAGCAAAGAAAGAGCACCAGCCCTGGCCGCCTCCACAGTCAATAACTAGCCAAAAGCAAAACAAAGCACACCACAGTTCTGGGGATGCTCCGAGCTCTTGCATGGTGGAATCTCTTGAAAGGATCTTCTCCGAAATGTGAAGGGCGAAAAAAATACCCTGCCATGTTTCAAATTTTGTGCCTCACACTGGAGAAGAAAACAAAAATGACGGTGTTAGAGTCATTTAGATTCAGTGTGCCTCACAAGGAATCCTTTCCAGGGTTTGTCTTTCTTTGGAAGATATCCTTGCTTTTGCAACTCCAGGGAGGTGTTTCTTGCCATCTCTCTCTCTTTTTATTTTTTTTTAGAAAAATAAACTAGTCTCTTCCTTGTAATATCTCAAGGACAGATCTGAACTTCAGTGGATTAAACCTGAAAAATAAAGACTAAATCGTTCTTGGATTTATTTATTTTTATTTTTCCCCCCATGTAACAAAAGGGTTGCATTTGCCTTTTTTGATGGGTTCTTTTTTTCCTGTTGTGTGATTTTCTCCTTTGCCTTTTGCTTGTAGGATATATAATAGTTAAATGCGAACGGAGGAATACAAAGGTAATATGTAATCAAGAAAGTATCTGTATGAGACACAATGTTTGAGGATGTTTGTATGCATCTGTTTAACAATTATATTTATAAAACTACTAAAGGAACAGAGGCTACAATGTATTGTTAGGGGCCTAAATTAAGAAAGAAAGGATTTTTAGGGGAAAGTGCTTTGTGGATTTTAGCAATGTTGTATCAGAAAACAAAAAAAGAGTAATATGTTGTTGCCTTGGGTTTGTCTTTGTCTTAAGAGTCCAATAATTCTAGTCTCTTTAAATACAACTTAGGGGATCTTGAGAAGATTTAACAAAGGCATTGAAAGAAATAAATTCTTTGTAAGGGGGTTGTTTGGAACCAACAAGACCTATAATTTCTGCAGAAGTCCTTTCTGGTAGGAAACAAGTTCAGCCCAAGCCAGGCAGAAATGTTTTATTGCAATTATGTGGCTGATGTGTAGGTGGAAATTTAATTAAAGAACTATGGGAGGGAAGGGTTTGGAGGTTCTTTAAAAATAAAAAGCTCTCAGAACGACAATAAAAAATGAAAGGAGAGCCTCTGTGATGGTGACATGGACAGTGGACAATTCATTGTTAATTTTGCAGAGAAAAATCAGAGGAGGGTTGCAGAAAATGGTCATTTTGGCTCAAGATGAATCTTCAGGGAGGGGGCTTTGAAAAGGGGATGCCCTAAACATTAATGGGAAAGGCAGGAGGAAGCAGAAGTTTATGCAGAGGCAAAGAAAGGGGGTTATTAATGTGTGCAGAGAGATACTACTACTACTACTACTACTATTTTTTTATTTTTTGCAAAAAAAAAAAAAAGATATAGTAATGGGGCGGGATCCCTCCCCCCACCCCCCCCGGCTCACATCAGACATATGACAAGGCACAAAAAAATTACATTTAACAGCAGGACAATCCCAGCCATTCTGCGGAGCAGAAAAAGTGCTTTAAAAGAGAAAAGAAAAAAATGAAATAGCAACACTTTCACTAAGCAGAGTGAGGAAAGTGCCAAATTGTGTTTTGCGGTGAGGGGGGGCCTTTAAAACAACAACAATCAATGCAAATTTTGAGTTTGCTTTTTCCTCCTCCTTCTTCTTCTCCCCCCTCCTTCCCCCATCCCTTTGTTCTTTCCGCGGGCGCCATTTTGTGGCGCTTTGCTCTCCGCACGGCCATTTTGTGGCGCTGTCCGGCGCAGGGGAGAGGCGTCTGCGCAGGCGCCCTGGGCGGGGGTGCAGTTCCCCCAGCGGCCACAGAGCGGGGCAGGGGGGCGCTGTCGCATGGGGCTTCCCCGCGCGGCCTCTGTGTGGCGATGGGCGATGGGCGGGCAGCCACGTCCGCTTCTCAAAATACTGTACTTCTCTCAAATCATTATCACCCTCTCTTAGTTACACGGTGTGTGTGATACAGTACTTTGATATTTTCTAATACATTGATTTTATTCGTCCACATGGGTCCATATCAGACGGTGATGGTAGTAAGAAAGTAGTAGTAATGACTGGAAATAATAGTTCTTAGTTACAATAATACACATAGGATTTGCATAGATCCTAAATCACCACTATCTGGTGCAACCATAGTTGGCTTTTGATCTGAAGAAATTAGTAGGCGATAATAGCTTGGCTGTGCTACTATGCATAGAAATGAGGCTTCAGTTAAAAGAGAGAAGAACAGGCTAAGCTGAATGTTTCTTCCTGGCTGCTTGGCAATAATCTACTGTGTCAGCACTGCACAAATGATCCAGTTTGATCCCACTTTGCCATGCTCAATGCTATGGAATCCTGGGATTTGCAGTTTTGTGAGACATTTAGACTTCTCTCTCAGAGAGCTCTGATGTGTGGTAAAAATGGGATTTGATCGGACAAATGTTTAGTCCTTTGGGAAGAGCTGCCTTGAAAAGCATAACATTTTTCTTCACAAACCACATCAGTTGGCACTTCAGTTTTCAAATTTGAATTACTTATAAGCCTCTCCTAAAACTAGTCTCTGCACACCCTGGCATCAAAATACTGGCTTAAAGCAACACGTTCTTTGTCCACGCAGTAACATTTGTGGAGTAAGTCATTGTTTTTGTTTTATAGTCTTTATTTTCCTGTGCTGACAGAAAGGGAACAGAGGCTGAGGGAAAGAAAGATGGCTCATTTTGGCCTTATTGCCCACCCAGTGAGGCGTGGTTTTATTCAGGCCCAAACTCAAGATAGCTTAGGATATGTGTGTGCGTGTCCATTTTAAAATCACTTTTCTGCCCCTTTTCATTCACAAATGAGGAATGTTGTGTGTGTTGTAGCTCTTCTTGCTCAACACTGTTGTCTATTTGGGATTTTCCTCCCATGGTGACTATGAGAAAAGTGCCAGCGGTGCAGAGATACAATGAGGGAGAATTCAGTTCCCCGTCATCTCCCCCCAACACACACCTTTTTGTTGGTTTGTCTTGGTGCATAAATCCTAATATCACCCATTGGAAGGGGAGTCACACCAATGTCAAAGCAACAAAATGGCTGCCACGTGGTCACGTTTGGTCCTCTCTGAAGCAGTTGATATGTGAGGGACAACAGGGAGCTCAGAGGACATCTGTTGTTGAACGCTCCTCATTCAACTGAAATGGCATTCATTACACATAGAAAACTAGCATGTGAGGGAGGAAGTAGTGGTCTGTTCTTCAGCCCTGACATACTTGTGCAAGGAGGTAATTTCTCACAGGATATTTCTAATTGTGGCCTAAAGGGCTACAGCCCAGTCAGTTCTGGGCTCTTAGACCCACTTAAAATATTAATAATACTTAAAATATCAGTCCTTTTTCAACAAATATTTTCCTCCCTACATGTGTGTGTGGAAAAATCAGGCATATCAGTTACCCCCCCCCCCCCGAGGTAAAATCAGGCATATCAGTTACCTCCCTGAGGTAAAATCTGGCATATCGATTACCTCCCTGAGGTAAAAGAGAGAAGGGAGTTAGGATTTTGGCTCTGGATAGTCATAATAATGGCCCCTTCAAGGACAGATTGAAGAAGTCCTTAACTTTAAAAAGAAACAAAACCATGAAAGGAACAGGAGGAGCCTTTTCCATTGTTCGTGATGGCAGCCCTATTTTTGGTGAGTTTATGAATTTTTCTTCTCATCCATCCCCTCAAAGGCCAAGGCTGACTGGAATTTCCTCAAACACACAATTCTGTCTTCGTGAACAAACTGATAACTGACCATTTTGAGCGTGTAACATCTGCTGGCCCTCCAACAAAAGTATAAAGATTTGACGTCTGGGTAAACATGGATCAGCATGTGCCGCCTCATAATCCACAATGCTGAGGAAATGGTTTATTTGACATTTCTTGGAGACCAAATGTGTCCAGTTTTGTAGCAGGGAAGTTCTGAGGTGATGCCCAATTCTACACTCTTTTGCCAAAACAAAACCCAAAAATGGCAGCCTTGGATGGTCTTTTCCCAGTGGAGACCTGGGCCAGTAACACCCAAAGGTGCCATACCATGTGCCTTGCAAGATGCCAGTTGAATTGGCAAAAGACACCAGCTGTTTATTATTTTAACTGTGCCTTGCAAATCAGCTTGGTAGGATTTTACAGTTTAGGGTACCAGTTTAGGATTTTACAAGGTTTCTGGGCCAAAACCTGAGACTGAAAATGGCCCCTGGGGATGCCATTAAGTGTTAGGAAACACTGAAGGAAAAAAGGGCAAGAGGGAGCTTGTGGGGAGGTAAGCTGGTTCAGAATTGTTTCCTTCCATAGGAGTCATGTTCAGAGAACCTATTTCTCTGTTTGAGAGCAAAATCTTAGCTCAAGCAGCAAGGTAAAAGGAGGGAATTATTCCTTCTCATTCACTGAGGGAGACAGGATAAGGACTATTTAATCTATCCTACTTGCTTCAAGGTAGAAGGTGGATACAGAGGAGAGTGGAGGGTGAGCCCTGGCTCTACAAAGACTGTTAGGGAAGGAGGTAGCTAATACATAGATGCCTTGGAAAGCCTTTGCAAGTTGCAGTAACAAATCTCTCCTTGCAAACAATAGAAAGCTGAGCTGGACATTTGCACCCACCGGAACTGAACCCAATAAAACTGGAATTTGCACCCTCAACTCCTGCCTGGAGATGACCCTCAAAAACTGGAGACTAGATCCAGCAACACTATTTCTGTCACTTGATGATTGTTTTGTGTCAGTGAACCAAGAATTACCCACCAACAGGAGAAAAACAAACCCTAAATGTGGAAATCATTAACCTTCTGTATAAGGAGAAGGGTTTAGTCAATAAAAAAGACTGAGCTGTACAGTCTCAAAATCTGGTCTGGCAAGCGCCAACTCTTGTGTCTATTTTCGGAAGCATTTTTAATAGCTCTTGGTCTAATTTGCTGCATCATTCCTTGCTGCTTTTTCACGGTGTGGTGGAAACTCAGGACAATGCTGGGGAAAAAGAATTATACACACTCCTGCCATGGTACAAAACGAGCGCCTTCTTCTCCCCAGAGCTTGGAAACTGGCTTTTCAAAAGTATTTTGAACCAGTTACGTTGTTATGGAGTTCAAATAATACTTTACTAAGTAGCTTGTTATACTGGTTGTGCTGGTTGGGGTGGGGAACACAGAACATTTTAGGACTGAGACAAGAATATCATAAAACTTTTTTTGGGGGGGGAAGTCAGTCAAAACAATGCTAAGAATGCCTAGAAATGCCCTTCAAATGTAGCTGCAAAAAGTAACTGGAAAACATTACTTGTTACACAGTGACTTTGTTCCCACGGTTTATGCTACTCTTGAAAAGCAGTATTGTTGCATCCTATTTCCTCCTAAAAGGAGTAATTAATTGCAGTTAATTGTGTTACTTCTAATTGACTACATGTACACATATCCCAGAGAAGTTAGACTGACACTGTTCCTACTTTCTTTTCACAGACAAACGAAAACCTTTTTGTTTAGATGGGCATTTGATTATTGGCTATATAAAGCCTGTCCCAACAAAATAGTGTGCTGGATGTTGCTAATTGTTATGCTGGTGTTTATGTATGTTTAATGATACATGTTTTAATCTGCTTTTAATTGTTTAACCACATTTTAACTTTGGTGTCTTGTTAATTTTTAACACTATGTTCTTTTTTTATTTGTTGTAAGCTGCTTTGAGTACCAAATTTTTTGGGGTGGGGGAGTGGGATAGATATAAATATAACAACAACAACATCTTTTTTTTTCTACCTGCCACTACTATTTTTCTTTATTGGAAGAAGCAGAAACTATATTTTATTTTTTTAAAGCAACGTATCTTCTGGTCCCCATCTCCAATAGTGAAGAGATTGTCATTCTTTCATCATAAATATACACTTTTAGACCCTCAGAGTGCTGCGTAAACAAGGTTTCAATCCTATGTGGGTCATAAAGAAATATTAAATTGGGCTGTGATATTAGGGGCAGCTTGAGTGTTCCTGGGTTTGTGCTTCTCTTCTCTTCCTGAAGGTTGTATTCTGCTTTCCCTGAAAAACAAAGACATTTCCAGTGCAGTTGCAACAGTGGGGCCTAAATGAAAAGGATTTCCACTGAGCCAGGGGGACCGCTTTACCTTTCCAGCATTTGCCCAGATTTGGCCCTTTGTCCTCACCCCCCCCCCCATTTTCTCCCTTTGCCAGTGGTCACTTTTTCTATGTGATTGGAGGACCTCAATTGACATGGGGAATTGAACAACTAGACTTCTGCCTGAACATTTTGACCATCTGGATCCCTGCCACATCATACCCTCCAACTGTCCCAGTTTGGCAGGGACAACCCCAGCTAATCCTCTGCTATCCCACTTTTCAGCTGTGTTTAAAAAGCCCCTGGCTTCTCTCTCCTCCTCTCACTTTCCCCCTTTGTCCTCACCTTATTTCAATGGCTGCAAACCGAGTTCAGAGTGCAAAAGTCATTTGCACTCTTAGCAAAGGGGAAAGGGAGCAAAGTCTCTTCACAGTCATCTCAGGCTAAAGCAAACTGCTGCAGCCTCTCCTAGCTTGCTTGTTTCCCCTCATTAATAATACCTTTTGCCGTCTTGACCACGCTCTGATGCTGCTTGGCCACATGCATCCTGGTGGAAGCTACGCCACATGCATATTTATAACCCATTAATGAAGCAGTTAGTCACATGGCAGCATTAGATAACCCATTTGATGCATGGCCTCTCAGCCCTTCAAATCCTTGGGATTCAAAACAAAGGAGCCTCTTCTGTTTTCAGGTCAGAGTTTGATCACTTTTACTTATAGGCAGCCCAATGTCACTGAGGGCCCTTGGCTTGGCTTTGTTATGGTAATGCCATCCTTGGCTGCATTGTGCGCATATTGCTTCTGGAAGGGAAACCCATAAAAACATAGAGAGGAAATCTATTAAAGAAGGGTTTATTCCAACAAACAGGAGATAAAGCTGCCCAAGGCATACCCATCTACATAGGAACAAGATAATCAGGCCAAACTGGAAAGGAAGAACTCACTGTGAAATACCTGATTGGC
Organism: Phrynosoma blainvillii; assembly: GCA_026167975.1. Lineage (NCBI taxonomy): Eukaryota > Metazoa > Chordata > Lepidosauria > Squamata > Phrynosomatidae > Phrynosoma > Phrynosoma blainvillii. The sequence goes on from JANUYF010000015.1 coordinate 6,897,410, forward strand.
AGAATCTTGTTTTAAATCAAGAGTGAAAAGCAATTATTAGAGTTTTGACAGATTGCAGCTTTGGGTTGAGGATTGCTCTGGCAAGCAAGCAGTTTGCTGCTGAGTGTGCAAAGATGAAAGAAAACATGAAGGAGAGGAAGAATCCCTGCTCAGCCATTGCAATGAGGGTTCTTACCAGTAAAGGTAAATAAAGTCATGTTGCCTTGTACTGCCCTCTGGTGGATATGATGTGCACTTGTGGAACATTAGATCGGCCGGCTTCGAGTTCGAATGTTAACAGATCTGGGGCAGGGAATGTCTTTGGCTCAGCTAGACTGGCAATAAAGGCAGAGGCACTTCACCTTTAACTCCCCTCCAACTCTCTCTGGGCTGAGTGCTTAAATCTTTGGGTCTGTGTTTATAGGTATACAGTATAGAAGTACACACATACCTGAGGGGTTGTATGCGTTTGTGTGAAGAATGCTCAATTCCTCAAATAGAAGCAACAAGCCATCAACAGATGCAAGTTTTACCCTTGATTCCTCCCTTTGGTATAACTGCATGTAGGCCTTTGACTGCAGCACACTCTGCACATGCTCAAAAGCAGCCTTGTCTTTACTGTCACATGATGTGTTACAGCCTTGCCATGGAGACTGGGGTTTAGAGTTTACTGTTGTGTGTCTTCAAGTCTGTTCTGACTTATGGTGACCCTAAGGCAAACCTAACATGGGGTTTTCTCGGCAAGATTTTTTCAGAGTAGCTTTGCCATTGCCTTCTCCTGAGGCTGAGAGTGTGTGACTTGCCCAAGGCCACCCAGTGGGTTTCATGGCTGAGCGGGGAAATGAACCCTGATCTCCAGAGTCACAGTCCAACACTCAAACCCACTGTATCACACTGACTCTCTTTTCAAGTTTACCCCTGGCAAAAGTTAAGGCTGATGCATCAGGGGCAGAGTCCTGATTTTTTTTTAAATATTTTTTCTGCCTGTCCTCCTATCCTTCCTATATTTTCTTATCTCTTCTGTGGAGCATGGAGGGAGCCAAGTAGGAATGACAAAGATCTCATTCAGAAATCTCATTTAAGAACAGGAAATTGCCTAGGACTCTCCCAGCAATTTACTGTGCTTTCTCTCCAGAAATTCCCCTCAAAGAAGGGTGTGTAGCTCCCAGGTTGACATTTGAATTGAAAGGGGGGGATTTCTCAACCTGCCACAGGATGTGAACCGACGCTCAGAGGAGGAGGCAGTGTGTAGACGACAGCAAGAGGTTTGCCGGATCTGCCCTCTGTGCTGCTCTGCTCCCAACAACTTTGCTGCATGGACCTCATCAGAGCATAAAGAAGAAATCCCAGGTAAAGAGATCTGGATGCCTCAGCCTCCCTGCAAATGTTGTGGCCTCCTGAAAGAGGTGAGAAACTGTTGGAAAACAGCGTTCATCTTCCATAAGTGGGAAGCAGCTCGCAGCCTGGAGGATGAATCCATTACACAAGCAACAGCCATGCAGCCCACTGCTCACACGCGCCTTCTAGTTGTGAAAGAAAGGGCACACCTGAGTGATCTCCTCCTTGCGCCATCTCTCTCAGGCCACTGTGTTGGCCCTGGGCTGTCAGCCAGTGAAACATTTCCTGGGTGGCTCCGTACTTTTGAGCTGGTGGAGATTCCCTTAGCTCTGTCCTCAACTGGCCCACCACCGCCACATGCTGAGAGAGAGAGAGAGACTCAGTCCCAAGATTGCACCCAGTGCAGAGAAAGGTGTTCAGGAAAGGGAAGAAGAGGGAAGGAGGAGGAGAGGGGCCAGGCAGGATGCCAGAATGCCAAAATATGCCACCCCAGCTCCTCTGCCCTGCTCTGCAGCCTCCAGAAAGATGTTGGCATCTCCGTATTTAGGAAGACAATTCTTTGGTCCATCGGATGTGGCAGGACTTGCAAAGAAGGTGGCTGCCAAGAGGGTAGCATCCGTCTTCTGTGGGCTCTGGAGAGAGCAAAACTTGGCACTTCTGTAGCAGAAGGGAACAAAAAGAGTGAAGAATATGGGGATGGCAGATGGACTTCTGCAAATGGGAGGACCCTCCTTCCCTCACACACACACACACACACACCCCAGCATCTAAGCTCTTCATAGGCACAGCAAGGCCAACAGCATCCCTCTGTGTGGAAAGACTGAGCAAATTGGAATGACCCCAGGGATGCTCAATTTAAACCAAGATAAGCTTGGCCCACTTTGGGATTCCCAGTCCCTCGCACCAGCTCAGCCCATTTTCCCAACCCCTCTTCCCGGCTTACTTCACATCGATAGCAATCCTCGTGGAAGTGTCTCCCCATACACTCAATCCGGTAGGAGTCCTGCCCCTGGTTTGGGATGATGGGTTTGCCACAGGAACCGCACATGGAAGCAAACTTCCTGGAATGCAGGCAAGGTGCCAGGTTTATGCCAAGAACTCCACGTGACAGAGAGGAAGGCTAACTCAATGCCTGCACTGAGAAGGCACCCACTACCTTACCTGAAGAAGTCTTCCAGGCAATGCACCTGGTTGTCATCATCTACTGCAAAGGTCTCATCTCCAATGGCCCGGCTGCAGACCACACAAGTGAAGCAATCCGGGTGATACCCGTTGCCCAGCGCATGCACAATTTGGTTCAAGATGAGGCCCTGGCAGGCAGCACACTTTTCCAGGGTGTTCTGTGGAGTAAGTATCCCAAAGGAAAGAGAGACACGGCATGAGATGCCTCTTCTTTTTCATGGCTTCCAAGGACCCTTCACACACTGGACAAAGGCATACGCTTTGGGGCGAAGAATACCCACAGACCCAGACCCACATTGTAGGGCGTTCTCTGGCACGATTGCCACCTGCACCATTGGCAGTGCCTGAGGCCACAGTGGCCAAGCTTCTTCCAGAGTGTCACAGAAGGCAGTCTAGTCCTCCAAGGCCTTATTGCCCCCCATAGCCGCCATGCCCACAGCCTTTGCCTTCCTGCTACCCCTGCCCACACTGGTGTCCTGACCCACTGAGCAGACAGCTTTTCATTGGATCATTAAAAAGAGGACAAACAATTCTCACAACTCATCTACTGCTCTTTGCCATTGGGGGAACAATACTATTCTGTTTGGGACTGAAAGCAGCTTACAAATTAAAATGAGAAAATTTTTTTATCTTTCGGCTACTGTAATGATATATCGGGACAAATAATATCCCATCCTATTTGTTTTTTCAACAGCAAAGGACAAGAGAGGTGACATTCTCTGGATGTCAGGAATTTGGCTGCCTCCAAGGACATGCAGGTGGGTAGATATTTGGTTTCTCAATGAGAATAGAAAAAGCAAGAAGCGGCCACAAAACCCCAGCTTTGGGGACTCTAACCCTGACCCCACTGCCCACCCTCAGTACAAAGGGACCCCTGGTTGGGATCAGGAAATAGCCCTCCCACTTCTTTAACTCGGGTTCATTGGTGTGGTGTTTTTTTTGTTCCTAGTGCCTGAGGGTTAAGGGCAAACTGGTGTCCTCAGTGCATCTCAATGGCTCCATATGTTGGGGAGGATTGGGGGCCAGAAGGGTCCCAGGACTGTGGGCATCTCCTACAGCACTTGTGCCTGGAATCACAAAGCAAAGGAGACGACCAAAGACAGAGGAACCTACCTGATAGCAGGAGACACACAGCGGCCGTCCCTCTTTCTGGTAGTAGCGCTGCCCCGCCAGGGTGCACTGGCACATTCGGCAGGTGAAGCAGTTGGCATGGTACTGTTTGTTCATAGCCTCAAGGGCTGGAGCCTGAGAGGGTATGGCTTTGTGGCAAAAGGCACAGATCTCTGGAAGAAAGAGTCACTGTGAATTTTGAGTTCTTCCTCATCAGCCAGTGGGACCTTTGTGGGATCCCACTTTCCCTGGGAGACTCTTGTGGTTTAGCATACCTGAAACCCCCCAAAGATGGGGTCTCCACAACATCCTGTGGGTAGTTTATTCTCACCTGTTGGGACAGTATCCTTCATGTGCTTTTCCATCTGATGTTCATCAGCCCAACCGAGCGTTGAAGGTAGAAGTTTAGGTTGTCTCAGTTCTGCTGGAAAAGTTGAAGAAGTCTGGAGGAAAACAAAGAGCAAGACTGAGGCAGGGCGAGTGTTTTAAAAGCAGCCACCATTAGCCCCAAATATTCTTGGGTAGATGTCAAGACCAGCTTCAACAGAGGCTCCACCAGGAGATGCATCAACATATGAAACACTATTGAGGCTTGCAATGGTTATTGCACCTTTAAAGTTGCTCCTACCTCATTGCTTTTTGTGAATATGGACTCGATGTGGGTTTCTGTTTCCATGGGGTGGTAGACAAGGCATTTTAAAAATAACAGTTGTGTGTCCAAATGTCTATACAGCCTTGACTTCTGAACACCAGTGGAGACACAGATTATTTAACCAGGAACCTGCATGATTCCCAACTGTTTTGGTGCCTTCTGCAAATTACTGCAAACCAAAAATAAATATGTATAATCCCCAAATATGTATCTTTTGCAATCCCAGGCCATTTTTGTTTTAAATCAAGGTTTCTAAGTTTGGTTTGAGTTCTAGGGGTTTAAGTGAGGCATTTTCCTGTAGTGGGCAAGATAATAAAATTTGCTGGGATATTAACATGTTTAAATGTACTTGCAGCTCCATTTCAACTTCCTTCATTTAAAAACAAAACAACTTTTAACCCAGTCTGAAGGTCTGGAGAAGCTTCTACTCATGAAACTTTAAATGAGAAAAGAGACCTAAGAACCATTTCTTTTAAAATGTCCTGGTGGCAGGGGGAAGGAAGAGAGATTTTGTTAATTGCTCATAAGTTTTTCACCATGAATTTCCTAGGTTCCTTTCCTTCCTCCCACAAAAGAAATCCCCATTTCAAAAGTGCCCAAGTTCAGAGCCATTGCAACACCTTGTGGCCATGAGTTTCACAGATTAATTATCCCCTTGGTGAAGAACTATTTCCTTTCATCTAGCCTGAAGCTCCTGCCATTTAGTATCAGCTTCAGTGGATGACACTATTAGGTTCTCATGTTATTAGAGCAGAGAAAACATTTTCACATGATGCACAATCTCACATGCTTCTTTGTTATCCTGTTTTCTAACCTACAGCTTCTCAAATATTAATGTCTTCCCTCATTCGGGAGCTTGGTTAGTGCTGCTGGGACCCTTGGCTGAATGGGATTTACTTGCGAACAAATGCGTTACAGGTAAGGATGCTGCTGGGCAGCAGGATTATTTCTATGTTTTTAAATCCAGGTTTCCATGAAATATACTCAACATTAGAGCATGAAAGTGCCCAAACCTCTTTGCACTCTAAGGGAACATCCAGATGGATTCAAAAGACTAGAAAGCCCCAGATTTTGTTCCTGTTCTTTCCAATTTTACTTTGGAGATCCATATTAATATTGTTTATCCCTGAATATTTTCTGTCGGCTCCAGGTATAGTTGGAGACTTTTTATACCAGCTTTCCATGTTAGCTGGTATAACACAGGAACAAAACCTAGGACTTTTCCATTAGTCTGGATGTGCCCTAAATGGAGCCTCCTGAAGGTGACTGTGGAAGATGGAGGATTACCTGGAGGGAGGAGGAGGGCAGAATGCTTGTTCGCTTCTGGAGATCAGGACCAAGAGTCTCCACCAAGACAGGATTCGAATATGGTGCAGGGGGAGAAGGAGGAGGAAGAGGAAGGAAGGCACCCAACTCAATCTCCCCGGGATCGCTGTGCAGGATGGGGGGAGGCGGTGGTGGCGGCAGGTCAGAGCAACCTGAAACAGACCATGAAAGGAACAGCACCTGCCTTAAGGCCTAGAAACCTGGTTTATTTTATTTTTAAAAACACAAGGCCCTCCATCCCCAATCCTGGATGTGGGGAGAAGCAAACAATAAGGGAAAGAGATTCTGTACATGCTCAGGGGACCCTCCATCACTGTGCCCTAGGGCAGAGCACAGCAACTGTGGACCAACGGATGCTTCTTGGGCTGTGGCTCCTACCATCCCTGAGAGTTCGTAGCCCAGGCAGCCATGGTGTGCCAACTCTAGCCTTTAAGGGCTGATCCCTCAGATTTAGAACATGCCCAGTTCAGACACTGCTTCAAAATACTCTGCACATGCTCAGGACTACGTCAGTGCTTCTTTTTATCACTCATCCCTATCTTCAGACCTGGAGGCATTTGTGAGCTGTGAGCCTTGAGTCAAAGAGCTCTGCCCCACTGGCCAACTGCTTGCCGCCCTTGGTCCCTTTCAGGCCCTGACCCACTTGGGGCACTGCTTGACCGCTTCCTCTCACCTCCATTGGGTCTCCCTCTGGCCCTTGTGCCTTTAATCGTGGCCCCCATGGATGTTTCAGGGGGGACTGGCCCCAAAGGCATGGATGCTCCCTTGGGCAGTCTGTTGCTGGGAAGCAGAGGATCCTTGGCTGGCCTGGCATCGCTCTTGGCACAGGGTTCCCTCCTGGGTGGCGCCAGGGTGATGAAGATGGAGGATGCGATCCGCTTCTCCATCTTGTCCGAAAACATTTTCACCTGGAGAAGAGGAGAAAGAGCGCCATAAGACAGAGCGTGGATTTGTGCGTGTGTGCTGAGTTTAATTAATGAGAAGTTATAAGTTACTTCAACAGCAGAACAGACTCCCTCCAAAAGTGGCTGACTCCCTTCTACTAGAGCTTTTTAGATAGAGTCTGGGTGGCCTATCTGTCAGGGGTGTTTTAGCTGTGGATCTCCTGTATGGGCAGCAGGGAGTTGGACTCAGTGGTCCAACTGATCTTTACCTCTCAGGAGTTACCTTACCCTCTCTTTTGCAAGAAGGACATCACACACACACACACACACAGACACACTCCTCATACATCTGAGGAAGTAGACCCAAGTCTACGAAAGCTCCTATTACCATCTTCTTTCTTTCAGTTAGTCTCAAGATCCCATTGCACACACATTCCTCTTAAGCTCACTAGTGAAAACCCCTCACGTTCATTACCAACTGCTTGTTGTTTGCACAGACTCACAGCCCTTCTTCACACTCACACCCTCCTCTCCAGAAGCCTTCGTTCCTGGAAGAGAGGCAGGACAGCATTCCCTGCAGAACAAGCACTGACAGGGTTCAGCAAGAGGCCCTGAGCGGAGGAAATTTCCCCACCCATTCTGCTGTGGCCCCAGCCAGGGCTGGGCTCAACCCGCAAGGAATGAGGCAAAGGAGCAGTGATAAGGAAGGAGCAAAGGGCGGGCAGGATCCCTCCTCTTCCTCCTGCAGGTAGCCAGGCTCTCCATGCCGCTCCCTCTGTGCCGCTTGCCTCCAGACTCTGCCTTTTGCATGCGCTGCCCCTCCTTGGGCAATGGAGCAGAGCTTCTTCTTGTCTTGGCACACTCTTTTAGGTGTGAGCCGTTGCTTTTGCAGAGAAGATGCTAGCAGGCACAACAATCTTGTCTTCTGCTGCTCCAGAGACCAGAACATGAACCAATGAATTCCAATCAACAGAAAAGAGATTCCACCTAGAATTTAGGAAGAACCTTTTTCACTGTTAAAGCTGTTCAACAGTGGAAGAGTGTGCCACAGAGGATGGTGGACTCATCTCCAGAGCCAGCATGGCGGTGGTTTGAATGTTGGAGTCGTAACTCTGGAGACCAGAGTTCGATTCCCAGCTTGGCCATGAAACCCACTGGGTGACCTTGGGCAAGTCACACTCTTTCAGCCTCAAAGGGTAGTAATGGCAAACCTCCCCTGAAGCAATCTTGCCAAGAAAACCGCCTGAGGGTCACCATAAAGTCAGAAATGTAGTTGTAGTTGAAGGCACACAGCAACAACAAAGAAAGGTTGGGTTGGCATCTTTCAGGAGTGTTTTAGTTGTGGATTTGTGCAGAGCATTAGGGGATATTAAATAGAGTTATTTCCAACTCTATGCTGCTCTCTCTCTCTCTCTCTCTCTCTATATATATATATATATATATATCTGTAATAACACCAACATTAAGAAACACAATGGGTAAATACTATTTCTGTTTGTTTGTTTTCTGTACAGGGAAAGTCAACTTTTCCATTTAAAGCAAGAGTCCAGATTCTGTAAGGTATGTATCTCTTGAGAGATTATTCAAGGATTTCCACTATCATTTCAAGTATTTCTGCTAGATAGTAAAATATGATTAATGCTGTATGCTTCAATGCCCACCTTGGCCAATACAGATTGTGGGCCATTTTAAGAAGCAGTGCCACAATTGGGGATATGGCAAGCTGTGTGCCCCACTTCACGCTGCCTGTTCTGCCCAGTCAGATGGTTAGGGATAGATGGGTTTAATGAAGCCCTGCATTGGCTCTGCCCAAAGAGTGGGGATCGTGAACGCCAGTCAATTAATGAATTAAACTGGCTTGCCAGGCTCGTGACTTTCATCTCAGCCCTTGGCATATTAACCCAGGCGCACTCCATCATCTTTTCTGTCTCCATTGTTTTTGAACATTTCTTTGGCCTTTCTCCTGAACTGCTGTGCCCAAGGCGATACTTCTTCTGTCTGCAGGCTAGCAGTATGGGTGGGTCGAATGCAAGTGCGAGGCAACTGCCCCAGGCAGATGGCATTGGAGAAGTGGGGGAAGGCTGCTGGGAGGAACGCCCCCTCTGCCACTAAAGCTAACCTATTTGCTGTGAAGGGACTCACTCATTGATAAAGGTGGGCTGAAAGACAGCCATCAGTCTAGCTGGCTTTTAAGCATGGCCTCAGGCAGCAGAATGTCTTAGGCTACCCCTGCTAGGAGCGCTGAGGCAGCTCATGGCCATTCTTGAACTGGATTGCCAAAATTTGGGGGAGAATTTGCAATCTTCACTCTGGAAGTGTCTGGAATTCTGCTTTTGGTTTTTAAAAAAATGATTTAAAAATTAAATATAGGGTTGACAGGTGAAATGGAGTACAGGGCTCCTGTACTGTAAATTGTTCTATAGAAAGTATGCTATTAAAGATCCAGGAGCCCCATCTTGTACTTCACAGCACAAGGCAAAGGCAAATGCCTGCTCCAAAGGGGTCTGAGGAGACAGCATGCTCTTTGGGGCAGAGAAAGAGACTTCTGGGGAGTCCAGATGGACAAAGGGCTGCAAAAAGAGAGGGTGCTGCCCATTGCTCATCTAAAGCCTTGCTCCTTGGTAAAGTTTACCCAGAAGTAAGCCCTGAACCCAGTCAAAGCCAAGGCACCCCTTCCAGCTCCCAGCCTCCTGGCCTCCATATATCTGGCAAGCAGGAAGAAGCCAAGGGTCTTTGCAGTGGATGGCTCAGGGTCTGCCTTTTCCCAGCCGTAACTCTCCAGCCGCCTTGGACTGCAGCTCCCAGCACTCCCAGGCAGCATGGCCAGCTGTCATCCAAGATGGAAGTTGGGAGTCGAAGCATCCTCCCAGCACCAGCTGATTCCTTTTTGGGCAGAGGCTTCATGAACAGTTCTGAATAGGGGGACATCCCATGGAGTTTACATGGGAACTTGTTTGGCGTTCTGGTCTTATTTAGAATAAAGAATGACATTTAGGCGGGGGTCCCTTGCAGTGGGGGCCAACTACTGCTTTCAGGGGAGATGAGACCGACCCCCCCGCCAGCCCTTGTCTACCCAGAGCCCCTCTTGCGCCCCATTTGGGAAAGGAAGGGGGGCAGAAGCCCAGGATCTGCAAAAGGGGGAGGGGGAGATAGGGAGACACCCTCCTGCCCCCCAAGACCTCCCTCCCCAGGTAGAAAAGACGCCTGGGACCCCCAACCCAGGCGGGAGCAGAAAAGAGAGACCCCGGATGGGGGGCAAGGAGGATCGGGAAGAAGAGAGAGTGCCCCCGGTCCCTCACTTTTGGGGAGGGGTCCCGTCTTCCTCCCCCAACTGCTGCTCACCTGGGGCTCCCCTCTTTCTCTGTCGATCGCCTCCCAAGAAGGGAAAGGGCGCTTGGGGCAGAAAAGGGGGGCAGGAGCCCCACTTCTCCTCCTCTTCTTTTTCTTCTTGGAACTGGGTCGCCCCCCAACCAAAATAAGGGAAGAACGACCCTCCCTTCCCCGCCGCCGCAGCCCCTCTTTCTTTCTTTCTTTCTTTCTTTCTTTCTTTCTTTCTTTCTTTCTTTCTTTCTCTGCCCGCCTCCTCCTCCTCCTCCGTGGGGGGCAGAGCCAGTCCTGCCCCCTTCCCTCCCCTCCCCTTTCCTGGCCATAAGGAGCAGGCCAGACCCCCTTAGCTTTGGGGAGGAAAACATGGAAGAGGCACCCCTCCGGCTCCCACTTTTTGGGGGGCTTTGTGCCCCCCACCCCATAGCTGTAGTGATGGAAACTCAGAAAATGGGGTGTAAGGGGTCCGGGGGAAAGCAACATTGTGCTCCTCCAGTTATTGGGAGACTGCAAGTCCCATCCTTCCTCGCCACTGGCCCTGTGGTCCAAAGCTAGCCCCAAGGGAGCTTCAAGTTGCCAGCCATGGGGACTTTGTGGCATCTGTTCCCATTGGCCAAATGTCTTGGTCCACCTCCAGCTGTTCCCATCCTTCTGGGGGCTTCCATGTGGCTGTTCTTAGGAGACCAAACCAGTGAAGGGGGGGGGGGGGGAAGCTGGGAATCAACTAAGACCCCCATCATCATCATCATCATCATCATCATCTCCTTCCCCCCCCTCCTCTTGATCTTCTTGCACCCTGGGCCCATTCACACCATAGACTCAGAGCACTATCAGAGCACTTTAACTGCTATGAAACCCTGGGATTTGCAGTTTAGGGAGAGGTCCTAAGAAGTCTCAGCAAAAGGCTCCTCTAGTGCTCCCTCAAACTACAAACCCAGATTCCCTAGGAGGCAGCTGTGGCAATTAAAGCGGGATCATAGTGCTATTACTCTATGGTGTGGATGCCCCCCAATTTCCAGACTGCCCCCCCCCGTCTGCCATGTCAGCCCCTGAGGAGGATGTGAGTCACTCCCTGAGTCAGCCTGATTCAACACAAGGCGGGAGTGGGGTGTCTCTGTGTGTCTTTGTGAGTCTGCACACACAAGGATGGGGTGGTGGTGGCTGAAATCGGCCGATTCCAAGGAGCCCTTCTACACAGACAGGAGACAGGCAGGGAGCCCCTCTCCCCAATTCAGCAGGGGAGAGTCCACAGAAAACAGGAAAAGGTGGAGAAGAGAGGCAGCCCCTTCGAGGAATAATTCCCCCAACAGGTGGTCTGGTGGTGCTGCACTCCAGCACAATGCAGGCTGGACTCCGGCTCCCATCATCCACCACCACTGGCACTGCTGGCCACTGCAGTACCTGGTAACATCTGGCACATTGCCTTGCCCACCTCTGCTCAGCTTGGACTGCCAGGCCTCCCACCCATCGGGCAGAGCCCTTTCCCGGGGAAGAGGGGTTTCTTTGCCGGGGGCTCTTTCACACCGGACTGTGTGCTTTCCACCTTAACTTCTGTGGCTCCATTGTCCTATGGAATCCTGGGGGTTGTAGTTTTGGGGGGCTGAGATTTCGAGATGCCCTTAAGAATCCCAGGATTCCATAGAAGAATCATGGTTCTATAACCATGCAGTGTGGATGGACATTTGGCTTTTTACTAGATGGGGCAAAATGGTCTTGCCCATCCCTTTGGGATTCAAAGTTCATTGCACCCCAGACACTCCCACCCCTGCAAAGAGGCCTCCTGGGCTGAGGAGAGCCCCCCAACCTGATGCCATGCTGGCCTTTGCTCAGCCCTCCAGGCAGGCCTCCCTGAACCCAGCTCGCCCCCCCTTGGGCTTTGAGCTGAGTGGGGCATGTGGGGCAGGAGAGTGGCTCGGGGGGGGGGGCTGGGTAGGTGGGACGCTGAAGGCCAAGCATGGGCTGGAACGGCACCAAAGTTGCACCTGGGTCAGCCATGCAAAGGATTCACTGTGGCTTTTGGCTGGCTTCCCAGGAACAATCCAGAGTGCTGAACCTATGTGGGGAGATGGGGTTCAGCACCAGGGAGAGCTCTTGGAAACCCTGGGTGGATTTATCACCCCATTGGAATGGGAGCCTGCTGTTGAACCCAGGGCTGCCCCCCAGAGCCCACTGCTTTGCCCTCTGCAGAGCAGGAGTGTTGGGCAGGCAGCAGAAGGGGAGTGGGACCTGGCTGACAGGAGCCAGGACTTTGAGGGGCCCTCTCAGGTAAAAAGCAGGCTATAGAAATATGAACACATAGAAATAAGTGGATGATCGATCACAGCAGGTTGCACTCCTCTTGTGGCATAGCTATAAGTGATCTAGTTACTGTCTTATGGGAAGGACTGCATATTTTGTTTCATACAGGGATGGAGAGCTTTACTTAATCTCTTCCTGCAATCAAGAAAAAACAATTTCAAAAGTTTTGCACCAAGGGGCAAGATTATTATGATAGTTATTCTGCAAATTCAGACATGTTTGCCAAGCCCACTTCCCATTAATAAAAAAACAACAAAACTATGGCACAAAAGGCAAGGTGGGTTTTTTTCTGTAAAGAGTAATTTTTTTGCAAAAAAATATTCTTAACAGGAAATAATTATTGGGGAGGGGATGGTTGACTATTTTTCTTGGTGGCTGGGGTAGTCTTGGTGTATTCGACATACTCTCTTTGGCTGAGAACAAGAAAATGTGAAGTGATTCTTTGTATCTTTCCCTCCCCAGGACAGCAACTTGTGGCATGCAGATATTTTCACAACTGTAAGTATCTATCTTAGTTCCTTTTGAAAAAGAAGAAAGTAACCATTATTTGATTATTTTTTAAAAATTGCAATTATAATAGATACTACTATAGCAAGTGCAACAACAATTCACTTGCAGCAGGCTCATGGCTCAGCATTAATTATTTTCTAAAAGTAATTTTCCAGGAGTCTTGATCTGGAAGTGAGTGACCTTCTGGGCCTCTGCAAGAGTTCTTTTAGTGCCAAACATGGAGACATGATACTGTTGTAAAATAAGCTTTATCAATGGTAAACAGATGCAGCAGATGGTACCCAGTATAGAAACATCCCAACGCTTTTGCTGATGGAGTCCAGCAGCCCCTCACCGCCAAGGGTAGAACTGGGCCCCTAAACAATTAATTCTGCCCAGATGATCCCTTCATCCCAGGCGAGTGTCCGGTTCCCCATGGCTGGCTAAAGAAAGCATCCCTCAACTGGAGTGGACATACCTTCAGGATGAGGCCTTTGGATGATAGGCTTCCAAGGGTTGTAGAGAGTGCAGAAGCAAACAGAGATACCAAAGTGCACAACCACGACACATCTGCCTTCCCATCAGCTATGAGAACTGCGCCAGCAGATTAACAACAGAGAAAAGTTTACTCCCCCATCTGTTCTCAGTCTCCAGATCTTTTCCCAGCCTCAAACTTCCAAGCAATGCAAAAACTATCCAAGGAGGTCACAAATTCAGGCAAACCTCTCTTACCACTGGGTAGCTGTCTCACCATGATGCTGACAGGGACTCCAAAATCCATGCTACACCAGATTCTGGGGGAAAAGTGAAGGCACCTCCCCTGTATTCTCCCTGGAGCCCTTGTGTGGACAGAATAAAGCATGAGATTTTGCAGGGAGCAGAGAGACACCAGGGCAAATTTGGCACTGAGAATTATTCTGGTCCACTTCTTGGGGGAGGAGGTCTCCCTTCATCTTTGGTTGATGCCCCCCCCCCGCCCAAGAGAATGGCTTTCTTCATGACCTGCAGGAAATGGAGTCACTCTCTGTTGAGTCAGCCAGGAAGCAAGGACAGATAAATGTTGGTTCCTGTGTCTGGACAATGTCAGCGCTCTCTTCTTGGCCACAGGCTTTGCTCAGAGAAGGAGAGGCCTCCCCTGAATTCCAAAGATCTCTCTGCATCCCCACCTCAGTCTGGGCAAAGGTCGGTTTCAGATGCTATGCTAAAAATGGTATGGCCTAGCTTTTCTTGGTTTGTCAAACATGAGAGGCCCCACCTGGACAATGCTATATGCTACCGTCTTGTAGTATTTAAGGCAATGGAATGCATTTGGAATAATGAAATAATGTCTCATCGCCATGTGTATCACTATAGCAGCATGGCACACACCTTTCCCCAATTTTAAAACACATGCACAATTTAGTTTTAATAGTCTGCTCAGAGCTTGCAAAAGAGAATCAAACCCAGGTCTTGGATCAAAGCATAGAATCAAACTCGGCCTCAGCTGAGGTGGGCAACTTCCCTCCCCCCCCATCTGACTATCAAGGTGGGTGTTTTAAAAACAGAGGATAATTTAGTAGTGGTGGGCATACAGTTAGGGAATAGGGGGATAACTTCCCAACTTCCCAATTACTGAACAAACGAACATGAAATTTCTTCCCAGCATCTAATGGTGGGTTTTGAGAGCTTCAGACAGGCCAACGCAGTGGACCAGGGCTAGCCCTCAGCCCATGATTCTCCCAACACATACATCCGTTCGTGGCTCACAGTCACAAAATCACACCATCTTCTTTCCGCTGGATCTCTCTGCTTTAGGATGTCACTGCCACCGATGGGGATTTTTTCAAGTGGTCTTCATACAGTTTGGGGGGCCGCTGGGAGCTGGAAGCTGAATGGGAGAACCTCTGAGCATAATCCTGCATTAAAAACAAAAACAAAAACAACAACAGCAAGCCAGAAACAGAAATATTAAAGTACTGGAAGTGAAATCAGATTTTGGTTGAACAAAAGGAGGCATTTCTTCGTGCAGTGGCTACTTAACTGGTAGAATTCATTGCCAGAAGATGTGGACTTTAGGACAAAAATAATATTGGAACCATTCATAGACTGTAGGTTGGTCAGTGACTATGCGGCTGATAACTAGAAACTGGAAGACCAAAAGAGGTTGGCTATCCTTTGCCTTCCTTGCCTTGTTAGCTTTGGTATGATCTCCTGGGGAAATTCCTAGATTCCAGCAGAATCTTTCCCCCAGCCAGGAATAGTAGCCTCTGTGGTGCCTTGGAGTTGGTTGGATGGCCACCTTGCCTTCTTTCTACCTCCATCTTGGCAACTTTCCTCCTTCATGTTTAGAATCAATAAGTTAGAAGTCATAGACTTACTGGTAACAAGTTGTTCTTGAACTGGAATGAGGGCATTTAAAAAGCAATGAAATGAAGCCACTTCATTGGTGCAACATGCAATGCCATCTAGTTGGTTTTAGAAGTTACTTTCTAGAGGCAGACTAGCAGGAATTTCTCAAGTTTTAGGGTCTCTCTTGTCTAAAAAGGGAGAGGGACTTTCAAAAAACAAAAACAAAACCCAGATCCTTTTCAACAGTGATACTGAATAGTGGTGTTCCCTCCAACATTTCACCCATGAAAACCAGACATTTGCAGCTGAGCAACATCAGAGTGTGTTCAAAAGTGTGTGGCCAAGCAACAAGAAGGGAAAAGTTATAAATGAGGAAGAAACACACAAAACTACTATTTAAAGCAGCAAAACCTTGGAATTTTTATACTTAATTAAGGTAAATCTGAAGGGGAAAAAAGCCCAAATGTGGAAGAGCAAGAGTCTGCCCCTATTCATCTCTCCCTCCAACAGAGTTAGCTGAGTGCAAAATACTTTTGCTGTAAGCAATTTAAGTAAGCTAAAGATGAAGGGGGAAAGTGGGACATTTTGAAAAACACCTGAGAAAGTCTGAAGGCAGAGGATTATTCATGTCTTGGAAGTTATGCAGTGGATACAGAACATTCTGAAAACAGCAGCATGTGTGATGGCAGCCATGACTTTTGAGAAAGAGACATTTCAAGCCCTTCCCCTCAAGTCTCCTCACCTGCTTCCGACAGATGTCCAGCATGGCTCCGGCCTGCGCCAGGCACCAAACCTCCCCCACTAGGGAGACCAGGATGTTGGCAATGTCCATCCAGCGCCCCACGGTCATCAGCAGGATCAGGAGACCCCCCATCCGAACAAAAACTGTCTGGAAGGCCATCTGCTCCGTCGGGTTCTGCCGCTGCTCCTCTGCCACCGGGACCAAAGGACAATGGAGGGAGAAGAGGAAGGTGGGTCACATTTGGGCCATCCAGCCCCACAGAGACAGGGGAGAGAGAAGCCAGCACTCTTGGCACCTTTCCAGGGCAGCTGGCGTTCCAGAGGAGAAGTCTGGAGGTCCCCCTCAAGGTCATGCCATGGCAACTGTTAATCCATCCAGCCCCGTGTCATCTGCTCTGACCGGCAGCCTTGCAACCTGTGCCCATTTCACATATGTCCATTGTGCAATGGCAGCCACTGGAGTGATGGATGCACCATGGCCTGATGTGCAGTGGGCACTAATGTTCACCAGGGGCATTTTCCAGTGCATATCTGGACACTGGTTAGGAAGTCCCAGAACACAAAAGGAGACCCAGTGCGCATCAGAAGTAGTACCTTTTGCATTTCAGCAGTGCCTGATGCATATCTGCTACACCTAGTGCTCACCAGAACCCTCTTGCTGGTACCCAGATGTGAACCTTTGCAGTTCACTAACAG
Source organism: Phrynosoma blainvillii (assembly GCA_026167975.1). Lineage (NCBI taxonomy): Eukaryota > Metazoa > Chordata > Lepidosauria > Squamata > Phrynosomatidae > Phrynosoma > Phrynosoma blainvillii. Next base: position 6,913,757 of record JANUYF010000015.1, read on the forward strand.
GGTTTTGTAGTGGTCCTCCAATGTAGCAACTGAGTCATAAAGTTAAAAAATGTGGACTGTGGTGTAGGATATCAGCTATTCTTTTCAAATACACGATTGCATCTCCCTTTGAGTTTTTAAAAAGTCTTTTAAAATAGATTTCATTGTACGCTCCTTTAAGGTAGGCACAAAAGTGATCAACAAATGCTTCCAATAAACCTTACATAAGGGAAATGCAAGGCCCTGAAGGTGGAGGCTGCTCTCCTCTCCTAGACATTCATGGAACTGAGGAATGTTCACCAACATTCCAGCTGCTCAAGGAAAGGGGAAAGTGTGAGAAATATTGAAATGGATTTTGCTCTGGACTGACCTTGCATGTAGATGACCAGGAGGGTGTAGCAGATGGTCAGTGGCGTCCAGAAGCGGATGGCCTCAGAGGTGGTGAGGAAGTCCCGGTTGATGAGCGCCACGGCGGCCAGGTCGGCCACCAGGAAGGTGACCTTGAGGGCGTTGCAGAGAAGCCGGGGGATGCCATGCCAAGTGGTGAGGAGGAAGAGGCAGAGGCCGCAGTAGCGCTCCTTGCAGTGGAGCTCATACATGGTGGAGACGTGGCGGGCCAGGCGGCTGGAGTAGTGGGCCAGGAGGGTGGCCAGGAGGACGCTCAGGAGCAGGTTCCAGGTCCGATGGGGCGCTCCCTCCTGGAGGAAGCTGAGGCTGCAGGAGATGCCGCAGCCCAGGGAGTACTGGCAGAGCAGGTGGAGCTGGGTGTTGGGCGCCCCCTGTGGGAGCAGACGGAGAAGAGCAGGAAGGACCCTGGACAGCCCTGGAGTGAGGGGCCCCTCTGCGTCCCAAGGCCCCCCCACTTTTCTTTCTGTCCTTCTTGTACACCCTCCTTGTGGACAGAAACACATGCGGGACAAAGCAGGTGGGATCACAGCAAGGGGAGAATGCCCAGCTTCCCACAACTTGGCAAGATTAGGGGAGTTTTTGGACTGCAACACCCAGAATCCCCCCACCAGCTATAGCTATGAATCCCAACTGTTAGTAAGAAGAGGACAAGGCCTCAAAGCTTATGAGAAGCCCTTTCAAACAGAAGTAATCCTAACCATCTATTCAGCTGTTTAGCATGTTTCACCTTCTTTTGTTTTGCTATTTTTTCAGAATTTTTAAATTGCCTTTAATAATAATAATAAAATTAATTTTTTATTTATAGCCCGCCCCTCTGCGCGGCAATCGGGGCGGGTTACAGTACATTAAAACAAACAGAATTAAAACATTCCCTCATCCCACAATCCACAATTGTTTGAAATGGTGGTGGGTCTAATCTTACATGGTAGAAATAAATTTTCTGTGAACTATCCAGAGATCTTATGGTGCAAGGAGTCAATATTTAAAATGAAATAATCCTAATTAAGGTAACCAGACACTAAGGGTTCTGTCTCTTGGAGGTCAGGCTAAGCAAATAAGAGGAAAAGGAGGGGGGGGGGGAAATGCTGAACTGGACTTAGATCTTTGTAAATGGTCTTATATGCGTGCAATCCTCAAGAGGAAGGATGCTGGGAGTTGCAACCTGGTGAACCAAAACCTCCTCCCAGCTTGCCCATTTCCTGCCCTGCCAACTATCTTGGGGTCCTCCTCAAAGGAGGCAGAAGACAAGAGGATCAAAGGCATACCTTGTCATGGGAGAGGAGGGAGGAGACGGCACGGAGGGAAAACTCCAGCACCACCAAGGCGGCCACACGGGAACCCACCACCATCAGGGTCCCGGTCATCACGAGGAGGTGGAGCTGGTCCAGGAGGGGCCGCTGGTGGCCGAGGGACTCCTTCTCCTTCTGCCGGTCAGGGTCACTGGGGTTGGGGGATGGAAAGAAGGGTCCCAGGAAAGGAGAGGTCAGTTTCCAGGAAAGCAGCGGAGTCTGGGTCAGGCTTTCTCTTTGGGCCAGAGGCTGGCCAAATCTTCCTCTTGAGGTGGATTACAACTCTCAGAATCCCCTAATCAGTGGAGGGTTGTTCTCCCTCCCTTCCCTCTCCTAGCACCTGCCTTTCATCCGCTTTGAAAAATAGAAGGATAAAAGCAGACACGTTAGAGAAGCTGGCCATGTCTTTGGGTAGCCTGAACTACATCCTCAGTCAGCTCTAAGCAGCTGGCTGGAGCATTGGCTCTGCTGGCTGGGGATGATGGGGGCTGGAAGCAGGGCAGCAGACAGATAAAGACTGTTTTCCATTGCAGATTTGTGGTTGCCTCAAAAGGGGGCAATAAATGAACCTATCCTTCCAGTCTGAATTCAAGGTACTAGTGATAACATTTAAAGCCCTTGCTTGAGACTGATGAGAGCATCTTTCCTGATGTATGGGTGCCCAAGAACAGAGCTCTTTGGAGGGTCTCTCCTTTGTTTCTCATCCACAGAGCCAATATATGGGGGGGGGGGGATACAGGAATGGGGCCTTCTTGGCTGGGGCCCCCATTTGTAGAATACTTTCCCCATGGAAGTCTTAACTGGCACCAATGCTGCTATCATTTTATTAAGGCCTTGGGGTGGGCTAATTGGTCTTACACAGTTTCCATGTGTGTTGTGGTTGGCATCATTTAAAATTGTTTTTGCTGGTTTTAAATTACTGTATCTGGTTTTAAGTTCTAACATATATATATATATAGTTTTAAAATTATTGCTGTTGGTTGTCCTGAACTGATGTTATCGTACTCTCCCCTCAGATATGTGGTGGAATATAACTTGATCGATTGACTGATTGAAACCAACTCACTTCAGGCACTGGATGTAGAGGTAGATCCTCATCAGCTTGCACAAGACAGAGATGGCACAGGCACCCACCAGACCTGCAAGGAAGGCAAGGTCAGAGTCAGAGTGACTGCTGCATTGAGTGGAGGGGGGATAGTGGTGGTGGTGGGAGACCCCAGGGAGGGAAGGGGGGAAGGAGAGCCCACCAACTCACCTTGCAAGAGGGAGTCCACGAGGCTGGAGCCCCAGGCCAGGCTAGGGAAGCCAGGCACCCAGGAGCCCAGGTAGGAGGCCAGGCCGGAGAGCATGGTGGGACACCAGGCCGCAGGGGAGGCTGGGCCTTTCTGGACGCTCTCTGTTCTGAGTTGTGGTTTCTAAGGTCCGCTGAGAGCAGAGAGAGGAGGAGGAGGAGTAGAAGGGACTGATAAGGATGGGCAGCTAGCCCCTGCGAGGATGGGAGGCCAAGCCAGGGACCTTGCCCTTCTGCCCTGGTGGGGCTGCCGTTAATCATTGCCTCTCTTTCTCTTCCCTGCCTGCCTCTGGGCAAAGGAGGGCGGGAGGGAGGGAGAATGCCCAGTCCCAGCAAAAGCAGGAAGGCACCCTCCGCCTTGTGCAAGGCCAGCCGCTGCTTTGCAAAAGGAGATCCACTTTTTGAGCCCAAGGGCAGAGCTGGGGAAAGTTCCAATTTTTATTTTTTATTTTTTTGCACTATAAGTCCCACACATCTAGACCTGCAGTTGGCCATATCCACGGATTCTTTATCTATGGATTCAACCATCCACTGCTTGGAAATTTAAAATATATATTAATTCCTCAAACCAAAACCTTGATTTTGTTATTTTGTCTAAAGGAAACCATTTCACAATGCCATAATGGGACTTGGCCATCCACGGATTCTGGTGTCCACAGGGGTCCTGGCACCCAGTGGATCGCAAGGGTCCCCTGTATTTTGAATTAAGCTGCACTGATTTGGTTGAAGCTGTCCATGGTGATAAGGATGTTAAATCCTCAAGGTGGATCTCTGTTTTGGCTTCCTTTCCCCAAAGCAGAGGATCCAATGGCACCATCATCCCTCTGACTTTGCTTCAGAAGTGGTGTCCGTTGTCTGATGCCAGCCACCAAACACAGGCCTCCTGGCTAGCAGCCACTGATTGCTATGGCAAAAGGTGGGGTATTATTATTATTATTATTATTATTATTATTATTATTAAGGCATTTTGTTGCCATGTGCCTTCAAGTTGACTCTGACTTATGGTGACCCTCTCCTGAGGTTTTCTTGGCCAGGTTTTTTCAGAGGATCTAAGGCTGAGAGAGCCTGATTTCCTAAAGGCGACTCAGTAGGTTTCCAAGGCTGAGCAGGGATTTGAACCCTGGGCTCCCAGAGTCTGAATTTGACCCTTGCTGGCTGACTTGATGGCCTCTTCTTGTTATTTTCTGCCTTCAAGTAATTTTCAACTTGTTGCGACCCTAAGGTATCATGAGGTTTTCTAGGTTGAGAGTGTGTGACTCACCCAAGGTCACTCAGTGGTTTCCATAGCTGAGTGGGGAATTGAGCCCTGATCTCCAGAACTGTAGTCCAACACTCAAGCCATGACCTGATGCTGGCTCTCTTGGCATCCTCCACTGTCTCTTAATGTTTGCTGTCCCCCTCAAAACCCATCCAAGGTGGCAGCCAAATCTTGTGGTAGTGAGTTCCACTGTTTAATTGCGTTCTGTTGCAGCCCTGTCATAATTTCCAGGTACAAATGTAGTTATAATTGCATATGAAGAGTACTTGAAGTCCCTACAAAGGTCCAACTGGTGTGAGAAGAGCAATTGGTTCTCTGTCCCTTGCCTTGCCTACCTTTGCCATCACTGGGAATGATAATAATCTACTGGAGGAACTGGGATTTGATTTTGGAATTTGGCTGCATCAGGAAAATGGGAGAAAAAGTTAATCTGGAGACTGCGTTTAGGTGAAAAAGCTCTTAAGGGCCAGAGATGGCCCTCCTTTAACTGGTCATGGCAGCTGATGGCCACCAGAGGGCAGTCCAGGCTTTTGGTCGGGGCCAAAAGAGGCACAAAGTTTCTGGCCAAAAATATTGAAATTCCCAGCAGAGCAGAATCATCTCCAATTATATTACCATTAACTGAAATGGTCAAAGGTGTCAACAGGTGCCCTGGCAAAGACCCAGGGCTTCACCTTCACCAGCTTCTTCTGCAGCTGCTACTTGGGAGAGAATGCATGGGGTGGGCTGACCACTCAAGGACTCCCTCTCCTTCCTTCCTTCCTTCCTTCCTTCCTTCCTTCCTCTCTGAACTGTTGTCCTTTTGTCCCCAGTGATCTCTCAAGCAGCCTCCTTGGCCTCACCCAGACCGATTATGATTAACCCAGCTCCACCCAGCAGCCATCCAGGCAGGGCAAGGAGCAAAATCCCTGGAAACAGCAACCAGGGGAGGAAAACACAACTCAGCCAGAAAATACCACAGCACAGGAAAGGGAAACACAAGGCTTTTATTCAGGTGGAGTGGTCAGAGGTGTCTGTCTTTATGTGCTGGGCTCCAGTTAGAGGAATATCCCCTTCCCTGCCAGGAGAGAAGGGCACTTGTTGGCAGCACCCAAAACATCCCAGGGGCTGCGATTTGGCCCCCTTGGTCAGCCCCTTCCAGCACTGACCCCTCCACTGTCTCCCCACCCCACTGGGCACCTCAGGACCCAAAAGGGAGACCTCCAAGCTCTGGAGAGCCCCCAAAGCCTTGCTCTCAGAGAGGAGCAGCTGCCTGCATCCCATTTTCCTGTTCTGTTTGCTCCTTTCTGCCTCCTTTCTCCTTGCCTTTCCTCCTTTGCCTGGGACACAATCCCACCTCTAGTACACTTTTGGTTCTCCTTGATCCCATGAAAGCAACACACTCCCTTACACACTGACATAAAACTAAGATCAGTTGCCTCCCCACACAACAGGAGGACATTTGCTTTCCTTACCAGCTCACACATACCTCCTGACTGTCTCAATTTGGCAGAGATGCTCCCAATTAATCCTCTGCTGTCCCACTTTTTCAGCTGCTTCTAAATGTCCTGTTTTTTCTCTCCTCATCCCACTTTTCCCCTTTTCCCTCAGCTTACTTCAGTTGTTGCAAACTGAATTCAAAGTGCAAAAGTAATTTGCACTCCATTAACTCAACAGTGAGGAGAAGAAAGGGCAGAATCTTGCCCTTCCCCATCGGCTCAGACAAAAGCAAAGTGCTGCAGCCTCTCTTAGGGCCTTTGCAGACTGCCAGAAATAGTGCAAATTGAGTCCACTTTAAGGGTTAGGGTTAGTGCTAGGGAATCATGGGAATTGTTGTTTTTTTCCTGAGACATTGAGCCTTCTCTGTCAGAGAGCTCTGGTGCCACAATAAACTACAGTTCCCATGATTCCCTAACCCTAACCCTTAAAGTGGACTCAATTTGCACTATTTCTAGCAGTCTACAAAGGCCCATAGTTTGTATGTTCTTTCTCATTCATATTTTTTACCATCTTGTTCACGTGTGTCCCCATTTTCATGGGTGAAATTCCTGTTGGAATGCTGTGCCCCTCTCTTTTTTGTCTGTTGAACTCTGGTGCCCAGAACCAAGTCTCTGGGCATGAAGGGTGTTTTTGTGTGTGTGTGGTTGTGCATCTGTGGGTGTATATCAAGCCAGGAAATGTTGGAGAGAGGAGAAGGGAGGCTGTGGAAGCCTTGAGGAGGGGAACAGACATCTGTTCCTGCCAATAAGGCCTCGCTGCAAAATGTGGAATGCAAAATCTCCAAAATGCCGAAGCCACAGTCTGTCCGGCAGAAAGGTGACCGCTCTGCTGCTCTTTCCTGGGGAGGGCACGAGGCCTGGCATTCACTTTACAAGTCACCACAATCAGGCAGACATTGCTGATACCACGGGAGCAGTCCCTCCGCCCACGAGATCACCCCAAAGACCCTGCTTTTTGACAGGATCCAGTGTTCTCTCCAGCAACCGCACTCAGAAGGATCCGGTCTATCGGGAATGTCCTGCTTGGGCCCAAATGTCCCCCTGCCCACCTCAGACCCCAGGTCAGCCATTGGCAGGAGTCCTGGTGCCCTCTGGAGAGATTGGGAGAGGACAGGGAGTGTGCAAGGAGGGTGCTCCCCTTCCATCCATCCATCCGTCCAATGTAGTGGGAGCCTCCAGGGGCTCAGGTGCCCGGGTGGTGCTGGCAAGTGAACTTCCTCAGCTCATCCCAGAAGAGGAGGCTGAGGATGGTGTGGGGCCCCAGGCGGAGGTAGGCCGGGCCCAGGCCTTTGTAGAGGGCCAGGAGGCCTTCCTTGCTGGTCACCTGCACAAAGCAGTCCACGAAGCCACGGTAGTGCTTGCCCTGGGGGAAGGAAAAGAGGAGGAGAGGGACAGGTGGGTGAAGGAGAACGGGGGGTGTGTGTGACCTCTTGGACTACAGTCCCCAGCATCCCCAGCCAGCACGGCAACTGGAGTCTGCCCAGGCCTGTCCATGCAGATCCTTACCACGCCCATCTCGTCCACCGGCTGGTTGTAGAGTCTGGTGCTGACCACATCAAAGGGGGTCATGGCCACGGCCACAGCCACGCTGCTGATCATGCCGCCAGCCAGGGCCACCATCCAGCTGCCCTCCTTGAACCACTGAGGGCAGGAAAGTCAAACAGTTAGCATCAAGCATCATGCTCATACCATCACTATCCTGCATTGGGATCTTTTTGACTCGGTGCTCAGAAGGGGGAAACAAGTGCAACAGCTAAGAAAAAGTGGATGCACTTTCCCTGGAGAGGAGCAAAGGCTGGAGAAGGCACAGCTGGGCACCAACACTGCCAACTTGGGCAACTGTAAAAGGGAATTTGGAAAAAAAATATCATGGAGGAAGGCTACTAGCCAAGATGGCTTACGGACCATCTGCAGTGCCTGAGTACAACTGAATTCCTAACTAGAAACTAAAGCAAGGCTGCAAGAACATATAGTTACACAATGGAACTCCCTGCCACAGGATGATAACCAACTCAGAGGAGGACTGGACAAATTTTCTGAGGAGGACAGGGCCATCAGTGGCTACTAGCCCCTCTGGCACTCACCTGGTGCTTCTCAACCCAGTTTTTGGCCGAAGCAAAGGTGGCCAGCTGGACTGCGGAGCCCACCATCACGCGCGGCACGGCCCCATTCACCCCTCGCCAGAGGCCCAGCAGCCCTTGTGTCCTGTAGATGCTCTCAAAAGCCCCGGAGACGCTCTGGAGATGCAGAGAGGGAGGCAGAAGAGAAGGAATCACGCCTGCACCAGAGTGAGAGACCCCCAGCCCACCCCTCCAGTCCTTTCAAAATATTAATTAATTTTATAATCAATTATAATGCAAAGAAGGGAAACAAAAAGAAGGAGTGATGGAAGAAAGAGTGAGAGAGGAAGGAAGGGAGGCAGGGTGGGAGGGAAATGGAAAGAAAGCCTATTCAAAAATTATTTGGATTTTAAAAGTTTGATTACAAAAACACAAATTAGAGAGGGAAAAGGAGGGAGAGAAGGAAAGGGAAGAGGAATTGCACAGGATATGAACAAGGGCTAGTTGTATACATTGACATAAACCAACCCCGCTCCCAAAATGCATTTTCTTACAGCTGAGGTCTATAAAATACATACTAATAAGCAGGTGAGATTAGATGGTGAATGTTTCTTTCCCACCTTGGAATGCATTAAGGTTTTGTTTGTTTGTTTGCAACAGCCCCAGCACGCAAGATCCAACATTGTTGACTTCATTAAACTCTATTTAAATAAATTCCAACTCCATTAAATTCTATTTAACAGGAATGCAACTGAAGAGAACAGGAGCCTCTACAAATGCCAAAGACTTTTTCTGATCCCACTTTTATAATTCTGAACCAAGTGCTCCTTGATCTGGTGGAAGCCATTTGGAGGGCGGAAGAAGGCAGCTGGAATCCTGTGAATCCACAACTGCACCTGCACCCCTGGGTAAGTTGCACCAATGGGATCCCAGACAACCATGCAGTTTTTCCCCTCCAAAAGGGACACCTCTGTCTGGTGCGACTGATGGCTCCTATCTCCATGGACAGTGAATCCACCCTGGGTTTTATTCAAGCCCTGCCAGGAGCTGGCCAAGGTGTTGAACTCCCTCCTCCATCAGGGAAGGAAGGCACTTTCCAAGTTATTCGAGACCTGGACATGGACTCGCCACCCCACTGACCCAGCAGCCCCCAAATATCACGGCACATGGCTGGAGAGGGACCTTAAAACCCCAAATTCAGAACAAGCAATGCTTTCAAAGCCGAGGAGGTGCCCATGCAAGGTCTGTGAGGAAATGGTGAAACCACTTTCCAGGCTGAAATTGCATAGGAAATCCACAGGGCACAGCTCACATCTCTCTAATACAGTCAGCCCTCTGCATCCATGACTTCAACCATCCACAGTTTGAACACATTCACATTTAACAATTCCAAAAAGCAAACCTTGATTTTGGCATTTTATATAAGGGACATGATTGCCATTGTATTTAATGGGACTTGAGCATCCATGGGTTCTGTACTTTAGGGAAATTGTGCCTGTGCTGGAGCCCAAAATATTAACCAGAACTTGCAAAAATTTTCTTTTTTTGGATTACAAATTCCAGAATCCCCTAGCCAACATCACACCAGTGGCAAAGAGCTCACATCCCCATATGACAGCCCTGGCTTTCCATGATGCTTTGGGCCAAAAAGGTGGGCACAGGACTACCTGGCAGGGCTGTTATTAGTGCATTATATGTGTGTGTGTACCAGAGTCCAGGATCTCTCTCCCAGCCCCACAAACACCCAGGATCCCACCCAGGGAGATTTGACAAGAGGTGTCATGCCTGCCCAATGGCAGTAGCAAAACAGAAGGGTGCCTGCTTGCTCAGGCCTTTTGTTTTCATTGCCCTGTGGAAAGTAGAGCCAAATCACGGACACCCAAGGGTGCGGGGAAGAAAGGGTGTGCACACGTGTGTCTGTGAGTGTTTTGCAGAGCAAACTTGCTGAGGCAACTGGAAAGTGATCTGTGCCCAGCAGCAGTGGCACAAACAGCCAACGTCACCAGATTCCATGCCCTCCCCTCCAGCCCCATCCTGCCCAATGAATGAGCCAGCATCACCCTTTCCCTCCTCGACTCAGTTGCTCCCTTTACCTCACATTCAGCAACTTTGGATGTTGCAAAACAGTCTCTTTTGTCCTTACGCTGGCATTTGCCAAGCAAACAACAGAGAGGGAGGAGGCTCTCTTCTGGGACAAGGAGGCTGGATCCCCTGGCAAGCGTCCCCTCCCCCTTGGCTACCTGCCTGCACCTGATCCCCCTCTCTACCTGTCTGGTCTGTCTCCTGTCTCTACCTATCTAGCCACGTATCATCTCCTCTATCTCCCCACCTATATCATCTATCTTTCCCTGGTGTATCTATTTTATCTCTTCTTTCTATCTCTTTATCTCCTCTCTCTTCTATCTCTCTTTCTCCGTGCTCTGTTTTGTCCCTCTATCAATCCATCTATTTATCCATCCATTTATCCATCCATGAGAGCCAGTGTGGCATAGTGATTTGAGTGTTTGACTCTAAAAACCAGGGTTCAGATCCTAGCTCAGCCATGTAAATCCAGTGGGTGACCTTGGGCAAGTCACACTCTCTCAGCTTCAGGGAAAGGCAATGGCACCCCTCCTCTGAACAAATCTTGCCAAGAAAACTGCATTATGGGTTTGCTTTATGGTCACCATAAGTCGGAAACAACTTGAAGGCACACAACAACCACCACCACAACTTACCTACCCATCCCTTCTGTCTTATTTATCTCCTCTACCAATCTCATCTCTCTCCCTTTTTCTGACCATCCATCTTCAAGGATCTCAGGGTGGCACAGAATAAAACCTATTTTTAAATATTTGACTATGAAACAGTTTAAGACAGTGTACGTATTAAAGTGGCTAGGGGATTCTGGGAGGTATAGTCCAAAAAGAGAGTTTTGCTGTGAGGATTCAGAGCTGAGCTCAGCCAGAGAGCTCCTGCTTTGCAGGTGAGAGTCCCCTCACACTGTGCCTCCAGTTGAAGAGGGTGCAGGTGAGGGAGAGCATTTAGGGAGCTACCCCCAGTAAGACCTTGATGGAATGCAGGAACCCCCCCCCCCTCCGTTTTCCCTGCCAATCCGACCCCGGCCTCCTGCCCTGCCATGGAGCCAGCTCACCTGGTGGTTGTGTTGGTGTCCCACGGCAATGGCAGCCACCGTCTGGGCCTGGAGGTGGGTTTTGACCTGAGAGGAGCAAAAGGAGAAGCAAGAAATGGGTCCCAGAGGGTCAAAGAGGGGAAGGATCCTGTCCTGCAAAAATATCCACAGAGGAGAAGAAAATATGGGTCCTAGTTCCTGTTGGCTCTGAGGGAGCCAGCTCATGTGTGTTCCCATCTTCACAGCACAACAACAGCACTTCAATCCCACTTTCGCCACCATGGATACACCCTGCGGAGTCTTGGAATCTGTATTTTTGGGAAGGGTTTTAAATTAGCTGCTGGAAAGCACTTGTCTGCTGCCCTTGCAGCCCCTTCTCAGGATATCTTGGGAATTGTAATTCAGAGGAACAGACTTGAGTTCTCTAACAGGGAACTTCCCCAAACTCCAAATTGTCATAAGCCAGAACACGGTGGGAACACCAATAGTTTGCTTGTTATTTCACCAGTGGTCTCCTGCTGCAGATGGTTATATCTGAGAAAAGGTCCCCCCCACTAACAGCAACACTGCCGCCAGGGTCCTGCGTGAGCAAGACTTGGCACTCCTGGCACTAACTCCTTCAGTGGCTATGGGTGATGCAGTGGCCTCTGCAAAATGGTGACAGGGAGGACGCCTGAGATGTGGGGAATCATGGCAGTTAGCACTGGCAGATCTCAGGGCCTGGCTCAGGGCTTTTTATGGGTCCAGGAGGGAGAGGAGGGTGCACATTCTCCAGTTTTGGGAGACTCAGCTTTGGGCAAGAGGAAAGAGCTGGGTGCAAATCTCCAACTATCTAGGACAGTAGTAGTTGGCTGCAATCTGCAAGGACTGATTGGACTTGCAAAGCATTTACCTAGTTGTTTCCCCCCTTCCTTCCAGTCACTGTGGTGCCAGGGCTTACTCTCCATCCTACTCTGCAACTGTGGCTGGCAGTTAAGGCATGAGGCTTAATGAAATTGCCTGGGGCTGCCTCTAGCTCTGAAAACTCTGGCCAGGGATGGTCCTGGACTTGCAACCCCAATGACCCTGTTGCTGGGACTGGCTATACCATCAGCCACCCCATTGCCAGTTGGATCCCTGCCCACATGCTTCCCGGGAGACTCACTAGGTAAGCCGGGCTGGCCAGGAACGCTCCTAGGGCCCCGGCTCCTGCTCCGGCCAGGACAGTGCCCCCTGGCTGCTGGGTCAAGCCGAGATCTTCGGCGTGCGAGTAGAAGTAGAAGCGCACCCCGTTCATCAGGCCCTGGTAGAGGAGCCCAGCTGCCAGCCCCTTCTGCAGGCCACTAAGCCCATCGGCCTGGCAGACGGCCACCAGCGCCTGCAGCACCCCTCGGTAGTGGCGCGGATAGGTGCCCCGTGACCGGAGCTCCCCCTGAAGCTGCAGGCGTGTCTTGACCACCTCCAGAGGGTTGGTGAAGACGCAGGCCATGCAGCAGGCCGTGGCCCCCAGCACAAAGTCCATGGGGGGCGAGACAGAGACCACCGCAGGGGTCCCATGGGACGGATCCATGGTGTGGCCCCCTCCAGGCCCAGCCCTGGGCAGGGGCAACGTGGCAGAGCAGACAGCCTCCAGGGAGGTGGTCAGAGGGCCAGCGGTGTGCCCAAGAGATGCCAGCCTCAAGGGAAGGTCTGAGGATCCAGAGACAAGTGCCACCACCGTGGTCCAGGTAGGCAGCAAGTGGTTGCAGAGATACAGCTCAGCTGCTTCCCTCTTGCAGGCGAGACCCCTGCGCAGGTGCCCAGGTACCCTTCTCCTCAATGCCCGGCTCGTTCTGTGCCATCCACCTGGCTGCACCTCCGTTCCTCTCTGAAAGCACTCTTTCTGGCCAGCCGCCTTCTGGCCTCCAGATTTTCCACCTCTGAATGAAAGCGAAGGGCCGGGCCTGGCTTTTTATATGCCTCTGTGCCAAGGAAGGGGCCGGGCAATGGAAAGGTTGGGGCTGAATGTAGGGGAAAGTTCAGCACTCTGGCTGGGCAGGGAGACCACAAAGGCACCGTCCAGCCCTCCCCTGGCTTGTTTACAGAGGAATCATCTTACCCTGGACTGGCAGGAACAGCCTGTGCTGAAGGAAGAGGAGGAGGAGGAGGAAGAAGAAGGAGGAAGATGGGGAAGAAGGGCAGCTCTTCCTGGCCCACAAAGGGGGGCTTTGTTCCCAGGGCCAGCTGGGAATCCCACTCCTCCAAAGCAGCCAAGGAATGTCAGGACATAGTCATTGAATGACAACTATCTGGTCAACCCAAGTACTCCCTTATCTGTAGCTCTGGAGCACAATGGACAAAATGTGGACCAGGAGTGCATGGAGCTGTTTGTCTGGGGTTGTCCCTAAATACCCTCCAGGGGGGCATTTTTGCCTTCTTTTCATCCTCTTCCCATCCAGACCCTCATTGATACCTCATGGTTGGTGATGGATCCAGGGCCAAAGTCTGCAAGAGGAGAAGGAACCACCGTATTAAGTTGGATGAGGTTACAGACACGTTTCCTGGTGTCTTGCAAAGTCAAGATATCACACTACAAGTGAAGCATTGTTGGAATTTAGGATATCTCTCTAGGATATCTTTAAGTGATCTACATTCCTGAAGTCTTTTCTCAAGGCCTGTCAGTTATTCGGTGATGTTTTCAGTCCAACCATGGAGCAGAGGAGGAACAAATCGATGGCTGGGAAACCAGGGAGTGAAATGGAGTCAGAAGGCAACCTAGATGACCAGAGCTTTGTGGAAGAAGCATTAAATACAAACACTCTGGCTAACCAATTTAACACGGTAACAAAAGCTCTCCCAAGGCATGGCACCATCAAGAACACACTTCTTCACACAATGCCAACCAAGACCTTGGCTGCATGCTGAACTGCGCATGGAACAGACTATTGTCTCCTTTTAGAAAGGCAGTGAAGGCAGAAACCATCAGACGGATTGCGTCAAAGGCTGAGGACTGTTTGTGCAACTTATTGTTCCTCTGTAGATGAATCCCAGCAATCCTATTTGCAGGAGAAGATTCACATCCAAGCCTGTGTGCCTCATCAGCTATATGCCACCTTTTTGGATTTTATTATTATGGCTGGGAATAATAATAATAATAGGGAAACACTTCAGTTTGGTTGAAATGTTTTTTGCCTGACTGTTCCTCCTCCATTTCATGTCAGGGATTGATGTCAAAAGGTTTCCTTATAACTGCAGGGGTGCCACAAGAATGAGATTTGCTAGATTTAGCTGCTGAGTTGTGCCGGAGGTTGATGAGATGGGTAGTGGCTAGTGGGATGTCGGAGGGTTTATGTAGATTTATAGTGTTGTTTTATTGTCTCTTGATTGTATTGATGTTCCTCCCTTTGGGTGGAAAGGGCACTATAAACATAATGTTGTTGTTGATGTTGTTGCTGCTGCTGCTGCTGCTGTGATTATTAGTCAAGGCTAAGCACTGGGTTGGACTCTATGACTCTTGTGCCATGGAAGGATGGAGCCAGAAAGTCGCAGCTCTGAGAGCCGCAGCTGCCAGGTTCTGCCCTGTATAGATGTGCCCACGCGGACAGATGCAGCTGGGCACTTCCGGGGCCCATCTTCCCAAGGATGCGGCTGGCGCTGCCACATCTTCGGCACTCCTTTGAGCAGGAGACGGTCCCTGCCCAGCATGAGCAGCTCCCGTGCCTCCTGCGTGGCCGGGGCAGTTTATAAACAGCCCTCTGATCCGGTCTCAGGCAGGGGTTATGTTACAGTTACCTAAGAGTGCATTCCAAGGAGGAGCAAAAGCCAGGCTGGATGGGAACTAGGTCACCAGGAGAGGTAACCAGCCCTGTGCCCCAATTTGGGAACCTCTGGCTCTCCTACCGAGACTCTGCTGTTTTCAGACTCTCCGTGGCCATCTGTGGGAATTCTCTGACCCGTAACTAGCAAATGTTTTGCCTTTTGGACTACAGCTCCTAGAATCCCTGGCAGCAGCATGTGAGTTCTCTGTATCCCAAGACACAGCAAAGAAGTGGGAGAAAACTAAAGAGAGAGATGGACTCGCCGAGTACATTACCAGGGACCAGAAAGACGGCTAAAAAAAGCAGGCCTCCTTCTCTCATGCAAAGCTCCGTGAGCCGATCCCAGTGACCTCAGGCGTGTGCGCTCCTCCTATGGAAGATTCCAGAGGCAGGAAAGGGTCGTTGTGGGGGTGGGATGCACCCCTCCTAAGCGATGATGGGTTTTTGCCCCCTAAACGTCACCAGAACTGAAGAGGGAGACTCACAGCAAATTACCCAGAAGCGCTTTATTACAGGGTGGGATGGAGATATATATATATATACAGGAACATCCTCTCACAGAGGCCCCCACCTCCTGGGAAAAATAAAATAAAGGCCCCTGTGTGAACGCATATAGTACATTAGCAATTTTCTAATTGTGTTAAAATAAAGAACAGTTTTAAAAAAAAAAAAAAAAACAACCACCACCCAAGCAACTTAAAAAACAAACCCCAAGTCACCGAACCCTGCTTATGGCAGGGACGATCATGATTACCAGTGTCCCCCTCCCCACAATTTGTGCGGATTTCCTCCCACAAACCAAGGCTTCAAGAAATAATGCCCCCCCCCCCGCTCCTTGTGATGATGGACCCAGGCTCTGCCACATCCTCATCCTGAGGGACATGGTCCTCTCCTCCCTTCCCCTCAGTGCCAGCAGGATCCTCACAGCCCCAGGGGTGGCCGAGGAGCCATTGGCATCTTGCTTGTCCCCATTGAGGAGGTGGCCCAAGAAGACATCTTCTGGCTCACTTAAGGGCTTCTTCAGGGGGTCCGGAGGGGAATTAGAAAGGCCCTCAATGGACATTCCCAAATGGGAAGCATCATGCTGGGGAGAAGGGTGCCACCTGCTGGCTAAGCCAGGGAAGAGGGAGCAGCCCACGCTTCCCTCCTTTGCTCTCCCCGAACCAAGATGGGCCAGACCCATGAGCCCAGTCTGTTACCACTGAGGTGGTCAGGGCAAAAGGATCCCTTCCCAGCAAGACAAGGAGCTACTCTGGTGGGGAGTGGGGTGGGTGGTCTGTACTGCAACAGTGGGGTGAAGCTGTGCAAGGTGGGCAATCGCTTGCCAGATGAGGAACACATGCAGGAGGGTGCCCAGAGCGGTCCCATTTTGACACTTTCTTTTAAAATGAATGGCCCAATCGCAGGGCCTCCAGGCCCTGCTTTGGCATTCTGGAGACCCCTGCCTTCTCCCACCCACCTTGCCCCCTGAACCTCCCTGCCGCCCTCCCCATTACTAAGAAATCTACATCCCTTGAGGTTGGCCCCGAAGCAAAGGTATTGCTGGCTGTACTCCCTCTCATGCTGCCAACACCACCATCTGGATGCAGGCCTGGTACCATCGGCTCCTGCCAGGATGCAGGGGAGACTAGATGTGCTGTAATGAGAAACTCACGGCTGCTCTCCTCAAGGATCACCGCATTCAGCTGATGGATAAGTGCACCAGTCCCCAGTGGCATGCAAGGAAAGCTCCTTCCTGCCCTGGCCTTTTCCCTGGCAGCCTGCTCCCCGCTAGGTAGTCCCAGGGAGGAGAGTCTCCTTCCAGAGCAAGAGCCCCTGACCCACCCCTGCTCCACATGTCAGAAGGCAAAGCAAGGCTTCTCCTCCACCGTCTGCAGAATCGCGTCCCTCTTCTCCTGCTGGGAGGCTAACACCAGGGGTCTCGGGAGGCTCGGCCCCGGCACAGGCTGTCGCTCCGCTGCCAGGTGCTGTGGATCAGGCTCAAGGCGTCCTCGCACTTCTTCCTGACAGAAGTGTCCTCGATCCGCTTGTGCAAAAGCTCCACCTGCCAACAGGATGCAAGGAGAGGAAAGGTCAGTCGAGTAAGACCCAAAACGGAGAGAAGGGGACTGGGCTTGGCCTGCCTCTATGGACAGTCTGCAGCCCCCACAACCAGCAGGAAAAGCAAGCAGGAGAGGAGGCCCAGGCCAAGCTAGAGAACCCCAGGGATGGCCTGCACATGTTCTGCATCAGGAGACTAGATGGGCTACCTGGTAGGTGTTTTTCCACACTAAGTCCAAGGCTGAAAGGAACCGCTCCAGTTCTGCCGTGCAGCTGAAATAGAGGACCCAGGGGGGCAGGTACTGCTTGTGGTCCTGGGCAAACTCCTAGCGGCAGAAAGAGAGAGAAGTCCAGAGGTGAGGCACCTGTTTTGCTTGCAAAAGTCTCCAACATCTTGAGACAGGACTGGGAAAGACACACACACACCACCATCCAAAGGCCTAGAGAGCCAGAGGCCAGTCAATGTCAGGCCATGCTGGACAACAGGGACCAAAGAAGGTGGAATTTGGCATAGGGCAGCCTTCCTACAGGAGCCGTGGTCCTGGACAGAATGTGGGCAACTGGCACACAGAACCTTTGGACCTACTCACCACAAGACAGTATTCCCGACCAGCCTCTGTGGAGACAGACGCCACATCTGCCAGCTCGGCGGTGGCTAGCGAGCGGAAGAAGCTGGTCTGGCAGTCCTCGTGGCAGGTGAAGAGTTTCTGCTCTGTCACCACCAAGCAGCAGGGAATGCAGGGGGCAGGCACTACGCCTTGGGGGATGACCTATGGGGTGGAGGAGCAGGAAAGGAGAGGCTGAGATCAAGAAGCGGTCTCTCAGAAATGGTCTCCCCAGGCCTCCTTCCCACCTCCAACTCCACTGGCCACACAGAAACCCCAGGCCAAACACTATGTTCTTAGAAAGGGAACTAGTTTAATGGCAAGGCTGCTAAGAATCTTGGCCACTCGCCCTCCCGCTGCACCAGGCTTAGGCACCCTGCTTTGCAACAGTCCACACAAGCACCATGGATCACTCTGTATATAGATGCTGGCATTTTGGTCCCCGCTACCTTTTCCTCCTGCTTCCCTATCAATGCAGTTTGGCCTTTTGTTGAAATTTAATACAGCCCTGAGGGGGCTGATAAAGGTTCCCAGACCTCAGGCCTTGTGTGGCCGCCATTCTCACAGCAATCGCTCTGCAAGGCCCCCGAGGGCCTCCCTCTTACCCCTTTGGAGACGGCCTGGCACAGGTACTGCATCCAGTCAGCCATCTCCTCCTCGTTCTCGGCGCTCAGCTCCAGGGAAGGGCGGTCGGTCAAGATCACCTGGAAGGAGTGGGGCCGCTCTGTCGTGTTCGACCTCCGACACCCGCCACACTGCTCCCCACTAGCAGGAGGAGAGAGTAAGGTGCCAGGGGATGGGGGAAGAGATTGTGCATGAGGTAGAGAGACTCAAAATAGGGGAGCCAGAGAGTGCTGGAGAGCTGGCTGACACTCACCCCATGTTGATGGAGAGCAGAGGGGTGACGTCTGTGCGATCTGGGTATTGGTACAAGATGCCGTTGCTGCAGGGAAGAGTAGAGCAGCAGCATAAGTCATGCTTTGGCTACTGTGTTCCCCCATCGCTGCTCCACCCTCCAACTTAGGGGCAGACTCTCTCCTGGAATACAGAGGTTGGCTGAAGCCAGGATTTATGGAGGACTGTATCCTACCCGTCCCAGGGACTCAAGGCAGGTGCCTCAAAGGCTAGCACCAGGCAGCTGCTGCACTGCAGTCATGACCCCAGCAGCACAAACTCCTGCCCAGCGCCCCCGCTCCAGCCCTGCCACAGGACACCTGGTTCTCTGCCACGCTGCAGGCCCTCACCTGAGCACCACGAAGCAGGGTTTCCAGATCTCTTTGCCCAGATAATTGGTGCCCGCCTTGTAGTTCAAGACACCTTCCTTTGTGATGGAGTTCTCAGCTGACATGTAGTGAGGAGGGGCGGGTCCCAGCGTCTCGTCTGTGGGGTCTTCCCAGTGAATGAGGCCATAGAAACATACAGCCACCTCAGAGATCTGCCAGGGACCCACAAGTGTTACTGACTAGGTAGGGGTGGAGTGATATACTGAGGAAGCTTGGGACGTAACCCTCCTTCCCAACTTTGGTGCCCAGGAAGCCCCTGCAAGGTTGGGGAGTGGGTGCTTTCGCTGGGGGCAGACTGTATGGCTAGGGAAGGGGACTGCCAAATGTCTTAGGGGACCAGACCAGGAGGATCCCTGACCACACTGCAGCTGGGTTAAGTGTATGTCTCAGCTGGGGAATGAACCACAGGGTGCCCTCCTTACCTCCCGCTTGGACTGCTGGGCCACAAATTTGGCCAGTGCAAGCTTCTCCATGGTGGCGTCAGTCAGGATGCTGGGATAGGGCGGCTCCCGACAGCCTTTGATCATTGCCGACTTCAGAGACACCAGGAAAAACCTGTGGGGGGGAAGGAAGGGAAGCAGGGAAGCCTCTCAGGAGAGTTGCATCGCCCGGCTTTGCTAAGATGCCACAAGCCCTGGATTCAGACTGAGGGTCATTTGAGAGATCAGGCTGGCACAGAGACCCTGCAATTGCTTTTCCCCTTGCAAAAACCTCCTGACAGGCTCCCTGCTCTCAGGGCTGGCAGTGTTTGGTCCACAAAAGAGAGCCCCCTCTGAGACAGCTGCCTTTCCCTTTGCACATGTGGCTGGTTTGTTAAGGAGACTTGTGAAAGGGAAGAGTGTGCCCAAGGCACTCACCCGACCAAGAGGGCCCTGGTACCTGCATGTGCACATGTCTGAACATGTGGCCGGGTCACTCACTCTGTCAGGGTCATGTCCCCTGTGTCCAGAAGGAATTGTTTCCGGCGGTTGGTGCAGACCAAGGTCACCGTCTGCTGGTCCAGCCCCACCTGCCAAGGAAGCAAAGCGTGAGGGAGTAGGACTGGCTGGCCTCCCCGGAGGGGCCACAACCTTGAAGCGCACTTGGCCTGTGCTGTGAGAGTGGGGGGCAGAGAATGAGCAACCAAGGGGCCTCTAGGGGTAGCTTTGCTCCTTTTGGATTTGGCCACAAATTCAGAGTGGCATAGGAAAGCAAGGTGAGGAGGACAGAGGGGCTTCTGGTGCCAGCTTGCAGACCGAGGAAGTGAGCTTGTGCATTCACACATACCACACGCTTAAAGGGAGGTCCTGCGGAGAGGCCCATGTTTTGGCTCTTTGTTCCCCAGGGAGCCAATGGGCAGAACATGGACAAACTACTACTACTACTATTTTATTGGACTTAGTAGCTCCTACAGTTCCTATCGTATAATTGCATGATCTGGAGGGGTAGCCTAAAGAAGTAGCTTTCCCATGCTCTGTCAGGAAGCCCTGGCCCTTGAAATGGGAGCCATCCCAACATGGTTTAGTAACAAGGAGGACTGCGTTGTTGTTCACCATCAGCCTATCCACTCTCACACCTAGAGGCCCCAATGGCAGCAAAACCAAGACAGAGAGGTCTCCCTGCACAGCCCCAGCAAACTCACCGAGATGTAGTCCAGCTCATTGTAGGAAACGGCCTCCTCCACCATGTACGGCTTCTCAGCTGCTCCTGGCAAAAGGGGTGAGGGACAGAGTTAGGAGGAAAATCTCCGCAGGAGGAAGCAGAGGCAGAAGGAGAAGGCAAAATTTCCCTCTATTAAGGGCCCTGGACAGATAACCTGGCACTTCTGCCTGTAGCGCAGTGACAACACAAGGACACATAGGCTGAAGTCTGGAGGGATCTCTTAACCCTGATGGCACCAACCAGAGGACACAGCATTGATCTGGCTGAAACAAGGCTTGCAATCCTCCAACAGAATGCTAGAAGGAAAGCTCATTGCCTGGGCATCACCCTCAGGGCAAAGGTGAGCGAGGGTTTCCCTTCCGTGCCCCTGAAATGTGGCTCTGGCCATCCCTCGTGGCCCAATGCGCATGGCATGTCTGTGGGGAGAGATGGATGGGCAAGCTGCTTGGACATGTCCCACAATACACACTCTCTCTGTGTGTATGTGTGTGTAACTTTTCTCAGCTTGGTGGCTGCAACAGAGGCAAAAGGAATTGCAAAAAAAGAAGCCTTCCCAAAATTACTTCTTTATCAAAAGGCTGTGATGTAGCCACCCTTGCCCCAGCCCTTCTCTGAATAGGGTAACGGAAACAGCACAGTACAGTAGAAAATTGGAATCTCTTTGGGGCTGTGCTTGGACAAGCAGAAGAGAGAGAGAAAAGCCAGCCCAGCCTGCAGAGTACCTTTGCGGATGAGGTAGACGTAGCAGTCCGTCAGCAGCACATAGACCAGCTGCAGCATGCCCTCCATGTGCCCCGTGCTCATCCGGATCATCTGTTCAGCAAACAGAGGGAAGACCCCATTAAGGCCTTGCGGTTGAGAAGAAGGTGGGAGAGGCATTCGCTGGCCACAACTCTGCTGGGGACAAAAGGGCACCTGCTCTTGTGCTACAAGAAACAGAGGGTCTCTGGAGTGCTAGAACCTCTGGTGTTTCTGGGAAGGTCCACGGCTCTCCTGCAAAGTGGAATTTGCAGGGGCTGGAACCTGCCATCCTTCCATCTTTTCCTCCTTTGTTGTTTTTGTATGCATTCAAGTCATGTCTGACTTTCAGTAACACTAAGGAGACCCCACATATTTTTTTTGGCAAGATTTGTTAGGGAGGTTTGCTACCATTGCCTTCCTCTGAGGCTGAGAGAGTGTAATTTGCCCAAGGTAACCCAGTGGGTTTCCATGGATGGATGCAGATTCAAACCCTGGTCTCCCAGAGTGCTATTCCAACATTCAAAGCACTACATCAGCCTGGCTCACTCATCTCTTCCCACTTGCTCTCCATATTATGCCTTTCCTTAAAGAGGGAAAGGAGAAGAGGCTGCCCCCCACCCCCAAAGTGATGGAGGGAAGGGAGGAAAGGCCTCACGGGCCCAGGCCTACCCGGAAGAGCTGCTCCTCATTCTCCCGGAAGACATGGATCATCAGCAGCAACAAGTGGTTGTTGTCTACCCTGTGCCAGGAAGAGGTGGAATTACTTTTAAAACAACTGTGGTATACAAAGCAGATTTCATGAGATAGGGAAGAAAATAATAGGAAGAAGCCAGAAATTACTGTCCTTTGCACGGATGGGGAACAGGAACTAATTACAGGCAGCTAACAGGCAATTCTTCAGGAAACAGTAAGCAGTCGAGAGACAGCAGGCAAAGCCCTGAGGAAGCTTCTAATTAAAGGAAGAGCAGTCCCCAGCAGTGCTTTGCCAGTCTCAAGCACAGAGAGGCAGAGACACAGGCTTCTTCTGCTGGAGGACAAGATGCCCTCACTGAGGGTCCATGCCTTGAAGCGGCCTTCCAGGGTTCCCCCAAACTGCTGCTTACCTGAACTCGGAGGGGTGGGCTGCCTCCGAAGGACTCCCTTGCCCCTCTTCCACCCCGGAGTCCTCGGCGCTGCTTGGGGAGGGGCTCATCCGGTCCCCCTTCAGCCTGCTGAGGGGTTCCACAGGGGCGGCTTCTCCCACCTCCTCCTGCAAGGCGGCTAAGGTGGGCCCAACAGTCTCTCCTTCTCTCTCTCCTCCTTCCTCCTCTTCTCCAGCAGCTTCAGGGCCACCAGGAACATGTGACGGTTGGCCATCCCCTGGAGGGTCATGGTGGCCACCACCTGCTGCAGCAGCGTTTGGACTCTCAATGGTAAAGCGGTAGAAGTCCATGGGGGCCGAAATCCCCTCACCAAAGCCGCCAGTGGGTGGCCCCTCTGTGAGGGCCTCCCCTGGCGTGTCGGTCCGAAAGGACTGGTCGGGGGGCTCGATGGAGCGGCTCCACCCGCCGGCCCCCAGCTGACCGTCCAGAGAGCTGATGACTTTGCTCAGTGACTGCCCCACCCGCTCCATGGAGGTGTCCTTCATTTCGGGAATCCGCAGTGCCAGCGTAGGGAGCGTGGGGGCCTCAGCGCTGAGTTCTGGGTTGGCCTCTGGGGTGGATTCCTGCTGCTTGGTTCGGCTGTTCCTCCTGCTCCCCTCCTCTGCCGTGTCTTGAGGTCCGGCCTCGGCCGGGGCAGGGATGGCAGCCTCCTCTGACCTGGCCTTCTTCTTCTTGCCCGTCTTTTTCTTCTTAGCCAACCTGCAAGAACAGCAGCAGAGTTAGGCTTTGAATAACAGCCAGCCAGGGCACCATGACTCCAAGGAATGTGACCTGCGTTTATATTTTGCTTTAGTAAAAAAAGGACATGTTCCTCTGTGGGCTTACCAGTGACCAGCAATATTTTCTGAGTAGACTAGCCATCTAGTAATCTAACCCTCTCCTCAGGGTAGGAACAATCATGTAAGATGCACCCACCACAAGCTAGACAAAGAAATGTCCAACCTTCTGCTTAAATACTGAAGAGTGATGCAGAGGTTACCATCTGCCAGGGCAGCCTGTTCCACTGGTTCACCATTAAGGAAGATTGTCTGTCTGCTAACTGCCCACCACTACATCCCATTATTCCTCTAAGCCCTGCACCTTCCAGCATCTGGAGACACATCTCCTTTTTCTCTTGTAGATTTTTCTGGATGTGGGCTCTTTCATGCCTTTCTGCCTGACACAGACCTAATGACCTCCAGCTCCATGCAGCTCTCAGACTGGTCTGTGCCCTCCGTTGTGGTGACATTGCCCTTCTCCTGGGCAGCAGAGTGCACTGGAGTGGTCTCGGCAGAGGAGGGTGCGTCTGCCTTCTCATTGAAAGGGTTGTAACGCTGCTGCATCGGACTCTTGGCTGAACCTCGGCCAGCGGTTAGCTCAGAGGTCACAGAACGTGGACAGCTGAGGGTGTCAGTCAGATCTCCATCTGGGGAAGAAAGGACAGGAGGAAAATTAAATGGTTGGTGGTGTCCCACAGAACCGTAAGAAGGTCCTGATGCCAGAAGCTAAGGCAAGGAAGGAAGGAAGAGCTGCCCACAAGGCACAGTGAGAGCAAGTCTCTGACGCCTCCTGCCGGTTTCCTCACAGAATAAAGGGGCATTTCGGCTAAGCAAGGAATGGAGAAGTATCTCAGACTCATCTACATTATGAACTTTAAGAAGTTTGAAACATGCTTCAGCTTATTATATGCTTCTAAATGTCACAGCCTGATAAGGACACTAAGAACTCTTGCTTAGCTGTCTCTGTCTGCCTGCACACTGAAGGGACAACTCAGCTGAGAGTTATAAGCCAGTGCCAACCTTGTGAAGCCATTTAATACTTGGTAGAGGAGACACACCTTCAGTTCTGAGCTGCCATGGGGAAGGCCCAAATTTAGCATCACAA
The DNA here is from genome assembly GCA_026167975.1 of Phrynosoma blainvillii. Lineage (NCBI taxonomy): Eukaryota > Metazoa > Chordata > Lepidosauria > Squamata > Phrynosomatidae > Phrynosoma > Phrynosoma blainvillii. The sequence goes on from JANUYF010000015.1 coordinate 6,937,723, forward strand.
AAACTGCCCCTACTCCAAGTCTGCTTAGAAAGGGAGGCAAATGGAGAGCCAGGGTGGGCAAAGAGTGAGCCCCCAAGGGGTCATTTTTTTTTTTTTTGTCAAACAAGTTTGCCCCCAAACATCCTCTTGTGGGCCAGGAACATTTTGCCACATGTTCCCCTCTACCCCAGGCAGCCATAGGCTCAAGAAAGGCCTTTTTAAAATCAGGACATCAATAAAAACTGAACTGGTCCAGGGAGGCAAAAAATGAGCAAAAATGCCCCCTACAGTCCCCCTAACCCTTTGGGCAGTTCCTCACCTCTGCTATAAAGGAAAAGACCAGTAATAATCAAATCAGAGAGAGAGAGGCATCATTCCTTTATTTTCCCCATGCACTGTCAGAACAAAGAACATGGTTAGTTTTCCCGGGTGGAGGAAGTAATCTCTGGTTCCTGCACAGAAACATTTGGACAGCTTGTTAATTTGACAATGTGAAAGACATGTAGTGTCTCATGCTGGAAGCTGCAGGAGGGTGAAGATGTTAAACACCCAAAGAGACCCCAGGAAAGCCAGGTGAGGGAACACTGGGAGGCGAAGATTGTTGGAATGCACACCAACGCTCTGGTTACACTAGCAAGAGAAAGAGAGAGGCGAGGCCTTGCCCCTTCCTCTCTGGGCACCACTGCTTCTTAGGGACCCTTCATGGAGCATGCAGGAAGCCCTGGGGCAGAGACAGAAGCGGCACAGAGAGCACAGCTATGGAAGACCGGGCGACTCATCCCACCTTCCCAGGCTGTAGTGGGCATGGACGGCACTGCAGGAAAGACATCTCCAAAATCATAATCTATAAAATGGGGGACAAAAAGGAGCATTAGCACCGTCGGTGGCATGAAAGCTGTCTGTGTGTAAAATGGAAACAATTCCCCGTGAGCTACAGTGTCACTGAACTTCTGTTGGGAAGAAACAGCTGCCTTAATTCCAGTGCTCCCCTACTTCGCCACCCTGTAACTAAGGTCAACCTCTTCCCATTTACCCTAGCCGCAGCCTCTGCCAACGTTCCAAAATCGCTGGTTCCAACAGAAATGCTTCCAAGCCAAGGAGATGCCTGGCTGGAGACCACCTTCTTGAGCAGCATCTGTGGCGATGGGGAAATGCAGGGCTTATGCTCAAGCTCCCTTGCAAGACTGGGTGGACTATCCAGGCCCAGGGAATAAGCAAAGCCACCTTCTTCTTCTACACATCCCTTTCTCACAAGGAGCAGAATGCCTGGTGCAGACCAGAACTGGCTCCCTCTCCTGCACATCTCACCCAAGAGACTGGCTCCCAGGGTCCCTTCCAGCAGCCCACCTGGCAGGCACTCCTCTTCCAAGGCCAGCATGAGAGGCTGCCCCACCCTCCTCTCCTCCTTCCTTCCCTCTGCCCCACTTACCCTCACTTGAGGGCGCGATGGCGCTGTCGTCCCACTCCAGGTTGGTTGAGGTGACAGAGTTGAAGGAGTTGAGTGAGAGGCTGTCTGAGCCGTGGACTGAGCTAGGCAGGCGGTCCTCAAAGTCCAGCAAGTACTGAGGCTTGTAGTAGTCAGGCATGTAAGGCGCCAAGTCCAGATAAGGAGCATCCTGAAAGTGCCAGGAGGAGAGACAGAGCATAGTATGGATTCACTTCTCACCTGGGGGATGAGGAGAGGAAGACAAGGCCCATATCCTGCTGGGCAGAGAAGCTGCCTGCTTGTAACTGTCAGCTGCCATCTTATGCAAGTTTTTATATTGAAGAAAATTTGGTTGTCTTTAAGGTGCCACAGGGCTCTTTGCCGTCTTTCCTGGAATGGACTAACACTGTTGCCTCTGCCACAGAATTTGTACACAGAAGGGCCTCTTCTTATCTGCCCTGAATCTCTTGCCAGTTTCAGGCTTAGTAGCTTATCAAGGCCCATGGCCCCTCTCTCTCCACGTGACACAATCAAATTCACAATTGGTGAAAGCCAAAGCATCCAAAGTAAAATGATGGCTGCCTGCCCTTCTTTGAACGCAAGAACTGAACTGATCAATCCATCCAAGGGAAAAGCAAAGGTGAAATGCTCTTCTTTTAAGAGCAAAAGCCATCAATATTTTAAAAATCAATGTGGTTTCTTTGGTTTACAGATCCAAGAAACAAGGAAGGAATGAAGCTGTTTCTGACAAGCTCTACAACCCATAAATGAAACACAAAGGGAAGGGACACAGAGACAAATACCTCCCCATGCGTTCTGAACATTAATGTGTGGAACAGGGGAGAAGAAATGGGAAATACAAAGTCGGGCTGCCTCTAGGTTTTCATCCATTCTTTGTGTCTCAAACAGAAAAATGTTTGCTCACCAGATCCAAGTCGAAACGGATGAACTCCAGGCCAGAGACTAGTGTAAGGAAGAGGGCCAAGTGATCATGGCTGCAGACAAGAGCGTTCCTAGAGAACAGAGAACATGATCCTTAGGGAATCCAGGGGCTCCACAGCCTTTTCAGGGCAACCTTACCTCCACTCCCAAAAGGCAATTTCCCATACATGTGATCCTGAGGACTGTTCAGGCAAGCACTTGTTCTGAAAAATTCTGCAACCCAAACTGCCAAATTATATATGCTTAGCTGAAGGAAAGGACTGAAAGGGCTTGAGTTTGAAACGCTAAATCAGTTGTCTCCAAACAGTGCCCTTCCCAGTCCTTCCTTCCTCTGGAGGATGTTGCTCTGGTGAAGGCTGCAGTGACCTATCTATTCCGATTTCTCTGGTATGACTCCAGCTCTCTGCAGCATAAGAAATCCACAGAAGCCATCCACAGGAGTCAGCGTTATGGGTTTTCAAGTAAGTTCTGAAACAGAAAATCTTTGATGCCCTCAGCTGATTTGGATAAATGAAAGGAAGAAAAACACACAGCAAATCATGGTTGGATTATCGTTCTCCCTCTGGCCTTTTGTCGCTGCTTCCCAACATGTCAGGCTGAGAGTGCCTCACCACCATCCCTCCTGAAGGAGGACAAATGAAGTATAGTGAGAAGGGCCTTGCCTGTTTCCACCACTTACATCCCACTAGACTTACTTGACATAGTACTTGTGCAGCAGACTCAAGTTTTCCTGGAAAAGGCGCAGGTAGCTCTCCAAGGAGTTCTCATTGAGGGCCAGGTACAGCCACGCTCGGCCTGCAAGAGACAGCAAAGGCAAGCAGGCTTTAGAGGCACTGCTTCGACATCCAAGGCTGACTGAAGACAGACTGAGCATGGCTTCTCTGGGTCACTAATGGCTACAGAACCATCAACGAGAGTCCATGCTTGGTGACTACCAAGAGGCACTGAGGTTCAATCCTCCAATCTACCAAGGCCTAGTACTTACTGCGGCCCAGGTTTGTGGCCACATGTTCCAGCACTTCTATCTGCTCAATGGCTTCACGGCGGGTGAAGTGGACCACCAAGACCCAATAGCCTGAAGGGAGATCTTGCAGCCTGGAGAAATGGAAGAGGAAGAGGGCGATGGAGGACGGTGAGAGCCTTGAGGCCTTTGCCTCTGAACAGCTGCTGCCACAGAGGAACTAGGAACTGCCTATTCAGAGTCTGACCATAAATTAGGGCCCCAATGAGCAACCTCTTGGCCGTCTGCCATGGATCCTCCCCAAGAGGATCTGGTTGACTTCTGGTATATAGGCCAGTCTATTTCTCAAAGGCCAAGGCTCACAACCATTCTCTCTCACAATGTGTGACACTGAAGGCGAGTCCAATGCAAGGAGTGGAGGGTGAGAGTGCCCTGCCCAAGGCTCTACCAGAAACACAGCTCAAGGTGGCTGGGTGCAAACCCCAGCCCCTGAGAAACCAGTCCTCCTTTCTGCCAAGGCTGGCTCTCTCAAGAGCAGTGAGGACTGGAGCACTTCTTCCATACGCAAACACATGGCTTTTGCAAAGGGCTAGGCACCTTACCCATAGAGCAGTGCGTGGTCAAGGTGCTCGCATAGTCGCTGGAGGACAGTGTCATGGTTCCTGATGGCCGGGGTCTCATCCTCGCAGGCAGCAAAATAACTCTGCAACTGAAAGAGAGAGCAGAGGAGGGAGAGAAAGTCAGCAAATAAAATATGGGGCGAGTATTTTGGTCACTAGATTAACACAGATGCAAAGCACTCCACTCCCCAGAGGGTCAAAACAAGTGAACCAGCTAGGAACTGAAGTATCTCTTAAGGGCTCATATGCTCACATTAAGCAAGATAACTCTACCTACATTTGCTTTGGGAAATAGCAGAGAGACTGGAACTTCAGCACTTTTACACTTGCTTTGGAACTCACCTTTCGATAGCTCTGAAAAAGGATAATCAATCCCAGTGAAAGTTTATCAAGGCATGGTATTTGTTAGGGGCTACTCAGGACAAGTCAATTGTCTTAACTGGTTTACTCATAGACTCACCATTTATTGATAGAGTTACAAGTTATTTCTTGTATTTCACCTCATCCCTGCTTCTGTCTAAACCTGGGCTGGGAAAGGATAAAGCAGGCAGGGGCCATTTCCACCCTCGACCTCACCTGAGCATCACTTCTGGTTATATTAGCCTAGGATTGATGGGAGCTGAAGTCCAAAACCTCTGGGAAGCCTCTGTGGAAAGTGCCTTTAGTCAAGTCACCACAGGAACCCAGCAGGAGAGGGGATGGGAGGCAAGAGCTCCATGATCCAGCATTTATATATCACTCCTCTAGTGGACCTCACAAACATGTTTACCTAAAAATTAACTATTAAAAAGTGGCAATGGAAGAGAGACCATGGCTCAGTGGTAGAGCATGCATGCAAAATGCAGAGAGTTCCCAGTTCAATTCCTGACACTACCTTCTAATAAGATCAAGCAGCAATGAAGGGACCAAAGACAACACTGGGCAGAGAGACAATCCCATCTGATCTAAAGGAGCTTCTTAAGTGACAAGAAAAGTATGGTAGTGAAATGGAAAAGGCAAACTGCAGCCTTGAAGGTGTCTGCTTCTTCCCCCTTGACCTCTGGGCAAGGTGCTTCTTCAGGGGGAGAAGGGAGGAGAAACACTCCATCCCACCCAGATCCAGACCCAGACCCAGACCCAGACCCAGACCCAGCCCTGCCTATGCTGGGGATACACCTGTGCAGAGGAGGCTTCTCCAGGCAAAGGACTGAAGGGGAGGAAGGTGCAGGCCAGGATTTCCAGCCACACCCCAGACATTATTGGCACTGGACCAGGGAAAGAGGCAGAAGCACCCAAGCCATGCCCTGTCTCAGCTGGACCAGGCTCCTAAATCGAAACGACAAAATCACAGGGAAGAGCCCAGGCAGCAGAGTCTATGGCCCTAAGCACTGCTTGTCCATCATGACCCTGAAGTGCATCACAGCAGAAGGATCCGGACACACCGTGAGAATGACAAAGAGAATATGGAGGGAGGAGGCGGGTGGTATCTTGGAAGCTGAGCTCTCAAGAGCTAACCCTAACCACCTCTATCCAGACTGAATTCAGAGCAGCAATGCCAAATGTGTGTCTCTCTGCTCTGGGGAGGACCAACACTGTTACGTCGGTAGCACAGAACAGGCCCAGCACAGCTCTATCCAGAGCCAGTAGCGGTTTGAGCATTGGATTGTGACACTGGAGACCAGCGTTCAAACTCTGCTCAGCCATGGAAACCCACTGGGTGACCTTGGACAAGTCACAATCTCTCAGCCTCAGAGGAAGGACATGAAACAAAACACCTCACTTTGAACAAACTTTGCCAATAAAACCACATGATATGTTTGCCTCAGGTTTGCCATAAACTGGAAATGACTAGAAGATACACAATTAACAACAACAGTTCTTTATCTTTGTGGAACAGGAAGGTTTCTGTGATGAACAGGACTTCATGGCAGAGAATGTGAGAGCACCCCAAAGGTGAAAATGTTTCTTAGGTGGGGAGCTTCCAGGAGGGTTGCTGGGCAGAGCACTCCTCCACCTCCCCAAATGGAGGCTCTCTCACCCAGTGGCTTGGAGGACAAAGATGGGAGGACAAGGTGGTCATAATCCCCACCCTGCTACCGGCCCTGAAGCCCTTTGAGGAAGGCCATGCGCGAGCCCAAAGAAACTAGGGATGCCAGTGCACAATCTCCTGGGATTCCATCTTCCTCTTGCATCTCACAGTCCCAAATGGCAAAGGGTCTGTGCCACTGACTTCTCGGAAGAGGGAAGGCTGGGATGCCAAGCTCCCAACCGCCAAAGATGTCTTGATGTCCAGTGGCACCCGATGGCTGACCACCGATACCTTTCACAGCCTCATTTGAGCAGCACTGGCTCAGCACTAGTTCAAAAGATGGTCAGTGGCATTTCCAGAGCAGGGCACAATGCCAAAGGTCTCTATCCCTGAAGAATGTGTCCTCTTCTCGCATTGCCTTCCTGGGAAGCTGTTCCATCTGGGAGGAACCTTTGTTGGTCAACAGATTTGGCTCCTGCTGATGACGCCACAAGAGAAGATGAGGGGGCACCCTTTGCTTCTTAGGCAATGCTGGGTTTGAGTCATGGAGCTATTTATAACCCTTTCGATGGGCAAAACAAACAGTGCCTGTGTCCAAGCACCACACATGTGATTGCCCATGCCCATCTGCTGTAGGACAGACAGCACCCAAAACAGGTCCCTCACTGGGGTGGGTTTTGTTTGACTTGGGAGCCTGACCGATCACTGGAAAATTCCCTCAACAAAGACTGGCAGAGGTCCTGGTCTTGTTATTTAAGCTTCCTTTGCAGCATGGGAGGGGTGACAGGAGCCTTTGGGAGCTGACACCCATTAATAAATGGCTGGGTGGGGGACCAGGTCTATAAATCCCAAAACCTGTGCACATCTTTAGCGTGCAGGAGATCCTAGTTTCAGTCCCAGGCTCTCTGGTTCTAAGCAATCTGGTTGGAGTGACTTTTTCTGCCTTGAGACCCGACAAAGACACCGCTGCAAGTCCAGGCAGACATCGCTCAGCACTCTCTCAGTCTTCTCTTCCGCACACGGTGGATCCTAGAGCTCCCATCTGTAAGAGCAAAGTTCAGCCAGGTGGGTCCAGGGCTTTTCAACATCTGCACCTTCTGGACAGCCCTCTTCACTAAGCTAGCACTTGGCAAGTTCGCTTGCATGTGAAGGAACAGAATAAAGTCAAGAAAGCCAGAACCATCTATGACTGCTTCAAGAAAGAAGCAACTGCTTTGTGCACTGTGTGTGGGGACGGAGAAAGAGAACGAGAGAAAGCAAGCAAGTGTGGAGGCTCCACATTTCCAAAGAGAAGGAAAACTCTTGTTAGACACACAGTGAAATTCCCCCTTCCTTAAGAGGCTGACATGACAGTGGACTTCTGCAAATTCCTCTCATGCTGATGTGAAACTCAACAGGAAGAAGGAAAAATGTCTCTTCAGGCTCCCAATGGTCACGCTGCAGCTGAAAGAAAGAAACTGATTATATCAGAGGAACTTTGGGTTCTTTTCTTCATTTCTTCCCTCTTGTTTTCTGTTCCTTCTCCTGGTGGCCCTCAGGTCCAGCTCTATTGCCTCTGGAGAGTGGTGGCTTTTATCTATCTGCATGTGCTGCCATTGACAGACAGATCAGCCCCGCTCGCTCCTCTGCTGCTGTCTGGACGCTGCCATTTGCCTTCTTTCTGGCAAGATGTCCTGCTTGCCTAGAACAACCAAGAAACGACAAGACCCCCCCCCCTTCCCTCCCTTCGGGGCTCCAGCAGCAGCTCTCCTCTTAACAAGGTGCCCAACCTGGTCTTACTGCTCAAAATGCAACGGGTCACTTTCCCCCCAGTTCCTGGCAGCCACCAAACACAGATGTGCCATTTGTGGAAACTCTGCTTTGTGCAGCTGACAAAAAGTTGGCAAAAGAGGAAGGCTTAATACCTTCCAAGCACAAAATGGTCAGAGCATTCGGGCTCAGCAATCCATGACTCAACTTCTTCAGGGGATTCTAAGTCTTCCTCATTTACTAACTTTGCTTCCAGTCAATATTCACCAGTAAAAGCTGGACCTAAGGAACAGAACAAGCCACTGCAATGTACTGATGAGTAATTCTGGAATACATATTTGGCCCGAGGCATCCTGGGTGGAGGATGTGGCCCTCGCCTGATGTCCAAGGTGCGGCCTGAGGCTTTTCGGACAGAGAGGGCTTCTCCCTGAACAATGAGCCCTGGATGGGACTCTGGAAGCTCAGGTCGCACAACCACACTTGAGGGAAGGCCAGTTGCAGAAATAAGTGGGTGCATCTAGGGCTAGCTTGGGTTTTCTTTTTTAAAAAAATTCATTATAATTCAATAAAACCAGCTACCCTTTGGGTCTCCTGGACTGTCTTGTGACTGACCCTGGCCTAGCACTGCCTCTGGGCTCTGCCTTTGGCATGATTCTTGGCTGGAAACCCAAGCCCCTGTTTGGACCATCATGACCTCCAAGTGCCTTGAAAAGACCTTGTTTCCCTGCCCTTTCTGGAACCAGGGGAGCACCAGGTAAAAACCTCTTTATTCTCCCAGGAATCTTAATTTTTTCAGCCTTTTCATACAATGCCCCCCCTCCCACCCCCATGTTTGAAGCTACTGGTTTTATTTCTTTGATACTATAGTGGCTGAATTCACAATTTTAACACTTGTACTCTTTACCACCAAGAGAATGCTGTGGAAAAGTGATACAAAACGTTAATGTGCAGTCAATACACATGGCTTCTAGAATGACACAAAGCTCTCCTTAGTGCATTAAAGAGTATCGATATTGTAAACTTAAAGCAGCTTTGAAATATTTTGTTTACTAACTGTCTCAGAAACATGACTAAACCACTTGTAAAATATCCTTTAAGCAGTCCACGCAATCCTGAGGCCTGCATTTCTATGAAGGCACAGTTCCCATGATCCTTGTCCTGAACTCACCAAATAATTGCCTGTGTGTGATCTACCAAGGAGAAGGCAAAAGCAGGACTCTCCTCTCCTCTCCTCTCCTCGGGAAGTCCTCCAAGTTGTCCTCCTGTCTTACGCCTGCACTCCTGAGCCACGAAAGAGTGGCCAACACTTGCCTCTCCTGGAGGAGCGCGTGGCATCCCAAAACACAAAGCTGTGCATCATATGATCCCACTGTGATAAATCTGGGATTCTTGTGAGAAAAACCTACCGGACAAGAATTTCCGGAAGGGCCTCTAGAAAACCTGGGAAAGGATTTCTGTAACTAGACCAGAGCTGCTTTGGATGATGGTTTCCACAACCCCTGGGCATTGGCCATGCCGGCTGGGGCTTTTGGGAACCGACATCCTGCAGTGACCAGGCTCAGGGAAATAGTTTCCCCTCGGCCTCCCCTCTCTGTCTTATCAGCTCCATCTGCTCTGAACACAACTGAAAATGCAATACCTAAAATGCAGTACTGTATGTTGTCAATGTAACACAATGTTAAGTATTAGTCTTACGTGCGTCTTGTGTGCCTTCAAGTCTTTTCTGACCCATGGTGTCCCTATCATGGGGTGGGGTTTTTGGGGGGGGGTTGGCAAGATTTGTCTAGAAGAACTTTGCCACTGCCACTCTCTGAGGCTAAGAGAGTGTGACTTGCCCAAGGCCACCCAGTGGGTTTCCATGGCTGAGCCGGCCAGGATTCGAACCCTGGTCTCCCAGTGTCCTAGTCCAACGCTAAAACCACTACGCCACGCTTATGTACTAATCATTTACTTACAAGGTGCTTAATGTTGAGCATCCCAAAACTACAAAAGGAACTTTTTTTCGGGGGGGGGGGGGAGAAGCAGGATGTGTCCCAAAGAGCATGGTGTGTGTGTGTGTGTGTGTGTGTGAGAGAGAGAGAGAGCATTTGTACCCATCCAAATTCCCCCCCCCCCCTTGCGATGGGCAGGTGCGTGAGTACAGCCTCCTCAGTCTTGCTCTCTCTGCTAAAACTGTCCATTTCCAGCCTCCTTAAAGCTATTTCAGCAACTGCCGTGGGGCCTTTCTTTGTGTTCGTAGCCCACCTGAGGGAGGCACACCTGCCCATAGCCACCAAGGTCCCACATGCCCTTGGGCCAGGGAGGACTCGGAGTCTCTCTCTCTCAGACCGCCCTACCTTGCAGGATTGTTGTGAGGGAAAAGAAGAAGAAGAAGAAGAAGAAGAAGGGGGGGGGTCAGAGAGTGGTCCTTGGTGAGTTTCAGGAAAGAAACAATGGGAGCCAATGGGAGCCAACGCGAAGCCCAAGCCCAGGTAGCCTCAGAAGGACAGGTGTATTCCACAGCATTCCCTTTGAGCTCTCAGAGGGAAGGCATTCATAACAGACAGAATACGGAGAAAAAAACCAGCATCGCTCCAGCCTCCCTTATCCAGGATTCTGAAATGCTCCAAAATCCCAAACTGTCAAATAGTCACACCTTTGCTTTCCGGTGGTTGTTTCATGCCCATATAAAATTAAAGGCATATACAGAACATAAACGAATTTCATGCTTAAGGCTTAGACCCCCATCTCTAAGCTCTCTCATTATGTATATACAGATATTCCAAAATCCAAGACACCTCTGTCCCAAGGGAGCAAATAAGGGAGCCTCCACCTGGAGTAACACCATCAATCAATCAATGGGACAGCCTGGCTTGGCCATGGAAACCCACTGGGTGTCTTTGGGCAAGTCACACTCTCTCAGCCTTTCTCAGAGGATGGCAATGGCAAAGCCCCTCTGAAGAAACTTGCCAAGAAACCCCTGTGGCAGGTTTTGCCTTGGATGGAAACGACTCAAAGGCAGACAATGCACACAAATGGAGCGAGATCTATAGCTATCCAGATTGAGACCGCTTTACCTGCCCTGGCTCAACGCTAGGGAATTCTGGGAACTGTACTTTTGTGAGATATTTATTGAGCCTTCTCTTCTGTCAGAGAGAGCTCCCAGGATTCCATAGCACTGAACCATGGCAGTTAAGGATCACTTCTGCAGTGAGCACGGCAAGCCCCTGGTACCGAAATCAGCAGCAATATTGGGTTTCATTGGGGTCAGCCATTTCAGTGGGGCTGCTCTTGGCCCGACTCAGCCTGGATCCAGGCCATCATTCCTTGGCTCCTGGTGACAGAAGATGACGGCCAAGAGGCAACGAAGGTGTGGATTCTGGGTCCTGCGGAGAGAGAGGCCCTGTGTGTTGTGGATGGGGAACGGAGGAGTGGGAAGGAAGGAAGGAAGGAAGGAAGGAAGGAAGGAAGGAAGGAGAGAGGGAAATTGAGGGGCAGGAATGGGGAGCCATGCGGAGGTTCCGGGGAGAGTGGGAAGGGAAGGACAAGGGGAATGGGGAGAGAGAGAGAGAGAGAGAGAGAGGCAGTGCCCCCTTTTGCCGGGGGAAGGCTCCCCAAAATAAGTAATAAAGAAGGGCCATTGGGGGCGAGATTTGAGGAGACCCGGGAGAGGTCCTGATCTCCTTTTTGGCTGACCGACCTTCTTGACGGAGAGGGAGATGTTTTCCAGGATGCGGTCCTTGACCTGTCCGGGGGGCTCCATGGCCACGGCCTCCGCCGCCGCCGCCGCTTCTCCTCGGTCCTCCCCTTCCCCGCCGGACCTCGTCCTCCGGCTCCGGCTCCTCCTCCTCCGGCCGCACGGACCCCGAGGCCCACGCCACCGACCCCGCTTCTCCCCGGGGCCCTCCGTCCTGAGCGGATCTGGAGCCAAAGCCAAGGCCAAAGCCAAAGCCCAATGTCCCCTTAGGAGGAGGAAGAGGAGGAGGAGGAAGGCGGCGGAGTCACGGCGGGCGAAGGAGAAGCATCTCCTCCTCCTCCTCCTCCTCCTCGTGACGGACAGCGCCCAGGAAGAGGCGGAGGAGGAGAAGGCCAGCCTTCCCAGTTAGGCCTTAGGGCTACGGACTACAACCCCCAGCAGCCTTTGCGCGCGCAAAGGAGGCTGGGGGTTGTAGTCCCCTCTCCCCGAGGGAACGTCAAATGAGCCAAGACATGCATTTTTTAATAAATAAATAAATAAATAAATGGGTTAAAAACAAAATAAATGGGTTATGTAATATATATATATTTTAAGAAATGGGACAATGGGGGAGAGAGGCAAGAAGCTGCAATTTTGGGGGTTTATTTTGAGGAGATTTTTTTGGAGGCGGGGGGAAGGGGGCGGAATATTTGGGAGAAGAACCCCTCTAACGGTTCAAAGAAATGCCGCCAAAGAAATGTTGTTTTAAAATTTACTTGATTTAATATTGTTTTAAGGGGGGGTGGGGGGTTACTGTATATATATGTTTTATTGATGTACTCATTCTTAATTGTAAGCCGCCCAGATTGATATTTCAGAGGGCGGGGTATAAATAAATTTTATTATTATTATTATTATTATTATTATTAAGAGAAGGCGGGAGGTCAGTCGGTTAAAAGCTGATCGAGTAGCCCTCTGGCCGTTTCAAACAGCTAAGAGCCAACATGGTCAAATGTGAGGAAATGCAATGCGTAAAATACAGGGCAGAAATGGTTGTAACCAACCTGCAACAGATACAGGGTTGGATGCTTTGTTTGGAATTTAATTCACATGTTTGTGTTAAGATAATGCCATTTGTTCTGTGCGAGCTAAAAGGTACCTAAAAATTAGATAGATAGATAGATGCTGGCCTTCACTATAAATGACCCGAGTCCCTCACAACAACCCTGTGAGGCTGGCCTCCCTGTCCTTCCTCTGCTTCCATTCCCCTCACAACAGCCCTGCGAGGTAGGCCACATGTCCCAGCCAACGTCGATTCCTAGGCAAACCCCAATTACGGGAAGGATTTCTGTGCAGAAAATGCCTTTTTGTTTGCAAAACAACGGGGTGTAGATTTTGTGCAGAGTAAATCCCAAACTGCAAAGGTTCTCGTCAGTCTGGGATTCTTCTTGGCAGTGTTTTTTTAAACATTTGAAAAACACATTTTTTAAAAAAATATATCTTCTGGCCATTTTCAAATATTCTTTCCATCCCTACAAGGTATAGATAAAGTTTTCAAGAATTTAAATACAAAACAAGTGAGGAATAATTTTAAACAAGTCTAAATGCTTATTAAACAATTTGGCACTTTTTGGCATTTTAAAACCCATACAGATTTGAGTAAGATTGTTTAAGAGGCTAGGCCTACAATTGAGCAAAATAATCAGGATATTCCTCTATTTGCTAATAATACATTCAAGATTAAACTTGACCCGAATGAGATGCAGGCCTTGACTATGTTTGTTGCTCCAATGGTATTTATACATGGTCCTGATATTTCTTTCTCCCTGTGGATGAAGGATGTTCCAAGATGGAGGCGTTCGCTACAAGCCCAAACAGGCGCCTTGCTGCCCCGCGTGGCTGGCCCAGTTTGCCCAGTGGGCGAAACCAGTCTTCCCACCACACCTGCAGAGCCTCCCTCACACAACCAACCGGTCTCACTACTTTGCTGGCAGGGCAGGCAGGGAAAGGGAGAGAGTTAAGAAAAGGATGAATTAAGCAGAAAGCCTCATTCTCCTGCCGTCTGCTTGGACTTCTAGGGACGGAACTGGACTGGACCTCATCAGAAGCCTGGCCTGGGGGCAGTTTCCAACACGGGGGACCCTTGCACAGAAAGCAAAGTAGTTGGAAGGGACCCCAAGGGCCTTTCAGTCCAACCCCATTCTGCCGTGCAGGAACTCACAATCAGAGCACCCCCATTGATATCCAGCCTCTGTTTAAAAACCTCCAAAGGCGGAGGCTCCACTACTCTCCAAGGCTGTTGAACAGCTCTTTTTGCCAGAAAGTTCCTCCTGATGCTGAGGTGGAATCTCTTTTCTTGTCGGTTGAACCCATTGCTCTGGAGCAGCAGAAAACAAGCTTGCTCCAGCCTCAACATGACATTGCTTCCAATACTTATTCAGGGCTATGATAACCACCCTTTAACCTTCTCTTCTCTAGGCTAAACATCCCCAGTTCCCTAAATCTTTCCTCCTCGGGCTTCATGGTTTCCAGACCCTTCACCATTTTGGTCATCCTCCTGCACTATGACTTCCCTCCATCTAGACACTATATTTCTATTGATACAGCCTAGGATCACATTGGCCGTTTTAGCTGCTGCATCACACTGTTGACTCATGTCCAACTCTGGAGGATTAATGGGGCTGTGGCTGAGAGCAGACTGGGAAAGTGTGCCCTGTGCTGAGGCTACCTGTAACCTTGGCCTCATCCGCACAGGGCAAGCCTTCCCAGTCTCTCTCAGCCACAGCTCCCTTAATCCTCCAGGCAGCTAGTGCAGAGCTGATAGACAATGTCTCTGCATCCATAAAGAAAGGCATGGCACTCAACAGAGTTGGGCAAAATGAACCCAAGTGCCATTAGCCAAACACTGAAACATCTCTTCCTCACCCATGGCTAGCAATGCCTTGAAGCCGCCAAGCCTCTTTCCCTAGTTGTGAGCCACTTGTTCCTGTGCAAAAACATTACCACACGATCTCTGTGAGAAAAATCTTATTTTATTTTTTAAATGTTTACACATCTCTCTTCCCCCCCCCCTTTCTATTGAGAAACAATCCTCCAATTCTTAAGTAAAGCCTTTAATAACACAGTGCTTCTCGAGTCATTATGTGATGTGGGAGAACACATCCTCCCGAACGCACCAGAACCAATGCCATACTTGTCCCTTTCGCTTGTAAATGTGTTTCTTTTCCCTGGAAACTCCAAGAACCGACAGGCGACAGATACCTCAAGGTCCAGCCCTGGTCCCTAGGCCACCATTTTGTGTAGCATTGCTTTAGTACACCTTCGGTAGTCTAGTACTTGAGTGTTTGTTAGGCCTGGAATGCCTCTTTAAACCCAAATATTAGAACCTCATATTGTTATGTGCTTTCAGATGAACTCTGGTTTATGGAATAGGTCTGGTGAAATTTATTCCGAGATTTACCTTTACTTTTATCTTGAGGGCAGCTTGCCTAAAATCACCCCCTCAGTTTCTAGACCTGGATAAAAGATTGAGACCCAGACTGACTTCTGAAAGGTGGCTCACAGAAGGAAACCAATTAAACTCTCTCTACAACCCATTATTAGACCTCTATTAGGATTAAACCACCACTTCATGAAATGTGCACTTTCCAGACAGAACCATGTTGATTGAGCCTATTGTATTTTCCATAGAGGTATATGAGAAAGGAGTGGCAGGCAACCCTTATAGAAAGATCATGTACAAAGTTGGCCACTTTTATTCCTTTTGCTGCCCACCAGATGTGGAAATGTAAGTTTTTGAACCATGGCTTGACACCAAATGTAGGAAATCAGTTTTGTTATGTCCAGTTAAACTGGTAGATAAAACTCATTTTGTGAACTCCTCTTTTGCCCCACTGACATTAGAAAACCCTTTAAGACAGCGCTGCTCAAGTTATGTGAATACATTTTTGTCTGCTAGTGTGTGTGAGATGAACCAAGACCATATCTGTATCTTTTGGTAACCATTGTGTCTTTTATTTCCAGGAAACTCTCCAAGAACCAAGAGAGAGAAGCCTCAAGGCCCAGCCCTGGTCCCCAGGCCACCATTAAGGTAGTGTTCATTACTTTTATACACCTTCAGTGTTACAGCAATTGAGTGTGTTAGGCCTCTTGAAACAAACATAAAACACATTAGAACCTCATAATATATGTTGTCATGGTTGTTATTATGTGCTTTCACATGAATTCTGATTTATGGAGAGATTTATTCAGAGATTTACCTCTACCTTCCTCTCAGAAATCAGGCCTTGGTCAGATTGAAACCCAAAACCAAACACAAAAAACCCATTGTACCACACTTTGTAATGCTAGAGAAAAGTGTCATCAGTTGTGTAGTGATCCAAGTACAAACCTATTAATGCATGACCATTATCCCTCTAAATATGCCACCTCATGTTTGACCTAATAAATGCACTGTATTTTCCATATCAGTTTATGAGAACAGAGTGGCAGGACATTCTTATAGAAAGAACACTGGCCATCTTTATTATCCCTTTTGTGGGAGTTTTTAAACCTTGGCATGATACCAAATTCCTGTATAGAGTGCTGCTTAAGCACTTTCTCCCTTTATTGTGCCAAGAAGACCATAGTTGTTGTACCTTGTGGTTGTGATTGTGCTTTTCTTTCCTGGAAACTCCCTCAAGCACCAACAGACCACCATTTTGAGTAACATTCATTGCTTTGGTACACCTTCAATCTTAGAGCAGAGCAATCGACTGACTGTGCGTTAGGCTTGTGATACCTCTTTAAAGCTATGCATATTAGAACCTTATAACCTGGTTTATGACTTGGCAAGATTTATTCAGAGATTCCCCTTTCCCTGAGGGCAACTTGCCCAAAATCACCCACTCAAGTTTTCAGGCCTGGACAGGAGTCTGAAACGCAGACTTTCAAAGTCATCACACACAAAAACCATTGTGCCACACTTTGTAATGCCAGAGGAAAAGCACATCAGGAGTATAGGGGGGCCCAGTTTTAGAAGCTGTTAATGTATGACAATTATTCCCTAAATAACATGCCAGCTCATGTTTGATCCCATCCTACTCACAAGACTCAAGAAAGACACAGAACACTGGGTTGGAACTATATTATTTCCCTCCCCTAAATAATGTATGAACATTATACCTTAAATAATACATCACTTAATATTTGAACCCATACTACTGACAAGACTCAAGGAGGACATCCTGATTTCAGCAATTTTGCACCTAGAAGGCTTTCAGTAATTTTTTAATTACTTACAATTATCTCATCTTTTCTTCTGCCTCCAATCATTTCATCTTTTTCTGCCTTCAGCCATTTCAGATTTTCTTCCACCTGCTTCCCAGAGTCTCAGGCTGAGCTGTTCCCATCTTTTCTGCCTTCAAGGGTTCCAGCTTTCCTTCTGCCTCCTTCCAAGCATATACCTTCAGTTTCAGTTTCTCCTGCCTTTGGCTTTTCTTCTGCCTTCAGTGATTTCAGCTCTTATGCTTTCCTTCCATCTTCTCCCTACAATGATTTCAGCTCTTATGCCTTCAGTGATTTCAGCTCTTAGGCTTTGAGTGATTTCAGCTCTTATGCTTTCCTTCCATCTTCTCCCTACAGTGATTTCAGGTCTTAGGCTTTCTTCCCATCTTCTACATTCAGTGATTTCAGGTCTTTCTCTTCTTGTCCTCTTGGCAGCTCAGCTCCAAATGGCCTCTGGCAGGTTTGGGGGTCCCTTTTATACACTCCCAGCCCAGACCCTTCAGCCAATGACCACAAGTCCCCAAAAATCAGCCCAAACATTGGTCCATGGCTATGAACCAATAAGAGCCAGCAGAATGGTGATTAAACAGCCAATGAAAAGTTGTCCTCTTTGAATCCCCCTCAGCCATATAAATGTGGACAAGAGTTTGACTAAAGCAGTCCAATATGTCAGATAATGATTCCCAGCATCCCCAACCACAATGGCCCCTGTCCATGGTGGATGGGGATGATGGGGGTCGTAATCCAACACATTGAGGAGTGCTGGAATGTGGAAGGCTGCCCTAAGTTTTATTTGGCAACAGCTCCTTTTATAAAAATGTGATGGCTTCACTGTCAAGAGTAGGCCTCATTTCTACAAAGTCACTTCGCATCAGCCTGAGGGAAACTTTAACCCTCAGGCAATTTTTATCACTGTAGCAAGGCCTAACATTCACAACACACCTATTTATACCTTTTATATCATGTTTCAGACAACTTTTATCTCAGGATTTTTAGGGTCTGCACAGCAATGTGATAGGAATAAAGAAAATCAAGGCACAAGCCCACAAATGAAGTATAGACAGTGATATAAAGAATAAAAAATAGGAATGGGGCACAAAGAAAGCCAAAGTGGTGACAAAAGGCAAGGCACGTGAAGAATAATAAAGAAGGAAGGGAGAGTCAAGGAAACCTGACTTCCAGTTTAAGTCAAATCAGGAAAATATTGACCACTAGCCGACATCTTAACCTTCTCTGGACGTATCTTGCCAAGAAAACACCATTAAAAGTTTGCCTTAAGAATAGGCCTCATTTATACAAAGTAACTTGGCCTCAGTCTGAGGGAAACTTTAAACCTCTGGGGCGATTTTTCTCATTGTAGCAAGGCCTAACTTTCACGACATACTTATTTATATATTTTATATTATGTTCTGGACAACTTTTACCTCAGGATTTTGAGGTTCTCCACAGCAATGTGACAGAAATAAACAAAGCTAATGTTCAAACCCCTCAATGAAGTATATATAGAATAAAAGAGGGAATGGGGCTGAAAGAAAGCCAGAGAGGTATGCTGCCTCAGAGTATGGTGGGTCTCCTTCTTTGGAGGCTTTTAAACAGAGGCTGGATGGCCATCTCTCAGAAGTGCTTTGGTTTTGTGTGTATTCCTGCATGGCGGAAGAAAGGGGTTGGACTGGATGACCTTGGGTTCCCTTCCAACTCTTATGATTCTATAAGCATAACTTATTTGTCAAGTAGAGGACAACTTCCCATGAAAAGTGCTGGAAGTCTGATTATCCCTTGTTCTGTCAAGAGCATTCATGGAAAAGAGAAAGCAGAGGCCTTGATAAATGCTTGCTTCCCATTAAAGCGGGCATCGTCTTTCTAAAGACATCTTATAGTGGCGACAGTGTCACAGTTAATATGGCCAAATCGTACCCATCCCTGGCAGGATGAAAAAGCAAAATTCTTCAAGAGGGAGAACTTGTATTTCATTTCTGTAATGTTAAAACAAATCCTAGTGCTCACCACACCACCCAAAAATGGATGAAAAATGTAACTCGGTTAAGACCCCCCACCGGTTTCACTTCCACCAATGGTTCCCAAACTTTGGGCCTCCAGATGTTTTGAACTTCAAGTCCCAGAAGCCCCAGCCAGCTTGGTCAACTGTCAGGAATTCTGGGAGCTGAAGTCCAAAATATCTGGAGAAACAACGTTTGGGAATTACTGACTTAGACGTTGATGTGAGCCAGTTTAGAACCCTGACTTCTCCATACAGAATCGTGCTGGGAGGGAGATTGCTTTTGGACTACACCTTCCACAATCGCCATGGATGAGGGATTATGTGAACTGTAGTCCAAAAAGCCAACTTTCTAGGGTCTACAGAGACTGCAGGACCAACATTTCTAGGGTCAAAACCAGACATGATAAGGAACCTAGTCTGTCCTTCAAAGTAGGAGATTGCAAAATACAACTGGCCCTCTACATTTGTGGTTTTGACTTTTGTGGATTTGATTATTTCTGGTTTTGATTAATATGTCCTCTCTAGAAATCTCTAGGTCCGCAAATGCAACTCTGCCAGAGGTTGGCCATAGAGTTGTGCTCAAGAACCTAGAAGTTCCTAGAGAAAACACCTCTCTAGGCATGTGTAGGTCCTTCAGCATGATTCTAGGATCAAATTCTGGCAGACGTTGACCACAGAATTGCGCTGGAGGACCTGGAGATTCCTAGAGAGTTATTCTAGCTTTGTTGCACTGTTCCCCTCCACTGAGAACTCGATTTCCCGGCTGCAGTGTAAACAGAGCAAAGGGCAGCAAGGGGAAAGATTACTCAGCTAAATACATGAAGCGCAGACCAGTCAAAATGGCACACCACTGAGTGTTTAAATCTGACTCTTTCTTGGTTAATGCCATGATAAACCATCTTGGGATTTTGTAGCGCCTAAAGTGACTAAACGTATAAAGCTGCAAATGCACATAAAGAGCACACACTAGATTAACCAGAATTTCCATGCATGCCTTTCTAATGGGATTTTGATACCAAGCCACCACAGGATGGGATTCCTCCTGAAAAAGGCAGCCTTTCTCCTTAGAAGGGGAGAAAAAGTTGTGCAAACTAACTCCAAAGGGCCAGGGAATCAAAATATTCCACCACTGTATGACTGGCTGACTTATGTCTCTTAGCCCCCCATGCGAGTCCTCCCCTTATCCCTTCCTGGAAAACCTCACACATCGCAGGAGGGTTTGTGCATCTTGCAAAACAGCCAGAGGCATGAAATGCACAAGTGTGCTACCAAGTCTGATTCAGCTCTGGGTTCAGTGCCATTCCTGCACCCAAGCCTAAGTCTAAGAGTTTGCCAACAATGCAGATTAATCTCAAAGTCACAAAGCGCAACACCCAGGAGCCATGTTGTGACAGGCCGGCTGTATTGCTTTGCATCACAATTGGCTGCAAGAGCGGGGTGACAACTGTGTGGCTCTCCATGTGTTGTTGGACTTCAACCCTCAGCATTCTTCACCCTGGCTATGCTAACTAATGGGATTTGCAGTCAGCACATTCAGAGAGCTGCACAATCCCCACACCTACTGCAGTGGCTCTCTCAAGAGGGCCCACTAACCTGATGAGGAAAGTGCACCAGGTATTTAAATAAAGACTCTTTATTCCACTATACATGGCCTTAATAATAATCATCATAATAAAAGCTAGTGAATTGATACAATACCAGTATTTTTGCTTCTTTAAAAAGGCCCAAATTCAACAAGGGAAAAACAGACAGATGATACTTTGGTTGAAAATAAATGATCTGTTTTCCTTACCCCACCCCTTCTAAAAATAAAAAATAAGAGTACGGCTCATTCATCCAAGCAAGGAGCTTGCTTCTATGCAGTCAAGGTACGTTTGTTTGTTTGTTTGTTTAAAGAAAGTACAGACCAGCAGTCAGGCAGATGCTTTCTTGTGGTTACGTAGGAACTACAATATTCTTGGCAAGTAGAATCAGGATGGCCAGGTCTGCGTTTCCGCCCGCGTGCTCTAAGGCCTCTCTGGCTTCCTGGGGGGTGAAGCCAGCCCCCACAATCTGATCAATGTCCGCAGCAGGGAAAATGGGGAGCCGAGGAGCCGCTGGACTGGGTGAGGCAACTGGTGGAGATGACAACAGCTCAGCCGGTGTATCCGGAGGGCTCTGGAGAGCAGTGCAGGGGATGTTGGGTGCTCCAGTTTCTTCTGGGAGAGAAGTCTGGGTGTTCTGAGGTGCATCCTGAGCATCTGAGAGACTGTAGGGTAGATGTTGGCTCTCTTCTGAAATTCCGGTGCTAAGAACCTGGTCAGAGAATACACACTGGGATGAGGATGTGCAGCATTCACCACTCCAAAGCTGCTCCAGAGTGGTTGACGAACTCAAAAACGCTGAAGATTCTTGAACAATCTGTGCCTTCTGCTCACAGCTCTCAGCCGACTGGTGCATTTCCCGCATGTCAATGCTCTCCATTCCAGCCGTGAATGTTTGCGTCCCTGCCAATGCCTCGACACCCACATGTTCAGGAAAGGAGACTCCTGCATCTTGGTTATCTAGATGGGTACATTCACGTTCCTCTGGAGAAACCTCATTGTCTGCAGCTTGCACTTCTGGAACAGCTGCCAACGGGGGGCTGACCTCATGCGGAGAAATGGCGAAATCCTGTTTAGAATTGACAATCAGGAGCTGGTGGAGCTCTTTCAAGGCAGAGGTGAGAGAGATGCATGGATCTTCCACCTGCTCACTCAGCTGTCCTCCAGATGCAGATGCTGCCGCGGAAAGGCTGACTGCAGCTGATTCAAAGCCTATACTTCCAGGTGGCATCAGATCACTCACTGGAGGTAAAGGAGAGCCACGCTTTGACAGTTCCACCTCCATTATGGAGCACCGTGAGTTTGTATCCGTGGATGAGGCATTAGGCTTATCTGAAGGGTCACCAGCAGCAACGAGACACCCCTCTGCAGCATCTGCTTCCATGGAGGTTTCACTCCCACAGCGTGTGTATGCAGCATGTTCTGGCCTCCTTTCCTCCTGAGAGGAAAGCCCCATCTCTCCTTCCTCCATGCTTCCTCTTCCCTCAGAAATGGCATCACTCCGGCTTGGCTCTGCATTAGCAGCCTTTGGGCACAGACGTTCCTCGGCATTGGGCGCATTATGTTCTTTTTGAAACAGTTCATTTCCAGGTTTTTCACATGTCTTGAGATCTAAGTGAAGCTCATGCACTGGATCCCTTTCGGCATGCTCCAGAAGGAAGGGCCCAACCAGTTCTTTCATCTGTTTGTTGGATGAGCTGCTTCTTCCTTCAACAAGAGGCTCTAGACTAAGAAGCTCCTCTTCAACATTTGGTTTTTGTAGACCAAAGCAAGCAGCTGGCTTTCCAGAGGTGGTCTGTGAAGGAATAGTTGGACTGTGGGAGGATTCCATTCCATTTTTTCCAGCTGGAGCAGGATGGACATTGGCAGAAGCAATGGGATCAGAAAAAACTGGCAGAGGCAGATCTCCACTTTTCAGCGTTACTGAACATTCAGGAAGAGAATCCTCAGACTTTACAGCTCTATGATTAACAGTCTCAGCCTGACTGCTCCTGCGAGAACAAACTGAAGGAGCAGAGATTGAACGATCAAGTATTCGGCTTCTAGGGTTATTGGCCTTTGGGCCAATCTCTTGATAACGGACTGGACGTTTGAATCCATCTGACGTTGGTAACGATGGTGTTTCTAGTGAGGTAGTTTCTTTTTCACTATTCTCTGTACACAGGGAAGAAGAGAGAGAAAGAAGGTGTAAGACCCTGGTTACATTTGAAGAACATTTTAACTTTTATCAGGGAAAGGAGAGTTAAAGAGCTCATCTGCTAAAGCCACAGGAGAGACAGGGATGGACTTGGGGGGCTAGTTGCCAAGATTCCTCCTTTCACTGACCCCTTGATGGGGTGGGAGAGGTGGCAAGAGTTCATCCATCTTAGCTGTCTTAGTTGGGACAGATGGCTGTTTCTTTCTGACCCTCCCTGGAAGCCATTCCACTGGACCCTCAAACAACTGTCTGAAGGACTTTGTACCTACTTTCTACTTCCCTTTCTGTTATTCATCACTCCCTCTCTCTCCTGTTTCACATCTACATGACTGTTCAATGTGTTGGCCACTTTACCAGGAAGACAATAGAAAATAAGAATGGAGAGGAGCTACAAAACTATGGAAAGGCTTCACATTTTCCATTCCTCAAGAAAATGCAATGAGAAAAGATTCATGGTGGAAAAAAAATAATGTTTCAAGAGTAGGCTATAAATATTTTAACTGTACATTTTCCCCACCTCCCAGGACAAGAGGGAAGGCAGGGGCTCAATTTAAAGCAGTCTGTCCATAGGCTCTTGCATTAAAACACTGATACTGTCTTTCAAGGCTGTTGTAGGAATCGATTTTTGCTGAGCTAAATGCTGAGCAGCTGGCAATCCTGTTAGCTCAAACCAAATCTTGCTAGCATGTTAATGGCATTCTCATGTGCTGCAGCGTGAGATTAATCTGGGCTCTTGCTCTTGTCCTCAGGGCCAAAGATCCCAGAAAGGCCAATCTAGTCAGCCGCTTAAAAGTTTCAACCTTCAGACCCTGAATCAGACACATCTACAAATGCTCAGCAATTTGTGTGCTCTCTTCTTCTGTCCTTGTCAGATGCCAGAAGAGGACACAAGGCACCGGCAGACTGCTCCACGATGACTGAATGAGATGCCCCAAGCAGGGAGTGGTTCCCTTGAACCCGCCACCCACCCCTGTCAAGGAGCACAGAGACTGGAGGAATAGCTGGCAGTACCTGGTCTGTGGCCCATTCCAGCAGCAGCAAACCCACATTGCATGCATCAAGGCTTCTGGCGTTCTGTTTGGATTAGGAGACAAACACACCAAACTTGGGTTAGCACACACACTGCACACATGCAGCTCTGGACGTGCCTGACACCCAGGATCGTCACCCGCCCACCTGCTCTGCGTTTCTTGCTTGGAAGGCAATGTCTCCTGGGCTAAGCATTTCCTCTGGAAGACGCTCTTAGGTATCCTCATCTCCTCACTGCGTGTGCTGGAAAGCTTTTGCTCTCTGGCTGAGATCTGATCTGGATTCTCTCTGCTGGAATCTCCTGCCTTTTGTAGTTCTCAACTACTGCTGACTTTCTGTGCTGCTCCCTGCCCCCTTTTTTACAACTCTTCTCAAGATTGCCAAATGGGAGGCAGACCAGCTCCAAGGAGAGCCTTGAATCAAGGACTTTGAATTGAACTTTCAGGCTATCAGCTATGTTGTGTGAAGGCAGGGGCATTCCAATAGGATGGGAAGTCAACTGTCTGCTCTCCATACAACTCGGCACTCCTACTTCTGGGCTGGTACATCTCTCCTTGCTGCTCTTCGCAAATGAGGCACCCTTAAAGCCTTTCTCCTTTGCCTTCCTCTTGTGTGCAGACTTGTCTCTAGCTGACTGAACAGGCTCGAACACGCAGACAGGGCAGATGCCTCACCTTTCTCGCTGCACTCCCAACAGGACTACTGTATTTTCATAATCTGCAAAAATCAAGCTCTGGCAAAGTTTAAGGAGCAGGAAGGAGGAGAGCCCTGTTGCATGTTGGCTAGTTATGGGATTTGTTTCTCCCTGTTCCTTAGGCTAGAAGTCAATTCAGATGCTCACTTGCTCACTCTCTCTCTTTCCTGCAGATCGGTTATAACAGCAGTCCCCAAAGGCACATGCAACATGGATTTTCTCCTCTTCAGGTCAAAAAGCAATTGTACACGCCAAGGTCAAATCTTCACAAGATAACTGCCTGTATGTCTTAACACTGGATGCCAGCAGCATTGGTGGTGGTGTTTTTGTATGCCTTCAAACAGTTTCAGGACTTATGGCAGCCCTAAAGTGAACCTATAGCAAGCTTTGTTCAGAGAAGGTTTGCCCTGGCTTTCCTCTGAGGATGGGAGAGTGTGACTTGCTCATGGTCACCCAGTGGGTTTCCATGGCTGGGTGGAGATGTCAAGGTTGGTCTCCTGGAGTCCAAATCAACACCCAAATGACTACAACATGCTGCCTCTTCCACCATATCAGTAGGGAAGGTAAAAGAGATATGTTCCAACATAAGCCACAGCAACAGTTTCTGGATGCTGGAGCATTAGTGGAGCTAAGCAGATGAGCCTGACAGGAGGTCCTGGAAGCTCTGCACCAGGCTGAGGCACAGAGATAATGTGCACTCTGAGCAGAAGACAGAAGGGGTCACCAGTGGTGACACCACCACCTCTTCCAAGGATGATCACAAGCCCCTTGGGAAGAGGCACAAGGGAGTGTTGGGGCTTTGATGTTTCCAAAGCAAAATCCACTCAAAGGATTTCCAGAACGCCATGCTGGACCAACATTCTGCACAGCTGGGCAAATGCTGCCCTGCTCAGTATTGTATGAAAATGCCACAAGTTGGGTGTAAAAAGCACAGCTGTCACAGACATCTGGCGGCCCTGGGAACAAATCACTCCCCTGCAGTCTTGCCTGTCCATTTCTCCACCAAACTGTTTGCTTCCCAGGTGCCCTTCAGCCCATGTGTGGCTCCTGAGAGTGGCCAGGGAGGCCTGAACAAAACCACAACTAAGCTAAATCTGTTCAAACAGGTGTTTTAATGTCAGAAGATGCATACAAAGTGATTTCCATGGCATTCATTTGGCATGACTGGCATGAGCTCAGGCACCAGATCCTATAAGAGGACGCATGGGGCCCTGCGGCGGGTCGAGGATGCCGAAGACAGATGACGCGCTCTCACCCGCGGTCTCCTCTCTTCCCGCTGTCTGACTCGACCCTCGTGGAAAAATCCAGCTGCAACTGGTGTTTCCGAAGGGAAGGAGGTTGGTAAAAGACTCAACCAGCTCCACTTTATTTTAAGAGGCCAAAGTGGCCAGAGGGACTTGCTTGCTATATATGTCCTGCCTTGTAGGTGAGATGAGCCCCGGCTTAGCCTGCCAGGCACGAATGGCACCCACCTGCAGGACTGCACATGACTGCAGTGGAGACCCTAGTGTAGAAGGGTGAGCTCAAACACGGGGGTTCATGTCCCCGGGGGGAGCCCTGAAAAAACTCACTGCCTTACTGGGTTGCTGTTAAAGCTAAACCACCACTCTAAGACACGGAGACTTCAAACGTTAATGGGTTAGAGTTAAATGGAATTTAACAGATTAATCAACTCAAACAACACCCCCCAAATGGGCAATTTAAGTTTTAAAAGTTAGGTTTTTTAAACAAAAGATAAGCACTTTTAAAAAGTGGTGCCATTTTGAAGAGCTGCTCCCAATTCTTGGCCTCCAAGACATCGCCTATTGCTGTCATAACAGACTAACGTTTGGCCAAGATTCAAAGGAGGCTGCTTTTCTCTTCAGAATGACTGTTTTCATCTCACCAAGATGTAACACTGATTACAAGTCACTTGATTAGTAAACTAAGGTTTTCTCACCTGTGTGACCAACCCTACAAAGTACATGCCTTCACGGTCTAAAAGCTCTTGTTCTAGCAAGGTCCAAACCTAAGAGCCCTGAGGTTGCAACACAAGACTGAATGTGTGCAGCCAACTGTCTCTGGGTTGTTCTTTTTCTTTTTGATCGAGATCTATATTTTGCCAGTTCCTACCCCACTGCCTGAATGCATAAATCATTCATACCTGGGAGTCTCCTCCAAAGACTCAGCATATCCAGGAAACGGGCATGAAGACAATTCTAGGGTGCATCAGGTCTGCCTTTCCTCCCTGGGACTCCAAACATTCCTTGAGCATCGAGCCCACGGCCAAAGTTTGGAGAAGTTACTCTTTGGGATCCTAACTCCCTGAAACCCACAGCTGGCTTTGCTTGCGGCTGCTCCTTCCTCCTCACACAGCCCAGGGGTACCTGCTTCCTCTACGGACTTCTGCAGGGCTTCTGCCAGCTCGTGGTCTGCAATCTCCTCAGGCCGCACGTCCTCCCGCCCTGCCCCATAGGCCAGCCTCGCACACTCGGGGAGTTCCCCCTCAGGCAAGAAGGTCGTCTGAGAGCCCGTGGTACCGATCACCAGCACATTCTTCTTGAGATCTATAGAGCACTGGTGGCAGAAAGGAGCAAGACACAGAGAGGTTGATTAAAAGAAGAAAGGACTACCTCAAAAAGAGATGTGGGGGCTCAACCACCATCTGCTGTGAGGCTCCAACATATGGACAGCAGTCCTCAAGGGTGCCAAAAAAGGCACAGGCTGAGGGAACAATCTGCCCACCATCCGCCATAAACTGTTCCAGACATTGAGTTCTCTGATGGTCCTCCCATAGATGTCTCACAGAAACCATACAAGGAGTCTCAGTTGTTAATGTGAATCTCTTTTGGGATCAACCCACTGGCTAAGAAGTTGATGGTTTTGGCAACCCGAGTCTGAAAGACAGAGGAGATGCCAAAGTTCATGAAATACAACATGGTCTAGATGGCAGCATCTAGAAGAGCCCTTCCCAGGTTTTCCAAAAGGGGAGCTCTTGGCTCTCAAATGCAGAGGCACAAGGATCACAGAAAAGCACATCTGGAAAACATTCAGGAAAGAGAGCGCAAGCAGACAATGAATTTGGAGCAGCAGGAAAGGCAGGGTCTTCCTTTGTCTCTGGATCCCACCCCAAAAAAATTACAGCCCCTTTCCTTCCCAGGGGAGCCAATCAATCCAAGCAGGCATGCCTTGCCTGGGGATCTATGCCTTCCCATTCTGTCAGTTATAATTATTGCTTTCTCTCTCCCTCAACTGCTGCTCCATGATCTTCAATTAATTTCTGGGGTTCAATTAATTGCTGCTTTCTGTGGTTACTGCTTCATCATTAAGCTTGATGTATACACACTTCTTGCCAATTTACAGAAGCCAGTTGCCTTTGATCAACACGTCTTTCTTTGAAAGGAGCAAAGTGTTACTCTCTAAAAACCAAGCAATCCCATGGGCTGCCTCTCACCTGGTGCCTCTTGAGCATATCTAGCCCGAGAAGCATGTCCATGGGCTGTTCCTCCAGGATGGAGAAGGAGCACGGCAGGAAGTCCCCTTCGATCTGTACCTGAGCTGAAAGCAGATGGAAGAGGAGAAGAGGAGGCAGGAACCAAGTCAGCACCCAGAAGGCTCCCAATCCTTGGTGCAGGAGGGCTCCCCAGAGCCGGCCTGGAGGGACCCTGCAGGATGCCCACCTGGCTGCCCCAAGACCACTCACCCAGGTGCACCCTGCCAATGATCTTCTGGGTGCCCACGCCTTTGGCAATGCCTGCCCACCGCCGGTCTACCAGTCGCATGATGTTGCACCTTTCCGCACATGCTTGGCTCATGATGGTCATCTGTGCTCCTGACAGAGGAAGAATGGCTTCGTTTACAAATCCTTCCTCCCCACCCCCCATTATAAGCTCTTCAGCTGGGGCTGAGAGAAGACCAAAGGACTGATGGGAATTCCCCCACCACCACCACCCTCAATTATCCACTATGGGGAATTTCCACAATTGATTCTGGAAAATGTTTGCGTTTAAGTATAAGCTTCCTCCTTGCTTGCACACGTACATGAGTGGAAATGGCCATTAAGCATAAAATAGACCCAACCAATACAAGAAGATCCCCTGGTGGAGACAAACAAACAGACCCACATCCCTCCCTTTCACTACAGCACTATGAACCAACCAACCCATCCAGCTCCAGCTTTTCTGCTCTAAAGCCTCAGAGAAATGCTCCCAGTCACAGAAATACACCGATACTCAGCGTCGAAGAACTGAGCCAGCAAGCCTTCTGCAGGCAAGCCTTGTGCCCAGTGACTTCTCACCCCACCCACAAGTGGTTGTTGTTATATCAGCCTCACTTGGCTCTGTCTACCCAAACCTTTCCCGACCTGGTGCTTCCAAATGTGTTAGATTACAACTCCCATAAGCCCAGAGCTAAACAAGCAATTGGATGATGAGAGCAGCAGTCTGAAGCTGCCTTGTGGTAGCCAGGAGGAGAGAAATAGGGGAGCTACTGAAGAGGCGGAACCAGGAAGAAGCCTACCTGAGTCTACAAATGCCTTCACGGGGTGACCATTGACCTTGCAGTTGATGTAGAGCATCACCACCTGGCCAAAGCTCTCTGGGGCCTCCTCCATGGCAATAGTCATGTTCTCCTCGATGTTCTGTTGCCTGCAAAGCAAAAGCAAAGCAGCTTCATTTACATACCGCTTCATACCGCGCTATGGAGTGTCTAAGCGGTTTACAACTATAAGCTCATTGTCCCCCAACAGCTGGGTACTCATTTTAGCGACCTTGGAAGGATGCAGGCCTCAGTCAAGCCTGAGCCCGGATTAGTATTGAACTCGCAACCTTGTGGTCTAAGAGTGAGTGGCTGCAGTACAGGCATTTAACCACTGCACCACCAGGGCTCCTACTGTGCCAGGTCAGATTAAAAATTCCCAACGTAATACATCTCCCCCCTCATGCCCTTGAGGCTACCCTCTCCCAGGCGTGTTACCTTATGTCCTCCTCGATTTTGGCCTGAGCTTCCAGATCAAAAGGGTCAGCAGAGAAGAGGCGTATTCTCTCCTGCTCCCGACGGGCTCGGTCCTGCTGCTGTTCCACCAGCACCCGGGTAAATTTCTCTAAAACAAAAAGAAGCGCGTGCAATTAATAATTACCACCACTACCACCGATGATGGCTCTATAATATCTTTGGGTGTTCACACTCCTCTTGCAACTCTGGCCCATTTCTATTCAACATCGCTCATTCAGAATGCACTGTGCCTGTCCAGGAAGGGGTGAAGCCCACAAAGCTACCAGGCGAAGACTCCCACACTCCTGCCTCCTGCGTTGCAGCCTCCAGTAGATGCCACCTTCCCGCAAGTCACCCTGGAGAATCCCCAGACGCTAAAGCTGCCTCCATGAAAGGCTGAAAAGGCATACTACTCACCCAAATCTCCGCTGAGCAGAGCCTCTGCCAAGGGAGGGTTGCGCTCTTTCAGCAGGGAGAGCTCGTGGGGGTTGGCCAGCAACATGTCCCTTAAGAGCGCTGGGTTGTCCAGGCCCTGAGGAGAGGAAGGGAGCTCTGGAGGAGAAGGCCGGGGGCGTGGGGGGGCCGGCGACTGTGGGGGTGGCTGAGTCAGAGGGGCAGAAGAAATTCCCGGCACTGCGATGCTGCTGAAATCTATCCTGGGCAAACCTGGGTGTCGGGAGAGAGAGAGAAAGAGTGCAGTCACACCAACTGTCACCCCACAGAGAGACCAGGCATGAGGGATGCCAGCAGGTTCGCAAGAAGAGCTGGGCCACAGCAGATGGCAGGCTGACCTGTACTTGCCTCCTACAGAATGGTGGGATTTGGTAGTTTGGGGAAGCACCAGAGCTCTCTGGCAGAGAATCTGAGGTACTCCACAAAGCTACAAATTACCTAAGCCATGGCAGTTAAAGTGGGATCAAAGTGCTGCAAGGAGACTCTTGTGCCTGCTGGCCATCAGATCCTGGGAGTCACAGATTGGCTCACAGCTGGAGGGCAGCAGGTTGTCTAAGGTAGCGGTTGATGCTTTAAACAGCAATGAGTATTCAAGATGGCCAGGCTAAATGTTTAGAGAATCAATATACTTTTAAGGTCAGCGCAATGCTTAGAGCAAAGTAGTCGGGGAAAAGGGAAGGGAGAGTTCAGAGGTCCTCACCAGGAAGCTGTGCTGGCGGCCGCATCTCTGCATTCCCCACCTGCTGCAGTATCACCACATCCCCGTCTTTCAAGCCATAAGACGCCAACGACCGGTGGTTGTCAGTCAGGGGCCGCTCTGCATAGACAATCTGCAAGTGAAGCAGAGTCAGTGGAAACACACACATGGACCAGTGTGGTATGGGTGGCTTTCCCTGGAGTGATTCACACCTCACAGACACAGACTTGTGACTCCAGCTATCCTGGCTCTAAGTGGTGTTCTCCTCCTCCTCTTCCAAGAAGGAGGCTCCCTCCATCCTCCTGGGAACCATTATGATCTGGCAGAGAGAAGCACCTGGAAGGATCTCTGCACGCTCACACGCCTCCGCCCTGGAGCCTCACCAAGGGGCAAGATGGAATACCAACACCACCTCCTCTAGATCCACCCACACGCTTGAGCAATCTGGGCCGCTGGGTGCTGCAGGGATTGCAGGCGCGCCAGATCCATCAGAGAGAGAATCACAGTGCCAAGAGGATGGGGGAAGGAAATCCAAGCCATGATGGCATTGCCTGATGCCGCTGATACTGGGATCCCAGTGCTCTGTGTGGTCCAGTCCATCCCTCCAAATCTCCCATCCCTTCCCTTCCTGAGTCTCAGCAGCACCCCCATTTCTTTGCCAAGGCCTCTTTCTACCTGGCACCATGATGGGACCAGCTGGCAAGCCTGTACAAAAAGAACCGAGATTGGGTAGATGAAAAGCAGGGGAAGAGACCTCAAAGAGCCAGCAGAGTGGAGGGTAGCAAGGTTCACTTGGACCATCAACATAATAATAAACAGGAGTGGGAATTCCCTTTCCGTTGGCAGTCCCAGCCAAAGGCCAGGATTTCCATGGGCACTGACTATAACCAGGATCAGGACTTCCATCCAAGCCAAGAGCCCTGTCCAATGGGGCCAGAAGAGGAAACTTGTGGGAGTCAACCAGGGCTTCCTCCTGAGAACCAGCACTGAGCCCTGACCCCAGAAACCATGGACATCCGCAGAAGAGCCACCCCGCGTGGTGTTCACAGCTTCCAAAAGGGAGGCAGCCGCTTGGGCACAGGGACGGGGCACTTCCTAAAATAGAGCAGCGTGACAGTGTGGTGCAAGACGGGACAGGGCCCGGTGTGGATACCTGAGGAGAGCTGGACTTTTGCCCCTGGCAGCCGGCCAGGCTGTTGCCTCACCCAGAGCGCTGTTTCTGCTCGGGGTCAAGGAAGGAGCCGTTCCTCCCCCAAAACGGGGACTGGGCCTTGGAGGCACCCCAACCTCCACGCTCCTGTCGATAATCGAGTTTCCCTCATGGCAGAGACGGGGAATGTGAGGCCTTCCAGTAGTTACTGTGCAGCATAAGCCCTCGCTTCCGGCTAGGCCTGATGGGGCTTGCAGTCCCTGAATAACAGCGCGTTCCCCAGGCTGGCCCTGCAGGAACCCACTGGATTTCTTTCCCAAGAGCAAACGAGTCCTGCCATTCGTTCTTCTCTGGATGAGTAAGGAAGCGTCTCCAAAGCGAAAGCGCTGGGCAAACAAGAGGGAGGTTAAGGGATGACGGAAGGAAGGCCTCGCGACAGACAGCACACGCAAAGGCACTACTTGAGGCTTACAAAGCATATGGGTTCGTGGGGCAGAGCAGAAGAGAAAGGCGGAAGGGTCATCGCCGAGGCTCAGAAGACAAAGGCAAGGAAGGGCACAGAAGCAGCTCCCACAGAAGAGGCTGACCGGCCCAGAGCCGTGGGAGCTTGCCTCTAAGGCCGAATCCTCCCCAGGGAAGACGGGAAGGATGGGAGGCTCCGAGAGGGCAAGCCGCCTTCAAAGAGAAAGCCCAAGTCAGGCTCTTGGGAGACCAGGGGATCCAGGCGCCATTCAAGACGGACCGCAGGCGGAAAACAGATCCAAGAGGAGCGCGATAAAAGGGGCGTCCCTAAAGCTCTCTGGGTGCCCAAATCCGAGATGATGGGGGAGAGAGTCTTTGTGGGAGAAGCCCTTCCAAAGGTCTGAGGAAGGAAGGAAGGAAGGAAGGAAGGAAGGAAGGAAGGAAGGAAGGAAGGAGGGACTGTGCCTGGACGCCGGCCGGAGGTCCGGGGCGGGAAAGGGGCCCTCGGCCATCGCTGCCGGCCAGGAAGCAGGGAGAGGCTGGCGTGGGACAGAGCGGTCAGCGCCAGGGCCAAGCCCAAGAGCTTCAGCGAAGAGCCTCCCAGACCCAGGCGCTTGCTGGGAAGGAATGAAGGAAGGAAGGAAGGCACTCCCCAACCCGAGGACCCCTCCTCCCCTCCCGTCCTCGACTGCAACTCCCAGCATCGCGCGGCCCTTCTACCTGGCTCTCTGCGGCGGGGATCCCGGACTCGAGCTCGCAGAGGGCGCGGAAGTTCTGGAGCTCGAAGTCGGCGTCCACCTGGAGCGAGAAGGTCAGCTCCGAGCGGTCAAGCCGCAGGCAGAACACCGTCAGCAGCATCGCCGCGCGGCCAGAAGCACGACAGAGAGAGACCGAGGCAGCCGCTCCGCTCCGCTCCGCTCCGCCTCGCCGCCTCAGCCGGAAAGCGGCGCCCTTTACGGCACCAGCCGCCGCTGTCGCAAAAGGACGCCCGCGGAAGGAACGCCACGCCACGCCCCCTCCCCTCCGCACGCATGCGCAACGCTCCCTCCGCCGCCAAAGAGGCCCGGAAGGACGGCGCGCCGCCACGTCCGGTTCGCCCTCGAAGCCCTAAGGGGAAAGGCAGGCGTTATCCCACTCCTTGGCAGGGGACAAGGGACAGGGAGAGCGGGACTCTGGAGGGGTCAAGGCAGGCAGCCCTTTTCCAGACCCCAAAACATCCCATTCAGCCGCACTGAACTGCAGTGAGCAGTTGGTGATGGGAGCTGCAGTCCAAGATCCTCCCCAGAGGGCCACAGAGCCCAGCAAGACTCAATTCTCGCCCCACCCTCCTGTGAGAAGCCCTGCTTGCCTTCAAGCAAAACCTCTGTAAGAACAGAGGAAAGAACAAAGGGCCAGGCGTCTTCCCAAGAGGGAGCAGGTGGGCTGAGAGAGTGTGACTTGGGCCCCCCTCCCTGCCCAAAGCGTCCCTTGAAGACCAGGCCCCCAAAGTACCTATGAGCCACGCAGAACGACAACACAAAGTAAAGGAAGGGCTGGCAGGTGAAGGGGAATCGCCTCTTTATTTGGGGGAAAACAAGAGAAGAACCCAGACGGTGGCAGCAAAGATGTCCCAGCAGCGTTGCCAACAGGGCAGTATTCCCCAAAAGTCCATGAAGGGGTGGCTTCCCTGCCCCCCCCCCCCGACTCTCTATCCTCCGGTCCTGAGGAGGTCTGGCCAGGAAGGCTTGGCTCCATGGTCCCATAAGCAGCTCCCACCAGCTGCCGGGTGGAAACTTCTCTTGGAAAAGGCGGGCGCTGGGCTCCTAGGCTCTTCCCCCCCTCAGTCCGACTTCTCCTTCTCTTTCATGTGGAGGAAGACAATGCTGAAGAGGAAGAGGCCCACCATCATGGAGAAGGCGCTGGCGTAGTATGGATAGGCCGAGGGGATGAAGCGTTCGTACTGCGTGTGCTGCAGGGGCCGGACAGACACCTGGCAAGACAGAGGGACAGAAAGAGCCGTCACATTTTAGGGGAACTGGCTCTTGCTGGGAAGGGTGCGTGTCCACTGTGGAAATGACGGACACAGCCTCAGGCCCACAAAGCCCCTTAAGGAGGTAGCTCTTCCTGTGACTCATATTCCACTGAAGACATCAGACACTGCAATCCTACAACCCTCCAGGCGTTATCAGACTGCAACTCCCATCGTCCCTACTAGTCGGAACAGCTAATAGTAAGAAATCCTGGGAATTGCAGCCCAACAATGTCTTGAAGGCTGTAGAACCACCAGAGTGGTCTAAATTGCCAGTGTCTTGATGTATCTCTCTTTTCTATCAAACTTGGTCAAAATCATAAAATAATAGTTAGCCAAACCACAGCCGCATTTACCTGCGTAGAGGAGTACAGGTGAGTGTAGCCTAGCCGGTTGTAATCCACTTTGAACTGGAATACTCCGTAGACGTCTGGCAGTTTGAACTGGACGCTGTACTTGCCTCCTAGGAGCCAAAGGCATGATTCAGTGAACTACTTATGGGCAAAAACACAAGGAACATGAGATCAGCCAACACACGTTTCCCCTCAAGCAACCTCTACAGAATTTGTGCCACGCTATGGTGACTTTTTCCACTTTCTACATCTTAAAGCTCAGGCCACCACAAGGCCATCCACTATTCCTAAACCTAAAGTTAACTAAAAAAAAAAAAAAATGCACCCATTTTACAATCCAATACGAGAGTCAGCCTCTGGTTGAAGATACATTACATTGACAGCATCATTACACCATTTGCCTTCCTCACTGCTTCTCAACTCCCATCCCACCAAATTCTTCCAGGAAAAACAATTTCCTGAGTCTTGCAAAGCTGCAAGCAGCCATCCACCCATGGCAACAAACTGATGGCTTTTACACATTTCCTGTCTGAAGATTGGGAGATTATTGGAGTCATAGCCCAGTCTATCTGGAGGGAGCCCTACTAGGGAAGAGCCACGTGGGAGCCAGTTAATGTCAGCCTTTATTTGCAAGGCTGAAATAAAATGAGAGGGATAAAGAGCAAAATTTCCCCCTCACCGTTCCTCTTCAGGAAAGTCCTCACAAAAGGGTCAATGCGGACAAATTCCAGCTGGATGTCATCGCCATCAAAGGGGACCCATTTCCCATCCGAGAGTTTCTCAATGACGACGCTATACTCCTGTGAATAAAAGGGAGCAGCCGCTCAGTCACAAAGAACCTGCCTAGGAAAGCATGCCTGGCAGAGATTGGGAGAAAAATCTCACCACGAGGTCAGTGACGGTGTAGGCGCTGGGGGGATCTGTCTCTCCCACGCGGTGGTGGGACACCTCTCCCACGCGAAGGACACCTTCTTCCTTGAACACCCAGCGGGACAAGGCCAGAGCCAGCTCGTAGTTGCCAGTCTGGGAGTACCTGCATTAAAGGGAAGAAGAGAGGGCCACACGTGAGCTGCGTTGGCTCAGTGGAAGTTGCCCAGCCAAATAAATTCAGCCTCACAGCAGAAGGCTAAGCTAGTGTGCATCTACCCTGCCAATCACACTATGGTCAGAATTACACAAACAAAAAGGAATAACTGGGATTCCTCTCATGAGACCTACCTGAATATTTCAGCCAAAAGTCTGGCTGGGAGGCAGAACAGAGCCTAACTGATAGCTACCCCAACTTAAGGGACTCCCAGCTGCAGAGCTAGGCCCCAGCAGCTCCCCTCTCGTCACCTTTTGGAGAGCTTTATATTATAGCCAGATGGCAGAAACACACAAAGCTTTTAACCTGCAGCTGTATCTTAGTGTGATTTACCTCCATTGGATTTCAAACTGTTTTAAGCTGCTTTTATGGTCCTGCTCTAAGCTGGCTTGAACGATGCTTGAGACAGAAACATCTCTAAGCAAAAGTATCTTTACTTAAAGAGGTTTGTTTTGCTCATCCAAAGAAGGCAGCTGAAGGTGAACTGTGCTGCCTTGCACCCCTCCCAACCTCCTACACCTTGTTCAGAGGAGGAAACCAGGACTTGGAAGCCACACACCTCTGGGAGCCAGGAGTTGCCTTCTGCACAGCGGAGTTGAAGAAAGCATCGCTGAAGAAGTCCAGGGAGCCACTGAAGATGATGCGGGCGTTATTCCGGGCCTGGAGGCCAGCAATCAGGAGAGTGTTCTTCCCAACGGCATGAGGGTACTGGGGAGAGAGCGGGAAGCATCACCCGTGAGCAATCGAATTTAGACTTGGCCTCCCCTTCTAGGCATGTGCTACTTTTCTGATGCAATGCCAGTTGGCTAATTATTTTGTTTTTAAAATTTACATATTAGAAATTTTGACAAAAACAATGCTCTCAGACCAAGGGATGTACTCTATATTTCCCCCCTCTTCTTCTATTCACCACAGGAAAAGTACTGCCCACTTCACAAGGTTGCTTCAAAGATGAATAAGAAGAGCCATGAAGTGCTTCTTGATTTATGTAGCTTGTGAAAACTGGGTAGAAATAGTGTAGGTCCACCCAAACACCAGCAACTGGAGGGAAAGCTTTAACTTTAAGATGCAACCTGTCGGCGCCCAAGGTGCCTTCTCAGCCAAGAAAACATAGCACATGAAGTCTAACGCAGAGGGGAGGCTGCTAGTACCAAATCTCTCTGCTTTCCAACTTCCCAGAAGGTAAGATTCCCCATGTACCTGTGTGATGGGTTTGTCAGGAAAGAAAGAATACGAGGTAGAAGAGCCAGTCAGGATATCGAGAACCAGGGGATTGTCGGGGTCAGCCACCATCCTGTGGAGACAATTCACTATGACTGAAAGCAGCAGGGTGAGACCCCATCCTTCAAAATGGAGGTGAACTCTTCTGCTAGGAAAGGGAATAGGATGCCCATCTGCCCCTCGAACAAGGCGGGCAGAGAAGACTAAATATTTAGTGATTGGTTGCTTAAAGAAATGCAAAAGATGCAACCTCTTGAAAAGATGGACACAGTAAAAAAAGCCAATTGGCTCATTTGCTCAAGTAAAGTAATGCAGAAAGGAAACCAGCTGCTGGAAGTCTTGCTGGGAAGCAGCTTCATGGCAACTCGGCCCCCTTGGTCCTGCCTCACAGGAGACTTACCCAACCCCCCGGAAGAGGATGGGATTCAGCGGCCGCTTGCCCACAATCGTCGGTGCCTTCAAGAGGTTCTCTGAGTCTGCCACGATGAGAGTGTGCTGCGCAGGGAAGCCAAGAGACCACCATCAGCCCCCACCCTGCCATACAGGCAGCTTCAAGATGAGGCTTAGCTCAAGTGACAGCTCTGCTTCCTGCAGCCAAAGCTTTGCCTATTGAAGCAGCAGCTGCCCAATGTCCGTCCCCTGGCACTAACAAGCCGGACACATCTGCCTCTCCAACTGGAGCTCTCAGCCTCTGTCCCAAAAACTGCCACCATGTCTTTCTGCACTGCACACACAATGGGACACCCAGGAGATCAGCTTAGCAAAAGGAGCTGTGGCCCACAAAATGCACTATGGTGTTCAGAAGAAAGCTGTCAGGTTGAAGGAAGAGACTCAAGGGATGTGGGGAAGACTCCAATCAGTGGTGATTTCCCATTTTGCCCAAAGTATGGAACTATGGTCACCAGCTTCAGAACAAGCCAGGATCTTTAAACCACCATCTGAAATTGGTTTAAGGTCCTGGCTCTGCCACCAGCTCTGGAAGGGTTAAACCAGTAACTACTTATTTTCTCAGCAGAGCAGCCTTTCTCATCACTCACTTCACATGGCTTACCTGGCCCAGATCAGAGACATCATAGTTGTGATGGTCAATGACAGCTGTTTTCTCCTCGTCAAATTCAATCCCACATTCACTTCCCAGCTCCCGAAGAGGGTCACCTAGGAATTGAAAATGGCCATTATGTGGCTTCTGATTATGTTCCTGTCACCACAACCACCCATCGTTCTCTTCCTACTAGGATATCTGTGCCTAGCAAAGGCATTCCAAGAGACAGTGTGTTCTGTTTGACTTGTTTAACCAGCAGCTCCTAGAGATGTCAGAGCTGGCACAGAAAGAGGATGTGACACCCCCTTTGACACTACACCAGACTGGAAACAGTCTCTTATGCAGGGAGAAGAGTCACTTGTGGAACAGCCTGAAAGTAGCTGAAGGACTTGTTTTTTTCCTATCTCCCTCTATCCAGAACTCAGGTCATGAGGGAAACTAGAACAACTGCGTAGGCAGCTCTCCAAATGAAGGGTCAACAGCTGGAGGGTAAAAGCCATTCCCTGCAAACACGCTCACAGTTTCTGCCCCCGCCATGATCTGGTTTGAAAGCGCACTTTCCCTCACTTTTGCCTTTCCCATTTCACCTTGGAAAACTGATAAATTCCTAGGGTTGGGATAGCCTGTCTTAA
This sequence comes from Phrynosoma blainvillii, assembly GCA_026167975.1. NCBI lineage: Eukaryota > Metazoa > Chordata > Lepidosauria > Squamata > Phrynosomatidae > Phrynosoma > Phrynosoma blainvillii. Next base: position 6,975,903 of record JANUYF010000015.1, read on the forward strand.
GTAGCTCTGGTTCCATGTACCTCAATATGCCAGTAACACAAAGCTACCAGTCAATGAAGGCCTCCCTCTGTGGCAGATTAGGAGGAGGATCAAGTTATCTTTTAGGCCAAATGCACCTCTGCGTGACAGTGTCTGTTTTACTCACCAATATCGGAACTGGCCGCCACCAGGACGTTCCCACCTCCGTCAATAAAAGCAGAAATGGTCTCCACGTTGATGCTGCCTCCAAAATCTGAAACGAACCACCAAGGATGCTTAAACTCAACCATGGCAAATACAGTATTATTTACGACAAAGAAACGCCAGTATATACGTTGTGCACAAGACACAGGGGAAGTGACTTCAACTCGGGTTCCCAACACGTGGAAGTGTTTATTTCCAGTTGAGAGAGATCCCAAAATCAGAAAAATTACACTTTTTGATACGTATTATCTCCAAGCGTTTCCTGGCAGAAAAGTTCTGCAAACAACATTAACTCACACTTGTTTACAGAATTAAACAACATCGCCTCTATTGAAAGGTTGGCAGAAGGAGAAACATTGTCCTAAGCTTGTTCTAAAGTATCTTTTATCAAGGATAGTTTCCACCCAACAGCGCTACACTTTGCAGGCCTGTTTTTTTCCTGGTTTGTGAAAGAGGGGTTAAGAAAAAGAAAACCCAATTACTATTCAACCGTTCAGGACTGTAATCCTGTGTCCACTTAATTGGGACATAGGTGAAATGATGCCTTACCTTCTACTGACGAGGAAAATATGATCAGGTTGTCATAGAGGAATTCCCCGTATTTAATGAGAGAGAGGCCTGGATCGTCAGCCGTCCTGAAGGTGAGGTCGAAGCCCCTGTCTGGAGAGATGCGAGGCGGTTACAGTTACAGCCACGGCAATGAAAACAATAACCAGAGTGCCACCGTTCCCCAGGCGGCCTCCTTGGAGAGCCCCTACCCTCTTCCACCATGAAACCAGGAGGAGGAGGAGGGGAGGTAAAAGATCTGTGCTTCCGGGCTGGTGTGGTCAGCAGCCCTCCGGCCGAGAGCCAACTCAGACCTTTGGCCTGGGGCTGCCCAGCAGCTGCCTTCCTGTGGACGCCAACCAGGCAGGCAGGCAGGCAGGCAGGCAGCTGGAAGCGGAGGGCCACCACGCCGGTGGCCGGCCCAGCATCCCTGCCTCCCAACGTCTGGCAGCTGCTGCTGCTGCTGTGGCTCCCATCGTTCCTAGGCCTCAGGGCCTGAGCCCCACAGCCTCCTCTTCCTCCTCCTCCTCCATTCGGATTGCAGTTCCCATTACTACCCCCACACCCACTGCAGCTCCCGTCGTCCTCAGACCTGCCAAGCTCCGGAGAAAAAGCGAGTGGGTGTCCCTCAGGGTCAGGTTCTCCAGCAGCACCAGCGTCCGGGTCCCGCCGCCCCCTTCGGCCAGGCCCAGCGCTGCTGCTGCTGCTGCCGCAAGAAGCACTGCCACAGCCGCCGCCATTTTCCTCCTCCCAGGCTAGGACGACCCGGAGGTGAACGGTCTACGACTACGTCCAATCAGCGAGCAGCCCCGCTTTGAAGGGCAGGTCGGAAACCGACGCCCAGCCTATCAGAAGCAGCCGCTGCAAAGCGTTGCGCGCGCACCCCGGCCGGCGAGGGCCAATGAGAGGCGGACAGCTCGGGAACTTTCGCCAGCCCTTGTCCGCCCGCCCCTCTTTCTATCGAGAGCCAATCGCCGCTCCCCTTCCCCTCCGCTCGGCCAATCAGAGGGAAAGCCGCCTCCCAGGCGCGACCAAACAGACCCAGCTCATCGATGGTTGTTATGGCGACGGAGGGGCGGCCGAGCCTCACGCCTCATGGAATCTCTCTCTCTCTCTAAATGTCATTATGAGACATTTAGCCTTAGCTCTGGTGCCACAACAAACTACAATTCCCAGAATTCCACAGCACTGAGCCAGGGCAGCTAAAGTGGTGTGAAACTGGATTACTTCTGCAGTGCTGCTGCTTCCCAGAACCAGGGCTTGGGAAAGTTCCTTTTGTGGGACTGCAATTCCTGCACCGACTCACGCAGCAGCCACGATGGCTAGGGGATTCTGGGTGTTGTAGCCCCAAAAAGTAACCTCCACAAGCTCTGCCTGGAACACAACAGAGACACATTATGTGAGTATTCAAAGCGCTGGTTATGGAACGCAAATATATTTGAGGAACGTCTACATAGAGATTTTTCACCATGGATAAAACTACACAGAAACCCCCCCCCCCACACACATACACACACAGATATATTATATATATATATATATATATAGTTAATTTAATTTCTTCCAGCAAAACCTGACAGCAGTGTCATCATAACCCCAAATAAAGAACAAACACCAGCGTCAGCCAGTCATTTTGCGCCTTCAATGACCTCTCCCATAATGCAAAAGGAAAATGTGCTTTCTAATAATAAATATTTTCTCTAACAACAACAAAAAACATGAACATTCATAGCAGCAAATGTAATAAGAGAAAAACAAAACACAGAAGGTCATTTTTGCCTCCACTTTCTTTGGGATTTCCCTTTTCTGGTCACTCCTGGGACCCAGGCTCCATCCGCACTGCAGAAATAATCCGGTTTAACTGGCATGGCTCAGTGTTAAGGAATTCTGGGAATTCCAGCTCTGGCTCTGGTGCCACAACAAACTACAATCCCCATAGCGTTGAGCCGTGGCAGTTAAAGTGGTGTCAAACCAGATTATTTCTGCAATGTGGAGGCAGCCTGAATGAATTCATGGAGAGATTCAGCGCTTGTAAGAGCGTACAGGAGTGCAGCCATTTACCAATGAGGTTTTGTTTTCAATATATATCCCTGAATTTCTAGAAAACCCAGAAGGGTGAGTTGTGCTGTACTTGCCAGGTGCATGAACACAAAGGTCCCTTTGGCTAGAAACATTAAGACACATCATCCAGAGACCCGCAGCCCTTTTGGTCTTGGGTTGCAAACTGCACTCACTCTCCATCATGGGCACATGGGACACAGGTCAAGATGGCAGACATTATTGTTGAGGAAGAGCAGACATGTGAAGAAAGGTTGCAGCAGTTTGCTTTTGGCTGAGTTTAACTGGGAAGAGACATATTTTGCTGCCTCTTTTCCCTCTGCTCAGTTAATGGAGTGCAAACTCCTTTTCCATTTTGACCTCAGTTGCTGAGGGCAAAGCGGGAAAGTGGAAGGAGGAGAGAGTAACCGGGACATTTTAAAAGCAACTGAAACAGTGGGATGGCAAAGGATTAATCAGGACTGTCCCCTGCCTGTTGGGACAGCTGGAGGATATGTGATAGGAGTTGCAGTCCAACAACATCTTATCAAGGTGGGCTGGACTCATAACCACAAAGCAGAGGTGGGAATCATACAGCCCTCCAGACTTTGCTGGACTTCAAGCCCCAGCATTCTTGGGTTACACTGAGGGGGCTGATGGGTGTTGCAATGCCTGGGAGGCCAGTCTTGCCCTAGAGAGTGATCCCTACCATTTTTAGAATGAGAAGGCTAGCCAGAGAGTGAAAATGCGATGCAGGCTTGACACAAAAGAGTTTACAGAATTTCATGGGAATGGCATAAGATTGAAGCCCAGGACCCCTTGCCAAGTGTCAGCCCAATTCCTGGGGGACAGCCAGAGATTTGCTGCTGCCTTGCAGCCATGATGCCTGCCGCCGGCCCCGCTCTTCCCTCCATCCTTCCACCGCCAGGAAGTCTTGCTCCTCGTAACAGTGGTTGACCCGTCCGGATGCCAGGGAGCAGAAGAGGCCCCCCTGAGTCCCAGAGTAATGGTCCAGCAGGGCTTCTATGCTGGGGAACTCCACATTCAGATGCTTTGGAGCAGCGTGGGCAGGGAGAGAGAAAGGGAAAGGAAAATGGGTTTATATCTTGGAGTGGTGGCTCACGTTTCTACCCAAAATGGGACTCAAAGCTGATTGCCGTAATATTAAATGCAATTAAAATGACAATCCAAAAGCACAACTGAAACAATTAAAAAAAATTAACTGGACCACTTGGTTCCCTTTCTCAGGTCTTACCTCCACAGAAAACTTTCCAACCTGGCTCTGGTATATCTGGTAAGGGATGACTCCACACCGCGTCCGTACTGTGAGGCACCACTGGTTGGTGGAACCTGGTTCAGCCCAGAGGAGGAAGGCTCCGAGGACATCCTTCCGGAGCAGCGCCACGCCAGCATCCCTGAAAGCCGGAAGAGACCGTCAGAATTCCAGAAGGTGAGCCCATACTTGACTCTCTCTTTCTCCTTTGTGCAAGGAATTTGACTGTATCACTCTAATCTTTACTAGCCTCCAAGTACAGAACTACAACCCCAAGCACATTTACTCACAGGCAGGATTGTAGCAAAATGAAACCTTTGCCCCCAATCGGAATTTTCCTCCAATCCCCAAATCTCTAGTATTGCAGAGAGTTAGATCTTGAAAACAGTTCCCACCTGGGACTCCTCTTCCATATGCTGTTTCCATCTCCTTGGTCACTTGTCCACCTGCCCCTTTTCCTGGGATGCCTAAGCTGTATTCTAAATGCTCAAGTGAAGCTTTAAGTTACTGCAATGCTAGAAACCTGGGATCTGAAGGAAAGTTTAATTTCGGGGGGTAATGCCCTCATTCTTCCTGCAGTCCCCCAATTTCTAGCATTGCAGCAACTGAAAGCTTGTTGAACATTTAGACAGGCATCCCAAGAACAGGGCCAAAAGGCAAAGTGAACCAGGGAAGTTAAATACTGAAAGCAGAAGAGCCCTAGGTGAGAACAATTTTCAGGGTTTCACTCTCTGCAAAACTAGAAATTTGGAGACTGAAGGGAAATTTAACTGGAGTCAAAATGCCTATTTCCTCTCTCCCTACACCCGGTCTTAACTACATCCCTTATTTTAATCATCATTATATTCCTTTAGTAATCTAACAAAGAACAGTGCACATTTAGTGTCTGCAATCTGCAGTGGAAAAGAGTCTAAGCAGCAGCAGGAGGGCTTGCAAATCTTTCCCTTCGCTTCTCAACCCTTAACCAACCCCGGATATCCACAGCCACCCCTCCACCCAGCCTGGCCACGAAAAGACTGACACCTTTCTCTCACCTATCAATGCCAGCAAAAGACCAAACGTTCTCCATCAGGATGCCCTCGTTTTCTGGCAAGCAAACCAGGCCACCTCTGTTCCCTTTGTTGTCCCAGCTGGTGTAAACTGGAGGGAAGAAGTGGAGGAAAAGCAGGAATGGTCATAGGGTGTGCCACAAAAGAGAAGAACTAAGCAAGCTTCACCTCGAGAGAAATTCTAAGGCTCAAGGAAGGAGGCGAGTTTAACTAATGCTGGAAAACAAATAAGCAGAGCATGGCCCCAAAGAGCTCTAAAATACATGAGGAATTAGCTTAAAAAACAACAAATGCAACTTGACTGCACAAGAAAGGGGTTGGACTGGATAACCCTGGGGAGCCCTCTGCCACTCTATGATTCTGTTATTCACACACATGGCCCAATCTTGTTTGACACTGGAACAACTCCTTTGGACAACAGGGGAATCTCCTTCACTGGAGGCTTTTCAAAAGAGGTGGAATGGCCACCTCTCCGGTATTTTTGCATGGCAGAAGTAGGTTGGACTAGGTGGTCCTCGTGACCCTTCCCAGATTTATGGGTATTAAATGGGGGTCTCTATCGAGTAAATGCAACACAAATGAAAAGGGAGCAAAACCTGTGTAACAACTAACTGGAGGGGGCATTTCCATAAAACCTGCTTTTCTGAGCCACCCTTTCTGCCCAAACAATTACAAAAATATTAAAACCCACAATGATAAACAGTGGCTGTTGTTAGGTAACTACCACTGTAAGGAAATCAGACTCTGCCACATTCCCTGTCTGAGAGAAGACTGTAGGTTTGTGCCACCAAACTGAAGCCCAAGATGGTTGGCATGACTAGAATGGGGAAAACCTGGAGCATCTCTGGTTCCAGCTCTGCAATCCACCGATGACTCTGTGGTCTGCAAGGCTCCGTGGTTGTACTAAAGTTGACTACATCCCCCAACCCCTGGGCACCCACCTCCCCTACCTCCTCCTCCTCCTCTTTCCACCCCCTTCCCAGGAGACTCACACATTTCCTGAGCGCACTGCTGCAGCTGAGCCTCGAAAGTGCAGCCCCGGTAGGCGCCAGAGCGGAGGATCTTGCTGCGGATGGCCTTCTTGCGCACCAGGATTGGGGAGCAGTATGGATTTCCGGGACGAGAGGCGCCCACACGGCCCCTTTCCTCCAGGTCCAGTCGCTCTCTCTGGGGACACAAGCCAGGACAGAGACCTTCAGCAGAAGTAAGGGCCTGCTTGCTGAGGGAAGCCCCAAGATGGGATGGCAGGGGGGCTCTTGGGTGGTCAGTGGGTAAGGCTCATCCTGGCTCCAGACTGGGCCAAATGGATTCTAACCTAGATGTGGACTAGCCATTGCAACCCCCCCTCCCCAACATTTCACAGAGGACAAACAGGGATTGTGGGAGGAGAAGGAGAGAAACTGGGACACTGAGAACAGGCTGGAGAAGAACCCACTCACCACGCTGACGGAGCAGCCAAAGTCAGATGGGCACGGAAGCCTCTGGAAGGAGACTAGCGCATTGACGTTTTGCGAGACCTCCTCTGGATTGAGGGACTCCCACATCACATGACTGTCCAGTAGCCTTCTGGGCTCCGGCGGGCTCTGGCCAGTGGAAGGCCAGTCTTGCTCCTCTGGGTGCCTCAGGAGGTAGCACAGCTGGAAGGATCGGCAGAGCAGGAAGTGTAGTGTCCGGACCTGGGGAAACGAAGGTACAAATTGGTGCCCTCCTAAGTCTTTCCCCAGAGTTCCCTCTGGCCCCTCCTGCCTCCATTGAGAGCTCACCCACTGTCTGAGCCCGTCCACATCTGAAGATCCCCAGGGAGGGCCCTTTTCTCAGCCCACCATCATCACAGCCTGGCAAGGAGACAGCTCAGGATCTTTTTTAATGTGGGGACTCCCAACCTGTGGAACTGTCTCCTACAGTAGGCTGAGTTGGTTCCCTCCCTGTTCTTCTTCCTTCTTGGCCTTTTTATTCAAACAGCCATTTGGTGATCTGGGGCAAAATGGGGGCTCTGCCCCTGCCAACGAAATTTCTAGCACTGCAGAGGGTGAGACCTTGAAAATTGTTCATGCCTAGAATGCTTATGTTTGCTGTCGGCATTCCCTAGGAAACTTGGTCTGCACCATTTCTTTGGATGCCTCAGGCGTATTTCTAAAGCTTAGCTGAAGATTTAAGCTACTGCAATACCATGCTAGAAGTCTGGGGACTGAAGGAAAGTCTCATGGTATGGGGACAGAATTCTTTTTCGGTGAGACAATGCCTTCCTTTTGCTTCCTTTCCTTGCACACAAGGCCTTTCTGCCTTGTCCCAGTTACCTCGCTTGGCTGGCTGCCCACAAACAAGTGGCAGAAGAGCTGGCTGTGGGAGCTGTGCGGATTCCGGGCCACAAAAGCAAACTGGCCGTCAGCCGGGTGACAAGTGCTGTAGAGGATGCGCTTCAGAGCATGGGCCATGAGGAGAACCTGAGGGGAAGAGGGAAAAAATATACAATTTAAAAAGGCACCCAGGAGTAAGGAACGAAGAGCAACCCCTTCCCAGCCAGCCAGAATTACCTTGTAGTCTCCCACTTCTGTCCCAGGACTCTCTGCCAAACAATACATTCATCCCGTCCCCCCCATCCTCACAACAGTCCTGTCAGGTAAGCCAATCTTAGAGAAAATTATCTCCCTTCCCTGCAGCTTCAACTGCAGTTAAACACTTCTTTCTCTGTACCATTTTCAAAGTCATTTTTGTAATGGCTGGCTTATGCCTTCCAACGCTTTAGAAGTGAAAAAGGGGAACACGTATGACCAAACAACATCAGAGTGTAGTTGAGATGGCAAGAAGGAGAACACACAACTTAGGAGAGGCTGCAGCAGTTTGCTTTTGCCAGAGCCCAGTGGGAAAAGCAAAATTCCACTCCTCTCTCACCTCTCTGCTGTGTTAATGGAGTGCAAAATACTTTTGCCCCTTGAAATCACTTTGCTGCAGTTGAAGGAAGCTGAGGACAAAATGTGAGGAAGGAAGAGAAACAGGACACTTTAAAATCTGTTGGAAAAAGTAAGATGACAGAGGATGAACCTGGACTGTTCCTGCCAAACCACACATGTCTGCTCTTACCTCCCTCTCTGCACTGTACATCTTCAGGCCCTGCAAACAGAACTTGAGGACCACAGATCTCCGTCTAGGACAGTCCTACATCCAGGGAATGACCAGTTGGGAGGCATGGTAAGAGATGGAAAAAAAGTTGAGAAGCAGATGACAAAGCAGCAAAACATAGGGAAAAATTCCTCTTTTTGGACTGATGGCTCCCAGAATCCCCCAGCCTGCAAGGGCACTGGAAAGTGGTCAGTCCTGCACCAAGGACCCAGGTGTCTTCCCCCGACACACACATCATCTCACCTTCAGGCTCTGGAGCTGCTGATGGATGGCTTGATCCTTCTGCTGAAGTTCTGAGCCTTCCACGATGAAGGAGCCCACATACTTTCAGGAAGGAAGGAAGGAAAGAAAGAAAGAAAAAGTGGGTATCCCAGTAGTCACAAAACTATATTTTTTCAGTTTTGTTTGTAATTGCTTCTATACATGTACATTTTGAGTGATGAACTGCATCCTTCTAGGATCTAGGACCAGTTGGGAGAAGTACTGTTGCTCTGTTTTTAACTACTTACATACCATGCACACATATAAAGTGCATACTGATAATGGTATATATGAACTGTTTGGTTGTTTTGTGTGTGTGTGCAAATGTATGTATGTGTAAAAAAAAAACCTACTGGGTGACTTGGGGCAAGTCACACTCTCCCAGCCTTAGAGGATGGCAATTGCAAACCCCCTCTGAAGAAATCTTGCCAAGAAAACCCCATGATATGGCCTTGTGGCCTTAGCGTTGCCATCAGTCAAAAAATGATTTGAAGGCACACAACAACTACAACAACAACAACACACATACACATCCCAAGCAGTTTTTTTTTAATTTGAATGATAAGCACTGGGCAAAAGTCAAGCTGATGATGATGATAAGGGCATGCACATCTTCTGGGAGGACCTCACTCCTCTCACAAGTGGCCAGCCTTGCCTTGGGCAGGTTTGCCCCCCCCCCCCCGCCTCCGCCATCCTCTCCCTGCCTCCTGGCACTTTGCAGGGAGGTTGCCAAGGAAGCTGCTTGAGGAGCCTTCCCAGCCAAGCCTTTCCTCCAGGGGAAAAGGGAGGGAGCAGAGTGACTGACTGCAGCCTGCTTGGGATCCAGGCCTCCCTTCTCCCAGTCAGAGCCCACCTGGAAAACCAGCACAAGGGTCCTCCAAGCCAAAGGTGAGTCAGGGACCCTGGCACCCCCACCCAAGCCCTTCAAGGAACCCCCCCTTCACCTCAGCCAGCTTTGCAATGACCCTTCCTCCTCTTGGGGGGTGGGATGCTGGGCTCACACAGGCAGACAGCTGCTTCTTCATGGTGCGGGGCTTTGCTCTTATACCTGAGAAGGGAGAAAAGGGGAGCAGATGGGTGGCATTTGGTGGTGTTTTCCTTTGGGTGTTCAGTTGGGGATCTGGCAGTGAGCAGAGCAGGGGCTCTCTTCTGTCCCCCTCTCATGGCTGCTGCCAGCCCCCACCTCAGCCACAGCCATGGTGGGAGGGGAGGTACTTGGCCTCATTGCAAGAACCAGGGAGGAGGAGAAGGGGCTGGTCTCCTCTCTTTCTGCAGGGCCAGGAGGACATAGAGGGCAGCTCAAGGCACAGAGGTGGGGAGGGGAAGGGTTATGGGGGGCCCTCCCAATGCCTGCCTCAGCCCCTCCAAGCCTCAATCTGGCACTGCCAGGCGCTGCTGATGCTTGCCCATTAGCAGCACAACTGCAACATCCCCATCACAGCCAAGGAAGGGTGGCCTTTGGGAGAGGGAAGAGGTGAGGGAAGGTTGCCCCTCATGCACTCTGCACATTCCCAGGGAGGTCTCCATCCTTCCCTCCCATCCTCCCTCCATCCCACTCTTACCTGCTGCTGGGTCTCAGGTGCATCTCCTCCTCCTCTTCCTCTACCGTCCGCCAGGGCTGACCTCACAGATGGACCCCTCTGTCTGCCCTGATCCCCAAAAGGGCCTCCATGGACTAACGCTGCCAAGAAAGAGGAGGAGGAAGCCGCAGCGCAGCAGAAGGTACCACTTGCTCTCACCAGCCCCAAATCCCAGCCGACCAATCAGCAGCTGGGAAGGTGAGGCCACGCCTCCGATACCAAGGTAGAGCAGGGGGCTTTCTCTGCAGCATCCTTGGGGCCCCCTTCCCAAAAAAGGGGACTCCTTGTCCCCCAAAAGCCCCCTTTCTTCCGCCTCTATGTGGCCTGAGGTTCCCTCTGCTGCAAAGTGAACTGGGGAGGGTGATGGATCAGTTGGCTCTATGGAGATGCTTTCCCAAGCTTGGAATGTAGCTCCCATAATCCACCCCCAACCAGCATAGCTGTCATAGGGGGTGGATTTTGGGAGCTACAGTCCAAGGGGGAGAAAACCCAAGTCACTTTCCCCAAGCACTGCTTTGTACCATTTTTTCAGCTTTGCTCCCACCAGGCAGGCATAAATTAAGAGTCCAGCCACAACAACTTGGAAGGGAGGTTTCACAAGATCAGCCTCAAGAGCACAGCAAGGCAAGGATGCCATTGTTGCATTCTCCACAGGCGCAGAGACACCCTGCACAAACCCAAACCAGAGGAAGGCCAGGGGAGATGGGGAGGCAGGAGAGCCCAAGGTCCCTTGGCAGACCAAAGTCAAAATGAAGGGCATTTTATTTTATTTTATTGGGCAATGGGGAGCAGGGGAGAATCTAGCCACTGCCACTAACACCTTCCTGTTGGAAGCACAGGACTGGAGCTTGGAAGGCAAAGGAATACATTGCAAAGAGAAAAAGGGGAGACCAGCAGGACAGGTCAGCGTTTGGGGTGGCTGGGGATTGCCCTCCTTCCCAAATTCAAAACTTTCTAGGGGTTGTTTGGATGCCATCTTCAAAAATCAAGCATCAAGCATTCCCTCTGCCCCATTTAACACCATCCATTCTTGATCAAAATTAGTGGAATATGGGTCCTTTTTCCCAAAAGCACTACTAATACTGTGATTATTTTTTAAAAAGGAATCTGTAAGTGGATTGTGGGGAGGAAGCAATGCTGCTCCTGAAGGTTTTCCTCTTTCTCACCTTCTCATCAGCTAAGGACCACATCCCTCCTTCTCTCCTTCCTTTTCCTTTGCCTCCCATCTGCCTTTGAGCCAAAAGGGCTACTCAGAGACAGCAACTCCTCCAAGAAAGGAGGAAATTATTCTTGCAGACAGTGAGAACACTTTAGTCAATGAGAAGGGCTGGAAACCAGCCACCTTGCCGGAAGGAATTAAAAGCGGCCGGCAGAGAAGGGACAGATGGCTCTGGGAATGGGGAGATGCAGCCACAGCAGCAGAAAGAAGAGAGCAGGAAAAACTGGGGAAGGCGCCAAAGAGAAAGGGTTAAGAAGCCCTAAGGCAGAAGCAAAGGTCAAAGAAGTCACAGCAGAGCCAGGCAGGGCTGGAAAGGAACCCAAGAGCAGAAGAACATCCTTAAGCCAGAAGTGGGGAATGCGTAGCCCTCCAAATGTTCAACTACAACCCCCATTAGACCTGACCATTGGCTGTGCCCATGGGAATGGCAGCCCAATAGTACCTGTAGGGTTTCATGCATTGCACACATCTTTCTAAACTTGCACCGCTGTCGGTTTGCTTGTGGCCACCAGCATCTGCCTTTGAGGTGGGCTTCCTCCAGTCGGAACAGCCCCTCTGGCCTGTGGGACATGAGGCCCATAAAAGACAAGAGGTTCAGAACGAGAACAGGAAGGCAACATCTGGGGAGGTGGATGAAAGCCCCCCCCCCCGAAAAGAAGCTGTCCATCCCAGTGGAAAGATGACCGAGGCAGGGAGAACACATCTGAGCCAACCTCCTGGCAATGTGAGCCCCATTCAGGGTGGTCTCCTATGCCATGTCAGTGCCCTCCCCAGACATCAGGGCCACTGGAGCCACGGAGAGGCACAGAGGAGTGGGGCTGGGGTTGCTTTGTAGACTGGCAGCAGAACAGTCTCCCTTCTCCATCCCCCAAAAGTTTCCAACCCTTTCCACTCCAGGGAGGCTGGGAGACCCCCAAGCAGTTCACGGGGGTTATGTGTGGAAAGGAGGGGCTCAGTGGGAAGCAGCTGGCAAAAGGCACATCAGATCCCAGCAACCCCACAGACTATCCAGGGCAACCTCCCACTGAACAGTTTGCCTCGGCCACAGTGCAATAATTCTGATGGTCTGTTTTGCAGCCACAGGTGTGTATGAGCCTTGGCTCAGCAGTGGGGCAAGCCTTGCTCTGCCCTGTTGCCTGTACATCCATGCGTCCCTAGGACCGCCCTGCCACTGGGCTGCAGGGGTGTCCGGCTTGACAAACTGCCCTGACCATTGAGTCTAGGTGCCAGGGGACAAGCACTGACATCCAGCCCTCCACATCCACAATTCTGACCCTGGCGATTGGTTCTGGGATGCAGGATGGGACATTGGAGTACCTCTCCTTGCAACATGGGGAGCGCTCGGGGGGGGGGGGGGTTGACATATTCAATCCAGATGTGTAGCATTTATTTATTTAGTTCTGTTTAAGTGCCAGAACTAAGATTCACTGTGTGCTGTACACATCTCCAATTGTGGAGAAAATCAACACTTGCAACGGGGATGATGTTTGGGCACTCCAAACTTCCCCAGGGAGATCCTGGAATTTCCCTGGCACATTTCTGCCATCACCGTAGGGCTTTGTGGTGGCTCAGCGGTTACCCAAAGGACCCTATTTCGAGACCATCAACCTCACTTAACCATTCACAAAACAGAAGGACAAAGAGGATTGTAAACTCTCAGTGGACAGCCATAAGCTTTAGAGACACTCTTTTTAGAATCTCTGCAGGTTGATTTTAGAGTTGTAATCCCCTGCAGAAGGCCATAAAAACATTTTGAGACTGAAACAGTTTGAGTATTTTCAAGAATAAACCATCTTTTTTGCCCACCACCACATTCATGAAATGAGCCACCAGGAAGGTAACAGGGAGGCTGTGGGAACAGCACAGTGGTGCAACTGGTAGTCCTCAGCTGCTCCAGAAAGGAACAGTTTGGAGTGATCATGGGGGGGGGGAGGCAGCCTCTACAAGGACCCTCAAAGCCTCAGAGGCTTCCAGCTTCTCAGCACCTGGCAAGCGTTGTGTCATCGGTGGGCTGCCATTCTGCCAGTCCACTCCACACGTCCCTGGCAGAGCACAACCCTGCAGCCCCCCAAAATCCCAATTGCCCACCCTGCTGTTATACACCCACGGGCTGAAGCATTGTATGGCCCCAACACACCACTCCCCCAGTCTCTGGGACCCAGGTCCCACTTCTGTTCCTCAAGAGGAAGGCCCACAGACTTTCAGGGTGCTGACAAAAGATCACACCCAAGACAGGCGTCAGTCTAATTTTTATTTCAGCAAACAGCATATTCCTTGCTTTAATGGCTCTACATTAGCAATCAGATCCTTCTCTGACATTTTTTGTTTTGTTTTTTTAAAAAAGGGGCAGCAAACAAGTGACAAAAACCCAGGAGTTCTTTCCTTTTTAAAAGAATGGCATTTCTGAAGTTGGATTCAAGAAGACTTTCATGTAAGCTTGGGTTTTAAGGCAGGGAGAGGGAGAAAGAAGGACACTGTGGGAAACAACTACGCTAGAAGAACAGAGCACGCACACTAGGGTTATGAAGAAGGCATCAGCAGGACTCCGGTCCGCTCCGGGTAATCTGCCCCGGTCGCTCTTCTCTGAGAAGACCGGCAGGGCAGGGCAGGGATGGGATGGGATGGGGGACTCGCTGGCCTCCAAGATTTATGCAAGGCATCATCCCATGGGTGGGGAGGGGAGGGGAGGGGAGGGAGAAAGAAGGGTCTTTTGGAGAGCAGTTTCTTTTCTTCCCAGGGACCCATTTCCACATTCTAAAAATATAAAAATCTTTGCAACCAGTTTTAAAAGCCAAAATTCCAAGATGCACCCTGTACAGATTACGTTTTTTTTTTCTTCTCAAACAGTCCTATGTTACTGGTGATTGGTTTGAGGGAGAAGAATTGAAGAAAGAAAGAAAGAGAAAGGAGGGAGAGGGAAAGGAAGGAAGGAAGGAAGGAAAAAGAAGCAAAGAAGGGGAGAGGAAGGAAAGGCACAGGGAAGGGAACTTAGCTTTAATGGAAAGGCTTGCATGGGAGGGCTCACTTTGATTTTCTGTTTCACCTCTCCCTGCTGCTCCAAGGAGAGGAGGGGAAGGGGGGGAAGAGAAGAGATAGAAATAGAGGGGAGGGGGTTGTTTAAGCGCCAGAACTAAGATACGCTGTGTGCCGTACTCATCAGACAAGCGTGTGGCTTCCTCAGAGGCACTGCCAGTGGGGCACCTACTTCTTTGCCCGCAGGGACTTCCGCATGGAAGGCTTGCTCTTCTTGGCCTTGGAGGGCTTCAGGTCTTTCTTGGGGCTCACGGCCGGCTTCTTAGGGGCAGGGCTATTGCCCGAGAGGCTCTTGGTGGCCATGCGGGCAGGGGCTGCTGGTGGCGGAGGTGGGGGTGCCGGCTTAGCCTTCTTAACAGGGGGCTTGGCCTTCTTGGCAGGGGCCTTGGCTTTCCCACGAGGGGCCAGGGGGGCCTTGCGAGGCTTGGGCTTGCCCTCCCGCCGCTTGGCCAACGGGGGCGCCCTGTTCCGGGCCTTCGGAGGGGGCCGCTTCTGCATCCTGCAGAAGGGATAAGCGAGAGAGAGACAGAGAAGGTCAGCTCAGGCTCTCCTTCCCAGGGCAGCCAAGGGCGTTCTCTTCCCTGCCCACCCACACATCCTCATCTTTGTGGCATGACAGGTGGCTGTTGAATTCCAGTACACCCAACGCAGAACAAGAAATGATTGCCACTGTGCTCCCTGTCCCTCGCCTCAGCTTCCTTTCTGTACCCAGTACCTTTTCTTTGGCGGTGGCTCTTCATCCTCGGACTCTTCCTCCTCGGACTCTTCCTCCTCCTCTTCTTCCTCCTCAGACTCCTCTTCTTCTGAATCCTGTGCTTTCTGTTTCTCTGGGAACAGAATGCCAGGGCTGTGGGGGTTGGAGGGGGAGGAGAACAACAGGCTCAGGAGCCAAGCACAGGCCCACCACCACCCAGCGCCCATGTAGAAGAGCTTCAGGCTGCTAGAGGGGCCTGGACAGCCACAGCTGTTGGGGGGCTGGGCACACCAGCCGTTTGTCTCAAGGCTGTCTACCCCCTGCTCCACAAAGTGGCCTGTTACCTGGGGTAGTAGGGGAAGCAGAGCCGGAAGGTGCCACTGAAGCCCTTCCCAGAGATCTGCTCCATCCAGCCATACTTCTCGCACTTCTGGAGGGTCCTCTTCAGGAGGTGGACTAGGAGGGGACAAGGGAGAAAGAGGGTGTCAGCCAGGGCCAGAAGGGTCTTGTCATGCAATAGGACCAAAAGCACAACATTGCCCCCATCCTTCCCTGGCACAAGCCATGCTCATACGCATTCACAGCCCTATTTTCAAGAAACAAAAATGTCAAATGCTCTCCAAATAGAATCTCTATGCACCTCCCTGCAGTCTCCTGGAAAATGAATTTGGATACTATAGCATCCCTGATTCCACAAATACTCCTCTTCATACAGGGTATCTTTATGCCAGGCAACATATAGGAATTCTCACTGGGGTTATAAAATAACACAGACTGAGGTGGTCCACGGAAGGCTTGGAATTTCTGGCAATCTGCCTGGACGAGGGTTAAAACATATGTCAAAATCTGATCCCTGATTTCCTTTCTTCACTCCCCTTCATCCCTGCTTCTTATTCTGAGTGCAAAGGGGGGTTCCCCCCCTTTCTCTCAAGAATTGGCTTGCTAAGGAGACCAAGGCACAGCCCAGCCAAAGATCTTTCTTTCGTTTATACCTAATAATAACAGGGAGAGGCTGAGCTCAGAACAGCAGCCCACGGCCCTCTCCTGGCAGAGAGAGAACAGCCTCCTGAAAATGCCATCTAGAAGGGAGCCTGCATGGATAATTGAATGGATGGCTTCTATCAAAGTCATTTGTTCTTGCCAAAACTTGGTAATTTCCAAGAGCAGGCACTTTAGCACATACACACACAAACCCACACACCATGCAAGTTCCTACACAGGGCCATCATCAACCAGCTACTTTGCAACCTGAGCTTAGAGTGTCATGTAATGGGGGGACAGTTGACCAAAGTAGAATAAAGTGGCACTCTTCCTTCCTAAGTTAATTCTTCTGTGACTAACTGTCTCCTGATCTGTCCATCCATTCATGGAGGATAGTAAGAAGATTTCCTATCAGGGACAGTGTTGTGCAACTTTCTGCCTCATTGTGCTTGTAGAGAGGTTTGTGTCTCTGTGTGTGGGTCTTTCCCCCCTACCCTGGAAACTGGAGTTTGTCCCCGGGTGTTTCTCCAGAACATATTTCTTCAGAGCAGTGGTGGAGCAGGTCTTGGGCTCATTCATGGCTGCAATGGCAGAGAGGATGGCATCCTCCATCAGGCTCCCACCCAGCAACGGCTTCTCCCCAGACTTCTTCAGCTTTTAAAAAACAAAACAAAGCCAAAAACAGTATGAAAAGGAGGTGTGGGGACTCCAAATCATCAGATCCTCCTGGCTGACCCCTGGAAGGACTCACCTGGAATGTTCCAGAGGCTCCTTTGCCTGTGATCTGCTCCAACTGGCCCTTCTCCACTGCCCTCTGCAGGGCATTCTTCAGCAACTGGGGCCTGTGGGAGGGAAGAAAGCGGCCCTGTTAACTTCACTTTTTTTGGGATCAGTGGGCAGGGAAATCAGCAAGGGGACACCAGGGCACCTTCCTCTTCCTGACTGCAGGAAGCTGAGCTCTGGAGTGCCTTGACTGCCTGCCAAGGACGGGAAGAAATTCTCAGCTGAGAGGTGTCTATGGAAACGCAGCCTCCAACAGCAGAAGGGAGATGCTTCTCCTCCTGAGCCAAGGGTTGGCTGAGCACAGAAACTCAGAAAGTCTCTGCTGGAAGTTTAGGAGAGTCTCTCCAGAGGTCAAACAGCCTGGCTTGTCCAAAACGGACCAGTGGGCAAGCTGTGAATCTGAGCATGAGGGCTGAAGTGTGGCCACTGAGAGAATAAAAGCTAAGCTCTATGCACCTAGCTCAGGTTTGATGGTTCCTTCTAGAAGAGCAGAAGAGGTAGAAGGAAATACATATTTTTAAATTAACCACTGACAGGAATACCCCAAGACGACGGCTCTTATTCCATCTCAAACTATTTGCTCATCAGACTCAGCATTTCTTGTTCTGCCTGACAGCTGCTCTCCAGGGCTTTAGCCAGCAGCTGGCTGGCTATCCAGTCCTTTTGGAGCTGCCAAGGGATGCCTGAACAGGGAGCAGGGTGGGTCTTCTGCACAGGGAGCGTATATGTTCTCAGGGTCTTTGTCCTAAGCTGGAAAGAAAGCTCACCAACGCTTGCTCCAGCTGCATCCATGGGTCCCTGAAAACATGCTCACAGGCCACCTCCCATGGCACACTGTTCAGATATCTGAGGCCTGAGCCTGTTGCATACAGGAAATCTTTCTCTGCTGAATCACAGAGAAAGTGGCTGGATGGAGAAAACAAGCAGTGGTGGCCACCCTGGCTCCTCCCACCTACCTCCTACCCACCTCACATCCACTTTCAGTTTGGGGTAATACTGAGAGACATATTTCTTGATCAGACTGTAGGAAGCCTCCTTGGGCTCGCAGAGACGCGTGAAGGCCAGTGGAAGGATGTCTTCCAGCTTCACCTGCTGCTCTGGACTGGAGGCAGAAGAGCTCCTCTGAAAGACAAGGGAGAAACTCTCTCTGAGAGGCTGGAGACCCCTGACATTCCCGACTCAAGGAAGGGGAGTACAGACAGACTGACAGAGGGACAGTTAACTCGAGTAGCATCAGGCAGCTGAACCTCCCCCTGCTCGGCAAAACCTACGCTGTATGGCTGAGCTCCTGTCCCAGCCCTGTGAAATTTCATCAGCCTTACCTTCCGATCCCTGGATTTGGGGCCTGTTTTCCCTGAGTTTGGGGCCACCACAAAACTCCCAGAGGCTCCTTTTCCTTTCACCTGGCAGAGTGGAGAAAAGTGGGAAAGTCTGTTTCTGGCCTTCCTCTGCTATGGGGCGAGGGGGGGGCTGTTGCCTTGGGGCTTTCTTACCTGCCTTATGACTCCCCGCTCCAGCTCCCTTTTGAGGGCCTGCTTAAGGAGAAAGCCTCTCCTCTCCAGCTCCAGAGAAGGGTACTTGTTGATGATGTACTTCCGGATGGCGACGACTGAAGCTCCACCTTTCTGGTAGCAAGCCTGGGAGAGAAATTAGCCCTGAGCAGACTTTGGCAGCAAGCAGGAGAAGGCTGCTTTGAGCCTAGTTGGAGGAAGCTGAGGAAAGGGGACAGGGCACCGAGGCTGGCTTTGCCTCATGATGGCTTCCCCTGCTGGGCATTTTCACGTCTGTTCTTTCCTCTTTTGATCAGACAGGATCAGTTCTCTCCCGATTACATGGGACAAGATGGAACATTTTACATCATCAGCTTTGCTCCAGAGATGTTCTCCTTACCTTGATGGCCTCAATCAAAATGGCATCCATCTTTGGGCGGGAGGAAGCTGCCATGTGGGTTTGCTTCTGTGCTCTGGCTAGCTGGCTGGCTGAAAGAGTAGCCCAAGCAGGAATGGTCTTCTTGACTTTCTTCTCCTTTTCTTTAGCTGGATCTTTTTCTCTTTGTAGGGGAGAAAAAATAGAGAGGGAATGATGGGTCCAGATTCAGCCAGAACATCCTGCAGTTTTATGTGGCTGAGAAGAGCTCTGTGGATCTTCAACTGCCACTAAACAGCTGAGAGCTGGAAACTGGAGCACTGGACAAGAGATGAAGAGAGCTGGTCTTTCTAGCTCTGCTCTGAGTTGACAGGAGTGGTTCTCCAGGGCTATCTCAGGCAGGGAAGAGTTCCCCCATTACTTTTTTAAAAATGGAGATGCTGGGAATTAAACATGAGCTTCCCACATGCCAAGGAGTTGCTCCAAGCCCTGACCTACAGTCCAAGGCCCTTTGGAGAACATCTGTGACATACAACCTTAACCAAAATAGAGGCCCTGCTCCCACCTTCCCCCTTACAGGGTGCCCAGGTGGTTTCCACTCCTTACTCCTTTTTGGCTTCCTCGACTGGCTTTGCCTCTCCCTTTTCTTCAACCTCAGGCTCCTTTGGTGGCTCTGCTTCATTAGACGCGGCTGGTGGAGTTTCATTCTCCTGCTCCTCCACAGTAGAGGCAGATTCCTCTGAACTGGCATCAGGATCTGAGGGGGTGAGGAAAGAAGAGAAAAGAAGGTGACAGGCAACAGCTAGATTTGGATAAGAAAACACTGAACATCCACTGCAAACGAAAACACGCACAGAGAGGAGTATTTTACACAGCAACATTGAGAAGGGAGAAGCCAAGCACAAACAGCCCAAAATCCTGCCCAAGAAAGCTAACAGAATGTCAGACCAAGAGTCTATTTCACGCCCTTTTCTGAAGAGTCAGTGCAACCCGAGAGGTAGTGTGGTGTTGTGGTTTAATCGCTGCACTGGGACTCTGGGAGAATTCAGGGTTTGAATCCCTTCTTGTCCATGGAAACCCACAGACTCTCACTAAAGAAATCTGCCTAAGAAAAGCCTGTGATGTTGCCATAAGCTGGAAACAACAACACAGCCCCTAAACCAAGTACAGGAATAATGGCAGACGCCATCCCCTTCTTATGAGTGCCTGGCTTCTAGCTGGTAGTTGAAAGATGTGGATGGCTGTACTGAAAGCTATAGTGAAGCAGAGCCTCCCATGCTCTGGCCATCTCAGCTTCCTCAGTTAAAAGCCTCCTTGGTGAGGCTGGAGGTTCCCGGTGACTGCTGCAAGCCCTGCCATGCATCCAGCACTGGACGGCTGTGCAGTCCACTGGCTCCTGAGGTGACAGAGGCCTGCCTAGCTCTCTCAGCAGAAGGTCCTCAGGCCAGTCCTTGGCATCTCAGGCAATCTGTAGTCCCCGGGGCCAGTTTGTGGCTGCCAGGGAATCAATGCATGGGAAACAATCCTTCCCTGGCTGAGACCCTGGGGCAGGGCTTTCAGGGACAACAGTGCTGAGCATTTCCCAGCCAGCACACCTACTGGATATGCTGGTGGGGGGATTCTAGGAGCTGCAGCCCCCCAAAAGTAGTGCTTCCAAAGTCTGTCCCATCTCCCTCCCTCCCCACTCACAACTCTTCCCTTCCCACTCACAAACTGACAATTGACAACAGTGGAGAAAGGGCGAACCAGGGAACACCTGGATGACTTTACCTGGCTTAGCCTCCTCTTCTTCAGCAGGTTTACTTTTGGGAGGAGTTTCCCGAGCAGAGGAATTCACAGCCCGGCGAATTGGCATGATGCTGTCTTCAACTGTCTGGAAGAGAAAGGATGGCAAGGGGTCATGGGATGACTGGGCTGGGGCTCTCCAGCCGAGGAACCAAGAGCCAGCAGAGAAGGCCCCGCCATCTAGGCTTGCTAAGCACCAGCCCATCCAAACTGCCTTCAGGCTCATACAGCTGAGCGCAGTTTCCAGCTTCCTGCTGCCGCTGGGTGATAGTGAGAGAGCCGCGGGTTGATTTTTGGCTTCAGTTCAGGATGAGAGGGGATAAATAAGGGACCCAGTGGGAGGGGAAGGCAGGGGAGACTTCTGGGAAGGAATAACCGGTGGGGAGGGGAAGAGGGGAGGCGCGTGTGGTCCCCAGCTGAGACTCCTAGAAGCAGGGGAAGAGCAGAGCGGCCCTTGCGAGCGAGCAAGTCCAAGGGCGAGAGCGTGGGGAAGGGTCAGCCCCTACCTCACTCAACTTGTCCGGGGGAGCTCCCGTTAAGAGTGGAAGCGCCTTACGGCCTGCGGGATCAGCTTCGGGCAGATCGGTCGCCATTTAAATTAATGTCTAGCCCCCAACGTGAGGGTTAACACTTTGGAGCCCCAGGTTTTTAACCTCAAGGGGGGAAGGCTTCCTAACAACCTGAAGTGCAGAAAAGATTGGGTGTGAAAGAGGGTAAACAAGAACAAACGGGAGGAAAAAATTAAGAATAAGAGAGAAAGAAAAAAAAACCTTCACATCTTCATCTTAGACCCCTATAGAACACTATGGAAATAAAATGAAAGAAAAACACAAACATTTTATCAGTTTCACAGAGGCAGATGCCAGTAAACCTCATTTTGGTTGTTTGGTGGGTGAGGGGGGAAGGAACCAACAGAATCTAGGGGCAGGAGCCCAGCACCCACCAGGGCAAGGATGGGGGGCAGAGGGCCAGCAGAAGCCCCAGGCAAAGCAACCTCCGCTATGCTCTGCTTGGAGGTGGGCCTCTCTCAAAGGCCAGCCTGACTCTGGCCCCATGCGCCCCCCTCCTGCCCCTTCAGACTCTTCTTGGCCTTTCACAGGCGCCAGGCCAATGTGCCACGTACAGGCCTTAGGAGGGCAGCAAGACATCGATCGTACAGACCAGAGAGCAGAATGTCCTCCTCTGTTTCTGAAGAGAGATCTCAAAGCACATATTTGCTGCCTGGCTTCGCTGCCCATCCTCACCCCGTTGCCTGTTGGCTTGACTTTGCTTTAAAACATACACACATCCCACACACCTGCCTGTCCCCTTGCCTCCTCTCTCACTAGTGTCCAAACAAGCACAAAGGAAACACCTTCTGTGTGTGTGGTGGGGTGAGCGGGAAGGAAGGAAGGAAGGAAGGAAGGAGCAGGAGAAGGGCTCAAACAGGCCTCCTGCTCTTCTTCTTCCTTCCTTCCTTCCTTCCTTCCTTCCTTCCTTCCTTCCTTCCCTTGGAGTTTCTGCCCCCTGCCTCTCCTTTCCAAGAGCCCATGAAACATGACACGCCGGCCGCCCACCGGAGCCCAGGGAAAGAGGACTCCCTCTGGCTGGCTGGCTGGCTGGCTGGTGGGGCAGGCAGTAGGGCCTCTCGCTCTCGCTGGTCTCATGGAAAAACAGAAAGGGGAGGGAAGGAAATACAGGCCACATTTTTTAGGATGCCAGGGGAGAGAATGAGTGAGGAGGAGGAGGAGGAGGAGGAGAAGGAAAGTGGCCCTTGCTCCTGCCGCCTCCCCCAGGCAGAGCCCAACTGGTGTGATGGGGAGAAGAGGGGAAGGGGGACTGGTTCGGCATGCAGCAGCAGCAGCAGCAGCCAGGCAAATTCTCTGCATTCTTAGGCTCTGTGTGTTGTGTGTGTGTGTGGTGTGTGTGCCTGGGCCCATGAGGGAGTTTGTGTTCTCCGCTGGGCTTCAAGCGCAGCAGCTCATGGCTTCCAGGTCCACTGCCTGAAGGCTGCCATCACAAGCGAAAGGCTTTGGGGGGCCAGTCTGAGAGGGTGGGATGGCCCTTCTCCCCAGGTGCTTCGATAAGAAAGGTAGGAAGCCTAAAAAATGAAAGTCTCACCATGCCCAGACTACATGTCATATACAGCTAGGAGCAAAACATTTACACAGAAGTTCCTTGCAGAAGTTTCTGTGGGGCCAATATGGCTTCTAATGTGAGATTCCTAAGCCTCCAGGGCACAGTTTAAAAAGTGCTACCCTTCCAAAGCAAGGACATCTCTGAGTCTTTTCTGCTCCTGAGGCAATTGTGTAACACACACACACACAGACAGACAGACAGACATTAAACCCACTAGTGAAGTTTGCAAACTTCAAGCCCCCAATGCTTTCTGCAGACAGACAGACAGACAGACAGCGAGACGCACAAGCAGCCCAGAGTCCAAAGGCAGTCGGTCGGTCCCTCCGACAACAGCCCTCTTCAGACGTAGGCGCTTCTGAGTTCGAGGGACAGACAGAGAGACCGCAGCAGCACCCTTTTGCCTTCCATAGGCTTTAATTGCAAAGTTATGGGGACAGAGTTGGTCCCTGCTCAGCCTCAAACTCACAGTACAGATAGCCAGTTACTAATTCCTGGCAATGCCAACTCTCACAGGCTGCCATTTCCCAAAACGTAAGCCCCTTACCTCATCTGAATTATGACCGGGGGGGGGGGGGGAAGGCTTGTTAGAAGGCCCCTGAGGGAAAGGAAAGCTTTTTTTGCTTCTCCAGTTGTTTTAGAGAAAAGAGCTCTGAAGCCCATCAACAAGCATGTGTTGGGCCTGGCAGGAACTCAACACTTGCCTCCATCGCTCCTCATTCACTGCAAGAGAACCCAGTCTGGTCAAGCTCTTAGTCTTGGACATCTCTGGACCAGTGGTTCCCAGGCCTTGGGAGTTTTGGACGTCACCTTCCAGAATTCCTGACAGTAAGAGCTGCTTGACAGGGGAAGACTCTGCCTTGGAGCGGCATAGAGTCTCCTTCTTTGGAGGCTGTCTTTCTTTAAACAGAGACTGGATGGCCATCTGTCAATGGGAGTGCTTTGACTGTGAGTTCCTGCATGGGAGAAGGGGGTTGGGCTGAGGTCTCTTCCAACTCTACGATTCTACTCCAAAACACCTGGAGGACCAAAGCGGACAAAAGCAGACCTTGACTATTGAGAATCTTCTGCACCACACGATGTATTTGTGAACAGGCCAAACTGTAGGAGTCCTTTGAGAACGTGGTTCCAGCCACACACACCTAGAATTCCCTGAAAAAGTGAACTGTGAAACCTCACACTATAACAAACACATTTGTTTGGAGGCGCAGCAGACGTCACCAGACCAAGAGTACATCTATACTGCGGAAATAACGCAGGGTGACACCGCTTCATCCCACAGAACCCTGGGACCTATAGTCCCCCCAAATATTAATTGTTGTAATTGTCTTTGTTTTAATTGACTTTTATTATTTTGCCCATTGTTTTAGTTAGATTGTACGCCTCCGGCAGGGTTTCTTCTGTTTTATCCTTGATTGTGTACACCGACAGCGCTCTAGAAATAAACTTCAATAATAATAATAATAATATAGATTTGTGAGGCACCAGTACTCTTCAACAGAGAAATATAAAGAGCTTACGAAACTACAAATCCTGGGCTTCCATAGGCTGGAGCCACAGCAAGCAAAGTGGTGTGAAACTGCATTATTTCTGCAGCGTAGATCAGGGGTTCCCAACCTGAAATCTGGAATTTCAGAGTGACTTCTGTCCTTGAGCGAAATAAATTAGAATCGAGTTGCTCAATTTAGATTTGCACGTTATGCACTCAGTTAAAAGCTTATTTTAAGTTCAGTTTGTTTCCCCGCAGTATTGTATATGGTTCAATTTGGGGCTCAAAACTTAGAAGTCAAGACCTCTGTGTCTTCAAATGTGGCATTACTTTTTCCTTTTGAAACGTCATAAATGCAAGTCCAGTTTTGCGCGCCTCACAACTAACCCCTTTGCAGCCAAATAATAGCACTCTCTTCAGCTTCTTCTTGAGTCTGTGTTGGAGACAAGGGCTGCGTCCCCACTGCAGGAATAATCCCGGCTGACACCACTTTGCTATGGAATCCTGGGAACTCTGGCTCCCATAATTCCATAGCACTGAGTTTGTGTGTGTCGTGTGCCATTTCAGACTCACGGAGACCCCAGGATGAACCTATCCTGTTTGTTCAAAGAGGGTTTGCCTTTGCCATTGCCATTGCCATCCTCTGAGGCTGAGAAAGTGTGACTGCCCAGAGTCACCCAGTGGGTTTCCATGGCTGAGCCAGGATTTGAGCCTCAGCTTCTAGCGTCAAACCCTCAAACCATACTGGTTCTTGTGGATGGACAGACGCTTGCCTTCAAGGCGTTTCCGACTTATGGCAACCCTTTCGTGGGCTTTTCTTGACAAGATTGGTCCAGAGGGGGTCGTTTGCCCTTGCCACCCAGAGGATGAGACAGTGTGACTTGCCTGAGCCATGACAGTAGTCGGGGGGATATCAAACTGGATTGTTTCTGCACTGCGGAGGCAGCCAAGCCTCCTTTTCAGGCTTATGGTGGCCCTAGAGCCAACCTGTCACAGGGTCTTCTTAGTCCCCATTTCTAATTGTCCAGAGGAGGTTCGTCAATGCCTTTCCCTGAGGCTGAGAGAGTGCGACTTGTCTAGGATTGTTTGCTGTATGGCGGTTCTAAGGTTTGCCCTTGCCACCCTCTGAGGCTGAGAGAGTGTGACTTGCCTGAGCCGTGACAGTCCAAGACTTGCACCAACCAGGATTATTTCTGCATCGTGGAGGAAATCAGGACTGGCAGAGGGTCTCTTTGCAGCACCACGGCCAGGGCCAGGGGTCACACTCTCTCAGCCAAGAGGCAATGAAGGCACCCCAGGGTCTCTTTCTTCCCTTCCTTCCTTGAGGCCTGGGGCCTACCTGGGGGTGGGGCCAGGGCAAGGTGAGTGACCGACCAAAAGCCCCGCCCCCGACAGGTGTCTGCGCATGCGCGGCTGCACGGCGCTCATGAACCGTCCGTATTTGCGTAATATTAGCATAGCCTCCTGTCTATGCAAAAGAGCCCCTCCCGCGTGACCCGCCCAGGCCCCGCCCCCTTGTCACTCACCGCCTCTGGGGCGCCCTCCCCCCAACCTTCCTCTCTCGCGCGATCGATCGCTTCCTCCGGCGAAGGGCCCTCGACAATGGCGGCGGCGGCGGCGGCGGCAACGGAGGAAGAGGCGACAGCAGCAGCAGCAGCAGCAACAACAGAAGCGGCGGCGGCGGCGGCGGCGACGACGACAGAGGAGGAGGAGGCGGAACCGGAGGAAAGGCAGGAAGAGGCGGGGCCGGTGGGCGGGAAAGGCCAATGGGCGCCCTGCGAGCGCCTTTCGAAAGCTCGGGCCGCGGCCACGCCCCCCTCGCCGCTCGCAGCCCGGGACCAATGGGAGACGCGCCCCACGTGCGCACGCGCAATGGGCACTGGGGGGGTGTCCGGACAAAAACATTCAGGCGCAGGGCAGGAGAGGAGGGGGGTGATGGGCGGGGCCACGCCTGTCCGCGGGAGCATGCGCAGTGGGGCAGTGTGTGCGGGCGCGCGGGCGCCTCAGGAGGGAATGCGCGCGCAGCCAGGGCCCAACGGTCGTCGCTCTTTTGGCGGGAAACGGAAATGAGGTCTCGCCTGAGGAGAGACTTCCGCTCCCCGTTTATTCCTTTTTATGTTGGCCCTGTGGCGAGTCTTAATTTCCTTTTTTTAAACCAGTAAAATAACAACAGCAACAATAAAAAGGCTGAGGGAACCGGCTGCGAAATTAGCCCCGCTGTGTGTGATGGTCCCCGTTGCTTGGAGTGCAGCGCCCGCCCGCCCGCCCCTCCGTCTGTCTGTCGTCAGTCTCCTCAGCAGCAGAGCTGGCAGGACGTTCCCCTCAAAGAGAGGCTCTTGGCCTGGCAGGGTCTCCGGACTGCAGGTCCCATCATCCCCACCCACCCCATCCCCTTGGCCCGGGATGATGGGAGTTGCGCTCCAGCTGCAGCTGGGATCACTGGCAGGACACCTGGAAGTAAGAGCCCACATTCTACTGTACTTAATGCTCTGGAAATGTTAACACAATACACACACACACACACCCCTATCTAATTCTGCAAGGAAAACTGGTTTTCTCTCTCCCTAGAGAGAGAGACTATACAGTACATATATGAGACTTACAATTACACACACACACATAGGTTCATATATATATATATATATATATATGGTTTAGAATTAGACATAATTATGCAAAGAAATACACATATATAGCATGTGAATGATTTAGAATTAGACATACAATTCTGTAAGGAAAAATGGTTTTCTCTATATTTGATTTAGAATTAGACATATAATTCTGCAAGGAAAAATTGGTTTCTCTACACAGATAATATATCTTAGATTTATAATTACACACACTCACATCCTTAAGCAAGGCAAACTTTTTCTCCATATATTTGTGTGTTTCTGTGTACCGTATATATGATTTCGAATTAGACATATATACTTAATTCTGCAAGGTTTTCCCTCTAGAAAGAGTATACAGTATATATATATATGATTTAGAATCACACACATATACTTATGCAAGGAAAACTTTTTCTCCATATCTAAATATAGCATATATTTGTGTGTGTGTGTGTATGGTTTAGAATTAAAGTTATAATTCTGCAAGGAAAACTGGTTTTCTCAAGAGAGTGAATATATATATATATATATATATATGAGATTTAGAATTAGATTTTTAGGATTTTCCCCCTTTTATATTGTTGCAGGCAAATCAAGCTAGAAGGACACAATCTTACCAGATCTTGTAATCTCTTCCAGAGGACCCCAGTCAGGTCAGACCCAAAATGCTTACTGTATATTGTCATTTATTTATTTATTTTCCAGGATATGTATGTATGTATGTATGTGTATATAAATATATGTCAACAGGTTTGGGGACCAAAATTATAGGCCTGTGGATACATTTTGAAACTTAATTTCTAGACTTATAGCTGAGTGTATATACAGTATTTCTTACACATGTAAGACTTTCAGCCCAGGAGGCCCTTCATGCTTGTGTTCATTCACACAAAAACAGCAACCCAGAGTCATACCATTTAAAGCAGGGGTAGGCAACCATTTTGAGCCGGGGGCCGGGTTGCTGTCCCTCAGACAATTGGGGGGCCGAAGCACCAAAAATAAATAAATAAATATTAAAAATTTTTAAAAATTAACAAATTAAAAAAATATGCATGCACACTCTCTCAGCCCCAGAAAAGCCATGGCAAACCCCCTGTGGAGATTTTGCCAAGAAAACCCCAAGAACAAGTAATAACAACAATAATCAATATCATCATGGCGGGCAGCGGGGGGGGGGGGCAAAGGCCTCGGGGGGGCCGCATCCAGCCCCCGGGCCTTAGGTTGCCTACCCCTGATTTAAAGTTTAAGTGACAACACAGAACCACCCATGATGTTGTTTGTTATTGTTGTTGTATGCCTTTGAGTCATTTCCAACTTCACAAGGTTTTCTTGGCAAGAGGCTTGTCATGGTCTTCTCCTGAGGCTGAGAGAGTGTGACTCCCCAAAGTCATCCAGTGGGTCTCCATGGCAGAGCAAGGATTTGAATCCTGGTCTTGAGTCATCCTCAAATGACCACACCATGCTGGCTGGCTCTCACTCATAGCATTACCCTCTGCAAATTTGTCTATAATTGCTCTCCTTCCAAGTTGGGGCCCATGGCTACACTTGGTGGGTTATTTCTGTGAATTTTTGGTGCATCTGCACTGTAGAAATAATGCAGTTTGACACATCTTCAAGTGCTGTAGCTCCATCCTATGGAACCCGTGGGATGAGTAGTTTTGCAAGGTCTTTAGCCTTCTCGACCATATAGGCCTGGGGACTTGTCAAGCTACAAATCCCAGGGACTTTGTAGGATGAGAAAGGCCCTGGTGGCAAAGCTCCTCTGAAGAGACCTATCCAAGAGAACTCCAGCAGAAGGTAACTGTAAGTCAGAATCAACTTGAAGGCACATATCAACAAATAGCAAAATGAATAGCTAACTCAAGCATTAATTCACCATCTGAACATTCCCAAATGCCAATCAAAGGCAAGATGTTGAAACCCATTTTGAAAAACGAACTCTTGTCAAAGGCCTGAGTCCCTTTCCACTCACTTACCTCCCTGGCTCCTTTTGCCACGAGGATCCCCTCCGATGCAGGGGCCTTGGGCATCAACCTTCCCAGAACAAGCAGGAGAGGGATTCGCTGTTCAGTGAAAACAACAGCACCTCGCTCTGACAATGCTGTCAACCCAAAGGAATTCTGGCAACAGTTTTTTGCAAGGAAGGTAAACACCCCACACCTTTGATGTTACCGCTTGGTTCACAGCAGAGCACTTAGCAAATCCAGTACATCACATTTTCCCTATCCCTCTGCAGCAGGATTTTGCCTGGTGGATCTGGTTACCTTATTTTCTCACTGCACAAGGCAGAAACAGCACCAGGTGCTCCTGGAGTGCACAGATTTAGAAAACCGCAAAAGCGGGCCAACGTACAAAAGATGCCCTCTTGAGTCTCAGCACGGATGGTCCCTGAGATCAGCTCCCCACAGCCAGCCTTGGCTTGGACCCCTGCTCTCCCTTCTCCAACCCTGATATGCTTAGGTACCATTTGCAATTCCTGATCAGGAAATGGAAACACAGCTCACAACACACCCTGCAAATGCGGTAACACCCATGACATGCTATGAGGATTTTGCTTGGAACAACCCAGCACAGCCACCCACTGCAAACTCTTTTCCAGTGCAGCACAGACAAGTCACCGGCTTGAGAGATGGGAGCCCTGGGAATGGGGTGTCCCCTTACACAGACCTTCCTTGGGATGGGTCTGGAGAGGCACCCCTAGAGCCACAATAGTGTCCCTCTCTGGGACAGAGCTCCCAAACACCAATTCTGACACCAAGAACGACATGCTGCTTACATACAGCACATTCCTTCTGCCGAGAGAGAGAGAAGCAAGGTCTACAGAGCAAGAGGTATTCTCAGGAGGGATCAGTAACAATTAACAAGGATGCTCACAAGGAACCAGCAGAAATAGTGACAAGGCAGGGAGTGCTTTGGAGCAGACTCCCTGGACTGCGTGGTGGAGACAGCACAACCTTCACCCACAGGTTTTCCCACTTCCTTCGGCCCGGGACCCCCAGCCCTTGCCCTCCGACCCCCAGGCAGGCCCACAGATCCGGCCCGCCAGCGCCCTCTCCTGGGGAGGCAGCTCCATCGCCCTCCAGGGCGGAAAGGTCCGTGCTGCCACCGTCGAAAGAGAAAGCCACCGCCTGCTCTTTTAAACTTGCAAGGTTTGTCTTTATTTTGTTCTTTATATTTTGAAAGTGAAAAGAAATAGTATCGAGTCAATTTCTTTTTTTTAAATATTTGTTCTATGTATTTACAAGCCTTAAAGTTGCTCTAAAGGTTCTGAAAGTATCACTAGTACTTTTCTTTCTTTCTTTCCTTTTCTTCTTCTTCTTCTTGTTTCCAGGGTAGCACTGTTTGCATTGCATGAGTTATTGTTTTCCAAGCAGTCTGGTCCACAGCCGTTTTCTCAAACGCGGTTCCCTCGGTTCCACTTTTGTCGCTTATTTTAATTTTGGAAGCAAGCTGAGAGGCAGGCAGAAAAGATCTGATGACAATTTTCTTCTTTAAAAACAAAAAAAACCCCAAAACACGTCCAAAATCTCCCTCGTCTAGTTCGTTCCTGACCCCCTTGCGAATTTATTACACAGCTAACTGTGCTTTGAAACAAAACTGAGGTGGATCTGAAAGGGAGGGACATTAATTTCTCTGCTTTTTGTTTTTGTCTATTATACAATTTGATACAGAAACTGCAAATTTTAAAAAATTACACTGGCATTTGCAGTCCTTAAAATAAATTAAAAGTTCTCACTTTTTTGTGTCTAAACAGATTTGTTTCTTTTCAAAGTATGAGTCCTTGTTTAAAAAGGGAAAAAAATTAAAACGGAAAAAAGTATTATCCCCCCCCCCCCCCCATAAATAACAGATGTGTTTTTGTTTAGTGCTCCTGCCCTCTG
This sequence comes from Phrynosoma blainvillii, assembly GCA_026167975.1. Lineage (NCBI taxonomy): Eukaryota > Metazoa > Chordata > Lepidosauria > Squamata > Phrynosomatidae > Phrynosoma > Phrynosoma blainvillii. The sequence goes on from JANUYF010000015.1 coordinate 7,006,410, forward strand.
GTCTGAAGTGGACTTGAACCCTCACGTACGTCTTGTCCTCCATGATCGCCCTGCGTTCGTTCGTTCGTTCGTTCATCTCTCAAGGGTCCCCCTCCCACTCGTGCACATGTTGGGGGGAAGAGGGGTTTCCGCGTGTGAGAATTGGCTTTGCTGCACTGTGATTGGCGAAGACATGAAACTGTTTTTTTAAAAAAATACTTAAATTGGGATATTTTTTTTCTTTTTGTTTTGAGGAGAGGTTTTTTCTGTTTTTGTTTGTATTCAGTTTTAATTATCCTCCGACTCCTCTTCGGCTTCTCGTAGCCACGTAAAGAATGCCGTGACTGATTTTAGTGCTACGCCTTTCCCGTTCTGTTCTGCTGGGTCTTTGCTGATTTCCCATTTGTAGAAGGCATCCTCTGATATCACCTCCTCGTCGTACAGGCAATCGAAAAACATCCGTAACAAATCTGTGGTGGACCAGGCAGTGGGGAGGGAAAGGAAGAGAAGAGCAGATCTGGGATAAAAATGTTGTGGCCAGTAGCCGAAGCAGGAGCCCCAAAAGTCCCCCAGCCCCCGTCCAAAGCTCAGAAAAGTTGTTGATACAGATGACATGTCCCCAGAATACTGCAGCCAACACAGAGAGTAGCCCTTCTGAGGCCTGACCTAGTCCTGTGTTTTCCTGAGTGATTCAGTTCAATCTCTTGCTAGCCAGGCCAGGCTGGGAGGCACTGATGCTCACTGCTGCCCAGAGAGACCTTCTCTGGGAGGGAGGCCTACCTTCCATCCAGCTGCCCCCATTTTGCACTCTATATGATAATCCCCATTATTATAGCCTGAACTGAAGGATGACCCCAGGGACCACTGGGGCATGCTTGGTCACTCCGACCCACAATGCTGCAAGCAGCTGTCCAATAAAAACAGGTACATTGCCTAAAACTGGTGGGATACTTCAGTGTGTCACTATGCATTCCATGTCCCTCTGTTACTCTGGGTCTCTGGAGGAGGAGGAGGAAAGGGTTAAAAGAGGGCTGCACTTCTAAGTAGCTCACTCTATCCTCATACAAATACCAATGGAGGTCTGGCAGAATTTCAGGTGAGTTCCTCCTAGCGAGCAAAAGCAGAATCATGCAGCCCAAGGAAGCCAAGTGCAAACTGGCCTTTGAGCACCCCCAGTGTGCTTGCACTGCCTGACAGAGCTCCAGACAGCAGTCATGCATCCTCCCCTCCCCTGCCCTCCCCTTTATCCAGTTTGGACTCAAGCCCTTGTGGCCCCCACCAGACAAACTGCATGGTACACTTACTTGGAGGCTGATCAAGTTTTACTATTGATGCTTGTAGTGCGTAAAGTGCTTGTAGTTCCTTCTCTGTGTCCGAGTCTAGATACTTAAGTAAGATCGGCACTCTCTGCTTGATAACAGCAGTGTCCACTCGCAAACTAGAACTATCCACTAGAAAAGAGAAGAACCCAACGTGAGCATTTCTTTCAGGCTGGTCAGGCAGGAAGGTGGCAAGAGAATCTATCTATATAATTGTCTGCACAGAGTGAGCTGAGTAGAGGAGGAGGGGAAGAAGGAAGGAAGCATTCAAAGACTTGAACACTCCTGAAAACCTGCCTTTGGCATCTGCCTCTCTTAACAGCCCATTCTCTATACATCAGAGTTGAGAGAAAGGCTTTCTTTCTACTCTTTACCCCCCTTTGGGCCTTGAAATGCAAGAAAGGAAGTGAGACACACATCTCTGAAAACTCTTGCACCTTAAAAGCTTCAGCTCAGTTTTCACCTGGCTGTATTTTTATTTTTTTTAAGTTGCAGCCAAGAGCTCCCATGATGGAACATTCAATACCTTTGCATATAGAAGCCACACAAAAAGAGCATTTATCCATCTATCTATCTCTGGGACTTTTCAACCCACACAATTCCAAATTAGATGGAAAGGGGCCAAAGGAGCTGTACAGAATCACTCCTTCTTTTATTTAACAACAGCAAGAACTGTAACTGTAATAATAGTTTATTAATATTATCGCTGCTGTTGTTATCATGACTATTTTTTTTAAATAAAAATGAAACAGATGACAACTCAGGACTGTTCCACTGACTCACCACTTCCATTTGTGGGAGGAATTAATGTACAAGGAACACATGCACACTTAAAAAAGAAACAGTGGCAACCAGTTCAAACTCACAAGACCCGCAGGCGCATTATACTCCGTGTGTGTGATGCCACTCACCTATAATAGCTGCTTTACAAACTGCTGTCATTAAAGCTCTAAGGAATGTAGGTGAACTCATCTGGCTTTCATCTAGATTAGCCTGAAATCAAGAGGATGTGCACATGTTAAAAAGCACACTGGCTACAAGAGAGAGAGAGTGCCTCTGGTGGAGCCTGCTTCTGGCGAAGTCTAAGGAAGCTCACTCATTAAGCCACTTTTTCCCAAATCAGCTCTCCCCAAGAGCTCTTGGGAATAGGGGAACTGTTCATCCGATCGCTTGCCTTCCACTGTCACCATTCAGCAGGAACAGTGGCCAGCTGCTGTTCAGTCATCCTTTGATGGCACATAAGCCTCACCATCTCAAAGCACTCTGCAGCCATTAATGCCAGGATTTCTCTTCCTAGCCCTAGCTAAGCTCAGGATCAGGGCAGGAGAATGTTGTTCTGGTGGCAGAAGCATCTCCAGTAACTAACCTACAACCTACTGAAAGGCATCCATTGGAAGATTAAGGGAAGCTTGGTGTCCATATAGGGATGGAAGTAGTAGAGGTGACTTTCCCAGGAAGTGGGAGCCCAGAGACAAGACTGGGGCTTCCCTTGCCCTGCTCCATCCTGAACCAAAGGCCACTCTGCCTTCCTGGGGGATGGCTGGAACTGTGGAAGGAGGCTGGGGAGGAAACATCCCTCATGGAGTGCGCTGGTGGTATGTATGCATGAATGAGAGTTTTATACCTCTACCCAATCAAAGATCTGCTCGTCGTTTGCTTTGTCCTCCACAATGAGTTTCTCCAACTGTCTGTTCAGCTCTTCAGCAGAGAGTTCTTTCTTTGAAAGTGCTTCTGAGGAACTGGAACTGTCAGTCTCTGTGAAGTCCAACTTCTGTAGCGATAGAAGAGAAGGCGGCTCAGAAAAAAAGGTTGCGTGAGCTTTTTTCTGAGAAATGTGGATGAGGGACAAAATGAAATGTTGCCACCGCTATCACTGCCCCACTTGCCACCCGAACAGGGAGTGAAGTTTTAGCATCTATTCAGAGGAGTGCTCTATGGTGGGAGCTGGTCCCACAAGAAAAGTCAAGAAGGACCCTCACATTTCATCTAGTCGGACCACCTCCCTGAAATGCAACCTAACTCACCTGCTCCATGAGGAAGGTGCGGACATCCTCTTCGGGTAAGAAGTCTTTCCAACTGAGGCCAGCCTCCCTCCATAAGGCTGCCACTTTCTTATGGCTCTAAAAGACAAAACGACTTGCTGGGTTGTGAAAGGCCAAGAGGGAAAATCGAGGAACTCAGCCTTGAGGCTGCAAGCAGGCCCTGGGCCTCATATGACAGCTTTTCAAAACATCCCACCTGGGTGCCATTGGTTCAGCCCGAAGGTCTGCCTTCTGCAGCCGATGCACCTCCTCTTCCAGGAGGGCTCAACTGAATGTGGCTGCAGAAGCCTCAGGACTGAGTGCTACCCACAGAGCCAAAGCAACTCTTTCTCTCTGGGGTTCTAAGCCTGGGTCCCACTCACTTGCTGTGGGCTACAGGAAGAGATTCTAGGGGTTATAAAGAACTGCGCAGGAGTCCAAACAGCCACTAGTGAATTCATTGCTTCCTGAGAGTAGATTTCCCTCTCCTGGCTGGGCCAGACAAATGTCTTGCAAACTGCTTAGTGCAAACTACCTGCACAGAAGCCTTGCTTTCCACACAGAGGCCCTCTGACTACCCATCTCTCTTGTACATGCATACATAAATGCACACAAAGATCTGCAAGCACTTACCATTTGTTTGCATAGAAGGTGCAATATTTCAGAAAGCAAGATGCCAGCTCTTCCCACAGGAAGTAAGGGTTTGCTAAATTCTCTGCAACACAACAGAAACAAAGGGTCAGTTTCATCACTGGATCACAGGCCACGGTTGGAAGGATAAAGGGCATCCTACTCCTCTAGCCCCCTCACCATCTGACCCTTCCACAGCATCCACAGCTGGCGTGGACTGGCAGGTAACATGGGGACTAAACAACTGAGGGATTTTCAGGGGCTGAAGTTTGGGCAGCGGCTGTGAAAGAGAGCCCTGCTTACGTCAGAAGTTCTCTCATAGAGATTCCTCCTTCTTTTAACATTGGCGTCACCAATTCAGCCAGATACAGCCAAATGTGGGGGATATCGATAGCCATATCGTCCGCCATCTCCAAGGTATCCGCAAACCTATGGGAAAAAGTCAAGCGGCTGAACACGCATTCTGCCTGGAGGCTGCCAGCCGCTTCTGCATTCAACCCGAAAGTAAGAGTCTGCAGTTAATGCCCACGAAAGGAAAAAGCAATACCCAAAGATCTTCCTTCCTTCCCTGGCAGACTACCAACCCCTTGAAGAAGTCCTGCTTGCTCAGCTTCTCACACTGCACCAACTGATACAGCAACTGGCCCATGTGATCTCTGGTGATCTGACTCCTCTCCAGGGTGGATTCTACGCCAACTTGCACAAACACAGGCAACACGCCTGGCACGCTGAGCTCCTCAACACACTGCACTGCTTCCTATGCAGAGAACACAAAAAGAGACAGGGGAAGTGGCAGTGAATAGAGGCTGTTTTCTCTATGGTTGGTAGACCCAACACCAGGATACAGAGACAGAGAGAGATCTTTTCCCTTCCATTATAAACCCTCCATCCCTACACGTGAATGCTGTGCTATGGCAAGGGCCTCTTGCTTTTGGCTGCAATTATGCCAGACCCTGCAGAGTCAGGGCCAAGAACATGAGAATGCATGCTGAAAGCCCCCAAGGGAGCATGAAAAAGAGAATGAAAAGGAAACAAGGAGAAGGCAACATACACCCTCTGCACAAGCTCATCAGAATTGGCTCCTGCTCTACTTACCTTATAATCATTAATGTGCAGGAATTCATCAATGATAGATCTGCACTTTCTCTCTATTTCCACTTCTGATAATGCAGGCTTTTCTTGGAAGGGGGATGTGGACATTTCGGGCTTGGCTGGTAAAGAAATGGACATTGGGGGACAAATATGAGATAAAGAATACTTTCTCCACTGGAAGAAAACAAAATTGACCTTCCGAACCTCTCCTGAGCCCAGAAAGACAGTTTGACACATACAATGCCATTTTCTTTAAACCAGTACTTTTTGACTCCATCGGCTTTCTTTAATAATCTACTCATGTTTTGAAAATGCATGTGCATCATTTCCCATTCTTTAAAAAAACTTGGTTTTCAAAAACATCAAATGAAGAATGACCATGAAGTCAGCTAATGCCATAAGCAACAGCCAGGTAAACCATGGATTCCAGACTCAGCAAAAATCTCTCCCACCTCTTTTGGTAGCCCTGCAAGTACCAGACACACCAAATTTTAACACATTACCACAAAAACAAGTCGCCATGAGAGAGAGGCGCTGGACAGGGGGCTCCATCCTAGAAGATCAGCATTTCAGCTCAGAAACTAGAATAGTGTAAAGTGGATGAAATGACAAAAAGTCACTCAGCCCAAGTTCTCACCTGTTTCCTTGGGTTTATTCCTTTCTGCGTCAGCGTTGTTCCGGTCACTCTCCAGGGCTCCTGTCAACTGCTTCACAGTCTCCAGCATCTCCCTCCGCTGCTCCTCTTGGGCTTGGTTGTCTAGGAGCTGCTCTTTGCTACCACTGACCCGCAAGAAGGTGTTGGGACGGGAAATGGAAGAGGGCAGCAGCTTGTCGTTCTTCTCCCTACCCATGCTCCCTCGACTGTGGAAGTAAAAGGCATTTTAGAGGCAAAGTCCTGGCCCTGGTCACTGTTTAAAAGGCCACCTCATGTTTCAACAGACACTAACACGATTTCCAAATGAAAGTAACAGGCTTCATGCAGTAAACAGAAACCAAAGAGTACATCTTAAGGAGACCCATATTCCTCTCTTTCTTAACATACAAAATTACAAAGATGGTTCCCGAAGGTGTGAAGTGTGGCCTGGAGCACGCATGGTAAATAAATACAGCTGAATCACTCTGGAGGATGAGGGTCACTCCCAGAATACTATCTCTGAGGCAATGAGATGTCACCTAAACAATTATGAACAGGGCAGGAGGAGAAGGAGGAGGTGGTGGCATGGTCCACCCGGGGCTCACCTTGTTAAGGCTCTGCGAGAATCCAACTCGGAGGATGTGGCTGAGGCAGATACAGATGACACAGGAGGCTGCAGTGCAGAGAATCGGTTCAAACTAGTGGCACTTGGTCGTAAGGAATCTGCAAGAGGATGTTGGGGAGAGTGACAGCTGTCTCGAGAACTCTAGGAAACCGCCCGAGAGAGGAGCCCCAAAGCTCTTTCTGTTAATGCCTGCGCTGTGTATGGTGGACAAGAAAAGACCATCCCAGCATGTAGGAATCTCTCCTGTCCTTCAGAACAGAGGATTTCCATTAAGCCTGAATCGAGGGATGGGGATATGGCCAGCTAATATAACTTATAAATGACCTACGTATGTTAAAGACCACCATCTTGTGGATGCTCTTAGTCTTACGCATTCACAGATAGATAGCTATACCTGCCCTGTCATAAAATGTCCCAGAGCAAGGTATACACAACAAATCAATTTAAAAAATAATTTAAAACAGCACATAATGTGAGAACCAGTGTGATACAGCAGACTGAGTATTGGACTAGGACTCTAGGAGACCAGGGTTCAAATCCCTTCTCGGTCATGAAAACCCACTGTGTGAAACAGTGCAAGTGACCCTCTCTCAGCCTCAGAGGAAGACCATGGCAGACCTCCTTGGAATAAATTCTGCCAAGAAAGCCCTAGGATATGATTGCCATGAGTCAATACCTGTGTTCTGATTCCAGAGGTGCTGTTGCTAAAGGAAGTCTAGCTGCCATCTGTCAAGAGTGGGGCCTCTTTGATAGTGGCACTACTTCTGTGTTACATGCTCCCTTGTTCACTAAGCCTCAACTTCCTATTTCTAGTGGTAGGTCTTTTCAGAAAAATGTTGGGCTAATCCACACCAGCTATTTTTAAGTATGTATCTGTTCTGACAGTGGTACTGCTCTATGCAGCATCCTTGAGAGAGACGGCCAGGCAAGGCCGTGTATGAGCTGCCACAGTCACCCAGCTCTCCACCTCTGCCGGCATCGAAAGCAAGGTGCTGTGTGTCTGGCACACTTACCAATCTCACTGGCCTTGGCTCCACCACTGCTGCCCTTTCCCCAGCTGCCCAACTGGGCTTTAGGCACAAGCTGGATTTTCTCATCCATCGTGGGCTGCAAGACAACACAGAGCCCCAGGATCAGGACAACTGCCCCATCCACCACAAAGACCATCTGGCCTCAGATTCCAAATACCAGGGGCAGTTGTAGAGAAACACCCTGGTGGGGTGGCATTCAAAGATGCCCAATGGGAAAGGTAAAAGTGGCAGAGTGGGGGAAATGGTAAAGTAATGCCACAAAGGGAGTATTCTGCTCATGGACAACCAGCCTGGAAGGGCCTCTTTCTTCATACATACCTTGGTGATTTTAAGGAACTTGGTGGGGTCCAGCACACGACTATTTTTCGCCGCCTGCACTGTGTTCCAGCCACCCTCCTCTACCCGCTGGATACCTGCAAGGTACAGAACAAAGGACCATGTAAACATTTATATGTATATATCAAGATGGTTATATGAGTCCACCTCACAGACATCTCTCTGGCAGGGTGAATTCAGGCCAGATTCCTGTAGGTGACTTACTCTAGTATTAACACACACCCTGCCCCCCGAGTTATGTAAGCACTTTTAAAGATGTTACAAAAGGAGAGATCCAATGCCTCCGTACACAATACCTTTGCTGAGGAAGGATGGCTAGTTTCCCTCAGCACACTGCCATCCTCACACAGCCTTGCCCAAGAACCACTCAAGATCCCCTAACCCAGCACCCAGCATCTCTCTCCTCAGGCTCATGTGTGATGCACAGCAGGCCCTGCGCTCAGAACTTGGGGCACTTACCCGGTGGCCTCCTCTTATCTTTGGTCATCAGTTGCTGGACCTTCCGCTGCTCCTCCTGCTCTTCGATTTTCGCCTCTTTGTGGATCTGCTCTATCGTCTTGGGGCCTTGATCTGCCCTCCGTGAAATCCAGTTACACTATGGAAGGCAGGAAACCAAAGACTCAAAAGGGATCCCTCCCCTCTATCTGGGGCCCAGTATGGCAGCAGTGGTATGTGTGGGCAGGGAGAGTGAAAGCTGTCTATACATTTTGTAATAAGCAAGTTACAAAACCAAGGCTGCCCCTCTGACAGGAGTCTACAGGAAGACCTCTGAGAATCTTTTTTTTTTTTTTAAAACACAAACTCCCAAAGTCACAACTGAGAAACACCACACTCTTGCGACATCTGCATTTGACTTTCTATACCAGACACATACCTGCCTGAGGTCTATTACATCCTGAAGCATGAACCGGATTCTAGAAGAGGTTTTTCTCTCTTTCACTATCTTCTCCATTTGATTGAAATACTGGTCCATTCGAGGCTAGAGAAAACACAGATGCTTTTACCATTTCTTTACAGAGGAACAACAAAAAAACTCCTGTTTTGCCTCATATCTACCCCCGACTCCCTTGTGGGGCCTTTAGACTCGCCTGACCTTCGCCTTCTCGAAGTCCAGGTCTTTGCCAATTGTGGTTAGCAGGCGGCAGAGGCACTCCAGGGACTCCTCATCATGGTTCTTCAGGAGCTTCACCACACAATCGTGCATGATGGCCTCCGTCAGCATCTTCAGCTTGAAGAGCTCCCCAATGAACTTGATGTTCCCAATCGACCGCCGCCTCGCCTTGTCCTTGGCCTCTTCCAGCTCATCGTGAAGCCGAGTCCTCTCCTCTGGCTGCAAGCAAAGAAGGGAAGGTGAGGAAAGCTGGACGCACACTTTCCAGGTTGGCCAGGACAGGCCCTTCCATTCCCACCCAGGGGCACCACGGACTCTCACAGACGGGGCATGCTCAGAGAAAGGCAGCCATTTTCTGGAAACTCACCGTGGTGGCAGCTTCCAGTTCTTTCTGCTTCTTCTCAAAAACATCATCGTCAGCTTTGTCCTTTTCAAATTCCTTCTGGCAACGGTTCAGTAGCAACTTCCGGAAGTTAACTGTGCTCCCGGGTTTGTCTGCCATGGGCACTTTCAGCTTTGTGTGTCACGAATCAAAAGGCAGAAGGAGAAGGAAGGTGAACATGTGAGGGTGGGGAGAGCTTTCCTTGCATTTGTAACCTCCACTTGCACCATCTGCCTGCTCAGCTCCCTCTTAAAAGAAACATTTTCATTCTGGCATCCAAATTTCCTCCTAGTAAAAAGGATCACAGACCAACAAGTTTACCCACTAACCATTAGACACGATTCTTTCTGGATCAGGAAAGGGAATTCCAACTAATGTATGCTTTCTCTATAAACTATCCTTTTTGTACAACAAACTCTCCTGGGCTAATAGGGTTGCTGTATATCTCAGCAGGAACACTGCATTTAAAAAACAATACATTTACTTCTGCTGAGAGGAACAGGAAAAGCCCAGAAGCCTTTGCTACCTGAGTCTCACTCACCTTGGCAGGGTCCTCAGGCAGACCTGCCACCTGATCCTTTTTGCCGCTGAGAGGCTAGGGGGCAACCATGGGACCGCCTGCACCTCAAGAAGATGGATGCTCTACCTTGGCACAGGGGCTGCCTGCGCCAACAGAAGGCCATGCACAGGGCTGCTCCTGAGCCTTACCGTGACGAGGCATCTGCACATGTTGGCATATGCCACAGAGAAGCTGGGCTCATCGATGGCTTTTTCAAACACCAGGTCAATAACGCCTTTCAACCTTTCTTCTGTGTCCACGGTCAGATCCGTCACTTGTTTCATCAGCTGATTGAACATCTGGGGCGTCAGCTTATTTAAGATGCTTCGGACCTTCCGGAACAGCTCCTGAAGCAAAGAAGCCACGAGCAGGAAGAGGAATAAAAGCCCCAAATAACAACAACTAGTACTGTTCAACAAAAAGATCCAGGGAGCTCTACCCATTGTCCAAGACAGCCTTGACTTCTGGCATCCTGGAGACATATATGTTCACTCTACAAACCAGGAAGCAGCTGCCTCCTCTCAACTCTTCAGTACCCCCAAGCCTTGTAAAGACTAGCCTGAACTGACAGCTTTACTAACGGAGACAGTAAGGGAGGGAAGTAAGAGAGACACAGAAGAAGAGAGTCAGGCCAGGAAATGTTTGGATGCAGGCGAGTCCAAACAGCCAGAGGCCACAGCAGCAGAAGCCGAGGAAGACCTCCGGTACTATGGCAAGAGAGGACACAAACTTCTCCTAAGCAAGCAACCTGGACTCTGAGGCACCCTCTCCTTTAGAAAAAAAAAAAAAAAGCAAAAGCAAAGGGGGAAAAATAAAGTAGCTAAGAAACAGAAAACAGCCTGGCCAGAGAGGTAGTAGGTTGTCCGGTATCTTCCCTTGTTCCTCTAAGCCAGCCCTCCAACTGGCAACCCTTCCCTCTCCCTATCGTGCAGGATGGGGGTTATAGTCCTCTGCACCCGGAGACTGCTGGATCCCCCAAGGCCGTGGAGAATAAGGTACAGTAAAATCTGGGCAACACCCCACCTCTGCCTCCCCACTCTGGCCTTACCTGGGTCTTAATGCTCTCAGGATCCTCAGCTTGGGTCTCCCGCTTCAGGCTGGGCTTCCAGGCGTTCTCAGCCTTTTTCAAGTGGACGTCCTCTTTGACACAGACCGTGATGATCTTCCTGGGCTCTCGCCTCTGGCCAGGCTGAGATCTCCGTGGCCCAACATTCAACAGCTAAGATTGGATGAACAATCCCCTTAAATATCACACCAATATTTAAGAGCTCACTAGGACAGGCATGCTCCAGGAATACAGAGGTTGCCAAAATCCAAAGCAGCCCCTTCTCTTGCTAGAAGACACGCTGCTTCTCATGTTTGTGCATATTTTGAGGTAGAGGGAGCCCCCAGATTCTCAAAGGCAAATGAAAGAAGGAAAGGAGGGTAATGGTTTTGGAAATTTACCTTCTGAATTTCAAAAAAGATTGATTTAGTTCTTTTGGGTGTGCTTTTTTTCCTAAGAGTCCCACTGATTTTTTCTTTGTGAAAGGGTATCATAAAAACCACAACAGACAGCACTGGGATATTTACTGAGATATTTACTCAGCTAGGAAAATACACAACCATTTGATTTTGTTCCCAGATAAGCCAAAAAATATCCAACAGGCATCTCTCCTTCCCCAAAGGGAACCCCATATTTGAGGAAGACAGGGAGAAGCTTTTACACAAAGATGATGGTCAGGGTTGGGAGGGCTTACCCCTATCTGGAGATTCCTCAGTTGGGGGTGAGGCGAGACCAACAAAGGGCACGCTGGAGGGCCGCAGCGAGCAAGAGATGGCAGTCCAGGTGGGGGCTGCACTTTGCAGGCCTATGGGAACACAAAAAAGAAGAAGGCAGGATGTGTGTGTGTGTCTTGCCTATAGATGGAGGCTGTCTCTGAAGACAAAGAGTGCTGCAGGGCTGAAACCACAGTGGCCCCTTTGCCCTCCACCAGTGGTATGAAAAAAAAGCAAAACATAAGGATCTTTCTGGCTGCTCCCTGATTATGTTTTCTGCAGAAGAACTCAATGATGGGAGGCAGAAAGGCCTGTTGGGGACCAAAAGCAAAAGGCTGCTTCCCTGTTGAGGAGCAGGTCACACTTACAGCTGCACTTCGCCCACCAGGGATTTGTCTTCCAAAATCAGCAAACGCAGGGGTGAAATCTGGTCCACGTGCCAATATCCGAGGGTCCAACGTTCGAAGAGGCAATTTGGGTTGATTGATCTGTGTTGGCAGAAAAACACAAAGTAAAGGACAACTACATGGTGACTGCTGAAGCCGGCAGCCAATTTCTGAGGGTGCTGCCAAACCGGGCCAACAACCGGAGTGAAGAACAAAACATACACAAATGGTTATCAGTCCTGTAGGACACCAATGGTTGGTTTCCTCTGCAACCCAATCTCTGTTGGGAAATGACAGCAGAGAGAACTATGGAAGAACTGAGGAGTGATAGTTTGCTGAGAAAAACACTCTGGGAGGGAGACTGGAGTGACAGCTGCTATATACACCCCACTAAATAAAAGACAACCCTGTAGTTTCCAGGAAAGGAGTCAGCTCTACCATCTTTCAACTTGCAGCCAAGGGACAAATGCAGTCTCTACTTTTAAAATCAAGAACCAGTGGGCAAGCTCTGGGGGCCATCCTCCTGGTCCTAGGATCTTCCATGTGACCCAAAAGGTAATTGGGGTGGTGATATCCTACTAAAATAATGGTCTGGGGCCACACCTTGTTTGGGAGGAAAATGATGTCCCCAGAGGTCTGATCCCCTGCACAGAGCTGCCTCCCCTCCCTTAATCTCCAGAAAGATCATCCCTCACCTTGTCAAGGACCACATCACTTATAGGGGGCAGTCCCTCTGGCTTCTGGATACAGGCTGGCATGAACTGGAAGTCTAGCAGGAACTCCCGGTCATACTGTTTCTTCCCTTCAGAGTCAGGCTTCCATGATTCTGTAACAACACACAAGACCTACAGCAACACTTTCCTCTTCAAAAAGCTCGTTTCTTTCAAAGAAGACTGCAGGAGACTTGTGGCAAAGGCAACCACTTCATTCATGGAAACACATGATGAGAAATCATAGCCAATGAACAGAAAAGCAGAGACACACCTGCAAACTGAAAGTCTGGCTGCACTGCAACCCTAGCATCCCTCACCACTGGCTGTACTGGCTAGGATGGCTGATGCGAGTTACATCCAGAGGACTGCCCTTTGGCTACTGCCCTTGCCTTAGGCTCTGGAGGCATCCTGCAGTTCTGGCCTTTTCTGTAGGAGCAGGATCTGAATCCCAAATGCAAATCCCTCTGTCAACTCAAAATCTCTCTGTGTGTCTCCCTTTGTCTCTCAGAGCCAGCCCATTCATCTGCATCTCCCTCCACCTTCCCTTTGAGAAATGGCACTTCACTAAGAGGCAAATCAGCCAGTCTCTGCTGTAGGACAGCAACACCAACCCCACATTCTAAGGCCCCAGGACGTCCGGATGCTGGGATTTACCTGACTTTTGCTGATTGGCGGGGGTGTTGCTGGGACCCTCTGTGGTGCCCGAATTCCCTTCACCCCCTTCGCCCTCAGAAGCACTCTCAGCCCCGTTCCGGATGGGCTCCCCTTCCTGCTCGCCATTCTCTTCCACAGCCTTGGCTATTTTAAGGTCCGCGGGAGAGTCTCTCCTGGAGCAAGTCTCGTGACTTGTCTCCTCTGGTTCGGGTTCGGGTTCAAGTATTCTCTTGCCTCCAAGCTCCTCGTCTGCTTTAGGCTGAAAGACAATCAAGCCCAGGATTTAACACCTCCTCTGCAAATCCTCACACAAGCAAAGAGAACAGAGGTCACACACACCCCTCAACTGGCAGGCAACCACAGCCTACATGCGAGCATCCTCATGAAAGCCTCACTCCAATCCCATACTCTGACCCTCCCTTGAATTGCTCCTGTTCCTCCATGTGGGAGGTTTCTTGACAAGAAAGAAGTGAATGAACCTGTCCCTTCAGGGGTTTGTCCCCCACTGAACCAGACCATCTCTTTTGAAACCCTGCCCCACACCGCTGAGAGCTTCCCAGGACCATCGCAGGGCTCCCTCCCCACTTTGCCCCTTACCTCGGGCTCAGACTCCACCTCCTCTTCGGCAGCCTGGCTCCGATCTTTTGGTTTCTTCCATGTCTTTGGTGCAGTTACAGCTGTCTGGGCTACAAAAACAAGGTCAGGCAGGTCATTTGCCCAATCCAAAGCATCTTTGAAACAGGACTTTGAAGTTTCTTTCAGCTTTTGAACAACACTGCCCAAGAGAGCATGTTGGTCATGGAAAGGAGCAAAGTTGCCAAATGAGCCTTTTTATGTTCCAGCAACCGGCACTACAGCCTTCAATCCTGCAAATACAGCCATGGCCTAATCCACCTGTATCGAGAGCAATGGACTTTGGCTCTGCAGTCAATGAAGTTTAGAGATACTACAGGGCGTCTGCAGCCTGGAAGAGAGCACCTCATTCTCACAAATGCACACATTAGCTGGAATTCACAAGAAAATGAACAAAATGGGGTTGGGTTATAGGGTCATCTTAAAATTCAGTGCCAGCTCCTAAGAATCTGAAGTAACCTTCCAGCCTTGGAGGAAACCAATATAGTCAACTTTGTGGCAGTCTGCTTTTCTCTACTGAATGGGGGGAAAGAAAAAGAGACCTTATAAGATGAGAAGAGACCCAAGACTGTGACTGCATCACACACAAACCCAGGCATTTTAACATGAGGAACGCTAGAGGGCAGACACCAACCATTCAGGGGAAAAAGGGGAGCAGGAAAGAGGAGAGGGGACCAGCTCTAGGAGCCACAAGCCCCAGCCTCCCTTGGCTCAGATTTGTTTCTGTTGGCAAGCAGAACAAAAAACAGACATGCTCCAAGCATCAGAAAATGTGCCAGAGGAGCTAGCACCTTGTTAACAAGGTTGAAGCTTGGAGGAGACAGTAGATCCAAAGAGGTGAGATCAAGGGTGAAGGGAACACAGCTGAGCTGGCAACCATCCAAGGACCTAAGCAGGAGGTAGGCGGTGGAGACCTTTACTCTCCATGATGTGGGAATGTCAAAGAAGAACTGTAAGTTAGACAATGCAGATGGGCAACTGCCAGGGACTGCAGGGCCATGGATGGCCATCTCTCTTTCTCAGAATTTAAAACTTTCTTTGCTCAAAATAAAAATAAATTCCTCCCTCAGGGCTGTTTGAAGCCCAGAAGATGCCTTCACTAGACCTGGAAGTCAACCAGAAGTTTTGGCTCACCTGGGCCTAAGACATGGGGAAATGAGAAAAACTGCCCCTCAGATCTCCCAGGGTGGGTTATTTTTAGCACCCTCTTACTGGGATTGTTTTTCCAAGGAGAGGCCTGAGGGGCCCTTGGGGGGCCATAGACACATCACACTTTGCATGTGGAACATGTAAAGAATTGGCAGCTCAGGGAAGGGGAAGACTTGACTCTTCAGATAGCGCAGGACTGCAGCTCTTTTTGCTCTTCCCCGCTGGCTATGTGGACCCCAGGCTCATGGGAGCCACAGCCCAACAAGATCTGGAGAGCAACATGTGGATTAGCTCATTCTCCCCCTTCCACTAAGAGTCACCCAGAGGCTTCCGTGGAGCCTACCTTGCACTCCACCAGGGACTGTAAACATTCACTATTTGACAGTTCTCCCCTGCATCTCTCTCTATCCACCATTCTAATGCTGCCCACTTTCCAAGAAGAGACTACACTGCATGAGACAGGAAGCTTGCTGGAAAGATCATTGCAGAGTGCAGTGGCTTAAGAGGAAACTGCCCTTTTCATTAAACCACCCAGCTCAGTGGAGAAGAGAGGCACTTTCCAAGTCTGGCTGCATGAGCCTCTGAGCTCCTTTTCTACAGGCTGCAGCAGAGGCAGTCAGGCACACCAGGGGTGCAGCATCAGAGAGCGTTTCCCCAGCTGGGCACAGGATCTGAGCTGGCACCTCAACCCACTCACCTGCTCCAGGAGCCTTTGAATTCAAGTCCTGAGACTCCTCGCTAAGCTCCTCTGGTTGTCCATCCACCTCCACAGCCTCTTCTTTCACTATACTTTCTTGGGGCTCTTCACTCAAGGTAGTTCTTGCAGTCTCCTCTCCTTCCAAATCCCCCTGGAGAGCAGGGAGGGCACCAGGTAGTAGGAGAGGAGGGGAAGGAGGCGGAGGAGATGGACTGGGAGTAGTAGTAACAGCAGTGGCGGCAGCCACAGACGAGGGGGGTGGGCTGGGAGGCGCAGGAGGCAGAGGTGGCGGCGATGGAGCAGCGGAAAGGTCAGTGGCAGCTGAAGATGGGGGGCCTTCCGCTTCGGCCAAAGAGGCTTCTGGGCTTTCTGGCTCCACAGGCGAGGGTACGGCAGCCTCCTCCTGATCCGCATCTACGGTGCTTTCAGTCACAGTTACCCTTTCGCTAACCCCATTGAGTTCATTAACTAGGTTAGTACTATCAGTCACTTGGAGGTCATTGGGGACGTTCTGAGGGGACTCCCTGCATATATCAACGGCGGCCTCGTCTGTTGGGAGGCAGGGAGGCATCTCTGTGCAGGGGGCGGCAGTGGGAAGAGGCGGGGTCTCCTCTTTCGGGGAGGCCAGTTCATCACATCCGTCCTCTGCTTCCATAGCAAGCGTCAACTGAGCAGGCGCCAGGGCAGCGCTGGAGGAAGAGGAAGAGGGCATGGCCGTGAGAGGAAGCTCTGGGGAGGTCTCTGTGGAGGCGGTGTGGGTCTCCGCCGTCAGGCCCGTTTGATCCTTTCTCTCTCCACTAGGCTCTGGTCTGAGGGCAGGGGAAGGAGATTTTAATACTGGATCTGCTTTAGGCTTCTCTTCTGGGGAAAAGGAAAAGGCCACACGTTAAAAGAGCCACCCATCGCCTCAAAAATCATACTAGTCTTCTGACCTCCGCCCTACAAGGATTCATCCCCCTTTGCCTCCCTTAATCCGCACTCCCTTTTTCTGGGGAAACCAGAAAGGATGCCAGCTACGTCTGGCACCCTCCCTCTCAGCATGGAAGCTGCTCAAGGGGCAGGGCTGCAACCAGAAAGGTGAGGCCCTGTACAGTCATGTCATTTGGGTTTGCTCCTGAGGTGAGACGGAAAGAAAGGCTACGGGCTGGTCAAGAACCCCTGCTTGGTGGCTGAAGGAGAGTCACAAGCAAAGTGGGTTCCTTTTTTTAATTTGTAAAAATAACTGATGGTGGTCTTTAGGTACGTTTCTAGAGTAGGTTTGCCAAGTGCTTCCTGAAACATTCCTCCCTATTGCAGTGTGGCAGCATCCTATTTATTGACTGAGGACCAAGGCTCAGCTTTCAGCCGCATGAGGCCATTTCCCATCAGCCACAGTGTCTTCCCCACACAAGCCTGTCTGGGGTGAAGGAGTCTGGAGGAGGACTGCCTTTCTGCATTGCCAACAATTGGAGCACATCTGGGGGAAACTTGGAGAGGCGGACATTTGAGGGCTGCTCCTAGGGTCCAGCAGCCTTTCCCAAGGGAGACAACCTGTCTCTGCCAGTTGATTTATTACAGATGCTCTCAATTGCTGCAGTTTATTAAGCTGGTTAAAACAATACATGGCTACTAATGCATCTTCCCTTGTCATCTTTTCACGTTCTTGAAAAAATGCCTTTTATTTGCTGTACTACTACTTAGCTCACAAAGCTAATGCAAGAGCAGCTAAAACTGATAGTAAAAAGTAAAACATAATTTAAAATAATTACATTAAGACCCTTAAAAAGTAAAACATAATTTAAAATAATTACATTAAGACCCTTAATTTTAGTGTGTGTGTGTGTGTGTGTGTGTATAAAAACACATCCAAAAATAGAACAAGGTTTAAAAATGGGGCATTCCCCATAAAAAAAAAATAGTTCCCTGGAACAGTTGCTCATTACAAGCCTGTTTGGATAAAAAAAGGTCTTTGCAAGCTGATGAAAGGAGAGCAGAGAGAGAGCTAGCTTGGTCTCTCATGGAAGGGAATTATTTCTACAGGGTGGGAGCAACAGCTGTAATCCAAAAAACAACTGCAAAGCCACAGCTGCCCACCTCAGACTGAAGCAAATCACCAATAGACTAGTCTTTAAAAAATAAACTAAAGTGTGGATTAGCTCCTCCCCAGCTGTGCCAGCAATGACCAAGCACCTGCCACATTTTCTCCATGGCGTGGGCAAGGGCCATACAGACCGACTGGGCAGAGGTGAGGCTGGCAGAATCTGCTCTGTACTTCAGGAGGGCCCTGGGATGGCATGTGCCTGCCTCTTGAGCACAGGAAGGAGAGGAGAGGTCCATCCACCAACCTTGCTGCTTTGGGTCACTAGTCATAGCAGCGACGGGGGTGCTGGCGGCCAGATGAGAGCTCTCCACGCTCCCGTATACCACAGGGCTGTGTTCGGGGAGCTGGCTGGACAGCTGCTGGGATTTGAAGTACAAAAAAGGGTGATAATGAGCGTGCGAACATAAAAGCTAGCAACATGGAACACAAGCAAACACGTGGGGATGAGGGCAGGGGCAGAAGCAGCGTCAGATTGGAAAGAAATAATTTTTTGAAAAGGAAAAAAAGAAAAGACAGTCAAAAAAACACATGGGGAGCAAGAGGAGAGAAGAGAGGAGGAGAAAAGGCAGCAGGAGAGAGGCAGGAGGAAAGAGACCATTACTATTAGCAGCTGCTTGGAAGGACAGCACATGGGACAATCTGGGGCAGACATCCACCCCAGGAGAATGGGAACAGCAAGAAATGTCACTTCCCTGCCCACCCTGGTCCCAACACTCCCCACCCCAATGATGTCAAGGCTCCTCCACTTCAACAAGAGCCCTTGAAGGCCTTCTGAGAGACAAGAAGATACCAAAAACAAGCCCTTTCTCCATTGGTTTTTTTAAAAAAAGAGTGACCAAATGAAAATTGTGATACATTCTGCAAAAGGGTTGGGCACTATCACCAGGTCCGGGGGCCAATTTTCTGGTTATTATCTTTTTAAATCTACAGAATGTGGGCAGCCCTCCCCACTCTGGCCATAGCTGGATTCATCTCAAAGTCATAGTGCAGCCAGTAACCAGGAGAAACAACAAGGACCACAGCAACTGAGCAGAAAGATACACAAAGAGCCCACAGGGAGGAGAGACAAGCTTCACACCAGGAAGATCCCTCACACCGTTACCTGGGGAGGGGTAGGTGTAGAGGTGGGCCTGACGGTGGGGGGCGTGGGGTTTCTGCTCCCACCACCAGACATGATTTCTTCCGTGATGTCTTTGCCCCCTTGGTTCGGATCTCGGATACGGATCTGGAAAGAGCCAAACAAAGCCTCTGAACTCTGCCTGCCTACATTCTCTCATGAGAAAGAGCCAAGGGTTTTGCTTAGTCTGGATGATAAGGACTTCAACTCCCAGGAGTCCTGGCCACTGGGAGTTGACATTCAAAACATCTGGAGGAGCAGAGGTTAAGAGCTACTACTCTACAGAACATGAATGTGCCCATACAGCACAAGAGAAGAGGGTCTCAACCACTGTCACTCCCAATCTTCTTCTTCAGGGGAGGTTTTGCCTTCTGTCTGTCAGGAGAGTGGCCCCTTGGCAGATGATGTCCCCGACCAAGACGCAGGCCCAGCGCCTTCCTCCCTCCTTCCCTGGTCCTCACACCAGGTTCTCCCTTACTGTTTTCTTCTCACGCTTTGCTGGTGGGAGCGGCTGCTGTTGCTGCGTAGGCACTATGATAGGTGCTGACTGATACACCGGCTGACTTGGATAGAAAGGTGCTCCTGCAATCAGATGTTGGGGGGGGGGGAGAAAAGAGGGGGGAAATGTTCAGACTTGTCAATTCCAATTGGCCAACTGTCTGCTGCAGAATACAAGCGATGCACAACTGTGTAAGCTCACACACAAACCCCAGCATGACAGTCCAGGGGCGGGGGGATGCCAATGCCGTGACAAAGCAGAACTCTGGAATGTTCCCTTATGAGTACAACTCCCAGAATACCACTGGTGACAACCATGCTCTCCAGGAGATTCTGGGAATCGTCACACTCTGGACAGATCTCTGAGCTCTTTTCTGGGATCATTAAAAACAGGGAAAGCAGCAAAGATGGCAAAACAGATTGCAAGATTCCAACTGCACATAACATCTACAGCATCTTCAGTGCTAGACGCATGAATTTAGGGAACCCAGCCTGCATTGAGGATGGGTGAGGTCAGTCAGTGAGGCCAGAACAAGAGGCAGCCCCGGAAACACTGCCTGTTTCCCTTAAGAGGAAATCACTTCTCACCATAGGCATTTGGGAACTCTCCAGGCCCCGGTCCTGGATAAAATGGCCCCGGCCCAGGCGGCTGAACGGGATACTGCTGCGGGGGGCCAACGTAAGGAGGGCCGCTGTGACGATACTGTGAAGAAACGGCACAAGAGCTGAGAGGTCAGAAAGAATGGCAATGCGCTTTGGCAGCAAGGACAGCTATTTTGCAAGAAGGAGCCCTAAGACACAAGTCAGACTTCCACCTATCCTCTGGGAAACCAAAGGCACAAGGCAGGCATGGGAGGGAGGCAGCCCACCTCTCCCTCCACCAGCCCGGCCAAGGCACACTGGTTGGCCCACAAAATGTAACTGCTGTACTGGGAGTTCTCTTCTCACCAATTATTATTGTCTACTCTTCATTTTGCTTTAATCTACCTCCAGGGCTGCTGTGGGAATATTTAGATGGAAGGCACTAACAGCACCCTCAGCAGCTTGGGTGAAAGATTGCATTATTAACGTGCAACAAACCACAACCCATCATGTTTCATAGGGCCTGCACTACTGAGCACCTCGGACCCCTCCCCATTTTCAACATCCAGGGCAGGGGTAGGCAATTGCTGGAGACTAGGGATGTCCCTTCACTTCTCCAAAAGAATAGAGGCAGGGATCCTGAGAGCCACAAAAAAAGCCTTGAGGATGCATGTGGGCCATAGGCTGCTTCCTCTCCTCTGCTTCAGAAGGTTAAAAGTTGCTTCTGGAATCCAGAGAGGCGAGTTCTGCATCCTGACATCTCAAATGCCTCACGGGGGGCTGGCTTTGGTTATAGCTCACAGGAAGCAACAGGCATGGCACCATCTCCATCGCCGGCAGACGAAACAAGAACTGCAGCACTTGAGCCCCCCCTCCCCTTCCTGCACTCACTTTTGCTCCCAAATTCAGGGGGGCGCAGATGCCACCTTACCTGCGGGATACAGTACTGGGGGCCCTGAGGCATCGGATACGGCATCGGGAGGTGGTTGACCATCATGATGTGCTGATTGGTTTGATAGACCGCGGTTGGCGTTTGTGCACCAGGACGGATGGAAGGACTGCTGTTCTGGATCGCCGCTCGGGGAGGCTGAATTTGAGGCCTCTGGAAAAACTGGGGGAAGGAAGTTGAGGAGGAGGCTGGTCTTTTAGCCCGTCATTTTTGGGAGGAGCAGCAGTGCCGCAGAGGAGGTCCTGCGAAGGGCTCCATGCATCTGACCAACAGCTAAAGGGAACCTCTTCTGAAGTGAGCTCTTCTCACTCATTAATGTTCAGAAGGTGGGTTCACTCAAGCTATTCCCTGCGCTTACTTTCCCTGAGATCTTTGAAGTCTGAGCAAGCCCTCCCCACCTTTTTGTTCCACCTCTAACGGAAGGGCCAACCTCTTATTTGGTTTAAAGTACCTCTACCTCCACACGTGCAATGACAAGAATAAACCAACCCAGAGTTGGGGGAGGCATGCTGCTACGTTGTGGGAGGCATCTCCAATGCTCACGGCCTTCCACTCATGGTCAGGGTGCAGAAGGGTGCCTCCGTCATTAAAGCCACCCCTCCTTCAGTGCCGAGTGATCAAGAGACAGTTAGGCCATGCAGAACCAGTAGCGAAAGTTACCTGGATGGGTCTGAATCCTCCCTTCAACAACGAAGCAAGAAAGCAGCAGGAAATAGAAAGAAAGCCAATGGAACAGCTGACAGGTCAACAACGGAGTAGGGTTGGGGGAGAAAAGTGGTCCGGCATGCAACCTAAGACCCTCCTCCTCCTGCCACTTCTCTTGCTAGCCGGCTGCCCACCGTGAGGGTCCTGCCCTGAACTGAGCCACCACCATGCAACATTCGGGGGCCTGCTGAAATTATCTCTCTTTTATGCCGGGGAACAACACAGAGCTTGAAAAAGCAACAACGGCTAACTACTTCCCTCCTGACAGCAGGTCCACTTAAGACACTGCAAGCACAAAAGTGGCCACAGCAGAAAGGAGTGTGACCTCTGAACTTGAGGATGAGCAAAACTGTCTCCACTACTAAATCAACTCAGGATATAAGGAGAAGGTGGGGAAAAGCTGGCAAAAGAACCAGTCCTTCTGAGAGGAGGCCAAGTGAGAAGTGACTTGTGAGGAATGAGGGACAGGACTCGGGCCCAGCCATTTGGCAATGGGAACACTCTGCTGTCGAAAGAGAGTGTCTTGGCCGAAGGAATCCCCCACCCCTTTAGAAACACAGCTCTGCACAAGGAAAGCCTCTGACGCTTTTCCCACCGGTCTTCCCTGTTGCTCCCTGCATGGGGCAGCTTACAGTTGTTTCCTAAGAGCTTCATGCTGCACATCTCTGCGCAAACTGTTCTGCTAATTTGGGGGATTTAAAGATGCAACTGGCTGAGTCACAAAGTCACAGCAGATGCCATCAAAGGCACAACCCCAGGGGCAAAAAGGAGGCAAAGGGGAATGCTGGAGCTAAGCCCCCTCCCCAGAAGAACACTGGCATTGGCATCTCCCCTCCACCTCAGTCTTAGCAAGCTCAACAAGGAGTCCAAAGTAAGCGTCATGGTGACTGGGCACAAGTGGTTTCCAGTTAATGGTTGGAGCCCATGAGTCACGCTGACCTGAACATCTTATGACGCTGCAATGAGAGGAAACGGCACTTGAAAATGACCCTGTCAGTTATAATGGCAGAGGAGAAGGGATGCGATGGCTGCCCACCTTTATCTGCAGCTGACAACCAGAGAGGTCAGCACTGGATCCCCCCCCCAAAAAAACCTCTCTCTCTGCCTCCTTACTCCTTAACAATTGGCCAGACATTAAGTCTGACTCATTTTCTGCGTTTCCACCATTTGGCACACTGCACAAACCAAAGCTCAATGCTGGGTCCAGGCCTAATCTTTTTAGCTACATTTGTATCTCGTTAGATGTCATAAAAATAGAAACTGAGTTAAAACAACTTCCACAGCTACCTATAAATATTTACCTATTGTTTACTTATTTGTTATATTTATACTACACTGTTCTGCCAAACGGTGGTGCTGGAGCAGTGGCAAACTCAAATCGATACAGACACAATTAAACCATAAATAATAGATTAAATACACAACCCGAAACACACCATTCATAAAGAAAACAACACCAGCCAGCCAGCTAATGCCCCCCTCAGCAATAACCAAGCTTGTATCCCAAAAGCCTGTAGGAACCAACAGTTTGTGTGTCAATGGAAGGACAACAGGGAGGAGGCTAGATGACTGTCTCCTGGCAGGGGCTCCAGAAACTGGGAGCAGCCACCAAAAAGGCTCTCTCTTGCATCCTCACCAACAAGGGCAGCAAGGTTCGGAGAGAGGGAGAAACACACCAAGAAGGAGGGCATGTCCCAAAACACTGCCATCAGGTCCAGCACAGGCCTGTGCTCTCCACAGCACCAGAACAAATCCTGCTGCCTGTGCCCCAGCCTCATGTCAACTGAGTTGAAGCCTTAACCCTTGCCCCCTCCCAGACTTTGCACCTTCAGCACCTGGTAAGGGCAGGTGGCAAATGGTTGTCACAGCACTCAGCCTCTACTTCTACTCACCATCATTTGCAACACAAAGGGAAGGAAGGAGAGGACTAAAGGAAGTCTAGATAGTCTGAGCACCACATGGGCACCAATTGTCCCAACTTGTCCTGAGTGTGGTGTGAATAGAAGCACAACTTCACCATCTATTTGTGGGGAGAGGAGGACATATACTGGTTGTGATGTGTGGGTTTCCTGCACACTTGTATTGGACTGTCCGTCTACGTCCCTCAGCCCCCTTCAGATGTTCAAATGAGACACACACCCCATGCTTCCCAGGGCTGGCTCTGCAAGACTTCACCATTCTCAGGCACTTCTACTCGAAAGTGGCTGAGACATTTTGGGTAGAAATACCATCAAGCCCCTGGGAGGTCCATCAAGAGGGCAGCTTGCTACGGTCAAGCCTTGCAAGATCTGGATCATTTTCACAGGTGCATGGGAGAAATGGAGAAACAGACTGACTAACACTCCCTCTACCCTCACCCCCTGTAAAAAGTTCAACTAAGCACAAACAATTCCCTGTCTACCAGTATCCAGAAGGTTCTGTGGCAGCACTAAGCTTGGGAGTACCGTTCGTGAGGGTCGTTAATAAATGCAAGCAAGAGAATTAGTAACCACGAGAAGCCAAAGCCTGGCTGCATCATGGGCTTGAGATGCCTTTTAGCAGGGGTTACATGGATGCACAAATCCAAACAGCCACCCAGGGAATTAGCAGAAGGACCATCAGCCAACCAACCTCCCACCCCTCCCAACCAATGAGCAGCAATGGGGCGAAGGGGAGGGATAGGAGGTAATGGAAGGGCAAGGAGGGTACTGTACCTGGTGATGGGCAGGTCGAGGCCCCGCAGCAAACTGAGGAGAAGCGGGAGAAACAAAAACACAAAAAGGAAAGGCACAGAGAGTCAGAAACACCACAACAAGAGGCAAAAATGTCACACAGTATGCAAAATAAACCCACAAAGCAGGGGGGGGGGAAATAATAAAACAAGAGATATGATAAAACCAAGAATGTTATACAGTCAAAGCTTTGCTGCAGGACAGTGACAGACAGGCTCCAAGAAGTGGGGCAGGCCCCCCCCTGCCAAAGGCATCAGCTACCAACAGGACACCCCAACACCAGCAAATGAAAAGGAGGAGGAGGAGTGGGAAAGGGGGACCAGCCTGGAGATTCACCAGTAGACAATTAATTTTTTTAAAAAAGCAAGCTGGATCAGCGCTCTCTGGCATGTTATGGAAACAGCATAACAGAAATGCCTCCTATTCATAGGACAGCTGTGCCGCAAAACCAAATGGCAACCCTACCAGGAGCACTGCCGCCCAGGTGTGCATTGGCAGCTCTTCCATTTCAAGGCCTCCCAAGCACAGTAATATGGAGGGCCCCCCCCCCAAAAAAAAAACACCATCCAGGGAACTACGTGAAACAGTTCAACCTGTGGCACAGTCACAGCCGCTGAGTGTAGGGCAGCCATGGGTCCTACGCAGGGCCTGTGAGATTTTTGCTATGAACAAGAAAGCAACACAGGAGACTGAAAAATGTGTGAATAAAAGGGAAGCAGCAAACAGGGATCAGGAGAACTAGTAGCATCTTCTGACCTTTTGCAACCATCTTCTGGAAGCATCCAATGTGAATGAGCTCCATATTGGCATGTGCGCGCGCACACACACACACCTCACCAGCACCAAAGTTTACTGTGTGGTACTTAACCTACATTAACCTCTAGCTAAAATATTCAGAGTCTCTCCCAAACATAGACCTAGAGAAGAGACTGCAGTCTCCCATTCATGGCTTCTCCTTCAAAGGGCAAAATGCAAAGTGACATTTTCCTCTTAAAAACCTTGAAACAATGTGGGGAAGATTCCCAAAAGATCTGACAGGGCAAAACAAATCACTGATGACCCTCTTTTCACTGCACCGTGATTCCATTGACCTTCCTACAGGCAAGGGAGGTATAGGTTGAGAGCAAGGGGCTGGCTGCTATTTCTCCCAAGTTTAATTTACCACAGGAATCAGGCTGATATACTTCCCCCTCCCATGAGAAGGGCTGAAAAGGGAGAGGCATAAGGTGATAAAGGACAGAGGATTAAGCTGTACCTTTGGTGAATGGACAGAAGCTGTCAAATAATCTACCAAGATGATTGGGGGGGGGGGGGCAGATCAGAGAAGAATGGTGGTAGGGGGCAAACTCTGTTTCTTTGCCCGAGAGCAAAAATATCTATCTAATTGCTGTTCCACAGGAAGTCAACAGTTTTCAACAGCTCAGAAACAGGAGTAAAATGTCTGCAACTGAATAAAATCAGGGGGAAACTGAACCTAGGGAGTAAATATCAGATATATGCAAAACAAATAAAAGCTTATAGTCTATTTTGCATGTCACCTGTGGCTGCATAATTCCTGTTGACAATAGTCTCTCTCTTTCAATCTCAATCTCTCAGTAATTGTAAGCAACAGAACAAACTGTAGTCACTGCTTGCTTGGGTCAAAAACTGGGGTTTGTTTGTTTTTTTCCTTTCAGAGGGTTCACTGGCAAGAGCCTGTAGTCCCCATTTCTGCCTGCTGGACGCTGGTCTTGCTCCCAAACGCTTCCATGCCAGTTAAAAAGGGGTTCCGGATGAAGAGTGGGCACAACTGGCCTACATCATTTCACACAGCCACTAGCTCTCCCCTTCCTCACTTCAGCTGTCCTTTGGCGACAGCCAAATCACTTTTAAGAAAATGAAAAAACATGGTTGTGGTTTAGAATGGAAGGAAGGGGCAAATTAGTTTCCATTTCCACCTCCCTCTCATCCAAATAAATCTGGACTCAGCATGCACAACCTGGGGCAATGACCCTAATTTCATTTTCATTTCCAATTTGAGAATATGTGTCTGGGAATTACACAGAGCCAAGTGGGATGCAAAAGGAGGATGTCTAGGTCAAGGGTGGGCAATGCCAATGGCCCTGGGAAGGAGAGACATAGGGGAGACCGGGACAGGCCTGTGCAGGAGCAGCACTTTGTTTGGGATCAAAAACAAGAAGGGTTCATGGCCCACCAGCTGCCACCAGCCAGGGCTCTTGGGCCTCGAGTGACCACCTCCCTCCTTGACCAAGCCTCCCCTCAGCACCATGTGTGTGTATGTGTGGGGGGGGGGGGGCATAAACCAAAGAAACCAAACCCAGAACAAAATGCAAGGGGTCTGCATTTGTTTTGGACCACAGAGGAGAGGGGAGGATGAAATGTTAAGTGAGCAATTTTTAGTCATGGGGTGGTAATGGATCACGAAACGCAACAGATGGCAAAGATTGCACGCAGGGTAATATCTGGGGGTGGGGGGAATTGTTCATGACCACAGAAAAATGGCTGACGACTTATGGACAGCTTCTCTCCTGACATTTATTTCCTCTGCTAACTGGTCAAAGTCCCTGCCATTTGGAGAGCTTTCTGCCAATTCCTCTCAAGGGACTCATCCAATTAAGTCCACATCCCAAATCAAGGTGGCGTGGGGCTGGTGGGGGGGATCACATGGGTTTATTTTTTTCAGCTGTTTTGTTTTGTTGCTGTTGGTTGATATTTGTTTTGGCATTGGGGCTGGCTTTTGTTCTGGGGACTGAATCCTGTTTCAACTTTTTTGGCACCCTCCCCCTGAAAGGCCTGGCTCTCTCCCCACTGCCTGGGCCACGTTAAGGCGGCGGGCACCAAGATGAGCCGTCTTATCTTGCTTTTCTGTAGATCAGTCAACAATGTGGTAGGAAAAAAATCAACCAAAAAGGGGTAACAGAACTGAAATGGTGCCATGGGCACAGCTGCCTGCAAGAAGGAGTACAGTTTGTTATATTGCTTACAATGCAGTATTTTATCCAGCCTCTTCCCGCCAAGGACCTGTAAACCGGACTCTGCTCCAAAACCTTCCTCCGCTTCCAGTGGTCTGTGCAATGTATCGGCACTGCTCTGCCAGGCTGTCAAGAAAACTGGTTTAGAGATGCAGCTCTTGAGTTGGGTTCGTCTCTCATTAGCCACAAATGGTTCCTCTCCCTCTGCCCATACCTTGACTGGGAGGAACAGTATTCCACTCGGGCGGAGGGGGCTCCTATTGCCTGATATCAGCTTGTCTCAGTCAGAACCACAGCCCTGCCAAGAGGGCTAGCTGAGGAGGAGGAGGACATCAGCTGGAGGTCCTCTCTTGCTAAAAGCCCCACAAACCACAAGAGCATGCAGAAGGGATGGACAAGCTATTTGGAGCCAGGCTTCAAGGACTTGGCGGTCCACAAAAGCCGGATCTCCCATCCACTCCTGCCCTGAAGAAGGGTGGAAAGCCAGGAGGGAGAGACACAAAGGAGGTGTGCATGTGTGTGTGTATGCATCTATCTATCTCTCTATCTCTCTATCTATCACCACAGCTACTGCCAAGTTACACTCCTGAAAGGCACAGCTTTGTCATCTCAACTAAAGATATGAGGTAGTGCCAGTGAGAAGCAAGAGGACTCAGATCATGGGATTCAAAGCACGTTCTGCAGCGAGAGCCAACTCACTTTATGGAACCCAACCATTATGCAACAACGAGGCATACATCATGGAAAGAAACCATCATACTTAAGCTGCACCATGAAAAAAATGTGGTTAAGCGTTGATCCATCAGTTGAAATTTACAAGCTTCTGGAGAAGAGGCATTCACCTCAACGGGTTTGCTTTTCATGCTCCATTCCCATCACTTTTCTCAGGGTAGGAAGCATAGAGCCCCCAAGACAACTGCACACTACAGCTCCGGCATCATCTGGATCTAGAGAGAGATCCTTCTGCCAGCCTCTTCCTTCCCATTTAAGCAACAGGCCAAGGGTTCAAGAGAGCAGAATGCAATGGCGAGCAGCGTGAAGCTCAAGCAGAAAGGGCCCCCTTACCGGAGAGCGTGTCTGTGGCTGCGTGCTCATCGTCTGGGGTGCCTGTGGATAGACCAGCGTGGTCGGTGCTGCGTTCTGTCCAGAAGGATAAGGAGCCTGCCACAGAAGAGAAGAGGGCACGGTTAACATGGTAGCAAACATTGGCAAACAGGCGTTCCACCCCCTCTCTCGACTAGGCTCACACTTTGCAACAGGAACACACTGCTGCTAGAAGCCCACTGGCTCAAGAGCTAACCTTTGCTGTCAGGTCCACATAGTTCTGTAATCTTGGGGAAGGGGGTCTGTGCTCTACCAGCAAGCAAGGAGGAGCTTCTGAGAGGGAAGTAAACATGTCCTTCAACAATGAATTAGAACTTTGCCTATTCTGGGCCAGAGCAAACATTCACACAACCAAGAGGGTGATCAAGAGGAACCGGGGGAAGGGGCCGCTGTGTGTGAGGGAGACCGAGGAAGGCCAAGAGGGACACAACTGCCACCTCGCATGGCTATCACCCCCAAAGCCCTTTGATGCACATGGCCCCCTCCTCAACATATCCAGAATTCATGCATCTGCGCCTTTTGCCTAACCCTCCCCTTGCCTCACCCATGCCCCTTCCCTTCATCTCTGCTGCAGCTCATCTTCACACTCTGCAACATCAGTACTTCCAACCAATCTATACAAGTGGCCAAACACTCCTCGGCTCAAGAGACATGCCAGGACCATTTGCTCTGAAGCTGAACACTTTTCTGGAACACAGAACGACGTCAGCTGCCAAAAGTGATAAAGACACACTTAAAGGCAACTTCTCTGCTTTGTTCAAGCATTATCTGGCCTGCTTGGTCAGAAATGAAATCCTTCCTTCCTTCCTTCCTTCCTTCCTTCCTTCCTTCCCCTGCTCACTGCCCTAGCCTCCTCAAACGCATCAGAACAAACCACCCCATTCCCAGAACACCTGGCTGGCCTAGGGCTGTTCAGTCCTCCAGGTAAAACAGAAGAAACCTCCTACATCCAGCGAGGGCTAAGAGAGGTCACCCCAAATATTTTCCCCAACAAACAGTTGCTTCTCTTTACAGAGAGAAGCCTCCTGTGCACGAGCCTCCTGAAGGCAAGGCAGCTTCAGACCTGGAGATCAGGTTTAGACTCAAGGAAGGGCAAAAAGACACAAGGGGGTCCTTTCACAGCCAGGCAGGAGACCCTCTCCTCTTCCTCCATCACCCCACCTCTCTTCCACAAAGGGACTCTCTTCCACAAAGAGTCCCCCCCGTCCCATGGCATGCTGTCACCCAGGAAAAGTCGGAGGGAGCAAGCCCCAATGCTACAGGTCGCTTTACAAACAGTAATCTGACTATGGTATTTTAGGTCTGTTTCGGGCAAGGGTCAAGGACCACCTATCTCTGAGAAGGGCCCCAGGAGTAACACAGTGGTCAGACTGAAAGCAGTCCCTGCTGTCCTTTCAGGATGTCTCCCCCGTGCCTCAGCAAGCCAGCCATCCCCTTCTGCTCCTCTGTGCGACACTTGCCTCTCCCTTCAATATGAAGGGATAATTGTCCTCCCTACTGATCTTCGCTTGGCACAGAGAGATGAATATGCTTATGAATTTTAATCAACTTCCCTGAAAAGTGGTGGATTGTTAACATTTCACTCTATTCAGCGTTTTATGGTCTGCCTGCCAGATGCAGTTAGAAAATTCCATGCCTATTCTCCCCAAAAATCAGGGGATGTGGAAGGGAGGCTGAGAGATGACTTTCCCTTCAAAAGGAGCTGCTCATCCCCAGGTGCTGGTGGCTACCAAGTCCCCAAGACTGGCACTTGGCGCTCAGTTGGTCCACATGAAGTGCAGAATATACACAGGGAATCAAACAGGTTTCAGAGTGTCTACCAGAAAGTCCACTGAAGAAGACTGAGGACCGCTGTGTCTGGCACTGATCTGTGCTAAGGCATGAAGAGAACTGGCACGGCTGCTGGCATTAAAACAGCATGAGAGAAAAATGGAAAGGGAACGCCTAATGTGGCAGTGGCCTTCCAATGGTGACTGCGATGAAAGCTGAATCAGATGTCTTATAATAAGGGGATAAAGCAAGGCATGTGAAGAGACTCCAACAAAGACTCCCACTTCCAATATCTGAAGGCCATAGGGGCAAGGCACACACAATCAATCAACAAACTGAAAACAATTTGACAAAAGCAAAACCTGGAAGCCTATGGACCAGAATACAAGGCTAAAAACCTCACTGAAATATGCTAGAAAAACAAGGGCTGTGGTTGGATCCTGGCAGCAACCTAAAAGAGACACCTCAGGGCTTTTTCGGAGGCGGGGGGGCGGGGAGGAAGAAGAGACAGAGCAGACCCCAACTTCTGGCAGGGCAACCCTGGCAGCCAAAGGCCATTCTTCCAGAATTTTTCAGTTACAAGGACTGGATGTTCTTCCCCATCCAAATAATAGCCACCAGAGGGACTAAGTAGCCCTAGTTTGCCTGTTTTTGTCAGGCAGAGTGGAAATGGCAGCAGCAAGATCACTTTCGCTCAACTTAGCACCCATTCTGCAGATGAAGCACTTCCCGTTTGTTTTTCAGCCTCAGCGCCTCCTCACACATCCACTGCAGCGGCTCAAAAGCTAAGCTTCCCTCTCTCCTCCTTGCAATCTGCCGTTGCTTTTGTCTCCAAAGGACAGTCACCAGCCCCAGTCCATCATGGGGGGCCAAAAGCACACTCCTCTGTCCCACCTGGACCCCCTCTGGAAAGCTATTCTGACAGCAGGAACAGACAGGAAGCTCCGCCGCAAAGGAGAAAGGCAAAGGGGCACGATTTTGGTATGGCCCAGATCAAGAGCGAGGAGAAGAATGATGACTATGGGAAAAGAGAAGCCATCCATGCCAGAACAGGAGTCCTGAACACTGGAAGCCACATCAGCCTAAGACACGGCCGGTGTGGCCTACCTGGCAGAAGTACAACAAAGACTCCTGGAATGCTGAAAGCCACACACAACCCTTCCCTCCACAAGCCACCAACCAAGGATTATTTTCCAAACCCTCTACCCTCCCCGCTCCCCTTGTACTAACTGTGCTGGGAATAAACAGGCCGAGGGCACACTCGACCAC
The DNA here is from genome assembly GCA_026167975.1 of Phrynosoma blainvillii. Lineage (NCBI taxonomy): Eukaryota > Metazoa > Chordata > Lepidosauria > Squamata > Phrynosomatidae > Phrynosoma > Phrynosoma blainvillii. Next base: position 7,037,876 of record JANUYF010000015.1, read on the forward strand.
GTCACACCCGGCGGGGAAGAGAGACTGACAATGCTGAGTCACACACAGCGTTTTGGCTTCCTGCTCCGAACCACATAATGGAAATCTCTGCCTCGGCACTGTGCGTTTGCCAGGAAAGGGCTGCTCTTCTCTCAAGGCTCTGGGTGCTTGCAAAGATGCCTGGGAAACAGGTTTTATATACACATGCACTCACTGAAATCAACACCAGGGGAGGTTACACAACTGGCACACAGCTGACCTGGCCTAGGGTCAACCAGCTCCCAAATGCCTGGGCTTGTGGGTCAAGGACAAGGGCAGCCCGGAAACCCAGGGGAGGGTGGGGATCATGCTAGAGCTCTCTCTCCAGGGACTTATTTGATGGCCACAGGGTTGCCCCGCTAACGTTCACAAATGCACCTAAGCATTTAATGTTCCCAATAATTACAAGGAAATTGGAGGAACCGAGAATTTGCCACACATCAAAACATTAATCTAACTTCACACCTTTGACAAGAGTAGCGAAAGTGAGGAAGAAATTATTCTGCAACAGTTGGCCCAGACCTTCTAAAGGTCACTCCTCCAACTAGGAGAGGAGACTGTGGACACAAGAAACCTGGGTCTCCATTACTCCGAACAGGACTGGACTGGCTGTGACAGGCTGGGAAGATGGCCTTTTGACCGCCTTCTTGGCACTAAGCCACCTTCCCCTTCAATGGCAACGCTTTCAGGGGCCTAACCCAGAGCCACAGCTCTCAAACTCAGAATCAGCAGCCACAGCTCCAGATTTAAGATGCTGCCTTAGAAGTGACTGCTTTTTGAGGCTGGGTGACAGCCATGCATTGTCAAATTCAGGGAACAACACAGGAAGCCTTCAGTACCAAAAGTGGATGGATTCTCCGCACCCCTGAGGCAGAGTGTATTTTTAGGCTCTCTGTATCAAATCTTTGCGCTCTCTGTGTGTGTGCGTGTGTGTGTATGTATGGGGGGTGCCTCCTCTACATCAGGACTCAACCCTAAGCAAGATCTCCACCCTTCATAAAACGACAGCCAGGCTTTTCTGGCAGGGCATCATCACTTAACCTTTTTCCTCTTGTGACTCACCATCCCACATCCCAGAATCCTTTGCACCAGTTCCCTTGGATCTTCAAAAAGACTGCTGGCTCTTGGGTGGGGTGGAAAACTTCTGTCCCTCCTCCCTCCTGGCTGCTGGAGCGAGAGAGTGAAAGAGAGCGACAGAGTAAGAGAGAAAGAAAGAAAGAGAGCGACAGAAAGAGAAAGAGAGAGAGAGGAGGAGGAGGAGGAAGAAGGGCTGGCACATGTCCTGGGAGAAGCGCCACTCACTCTCTGCCTTCCAAGAGGCTGATGGGAGGACACCAAAAACTGGTGCCCTGAAGGGATTTCTTCTACTGCCATCTTATCAGTGGCTCCAGATACAGCCCCAGACACATCCTCTAAGGCAGGGAATCCCAGCCTGGGGTGTCTGCATCCCCAGGGGATACCAGATGAAATTTCGGGGATGCAACAAATAGCTTGTGTCCTGGAGTAAATTAGCATCTAATTGCTCAATTTAGATTTGCATTTTATGCACCGAGTGAAAGTTTATTTGTATGTTGTTCAAAAATTAGAAATTCAACTTCTCCTTCCTTTATGTAGGGGCTGCAAACATTAATCAAACATTTTCAAGGGATGTGGGGCATAGAAAAGGTTGGGAACCACTGCGCTAAGGCCTAGAAAAAGAGGGGCAGAGTCCTGCTTCTCTCTAAGCGCCAGTGGGAAAGGTCTGTGCCCACTGATTCCCAACTGCTGCCAATTCTCAGCCCCTTCTGCAGGAATCAAGTACTCCTCTGACACATCCATCCCACCTGGCTCTTTTAGCTCTGAAGCTGGGAGATGACTTGGGCAAGGACCTGCAAAAGCAATCCTTTCCACAGAAAGTTTACAGCACGTGGGTCCCACGCCACCTTGGCAAGACAGGGCATGGAAATACTGTTATTTGTCTACTAGAGGCAGGTGACAGAGAAGCTTCCCTGTGATTAACTCATGACTGCCTCCTGGAAGTCAACAGGCATGGCACTGCCTTGAGCCATTCTTATGCCCTTTGTCGAACAGGCATTACTTTGGCAAATTTAGCAGCACTGACTGGGCCCTGAAAGAAAGCAATCCTAAATAACCTGTAACAACTCAGAAAGCAGACCAAGTGCCGACTGAGCCCCAAGCAGGAGCCTCCCTTGTGTATGTGTGAAAGTGGGGCTGGGAAGAGAGAAAGGAAGCATTCAAAAGCACAATTTGGATCAATCAAGAGAAGGGCTGCTCAAATGAGTAACAAGAAGCACCTCTTACCAACAGCCCAAGAAAGGCCCAGCCTTACATGGTGTGGACACCGCCTGCCTTTTGTTTTAGCATCCAACAGAAATGGGAAGAGGAGTGAGCTGAGCACCCTTTGTGGCCAAGCGCAGCTGCCCACCTGACAGGCCAGGTCCATTGAAAGTCAGGAGAAAAGCATTATACAGGTACAGGTGCACACCTCTAGGACAGTTTTCCTGCCAGAACCGCACTGTGCTCAAGACACTGTTGACACACCCAGGAGGAATTACAGGGGTCTCCCTTTACTCTATGGTGTCCTTCCCAATCTTGGACTCTGGCTGTACCTGTATAATGCTTTTCTCCATGGGGTTATGGCTCTTCTGGAAAACCAGGGACAACAGCCATTTCTAATGTGGCAGTTATTACAGTAGCCACTCAGTGGCCTTCTGACAAGGCTCCACCATGTGCTGAATGTGTACAAGACCACCCAAGATCAATAAAGCTGGCAGCGAATTGTAAGCTGAACTGGTGGAATGCCATGCCTGCTTCCACCTATTGATCAAGTCACGCCCATCAGAAAAGGTGCAACTGCTCAAGCAACTCCAATACAGAGCTGGCAGGAGAAGGAGGCCACAGAGTGACTCTATTTGCCACCACAAAATAAAAAGAGCCCCCCTCCTCCCCAGTTCTTCTGCTATGATGAACCAAAATGGGGTCCCACATTCTGCTTGAGAGTCTGGCAGTGATCCTGGAAACAAAAGCAGCTAAAGATATGTTCCAAAGGCGGCTTGAAGTACTGGACAATCTGCCCCTGAATTACTGCTTCTAGCATCATGGGGCCAAAGCTCCGCTCTCGGCAGGCTCCCTGAAAACTTCTGCATTCTACCTTAATGCTACATTCCCAGGGAAAGTGTCAGCGCCAGCAAGCTCAGAGCTTCCTTGGGGATCTACAGGAACTGCAGCCATCTCTTTTTCCACAGCTCTTCCTTCAAGCAGACATTCCTTTTCTCCTTTCCCACTCTTGCTCACCTTCCAGCTTCACTCTTTCTTGGGTGTGTGTGCGTGTGTGCTATTTTTTAGATTAACCTACTAAGGACACAATATAGTTTTCAATACTGGAAAAATTATTTTACATGTATATATTATATATATATATATATAAACACACATACACTATCTTTACAATCCTTCCCTTTCTCTCTCTCTCTCACCACTTGTTTTATTGCTGCTGCAATGAGTCTTGATAAGAAAAGAAAATGACTTTCTAACAGGCATGACATCAAACCATCAGTGCTTAGTGCAAACATAAGAAAGGTTTCCTGTGGTACATGAGGCATAGAGTGCCCTAAGAAAGATGCCAACTATGGCTGACAAAGGGCACTGCCCTCCGCTTCCTCACCCATGCCCTTCTGCCGCGGCCCAGAGAGGAGCACTCACCCCAGCTTCCATGCGCAAGCATCGTCCCAGCCACCCCCAGCTTTTAAGAGGGCGACTCTGCTCTTCTGAGAAACAGCACTTTGGCCAAAGGAGAGAGGCGTGGAAGGCAGGTGCCAGATCTTACCTGAGTGAGGCCAGGAGAGGATGCATGCCCTGGTGGCGTTGCAGCAAGGGTGGCATGCCCTTTGCTTATTTCATGTGCAGAGTAAGGGGAGGGGGCAGGAGGGCCTGGCTGTCTTGCAACTTGTGTAACCTGTGAGGAGATAAACTGTTAGTAAAACCAAAGATTAGTAATGCTGCCTCTAGAAAAGTTTACTTAGATGCTTAGGCTACAGAATGGTTCTTTATGGCTCTCTGCAGATGGGTCACAATTCCACTGCAGAATCAGGTGCCCTGGACTGTGGGCAACCGGCCCAGAACTTCCCAGAAGTAAGGCTGATCATGACTGGGCAAACCAGTTCTCTAAGGCTGCAAACACCCATGACTCTCTACGGTAATAAATACACTGACTCTACGTATTATCACACCTGTAAAAGCTGGACCTCAGAAGTCACAAATTCAGGGAGTGTGTGGATGTTCTGGAAAAGGCATACTCCTCCGAACAAGATCGGGGTGTGTGTGTGTGTTCAATCTGAATTAAGCTTCTGTTTTTGTAACACAGTTAAATACTTCCCTAGAACACTGTAATATAATAAATTAACACTGGAAATTGAAAAGCAACACACATGTGAAGTACATAGCTGATTTTTATTGTAAAAGGTGTGGAAAGGCTTACTCCAAAAGCTGTGTGAAGTGGGTAATTAATATAATAAATTAATGTCCTAATTTTTATGTAATACAGGAGGGCTCCCCCCCTCCCAGCCGCCTTCTTGCCAGAACACACTGGAAATTAAATTCAGACTGTAAGATCTGATGTGCCAATTTAGTCAGGGACCAGGTAATATCTTGAATGTCGTGTTCCAGGCCATTATGGTGTATAGATCGCTCTATCATTCAGCATTGTTCTCTTTAGGAAGCGGTCCACAGATACTCCATCCCATCCACCCTCACAGAGGGGCAGATCTGACATGAAGCCAAGAAAGACAGAATTACTCTGTGGAAGGATTTGCAAATGCTTGTTGTATTAGTTAATGCCACATCATTTGCCAGGAAAAACAGGCATCCCCCTGCTCTGAAAAGACTGTGAATTCTTCAGCAGAATCTCAAGATCTGCAGCTTCTTAGTGAAAACCCAGATTGGGCTGACTCTTGTTGCTGTCCTGTTCTTTGTTATCTTATAAAATGGCTGCCTGCAGGAAATACTTATGAAATTTATTCAAACTTTTACCCCACCCTTCTGCCAAAAAACAGCATGCCATTGCTATGCAGGCAGGAGCAGAAAACTGTCCAGCGTTTCCCATCAAGGTGTCTTCTCTGCTCTATTGAGAAACCCAGAAACAAAGTCTAACATCCCATGCCAAGACTGTCTGAGGTAGAAAACAAATGTGCGAGACAGGGAAAGAAGGAATGATACCACAGCAGGGGGAAGACAAGGCCCTGGATTCCAGTTGAACCAGATTGCACCAGCAGTTGTTTTTATTTCCCCAAGGCTTAAGGGTCACTGGAAGCATGGGCTGGATAGGACCCCGGCAGCTAAGGCCTATGCTAACCGTTCCTGAGGAATAATGAAGAAGAGCCTCCGCTCCCTCCCCTGCAGGTCCTAACAGAGATGCTTCCTTTTCAAAATACGTCACCAAATCTCTTTAGACGGCCCTGGCGATTTTCTTCCCAAAGGCAGAGAACAACTATGTGGGGGACGGACCACAAAAGGCAAGCACGCTTTTCTTAGGAAAGAGAAGCTTCCATCCCTGTTTATGGATCCGCTGGCAAAAGCATAGTCGGGGGTCTTCCAACGGCTGTACAAAAATGAGGGAACGAGCAGAAAAAGCCAAGAGCTGTTCAGGAAGAAGTTTCCATTTAAACCAAACTGAGGTGGTCCCTCAAAAGGGAGGCAAGAGGCGGCAACTTCATCCCCACAATGTCAAGTAAGGTGGCTGCTCCAACAGAGGCACGCTTGGCTGCTTTTAAAGTGAGGCTTCTACAGTAAATGTTCTTGAAGTGCAGGCACCAAGCTGGTGTCTCTTTCTGTGATCAGAAATTATTCATACTTTGCAGAGACAAAGGGTTCTCTAGTGGAAGCCAACCAGTCAGCAACCAGGTTCAGCCTTACTTTTAAGTGGCAGCAGCAGCCACATTGGCAGGTCTGACTCTTCCTTTGAGCAGATCAGTGGCTTTTCTGAGGCTGGGCAAGCTGAAGGTTCAAGGCATTTCACTTCAGACTTCCTATAGCAACTGCTGGTTTGGCACACTCATCGAGGAATCACCATTTCTTGCCTGGTAGTGCACAGACAAAGACCCTGTGCTAAATGAATCCTTTGTGGATGATGGACTCCAAAAAACAGTTATACCAATTTAAACAGGCCCTCCAGATGGTGTCGTAAGGCAAAGGTTTGAGACTTATGTGAAACTCAAAAGGATTTCTTCTTCTTGGGAGGCATCTTCCAAGAATTTATTTGTGCTTGGAGGCCCTGCCCAGAAAATTCATATCCTGGACCAGAGGCAGAAAACTGGCCCTCCAAGATGTCGGTCGCTTGACAAAGAGAACATTGCAGGGTCTTTATGGCTGTGGCCCCCATCCAACAATGCAGCCACTCCACAGAGACACACTGGCCAAGTCTACAAGCCTCTACAGAACCAGTGGAAACTGCCTACCAGCCCACAGTACGCCGAGGCGACGTTTGGCATTATTAGTGGCCCTGGTTGTACAAGAGCTTCTTGCTCTTGTTTTTTACAGGGCAGTACCTTTAGTCTGTCAATTGCCTTCAGCTTGTTAATAAGGCAGAATCCCAAATAGTTATAACGTTATTTAAATATAGATTGCAAAACATCAGATACAAGTTCTATGATAAACCTATTCTTTAGATCAGTGCTACCCAAAGACAACATCCACAGCAAAAGGCACAAACAGGGTTCTGGTTTTGGCTGAGGGGTAAAAAGGCTGCACGGGCCTTTGCTTTTCGCTAGCCTGCTGGCCACGATCCAATGCCATCCATTCTGGTATCCTAGGCTGGTGAAACCAGAGCTCCCACTCCTGTTACAGACCTTCATCTGGAGGGTAGGAGGCCATGGGGACCAGAGAGAGAGAAGGAAGGACTGCCAATTTCGGAAGGCACAGTGGGATCCTCTGTGGCTACCATCTTTTCTCTGGGGCTATTTGGATTCCCTACATGTTTTTTCCAGAAGTCCCACTCTGCTCAATGGGCTTACCTCCAAATAAGTGAGAGGGACAAGGGCCACATCTTCCAGGTTACTTGCATGTGGACACAAAGCACCAAACACCTGCCTTCCAGAGGTGTGGGACTATGTCTGTGCTGGTTTATATCTTTGTCTTCTTCTTGGTAATTTGAACTGAGCCATACAGGATCGGCCTGGTGACCCACATCCTGAGTATATCTGCTCAATGGCGAGAGCAGCTCAGCCTCTGTAATCTCTTTTCTGGAGGATTCACTTCACAGTGGGAACATCCCCTCCAAAACAACGCATGGAACAACTCTTGGGCGTCCACTAAGGAACCTATGGAGAGGCAAACTGGGTGCCCAAACTCACACTCAGAACCGGCAGCATCTAAGTGAAGCTGAACCACAAACAGGATATCTGAATCAGGTATCATCCTCCAAAGGAGGAGGAAGGAGAAGCCTGAATGAGTACTACATCTTAAGCAAATATTATTGAGAAAATTCAAGTCCAATTTCTATCAACAAGTACTTAATTTTTTCACACTAGCTTTTATATTAAGGGAGCTGTACGCTTAGCGCCAGAGGTTCTATAATTGGAGGCTAGTGAACAAGGGAGCCCTAGAAGCTCACAGGCTGTGAGTCTGGTTGATCAGCTGCTGAAGGAAGAACCATGGGGCTACCAGAAGCCACAGAACAGCACACAAAACAGAGGATGCGGCAAAATGGCCCGAGGATACTTACCGTACTGTACACAGCCGAGACGGTTGGAGTGAAGATCCGATCCTCCAAGGGCTGCTGCGCTGGTCCCCGGGGGATTCTGCAAAGCAGCACATTAAGGACAAGGGAGGAAATAATAATGAAGACTAACACAGGTGGGTTGGGAACAAAAGGACTGGCCGCTCCTTCTGGGGAAAAATGCTCCCTTCTCCACAAGGGTAGGCAAACACGCCAGAGACCACCAGCACCCCAAAGAGTTCACATGCAACAGGGCAGCCAAAAGTCAGGAAAAGTTTCCAGAGTAGATGTAATAAGTACAGTGAGGCCAAGAAGAGGCCGAAGCTGAGTATTGAACAAACAGAAACAACATTTCATTGACAATATAAAATGATCATTCTCTTCCTCAACTGCCCAATAAACAGTTGACGGAAGATGAAAAAGCACTGCCAATGCTGCAGATAATATGAGAGAGAACAAGACTGTGCATTTCCTCAATGGCCTTTTACACTATTAATTCCTCCTCTCACATAACAGTTCTCTTAAAGATCGTTCTGGGAACTAAAATTAATTTCTGCCCAGTGGTGTCATTTTGTTTAAAAGTAAACTACCATCAATCAGCTGCCAAACCCCCACAATTAAAAGTGTTGTAATAACAAAGAACTTGCCCTTTAAACTTCACCTGCTGCTAGCAGAAAGAGGGTCCCCCCTGCACTTCAGTGACCCAAGAGGATGCCAATAAAAGTTTGGGTGTTGCTGTTTTAAAACAGGGTAAATATTCAAAGTGTTCCTTTGAAAAGCATGAAAAGAACACTCCCTACCCAAATCCAAAAGGCCCCAACCTCCTACTCATTGTCCGTAAACAGTCAGGTAGTTTCTGTCTCCACATTCTCACTTACATTCTGTCAAACCCAGAAGCAGAACATATCCAAGGCACTTTTAAAGGTCCGACTGGAAAAAGTTGGCCTAATGCAACTGGAACTGGCAACCTTGCCACTTAAACAGCTGAGAGAAGAAAAAGAAGTCTACGCCGGTTTCTCAAATGTTCTCTCTAGAAGAACTTAATGGTAGAGTTTGCAGAAAACTCTGCACATCCATGAGGCAAGCTAGGAGCTGACTTGAGGTGGCAGGAGCTGTATAAACCAAACACTACACTGGAAGAGCAAAACAAGTCTACCACTTTTCTGGGAACAGTTATTAACACCTGAGAAATCCAGATAAAAGAAGTTTAAGGAGCACAACCTCAAGGATCAAGGCACAAAAGCTAGGGATGCCCTGTGGGAGACAATGAACCCAAGGAACATTACGCCGCAGAAAACAAAGCTGCCTTCCCTATTAGAGAGAACAGAATGGTGGTATTCAGGAACTACTGAACATCTTCAAAAAGCTCCATCCCTGAAATCAGCCTTACCTGATAAGGGACCAGGAAATGTCCCCTTTGGCACCTCCACACACAGGCTGCTCAGATTAATCCAACATGTCCCTCAGATGCTGGTGCAAAGCTCAACGCTCCCTGCCTCGTTCACTGGCACTGCTGCACCAACCCAAGGCAACCGACAGAGAGCTTCAGAGGCACCCCAAAGCCACAGCCCTGCCCTAAGAGCCCAACCGACAGGATTCTTCCCAGTTCTGCCAGGAGGACTGGGACATGCTTCCGTGTTTACAGAAGACAGCCCCAGAAGCAGGAATGGCTGTGACTGACACTGAGCCTGGATGTGCTGCACCAACACCGAGGGAAGTGAAGGGCATTGTGCGCAACACCTCCCAGCTCCGCTGAAATCGCAACCCTAGCACCACCCCTCTGCTTCTCCAGCCTACATGCCTGTAAGGGCCAAAGAATGCAGGGAGTTAACCCTGAACGCTTCCCACTTAAAGAGGAAGGAGAGGATAACAGAAGAAAAAAGGCACGTCAAGACAGAAAAGCACCAGTTAACTCACTTCACGCACATCGCCTCAGAGATGACGTATCGTGGACTGTATGCTTTGCAAAATCCACAGCTCTGGTCGAGTTGGACCCCAGCCTCCGCTTGTAAACACCCCCAGTGAGGTGAGAGTCCTTTCCCAATACAGATCCACACAATGCCCAGCTGGTTCAGAAAGTGCCAGACCAGCTCCCAGCCTCTTGTTGAGGAGTCTCTTTCTGACAGAAATCAAGAAACCTGAGCCAACCGGCAGGCATATGCCTTCAAAACAAGGAGCCCACCATGTGACAAAAGTGGGCAATGACTGAGCAGAGCACATGTCCTCTGTATTTTGAAATACAGACACATGATACTAATAAACAGCACAGACCAAGTCAAGTGAGTCAGAAAGAGGACTGGATGAAACATCAACCTGCCCTACAGCCTGTGTACAGATCTTGTTTGTGTCCCCTTTGACGTGGTTTACCATGGCCTTCCTCTAAGGCTGAGAGAGTGGGACTTGCCCAAGTGGGTTTCCACAGCTGAAGAGGATTCAATCCCTTCCACAGCTAACACTCAAACCATTACACCACTCTGGCTATGAAGACATAAACCACTGTTTTTAGTGGGGAGTTTCTCTACTCTTTACCTTCCCAAACAGGATTGCAAATGCACAATTCAGACCAGCTTTAGCAAGATGCCAAGGGGACAGGGACCCTTCCACAATGCCATGTCTGCATGCTGGTTCATGCCCCAGAGGGACAGGCAAAGGAAGGGCTTTCCATTTGTCATAAACTATTGCTCAACCTGTGCTATAAGCAGTCTGAGTTTCTGCCTGCCTGAGATGGCTCCTCTTCAAAAACAGAAACAAGGTCTGATGCAATGCTTAAGGAAGAAGCAGCACTCAAAAACACAGCACATGTTCTAAGAAAGGGAAACTAACCAAAGAAAAACGAAAGAAAGAAAGAAGAGCAAGGAAAAAGGTCAGAGGGAACAACACAAAACAAAGAAGGGCAAAACAGGATGGAGAAGCAGAAACATCTTTTTTTGGTCCACATAGACAGTTCTCAAAGACCACCTAATCATCAGAAAATGTGTGAACCAAAAGTGTGAGCAACAAGGAATCTGTTCAAGAGTTCTTACCAGCCAGAATTAAATATTCCACTTATGCTACAAGTCGTCTGCTGATGCTTCCCTTGTTCAGTGTTTACAAATTTATTCTGCAACAAGGCTATTAGGCCCTGCAACTCACTGCAGAACTTAGAAATTACTTTTCCAAGAACAGCCTAACTCAAACATCAATATTGAAATGTCAAAAGTAACTAGATAAGTTCTCTTTGCCACATTACAACAGAGATGTCAGAAACCTTAAATTCTGCCCTGTTGATGCTTCAGTCGCGAAGTCAGCAGCCTGCGTCACTGTCAGCCGGCAAGATGGACATGGAATAAATGTGGGATCAGTAACAGTAAATGCATGACTCCAGCAATCTAGTCCGGTGGTAACTGAGCAACACTTCTTGACCAAGGTGTGAGAACATAAATTTCCTTTATTCCCAGATTATTATTCTGCAGTTTAGAAGACAGTTTCCACTCCATCTGGCCTCTCAAAACGAAACACAACCAAAACAGCAACGGAGACACAGCCCACAATGCCGCAGGCGCAGAGGAATTCAAGCCCTCCGCCTGCCTTTAGCAGCATCCAAGGCAGGCTTCAACTGAGGCTCACTTGATTTACTCCCCGGCTGCAGCCTTACTATTCAAAGGGGTGTAGGCTGTTTCTAAACATTCCAACACTATTTCATCACCAACTATATCACACCCTATGGTAAGAAACGGAAGAGGTGAGCCCTCAAGCCACAGTATCTTAAAAAACACAAAACACTCAATTTTTGCCTAGTGACTGTACCTATGATCCAAGGTGCTCATCTAAGAACCTGAGGTAGGTCCTGAGCTCATCTTCCTGCCTTCCAAAGTCCATGGTCTAAAGGAGGAAAATTTGGCCCTTCTAGTATGGAGGAAGCCAAGGAAAACAAATGCCAGGCAAACTCTTTTGCTGGCTACAAAACCTTTAGTTCAAGAGAACTGTCTGAAGATGTGCACATAGTACCCAGAGCGTGAACAAGGTTGCCTTTTTGGACTCTTTAACTCCAGAAACCTCCAGCCAGCGAGGCCACGGCATTTTTTAAAAATAGCCTTTGCACACTCTGGTCATATGTGAAACACTACAAGCTAAGGCAGTGAGTTGCTGTTGTTTCTGTCCTTCTGCAGTCAAAACATTTTGTAGACTTACTGTTCAGATGGAGACGCTGGTTTGTACATGTATTTTAAATCCAACATGAGCCTCAGTTTTGGAGAAAAGGCAAGGTAAAAATAAATATGACGTTGATGGCAAGGACCACAACAGTCTCTCTTCAATTCCTATGAGGGAAACAACAGATTTCAGGCCCACAAAACACCTTAAGGAAGAAGGAGTCACAAGGTTTCCAGCCCAAGTTGCACACGTCAGCTGCTTTTCCCCAGAAAAAAGAGTCAGCCTCCATGGTGCTGGGGTTGGGGAATCTCCTGCATACTCAAAGGAAGGTGAAATTGGCCAAACACCCATTCAGAAGCACCCAGGGATACGAATGGCACATATACCTGCCTTTGCAGTGACTGTGTCGCGTCCATTCCAAAAATGCCCCCGTAGCTGTTGAATGAGGGCATTAACGATCAGAATAGGAGCAGAGAAGAGAAGAGAGGGTATTAACAAAAGCTGAAAGAGCCTCTTTGTCTCCCTCTGGTCAATGCCAGTCTTTTGAATGGCTGCACAGAGCCAAAAGGGAATGGGGGAAGGGAGGCCAACCGGGCTGGCTCTCCAGGGGACATCTCCTCCATGGCCAAGCTGCAAGGAAGGAAAGGGCTCTAGCGCCTCCTAAACAGCCAGAAACACGGGCATTGTCTCTCCACACACCCGTCCAGAAAGAAAGAAAGAAAGACTGGGCTCGTCCTGGAACTGGTCACCAGGAGAAAGGGAAGGAGCAGCTGCCAGGAGACGCAGAACCCTGGCTGGGGAACCTTCTCTTCAGACCCGGAAGCCTTTCGCATCCCTGCCTTCCTGGACTGGAGACTCAATGCTGTCCAGAGGCAAAGGACAGCATAAATAGCGCCTAACCCTGATCAAATGCATCACCAGCCAAAAGCAGCCACCAAGTGTCATCACGTGAAAATACAACAAATTTTTTCAACACAAGAGAGCAGCTAAGATAACAGGTGTCAAAGGTGAGGCTGAAGGTCCAGCTGCTTCCTCTATCTGGTCCAATGCCCTTTAAAACCCACATCCGAGCGATTACCTGCCTGGGTGTGTCTGCCATGCTCTACTCCGTGGCACCCAATGCGAAAGGAGACCAAGGTGAGTAGGCATAATATCTCACTACTCTCCCTCATTCTCTCTCACCACTAAGAACACCTTCGGTTAAGAGTGATGGCGCAAATTAAGTAATGAGCCTGCTGTTGCCCCAGGTCTCAAAGTGAATGCACAACAAGGCAAAACATGTTAGCAAGAGTGCTGGTGCTCAGTTCATGCCAGGACACACAGCAATTTAGGCAGCGGTCTCCAGAATCTGTTGGTGGATACTGTGTCTTGGAAACATTTCACAAGTTCTTCTGGACTATTAACTCAAATGCAGGACAGAGCTCTAGGAAAAGACAGAAGCGGGGCATGAAAGAGCAATCAGAGGACCTGCAAACGTCAGGTAGAATACGCAGGACTATTCTTGGCTGACAAATGACACACATTAATGCCTTGCCAACCCCATTTGGATTGTGCTGTACAGTATCCATGGCATGCAGAAGGCCTGACTTCCTTCCCACCAGCCCTTTACAGAGAGTGCCTTTTCTTGCTCTGCAAAATGTGCTCAGGTCCTTTATTTTGCCGTTTCCTGTATACTTCCACAGAGAAGCAAGTGAAAGATTTAAAAAGGCTTTTTCAATGCCTAGTGCAAAAGAAGAAAAGAACCACACTCTCAAGGGGAGGGGGGAGCAAGCAACCAAACTATTCTCCCTGGCCACCCAGTGCCATGCCTGGTCAAAGACTGCTCTCCCTCTTGCCATTTCAGTGGCTTCCCCAACACCAAGGCTGCAAGCCAGACGGGCAAGAAGCCATAAAAAGGAACTGCGGGGCGGGAGGAAGTAAAAGCAAGACTGTGAGAGGAACGGTGAGAGGACATACTGGGATCTTAAGGGAAGCATGACCTTCTCCAGGGTGGCTCCAATTCTTACCAGCACTGAATCCTGAGAATAAGCTTCAGACAATTGGTTTCCCCTGCAGCAATGCAAAACCTGGGTTCTTAAAAAATATAAAACCACCTGAATTGCAGCAAAAAAACCTCCATTTAAAAATGGAGCGACTGTAAAAGCAGAAAGCTGTTGGCACCTTACCATGAGATCACCCCAGCTAAGAGGAGAGGAAGGGAGGGAAAGGAAGATTTAATGGTTATTCTTAGAGGGAACTACTGGAATATGGTTCAAGCTTCAGTGGAGTTCTGGCCTAATGGTTTCACCACTAGCGAGTGCAGAAGTCTCCAAAAAAAGGAGGACAGGATGTCCAAGCAGAAAAATCTTCAAAACAATGAGGGGCTTAGGAAGGAGTTTGGCTCCATGACAACATGCCACTCTCTGTGCCCACAGCCACTGTGTGACAGAGTATTCTGAGCCAAGATGTATCAGGCACCACACCATAGCCAGCATGAGAACATATGACAACACAACCATCAAGAAAGGTCAAAGGCAAGTAGGTTGACTACGACACTCCGGAAGGCTACCCGGCTGAGCGGACGCATTTCACACCCAAAGGCAACGAGAGAAGCAGGTGCTAGAAAGTGCCTCGAACCCTCTGGTTTCTTGTGAATCCTTCTGGGGCTTTATACATCTGCTCCGCTGCTGACTTTTAACATCTAGCAAAGAAACAAGAGGAAACTCAATTCAGAACCAGCCATTCTGAGGAAAACCAGGGATCCTCAAGCAGCAGTGAAAACCTTGGAAAAGATCATGAGAAAATGTGGGTGGACAGCCCATCTCCCAGGAAAAGATCCTCGGACAACTCTGGGCCACGGGCAAAGAGAAAGCAATTTCATAAGGTGAGAGCAAAATGGTCTCCCCCCCCCCCCCCCCCCCGCGGACACATGCTGCTGCAAGGAGACACACAAACTCACTTCAGTGCCTCAGCTATGGGCAGCTCCGGCATCAGTGATGGCTGCATGTCCTTCATCCACAGCACTAGAATTAAACTTAGTCAGGACAATTCCTGAAAAACCAACATCCCTAAACAACTTAATTGCTCTTATGATAGGATGGTTCTTTACTAGATGCTTCCAGACCCATCTAGCTAAAGCAATCCCAGAAAGTATGGGTGGGCAACTGTGGCCCTCCAGAAATACTGAAATACAACTTCTATTATCCTCCATCGCTGGCTGTTTTGTACGGGGCTGCGACCAAAAACACCAAGAGCATCCCATGCCCTGCACCTTTAAATTAAAGAATTAAAACACAGGCCATTTTAGTTTTGAAGGAAGACAATTTACCTCCAAACCAATGGCATGTGTGTATGCAGCCAAGGAGTGAGAATTTCCCCAACAAGACAACCAGACGCTATGGCAGGACAATAATCTACATGTGGTTTCATTGCTCCAGTTACAGACATTCAAGGTCTCTTGTAAAAAGTACCTAATCCATTTGCAAAAGAGCACAGGACTAAGAGAAACACTGAAGGTTTCACTGCACTGGTTTCACTAGGCAGATTTAATATTTTTCCCCACACACAGGTAGCAAGGTAAGAAGGGACTTCTACTCCACAGTAATTTCTTCAGGTGCTTAATCCAAACAAGGCAGAGGAAAAAAGGTCTTCCCAGAAACTACATATTCTGAGAGCTTCACAGCTCTACCTAGCCCCAAAAGACAATTGCCACAAGGCGAAGAATGAGTACCAGGGAGGAGGAGGAGGAGATCCCGCACTTGCTGTGTTGATGAAGAAGCAGGTACACTCCATGCAAACATCCCCACACGGCACCAGCGTACTTAACTACATTCTGGCAGGATGCTTGGACTGACGGAGTACAGTTACAGCCAGTATCTTCTTCTCTGCACGATGCTGTGCTATGCAGATGGAAAACAGTCAGGCAGCTCTCTAAAACTGCTGCTTCCATTCAGAGTCTTGTATACTGCAAACCCCGATCTAAAGCCAGGTCTGAACCAGCCTCTGTGGACCTTCGCTCACAAGTCTAGTCATCTCATCGAAGGCCATCATCACTCTGAGCAGGCTCTGAATGGGAAGTTTTTAAGCAGAATCCAAAAGGGCAAAGAAAGGAGCCCTTCCCCCTGGAAGGAGCAAGAAGAGAGAGCATTATGGGCAGACGTTTCTCCCCTTACACAAATTCAGTACAAATCAATCTCTGCTCCATGATGTGCGGATGGGCAGAGAGCTGAGGGGGAGAACGGATGGCCTAGAGAGATGGACCACAAAGTATCAGGAAGAGAGAGATGAGTTAAAGGAAATCAAAATGCAGACAAAGCCCTACAGGCCCTTCGGAAAAAAGACTTTAAAAGCCCAAGGCAGAAACAGTAGCAAGGTGCCCTTACGGAGGCCAATTTTTAAGTCACAAAGCCATGAGCCAACTTGCCAACAACTCACAGCATAGCTACTAGGACAACCACCTCATTTCTCCTCCTGACAGGCAACTAAGATCTTTACTCACAGTATCAGCTGCTCCACAGATGCTTCTGCTGGAAATGAGATAGGCATGGTTATGAGAGAGAGAGGACCTTTTTAGTGATGGCATCCAATTATGAAACTTCCTCCCTAAAAAATGGGCACAGCACCCCAAGCATGCTATCAGTCCTGCTATCTCTGGTTTTTCAAGATATACAAGCCTGTCTTCTTGGTCCTCCTCCTTGCTGATTTTACCGTGCCCTTTTCATGATGATGTTTTTACTCTCTTATTTTGTTACTACCTAACTTGAAACTTTGTTAGGGAGGGGGATACATATCCAAAAATAAACACACAGTAGATGTGCGGGAGAGCAGAAACACAGAGTTCAACTGCCAGGATCCTTCTCAAATTCTGCCTGCCCTTTCTTTTACATTAACCTTCAGACACATTCTAAGACTGCAGTTGATAAGATCCAATTCTGTATTCCTTGGATGCCTGTAGAAACTGTGGAGCAAATGTAGAAATTCTACTCGTTTTCATGACTGCATGTTTAACAACCCAGCACTTCCACTTTTATTTATTCTTATCTATATGTATGTGTCATGCTGGTAAGGACTAAAGCGATTGCACACTGGACACATCCTTAAACTTACTATACACAACCCACTTGCTCTGCCCTGGCTTCTCCTACTCACACACGCGACAGTAAACAAACCAGGCAAAGATCCGCATGGCATCTGAACCTGAGATGACAGTTTCCTTCATCAAAATGTACTGGGAACATGGGCCAACTTTAAACCAAGGTTTGTTGTTGGCTCCTATATCATGGCTTGTATGTGTACCGTAAGTCATAATCCCAGGTTCAGATGACATTTTAAGTTATCATTGCCCATTTCGCTTACTTGTTCTCAGCAGAAGCAAAACTGCACTAACAGGAGACACGTACCATCAAGGTGCTTGTTCCCACGAGTGATTTAAAAAGCCAGGATCCTGGGCTTAAAGTGACTTGCAAATCCAGCCATTATGTGCAGCCTCCAATAAGGTGCGATTGGATACCTGGGAGCACAATTCACATTCCTCTGAAGTCTACGCAAAGCTTCTTACTGCTTCACAGAAGACCCTTTTAACCCCTCAAAGGGACCTACCTGTTCCCAACAAAGGCAATCACTAGAACTGAGATGATTTTGACTTTACTACTTTAAAAGGCATACTTTAAACATGTTTTCACTGTTCGCCTTTCTGACAGCAGCACCATTCACCTTGATGCTGTAGTTGAAAACACCTGTCTACCACATGCTGACTATTTCCCTGTTTCTCCTATCTTCCATCATCCTTCCTCTATTTCATCAACCGACTCTCAATTTCCCTCCTTCTGCTGTTTGCGTTTTCATTCAAGAATAAAACCAGAGAGCCAAATTATGTACCTTGCACAAGTCAAGCCATCTTCACATGGCTTTCCTCTTCCAGATTTTGAGCAAACATATGTGACGGTGGATTAAAACAAGCCAAAATGGACACAGATTCTACATGGCCTGCAAGTGAAATTCAGGATTAAAGCACAGCATCAACTCACCTGAAAATATCGTACACAGAGACAAATAACTCCCTTAAGAGTACGCTGCTCTAATATTTTTGCATGTTCTTTTTTGTTAAAGATCTAAACACTCTATGATTCTATGACTCTTTGGCAAGTGAGGAAATGCTGCAGACAGAGGAGGGATGGTGTCCTTGCCTCCTCGGTTGTTATGAAGCCATTCAGTTTTCTGTCTCTCCTAGGACAACCACAACCACAACCACAACTGAACTAGGAAAAAAGCTTTCCCATACACACTCTCCAGGACTGTACACTAAGACTGCATTCGCCAATGCTGGAAAAACCAAAATATGCTTTCAGCACTCGCTTCACGGACACGTTATTTGGAAAGTCTAGCACAGGGGTAGGCAACCTTTTTTCCCCTTTCAGGGCCAAGGAGGGACTTCAGCTCCCAGAATCCCAGGAGCTATTGGCCAACATGGCTGAGGCTTCTGGGAGCTGAAGTCCCTCCTTGGCCCTTCAAGGGGAAAAAAGGTTGCCTACCCCTGGTCTAGCATCTTCATGCTCAATCCTGGAAAGCCAGCAAAATATTAAGGAGCTTCATTCCAACCGCAAAGCGAAAAGTATGTTCAGAAAATCCAGCAAAGTAGCTGAGCAGAACCAGTCCGGCCCAGAATAAGACGCGATATTGTAAATCTTGGCAAGCCGCTCGGAACTACAGTGAGTAACTTGGCCAAATCTGACTCAGGACGAGGCATGCAAAGCCTCCACCAAGTGCAGTTTAGGCCCAAATGGCAGGAGGCGGGTAGAGCGACACAAGTGCCAGACAAGAAGAATCCAAGGACTTCCGTGAATTCAAGTACAGAGGAGGTCCTCAAGCGAAGTTCGGGCAAGCAAGCCCTACAGATTTGAGAGGGTCTGCGACAGGAACCTCTCGAGAAGCAAGCCATACAGGGCTGTCGAGAGAAAGAGAGTCTCAGCTTTCACCGTTTGTTTCTACAATGAACAGAGATCCTAGTATTGGAGAACATCGCAGAGAAAGCCAAAGTGGGCTTTCCAGACACGATCCAGAAGATGGGGGTTTATCCAGTTCACGGAGTATTTTGCAGCAGCTTCCTCTTCATTGGTTCTCTGTGCAAAACTCTTTGCTTGATGCTCCCCTTCATCCAAAAACCCTTCCAAGGGACAGAGGATTTGGTCCCCATCTCCTTCTCAGCAGGTGTACTCAGGTGTGCGCCTTCCTTCCTTCCTTCCTTCCTTCCTTCCTTCCTGGACTCCTGGCCAGGCGTAAATATCACGAAAGGGTGAACACTTCCCACAGGGTGGCCATTTCTGTTTTGTGACTGAAACATTGATCCCCTACCCAAGAGCAAAACCGTGTCTCTGGGGCAAGGGTGGGCAATCTGTGGTCCCCGGAGTACCCCCGGGTAGCAATCCCCATCATCCCCGGCCAAGAGCAAGAGAGGACGCAAAGTAACGGCAGTCCAACAAGATCCAGGGCCACCCACTTCCATCTCTTAGTGCAGTTCACAAGAAATGTCTCCACTTTCTCTCACCGCAGGATTTGTGTCTTCATGGGACGGACGGACGGAGGGGATGCTGACAAGACCCGCAGCTACACCGAGGACGAGGACGAGGAGGACGAGGAGGACGAGGAGGGCTGGCGGTGGCCCTGTCCAAAGAACCGGGGAAAGGTAAGCGCCCGAGAGACCCACTCCCCTTCACAACCAGCCCCCCCCCGGTGGCAGGAGGGAAGAGAGTGGCCGGGGATGATGGGAATGGCAGTCTCCTTCCCCTCCCCTCCCCTCCCCCCCCAACGCAAAGGATACTGCTGAGCCTGGCTCTGGAGGGCGCGGGGGCCGACTGCCGGGGGGGCGACGGAGGAGGACGAGGAGGACGGGGGGGATGCCGCCGAGGGAGGGGGGGCAGGGGCGAGCGAGGGAGGCGGGGGCTGCGGCGGGGGCTGGATCGGAGCGGGCGGCGGCGGCGGCGCCTGGTTCCCCCCGGGGCCCGCTCCGCCTCCGCCTCCCGCCGCCGCCGCCGCCGCCGGCCCTCCTCCGCTCCCCGCCCCGGTCTTGTGGGCCGCCGCCGCCTTCTGCGGAAGGCTCATGGCCAAGCGGAGCCACCCCCAGGCCGGAGGAGGAGGAGGCGGAGGCGGAGGAGGCGATCGAGGGCGGAGGCGGCGGCGGGGCGGGGGCAGCCCCCAGGAGGGCCAGCACCCCCGGCCGGTCTCCGTGACAACGCGCCCGCCCCCCTCCCCCTCCCCCTCCCCCTCCCCCGCCTCTCAACCGCCTCCCCTCTTCCTCTTCCTCTTCCTCTCCCTCCTGATGCTGATGCTCAGGCCGGGCCTCCTCTGCCGCCGCCTCCTCCTCCGCCGCCGCCTCTGCCTCTGCCTCTGCCGGCGCTTCTCCTCATCAGGGCCTCCGTCTCTCTCTTGGGCCGGGCGATGCAGACGGATGCGCCTCACGGACCAGGACAGAGCCGGGCCTCCAACATGGCGCCGGAGGACGCCTCCTGCACTCCGCCAGCACCACCAGCAGGAAGGGGCGGGGGGGGCGCGCGAAGACGATCGGCTCTTCGGCAATCTCCGGAAGGAGCGCTTCCGCAAGGGCCTGCGCGCACGCGCGCCCTCCGCCCGCCCCTCTTTCCGGCCGAGGTCGGCTTGCCTCGGGAAGCGTCGCCGACGCGGACCGAGAGGCCTCGGGAATTTCCGCTGCTCCCCGCCTCCGCCCCGCCCCCTCGCGAACCGAAACGCTTCGGCTCTTTTCGGACATGATGCCCAGCGGGCACTGCCATCATTCTGATTAATACAGTCTTTGAAAATGATGATGATGATGATGATGCATTATTTTAATAAAATAATAGTAATAATAAACCATATGAATTATATTATTAATACATAATCTTGATATTAATACATTCTGATGATGATGATGATGATGATAAACACCATCATCATCATCATCATCAAAGCTGCTCTGAGTTACAATTTTGGCAAAAAGGCAGGATATAGGTTGTTATTACTATTGTTATTGTTATTCCTCTTTTTTTGGCCAAAATTCGAACTCCAAATCCTTCCAACCATTACAAGAATATACATCATCATCATAAATCATCATCATCATCATTATTATTATACTGTCTGGTAGTTAGTATTTTTGCAGGACAGCTTGGAATAGTTACTTTACAGCTTGGTAAAGTTACTTTGAAGTCCCATCTTCAGAAAGTGTCTTTTTAATACTCTCATTGGGATTGCAGTCCTAATGTTCCAGGGACTGGCACCATACTTGCTCCCAAGAGACAACTTTGGGGCACAAAATGCCGGCCAAGGAGGAATGCTGGCAAGATCATGAGAGGAGAAAAAGTGTGGATTTTACGGCATTCCCTGCTCTGACCGACCTCCAGCGGTTTGCGGCTGGTTCGGTACAGAAAAAGCTGTGCATTTTCCACAAGGATTTGCTGCCATCTGGCTGTTGCTGAAGATTCATTTAGTATCCAAAATACTTGTTTAATGCTTCATAGGTGTTTACTTAAAAGTGGATGGACCAAGGAGACTTTTGCCCAATAATTCTCTTTGTACATGGGACCCAGAGCTCACCTGAGACTTTCCCATCATGAATGTGTATTTTAGGTCCAAAACACACTGCAGAAATAACTGTTTGAGTCCGCTTTAACTACTCTAGGGAACCGCTGCAGCCCTTTTTTGGTTGTGTGCCCTTCCTTATTCTCAATGAGGTCATTATTTCACCATGCTGATAAATGCTTGAAAAATCAGCTTTTCACTTGAGTTTCATACTTTAAAACAGACATTTGTTCCTCTGAATTGTGGTTTATTTGGCTTCTAAGTACAAGAAATGACTACCTAACCATAGGCTGCCTGGGTTAAGAGGCAGTAAATAATTCATATTTATAGCACAGAAACCTCACTCTGAAAGAAAACTGATTTGCCACCATTCAAAAGAAGTTTAAAATTTGACTATAAACATGCTTAAAGTCTGATTTCTCCCTTTCTAATTTTAATTTTAAATTATTATTATTATTATTATTATTAAGTGAAATGTCCAGCCAATTTCCACACCTCAGCTGCCCCCCCCCCCCTCCGGCTTTGGACAGTCTGAGGCCTACAGGGCATCATGAAGCCTGTCTCGCAGTGGTACCCATTGTTGCCAAGCAACAGAGACTGAGGCCTGCAGGCCACCACAAGGCCCAACTTTGTAGTAGAGGGCATGTTGCCATGGCAACATGGCCTCCATGTAGGCCTCAGGGAAGGGGTTCCATGCAGGTCTCCTTCCCACAGAACCAGGTGTGAAGGGTGGGTGCCTTGCAGACATTAAATCTGAACACTGAAGTTGCATCTCCACTGCAGAAATAATCCAGTTTGACCCCGCTTCTGGGATTTGCAGTTTTGTGAGACATTTAGCCTCTGTCAGAAAGCTCTGGTGCCACCACAAACTAAAAACCTGTAGGATTCTATTGCACTGAGCCACAGCAGTTAAAGCTGTCTCAAACTGGGTTATTTCAGCAGTGCAGATGCAGCCTAAGTAGCAACTGATCCACTATAAAGTTTGTGGTTCTCACCGCCACCTCTTCTCCATGCCTTTGGGCAAAAGATGCAACTCTCCTTCAAAACACATTGTACAGAAGTCCTTTTCTAGGGGGGGAAAAGCCAAATGAAGTTTGAAGCATCCATCACCCACTTGCAAATGTTTACGCACCCCCTTCAACTGTCCGGATTTGGCAGGGATCTTCCCGATTAATCCTCTGCCATCCCACTTTCTCAGATGCTTTTAAAATATCCCAACTTCCCTAACCTCCCCAGAAGGCTCAGGCAAAAGCAAACTGCTGCGGCCTCTCTTCTTCATTAATAATTTCCGCCATCTTCTCTGACCCTATTTTTCTCTGTGAAAACTGGACAATGTGTTGCTTGCAGTAGTGTGCATGTGTCACTGGAAAGACAAAGAAATGGAAATATAAAATATGTAGGATATTTTTTATAGAGCCCAATATACTGGGAACTCCAGAAGTCTGCCTCTCAAAGCCATTTTCCAGCAGAAAAAAAGGCAAAGGAATCTTGGCCAGATTTGCAATATATCCTAAATACAGTATTCTCTCATACTGTTAGTTTCTAATTGCATTTCTGCTATTATGAACTACTCTGTACTTCTTAGGAGAAGCATATAAGTATTTTAATTAAATAAAGTAGGGCGAGCTGGAATAAAAACCTCAGGAAAAACGATTACTAAGAGCTTTGCAGCAGCTTTAAAGGATATCAGTTTTTATTTGGCACAAGCCTTCATGGGACCAAAGCCCACCTTGTGAAAACCCGTGCCAAACAAAACTTGTGAGTCTTTATAAGAACCGCAAGAAAAACCCATCTGTTTTTGCAGCGATGGACTGACACAACCATGCACCCTGGAAATCGGGGGGAAAAGCCAAAGAAGAGGTATGCAACAAAACACAGAAATGCAAACACCTGCATACAAAACACAAAGCCTGGGAGAAACCTGGTTGTATAAAACCCAATAAAAGCTTTTTATTTCCAAATTACAATCATCCAAAAATGAGTGAGTGGAGATGACAATAAAGGACAGAAGAAACCAAAGAAAATTTTTTAATATTCTCCTCCCAACCCCAAACATGTCAATATTACAAGATTCACCGCAGAGACCTTCCCTTGGCCTGGAGCTTCTTTCCTGATCTTCAACTCAGACTCAGGCTGCATCTCCACTGCAAAAATAATGTGGTTTGATACTGCTTTGACTGACATGGCTGCATCCCATGGGATCCTGGGGTTGGTAGCTTGTTGTGGCACCGGAGCTCTCTGACAAAGAAGGCTGAATGTCTCACAAAACTACAAATCCCAGGGCTAACCCATTATGACAGGGTCAAACTGCATTAATTCTGCAGTGCAGATGCAGCCTCACTGACAGCCACCCGCTGCCCACGTCTATTGGGCAGGGAATAAACTGTATTTTTTTATACAACAACACTTTATTGTAGTCCAGAGACCCAGCAAGAACTGTTTTATATTCCTGGCTTTGAAGCAGCTGTTCAAGGTGCTGAAATGACTGGATGTCCAGCCACTTGGGAGGAAACTGGACAGAATAGCCGCAAGAGGGTCAGTTCCTGTCCCAGGAGAAATATTCGATGCTCTCCCCCAAGAAAGGAACTTGGGAGGAAGAAGAGCATGTGTGAGAGCACGGTCCACACATTTTCCATTTGCTTTGGGGCAGACAGGGTGGACTCTATCTCCCACCATCCCCTTACATTTAGCCGTTTGAATTGGCTTTTACTCGATCAGCACCTTGGGAGCCCTTCTGGGCTGGGAGGTGTTGCGGGAATACTTTCGAATCCATAAAATAAAAAATAAAAGGCATCTGGAGGGCTGCAGGTTGCCCACCCCAGCCTCAAAACTTGGACATTGTGTGCTTATGCTATGGGCCCACGGTCGCTTTGCTTCTCAAGGGCAGCTCTGGCATTAAGGCACTGGAAGGAATGCCATTCATGCCCCAAGTCTGCAGCCACACTCTCCTCTTTGCATCTCTTCATTTTTTGCAATTTGGGTGTCACTTTCCACCCCACTTTTGCAAGGCACTTATGAGGAACAACACAAGGTGTGTGTGTGTGTGTGTGTGTCACCGTGAGAGGAAAACGTCCGAGTTCTTGCTCTGCCAATGAATCCATTGTGGTCTCCCTACGAATCCACATCGGTCCCAATGGATGGAGTTGTGGGGGCTGTTTCCACAGCAGATGCTTCACAACCCAATGAAGTCCAGCCGGTGATGTCCAAGTTAGACCAGTTCCTCCATGCCCAAAGGCTTGCTGAAGAAAAGACCCACACAAGACCTAGAGATGGGATGCTCCACAGCAAGGCTTCTGCTTTCTCAAAGCCCCAAAGAGGAGCCAGGCATAAGTGGAACTGTTAAAACTGCAGAAGCCCAGGCCTGCAAACTCTTCTGGAAAAAGGCCTCTCTATTTTATCAGAAGCACCTGTCAATATGGCAGCCCTGCCTTCCTTCTTCATCCAATTCCAGGCACAAAAGCTTGGCTAGAAAAATTAAAAGGTGTACAAGAGATATTTCATTCCTGGCAAAGACAGTCGCGCAAGTGGAGTTCAGCACCTGTTTTGGAGGCTGCAGAAGACGCAGGCCTCACACGCTGAAAGAAGAGAAGGAAGGAAGGAAGAACTGACACCATTTTCTTCAAGGAAGTTTGTCTGCAAGAGCTGGAGCACCAGAGGACTTTGTTGACAAACGGTCTTCCATCCAAGGCCACACTCTCCATGTTTTGCCCTGACCACTCCCAACGGCAGGCAGAGTCCCTGACAAGGCCACAGGTGAGTCCAATAAGCCTCCATTTGGGTCTCTTTTCTGAGACTGTGGCCACAGAAGTCAACGTCAGCAGGAGAGTGGGCTTTGCCACCATTGTGCAGGTGCGCCATTGGACAAACAAGCTGCTGGTGAGGCAAAAGGCATTTCTTCAACAGGCATTTCTTTTGAGGACACCTTCTGGAGGGTCCACTTGCTTTCCTGTGACTCTGGATCCGCCAGAATGAGGGAAGGGTCTTGGGTCATAAGGAAACAGCAAAACACTGCTCAACGGACCCAGAATGGAGGCTGCGACTCTTTCCCATAAAATAGACGTCTCCCAAGGATGGAAATGATGGGTGTCTGTGTGGTTGGGCCATCCACTGAATGGCAGCTTCGATATCCCAAGTTTGGAATGGGTGCATTTTGCCACAAAGCAGCTGGAAGAAAACCTTGCAAGGCATTGAGGGAAAGCGTATGATGAATTGCAAGCTTGTGGATAACAGTAAGTGATGGAGGCACTGCTGACCCCATGGGGTTTTCCTAAAGTCATTTTTTAGGAGGCTGACGGTCATTTTTTTTTAGAGATATTCCATATGAGGTTTTCCCTGTATCTCCCAGCGCTTGGGTGGAACAGCATTGCTCCAAGATTTCAATGGGAACAGACACCAACAGAGCCAGAGCGGAGTTGCAAACCCCCAAAAGGCTCCCAGTAAACATATAAGCGCTTGGAAAAGTTCCTTTTCCAAACAACAACTCCCCCAAATTCTACCACATCCCAGTCAGCACATTTTGTAGCTAGGCAGGCTGGCCATCCCCCCCCCCCCCCGGGAGTTGTAGTTCAAAAAGTACTTTTCCCACACTTAAGATCTCCCAAAGAAAGGGAACAGGGATCTATAGTTTTGAAAAGGGGGGCAGGAGAGAGTGATAACAACTCACATTAAGACCTCCTGGAGTCACCTTTTGGTTTTAAGCAGAATAGATGCTCTTGTGTACACACACAAAATAATAAATATACCAATCCACTCACTTTATATATATATATACAGTAATTATATATCTATATATATAAAACTTCAATACATTTTCCCTGAAATTTCCAGTGTTCTGCAAGATTAAAAAAAAAACATTCCCCCAAATATCTTACAACACGTTTGAGTGTGTGTGTGTGTGTGTGTGTGTGTGCTTTGTATGTGCATGTGTGTCTACGGTGGTGAGGCAGGCGTTGGTTAAGGACGTGAGCAAAATAAGATTTTCTCCTCTTTGGGTGGTGATGGTGTTGGTGAGCAGAGGAGGCTTGGAATCAGACAAAATGCCTCCAAGTCCGTGCAAGATAAGAAAAGCCCATTTTCCCCATGTAAGGGCAAGAAAACCAACCTGTCAGTCCTTCTTAGAAACGGACAGGTGCCTGTCTAAGCGTTTCCAGCAAGATGGGATGCTCAGGATCACCACCCTGGCAGTTCAAAGATCATTAAGAAGACTTGGTTTGGTTTGGGGCTTTTTTCACAGTGGATCAGTTCAGGTGGCACTTTGGACCGGGGATCCCTTTCGGCAAAGAAAGGTATCCCTTGGTGTGATAAGATAAGAACCTGGGGGAAGGAAGGAAGGAAGGAAGGAAGGTCCCAGGGTCCCGTTTTGCTCCTTGAAACAGAGGAAGGCTTGAAAAGTCCCCTAACAGTCCTCCCTCCCTGGTTTCCCTTTTCTCCTTGGCATCAAGAAAGAAACTTCACCAGACTTCACACTTCCGCAGAGGGTTCATTGGGGACCCCGTCCGGCACTGGAAGTGCTCCGAAAACTCCCGCGAGTTGGAGATGGTCCCGATGACCCGGAAGCGGGACGGGCTGTGGGAATCGGTGACCAGTCCTTCGTGCGAGCTTTCCGGAGTGCGGACGGAGCACCAGACCTGAGAGAAAGAGGAGTAACCTCAGAGTCTTTTATTCATTAAAAAAAAACAGAGGTAGAGAATGTGTGACCTAGTTTGGTCAGGCGGGGGGGGGGACCCCAGAGAGAGAAAACAAACAAGCTCATTCCGCTCGTATCCGACGTGCCATATTGTTTCATCTCATCATCCACAGAATGGACTAGCACAGTGGTTCCCAAACTTTGGTTCTCCAGATATTTTGGACTTCACCTTCCAGGATTCCTGACTGTTGGCAAGCTAGCTAGGACTTCTGAGAGTTGAAGTCCAAAACACCTGGAGAACAAACGTTTGGGATTCACAGGTCTATAGCACCAGAGCCTGGGAAATGTTAATGTTTGGACAGTCATATTGAGGATGGAGAAAACTTGGTTTCTGCTGCTTTAGAGAGTAAGACCTGGAGCAATGGACTCAAACTGCAGGAAAACAGATTCATCTAAACATTAGGAAGAGTTTCCTGACAGTAAGAGCTGTTCAGTAATGGAATATACTGCCTGGGAGGATGATGGAGTCTCCTTCCTTCTTTGGAGATTTTTAAACAGAGGCTGGATGGCCATCTGTTGGGGATGCTTTGATTGTGTATTCCTGCATGGAAGAATCGCGTTGGATTGATGACACTTGGGGGTCTCTTCCAACTCTAGGAGTCTATGACTATGATTCTAGAACAAGCGTACCTCAATCAACAAAGTGTCTGACAAAGCAGCTCCTTTTTTGCAAAGTCTTTCTAAGGGAGCCCACCCCATCCCCTGGGTGGCTTGGGGATGCTGGGAGCTGCAGTCCAACATTTCTGGAGGGCAGCAGCTTCAACAAGGTTGCCTTACTATAAAACTAGACCCTAGACGCAGTTAGACCCTTCCCCTGTTTACCTTGCCTCAGTTTCCCCGTGTTTCTTTGCAGAAAAGGATCGTCCCGCATGACGTCCTTCACATGGCATTATTTTCAAACCACTGGCCACCAAGGCTACTAATCCTCTCCTTTCCACCCCAATCCCTCCCATGTTTATACTCCAAACTGGAAATTCATAAGGGTCCAACTGGTGAGATTGGAAGGGGTGAATCGAGACCTACCTGGGCAAACCCAACAAAAAAGAGCTGGTAGTTGGTGAGGCCCAGAGTGGGCAGGGTCTCCTCCTCCCCATTTTTCCTGACCCAGTTTTGATAAGCCTGGAAAGAGAAATGAAAAGGAAGGAGATGAAGAGGGCAAGGGGAGTCAACCCACCACCAATAATCCCAACAACTGACCCCAAAACCACGCAGGTTAGGCTCAGACGTGTCTCCCCTAGTGTTATGATATTTTGAGGAGGGCTTTCTCTTGGTCTCACCACCCTTACAGGGCCATCTTGAGTCCTTATACCAGGAGGAAGGCAGAATATAAATAAATGGAATAATCGCCGTCATCTGGTGAAGATATGGGAGACAGGGGCTTCTGGGTGGCTGCTCCCAACCTCTGGAATCCCTGCCTCATGAGGCTCGGTTGTCCCCTTCTCTGCTCTCTCTTCCCCGGAAGGCAAAGACCTTCCTATTTAAACCAGCCTTTAACTAGTTTAAGTGCTGGACTATGACTCTGGAAACCTGGGTTTGATTCCCAGCTTGGCCATGAAACCCACTGGGTGGCCTTGTCTCAGTCACACTCTCTCAGCCTCAGAGGGACAGGGAATTGGAGCAACTTCTCCATTTGTTGGGCCATTTGGGTCCATCCATGCCCCCCTCCTGACCGTTGGAGGTGGCCCACGGCTACCTGAGACTGGCCCTTGCACCCGGAGCCTCACCCGGTAGGCGGCTTTGAGCCCCCCGTTGTCAGCAATGTTCTCCCCCAGGGTGTGCTTCCCATTGATGGCTTCTCCGTTGACGGTGTAGTTTCCGTACTGCTCCACCATGCACTCCGTCTGCTGCTTGAAGGCTTCCACCGAGGAGTTCTTCCACCACGGACGGAGGTTGCCGTCCTTGTCATACTCCCGGCCTGTGGGGAAGAAAACACTTCACTTGCTGCAAACTGAGTACTTTGCATTCAGTGACCCTCAGCAGGAGAAAGAGGAGACCAGGGATAGAGCCTTGTCCTTTCCAGTCGGCTCAGGCAAAAGCAAACTGCTATATCACTAGTTCCCTCCCATCCTTTCTCATACTCTCCAATTGTCCTGGTTTGGCAAGGAGAGTCCTGATTAATCCTCTGCCATCCCACTTTCTCAGCTGCTTTTAAAATGTCCTGGTTTTTCTCTCATCCTCACACTTTCTCCTCTGGCTGACCTCCATTTTTCAAACAGTTCAAGGTGCAAAAGTAGCTTGCACTCAGCTAACTGTAGCTAAAAGTAGAAGGGAGAAGAAGGGGTCAAATCTTGTCCTTCCCAAGTGGCTTAGGCCAAAGCAAACTGGGGAACCTGGGAGTGGAGAGGCGACAAATAAGTGCCCTGAATAAATAATATAATATAATAAATTTTAGAACACTTTATGTGGCTAATAGATGCTCTTTTGGGGGAGGATCTTCACCCCAAAACAGACCGTCCCCAACTCCCTCAAACAGTCCAAAATGGAAGCTGTGATAGTCCCTTGTGGCCTTCCAGGTGAGACAAAATTCAAGTCCCTCCAGGTTATTTTATTCCTCCAAATAGCTTTTGCAAGTGTATACAGAATCCTCTTTCATAGTTTTGCATCTTTCTTTAGTTTAAAATGCTAATATCTATTTATCATTTATTTATGATTGCATGGTCCAGATGGCATGGCCATTGCCAACTGGGGTGGCGGCATTTTCATCCAAATTTTATACAATCCCCCCTGTCATGGAGCCATCATCCAAATTTAATTCTGCCAGAGGAATAAGATCTGGCCAAACCTCTTGCTTGAAGCAAATACGGCAAACGTCCCTCACCTTGATCGTCAAAGGCATGAGTCAATTCATGGCCCACCACCACGCCAATCCCACCAAAATTGAGGGCCCTATAAACAGGGAAAAACAGGAAAACAAGAGTGAGGATGGGTCTTTCCCTCCCCCCCAAATGACGAATAGCTGGTGCCAGAAAAGAAGAGCATTACATCCGTACTTGGGGGACTTTCGGGTGTAGAAGGGGGTCTGCAGGATCCCAGCTGGGAAGACGATTTCATTCTTGGTGGGGGAGTAATAGGCGTTCACCGTCGGAGGCGTCATGCTCCACCTGCAGAAGAGAAAAGAGAAGAGTTACGGTTACATGAATGTTAAAAGCAACCCACTCTGAGACCCTTCACAAAGGGTCAAAGACCATCATTTTTTGTCTGTGCCTCCCCATCCCAGAAAACTGTCTTCCTATGCCCCTATTCCAGATCCTCTTGCAGATGTTAAAAGAGTTTAACAACCGACGTCCTTGCAATGACTGAACCACCCCCAAGGGGGCAGCAGAGACTAAGGAAAAATGGGCACCATCGACAATGGAGTGGAAGCAGAAGCTTGTGGCATCAGGTTTCCTTCATTCAGGATTTTCGTAGGGTTTTCTTAGGCAAGAAATACCCAAAAGTGGTTGGCCACCATGGCCTTCCTCTGAGGCTGAGAGAGAGAGAGGGCGACTTGGCCAAAGTTGGTTCCATGGCTGAGTGAGGATTTGAACCTCGGTCTCTCAAGAGCCCCAGAGCAAAAACTAGTGGGAAACTGACCTCTCCAAAAATACTCTCCTCTTGCTAAAGTCCTATTGAACCTGGCCAATACCATCTTCCAACTCTATGATTCCATCCTTGTATCGCCTCTCATTTACTCCATTTTTTGCCACTGATGAGACGGGATGTGTGTGTCTGTGTGTATATAAAATATCTTTTTAATCAGACGGACTAAAGTCCAGGGTGGCAAACACTAGGCTCTTGGGCCACTCCGGCCATCGCGTGGCCCTGACACGGCCCTCCTTGACCGTGCCAGAATCCCAGGCGCCCTTCCACCGTGAGTCCAACGCTGGGTGTCTTCCCAGCTCTTCTACAGGCTTTCCATTTCCAATCAGAGATTTAAACTACAACATATAATATATAAACTAATGTATAAGTATATAAAAGGTGGGCACTTTTGTTGCTCCGGACTTACTGGTCGCGGTTGGGGGGTTTCCGAAGCTGGTCGGCAGCCAGTCGGGCGGAAAAGTTGAGGAACTGCATGACGTTCTCATAGTAGAGATCGGGGACCGCGTCGTACTGCCCAAAAGCAAAAATTGCATCCATTGAAATGATTGGCCGCCTGGCAGGGCCGTCGTTCCCTGTCAACGTCTTCTTCCCCTCCCCTACTTGTATGGATCAGCTCTGGGTTTTACTCCAAACTTTGGAAGGGGATTGCTAGGGTTCCAAGTAGACCTTGGGCAATGCCTTCTAAACTTCAGACCCCAAACCAGAATGTTTTTCTTCCAACCAACTCACGTCGTTAAAGACTTTGTCCAGCTCCTTGGGGTCCATGATGAACTTGGGGTACCCGATCATGTCGTAGATGGCGTCGGCCTTCTCTTTGGCAGATTTTCGGGTCTCTTCGTCCATCCACCGGAGGCCGGCCAAACTCTCCTCAAAGGCTTGCTTGATCTCCGAAATCATCTCCTCAGCCTGGCGGAGAAAGAGGGGTCAGGAGAGGGTCTGGCGCTTTTTGGCAAGAGCAAGGACAGCCATAACCAGGAGGAAGAATCTGGGGATTTATAGTTTGGGGAGGCACTCTCTGGCCATCCCCAAACTGCAAATCCCAGGAGCAAAGTTTGACAAAACTTTACTGGTAATGTTTTCCTTTATTGATATAATATAAAAGCAACGTAACACAACAAATCACAACATACACATTGTTTATGCATCTAAAACACACTAAGTACACTAACCCCTCATAACATACGCATCTACTAAACTAACATCCTCAACATAAACAATAAGGTGACTTCCTGAACTTTGTTATAACCTCTTTTTCTCCATATCTCCTTTTGTCCAAGTGTCCATTAATGTATAATTTCTCCTTATTCCCACTATCTAAAATAAAACATTACTAAAGTGGATTCTTTAAATCTTATTATAATATTCCTATTATTTAGATATTTACTACTGCATGAATTCCAGTTCTTAATATAATCTACTGCATTATTATATTACTGAGAACGTTACAACAATCTTATAAATTTTGTCTCTCCTCTTTCTTTTTGCAGGTAGCTTATCAGTGGTTCCCAGTCCTTTTCTGCAATCTTCCCAGGAATTTCTTCTCAACAAACAGGTAAGTTTGTCAATTTCTATATAGTCTATTAGTTTATTAGATATAAAATATGGAAAGCGTGAAGTCGAAGGCTTTCACGGCTGGCATCCATAGGTTTTTGTGTTTTTTGGGCTGCAAGGCTATGTTCTAGAATGTATTCCTGACGTTTCACCTCCATCTGTGGCTGGCATCTTCAGAGAATGCTGGCATGGAGGTGTGTTGGATATATATACCTGTGTGATCCTTGGTATATAGTATATATATCCCCACACCTCCATGCCACCATTCTCTGAAGATGCCAGCCACAGATGCAGGCGAAACATCAGATATATATTCTTCTGGAACATGGCATCACAGCCCGAAAAGCCACAAAATTATGGAAAGCTTTTGTATTGTATGACTACAGCAGCCCATATTTTGCTTGCTAGCAGATGGGGGGAAAGAGAACTTCCAGATGTACAAGAATGGTTGGATAAACAAACTTTGACAAAACTTTAGGTGAAACTTTAAAAAGCAAAATGGAAGAGAGAGCACAATTCAGGGGCACCACATGGGGTGCCAAGATGATTTCACCCTTGTCTTTAAGCCACGAAGGAAACTGAGGCAGAGAGAGAGAAAGGCAAGGAAGGGGACTCACAACAGCCTTGCTGTCTTCGGCGTAGGTGGCTTTGACAAACATGGCGCCCAGAGCAAAGCCGAGGTTGTTGTCCGTGTCACTGATGCAGTACTTCCAGCGAGGCAGGCAGGTCTGGAGGGAACAAGGGCACAGGTTTCCATTACCTTTGGGCAGGTGCAACTCAAAAACTGGGGTTCAAAGGTGGACTTTTGGGGGGGGTGTCTTGGTGAGAAAGAGGGTCCCAGCCTATCTTGGGAGTCTGTGAGACACTGGGAACTTTTGCACAACAAATGCTCGCTTGGTTTTGCCATGAAGGCTGCATTGACGCTGCAGAATGAATGCAGTTTTGCCTGGCTCCATCCTACAGAATCATGGGATTTGCAGTTCTGTAGAGCACCAGCACTGTTTGGTAGAGAAGACTTTGTAAAACTTTGTAAAACCACAAATCCCAAGATTTCATAGGATGGAGCTAATTGTTGTTGTTATTATTGTGCAGCTTCAAGTTGTTCATGTTGACACTAAGACAAAACTTTACTAAGGTTTTCTTGTCCAGGTTTGTTCAGAGGAGGTTTGTCATTGCTTTCTTCCCCTGAGGCTGAGAGTATGTGACTTGCTACAGCACTTAAAAGTGGTGTCCAGGACAAAATATTGAAATAAGCCCAGATATCACTTTACTATCAATTGTTGATAAGGTTAAATGTACTGACACTATTAAAGATTTGATTACAAATTTATTGACAGCAGCAAGATTAATAATACTAAGAAAATGGAAAAATTCAAGGTAGTTGCCAAACAGGAGAATGGTATAAAGAGGTTTGGGATATTGCTATTAATGATAATTTAACAGGTAGACTTAAAGTTTAAAAAGGATTATGGAAGAGGAATGATTTTGAAGAGGTATGGAGTAAGTTTAAAGAGTATGTTTTTATTTTTACAAGGAAAAAAATGAGTGTATGCCTCCATGAGAGACATGGCAATTTTGGAAAAGAGATTTATTAAATGGTCCTGGGGATGGGGTGCACTTTGTAGTAGTGTTGAAACGATTTATGTATAATGTTTGATTTTTAATTATGTGCTTTTAAAAAAATGATCATGTCTATATATATATATATATATATATATATATATATATTTAAAAAGTGGTGTCAAACTGCATCATTTCTACAGTGTAGGTGCACTCTCTGGCTCAGGAAGCGTCAGCTTTTCTGTCTTTCCATAGCTAGCATTTTGCAGCCTCCGTTTCAAAGATCCGTCCACCCTTGTGGACGTTTCGATGTCTCTCAACAAGCATCTCTGTCCCGTCTCTCCATACCAATTGCTTCCTTTACATTATTTTGGCAACGTGTGAGATCTTCTTACAGTCCTCTCCATGGAAGGGGACAATTGCTTTTCTTGGACAGGCTGCTTCGATGCACAGCCTGCCCTTTGGGACCACCATATGGAGCAGGACTATGTTCCTTTCCTATGACAGCGTATTTCGTGCTTCATTACGCTCATTACACAAACAGTGTTCGTGGCACTGTTACAGGGTCTCTAAAGCAATAACCACCATAATTCCAGAAACTGTTCTGGGAGCTCTTCTGCAGTCCGATGCCATTTAGGTGGACTGCTCAGGTTTCCTACTGCTCACTTTTCAGTGTAGGCACTTTCTTTCTGCCGCCTTTGCTGGTGATGCCCAGATATCTCATTTGTCTGTCTGCTTCAGACTCTGTGCTAAAGAGGACACTTAAATGTCAGAGAAGGTAGTTGGTTTCTTTCTACCGAGGACCACTATACATAACAAGGATGTCTCTACTCCCTGAGTCCTTAGAGCATTCTCATCCCTCTATCTGGATCCCTTTATCAAGCGTTGCTTGTTCTGTACCGATTAACCATGACTAATTGTCCCCTCGACACTGAGGACTAGTCGCTCAATTCCTTCTGCGTCAATCAACGGGTGTCCATTTCATTTTGCGTGGCCAGTGGTCCAGGATCGTGGGACCCCCCTCCGTTTGCCCTCACCTTCTTGGACCCGTACATGACCTCCAGGAACTTCTCCTCCGCGTCTTGGAAACGTTCGTCCAGCAAAGAGGCCCCTTTCCTCACCAGCTGCCAGACCATGTAATTGTGCAAGATGCTACGATCCACAAGGGTGGGTGGGTGGGTGGGTAGGGAGAAAAGACATTAATTTACTAATTAATTAATCATTTCATTAACTCGTTTAATTTAGATCCCACTTTTCTCCCAATATGGAGCCCAAGCAGCTTACGACAGAAATGAAAACAACTGAACAATACAGTGGGCCCCATGGGTACCAAAATACATGGATGCTCAAGTCCCATTAAATGCAATAGCTTATTATTATTATTAATATCAATATTACAGTGGGCCCTTGGTATCTGCTGGGGTTTGGTTCCAGGACCACCCCGCATCCATGGATGCCAAAATCCATGGATGCTCAAGTCCCATTATATACAATGGGATAGTAAAATGGCAGCCCTTATATAAAGCCCACTGGGTGACTTTGAGCAAGTTACACTCTCTCAACCTCAGGGGAGGGCAATGGCAAACTTCCTCTGAACAAATAATGTCATGAAAATAGGTTTGCCTTAGGGTCGCCATAAGTTGCAAACAACTTGAAGGCACACAACAACCATATAAAGTAGCAAAATCACGGTTTGCTTTTTGGATTTTTGTTTTGGGAAGAATATTTTCAAGCTGTGGATGGTGGAATCTGTGGGTGCAGAATCCGTGGATATTGAGGGCCAACTGTATTATCAAGGTTGTTTATACATTGCCTTTTCTGCAAAAGTAGGACTCAAGGCACCTCAATGGTTTGGAAGAAGAGATAACAGCCAATTATGTTTAATAATATCAATAACAGCAAAATAATTGTTATTAATCCAGTGGGTCCCTGGTATCTGCTGGATTTTAGTTCCAGGATCCCCTCTGGATAATATCTGTGGATGCTCAAGTGCCATTACACACAATGGGATAGTAAAATGGTGCAGAATGAATGCAGTTTCACAACACTTAAATTGCCATGGCTCAATGCTATGGCATTCTGGGATTTGCAGTTTTGGGAGATATTTGGCCTTCTCTATCACAACAAACTACAAATCCAAAAATTCCATGGGATGGAGCCAAAGCAGTTAAAGGGGTATCAAAGTGCATTAATTCTGCAGTGCAGATGCCTCGAAAGAAGGTCCAAACCCCATCCTCGGACCCACCTACACTCACCGCACGTCCGTGCTGAGGATGAGGTAGGAGACTTGTTCGAGGTATTCCTTGGCGTAGACCACCACCGGCTCCGACTCGTTGATCTCCACCGGGTAGAAGACGGCGTTCAGGAGGGGCATCCAGTCCACCGCAGGGGCAAGGCTCTTTTGGGGGGTAAAATGGGATGAAAGGAGAGAGATACAAGAGCCAGTTCTTCTCAAGAACGTCCAGAGGGCCATCTGGAGAACTTAGCCACAATGGAGCGGAGGCAGAGAGAGTCTTCTGGGCAGTGGTGGTTTTATTTTGTGACGTGCCATCAAGGCAACCCCAACTTAGGATAACCCCATCACACACTTTTCTTGGCTATACTTCTTCAGAGGAGGTTGGCCACCATGGCCTTCCTCTGAGGCTGAGAGAGTGGATGGCTAAAAAGACAAACAAAATGGGTCTTAATGCAAACCAAGTCTGAACTCTCCCTAGAACCATGATGGCTAAACTGAGGTTGTCGTTGTTTGGACACATCGTGGGACGACAGGACTCAATGGAAAAGACCGTACGTCTTTGCAAAGGCAGCAGCAAAAGAAAAAGACCACTCTAGTCTGACTATCAAGGGAATTCAGGTTTGCGAAACTGGGCTGTGGATTACCAGAGTTATTCTTGGTTAGTCAAGGCTAGCTTGATAGCTAATAACAACACATATAGCAAGGATAGACATGGTAAAGAAGCAGATCATTCTGCTCCAACCACTCCTCTTAAAAGAAAGGATGTCTCTGCTTCATTATTCAAAGACTCCTTTGAATTGCTTCCAAAAAACAAAATGTTAAATATCATAACAACCACCAATGGCTATTCCTGTTCTTGCTTTACTCTTGCTGAATTGCAAATAAAGAGATAAATGGAATTAAGAGGTGGAATTCTAAATATTTTGAATTCCATCCAAGTGTGCTCAGAGGAGGGCTGCCAGGTGTCCCTTATTATAAAGGACGTCCCTGACGGGAGGAATGGAAAGTTGTCCCTTAGAGGAGGACTGGGAAGTATAAAGAATGTCCCTTATTTTAGGGGCAGAAATCTTGCCTCTTTGTAAGACTCAAAGGTGTCTCTTATTATAAGCGATGTTGCTTATTGGAGGCCCAGAAAACCTGTCCCTTATAGGATTAGTGGTTGTCACTTGATATAAGGGATGTTCCCTGCTTTAAGGATAGAAAGCTTTTCCTTTTATAGAGACAAGATGCAAAACAAATCCCATATTTTGGGGATTTTGGGAAAAGAGGGGGCCAAACTGCCAGAGCTCGCTGCCAATACAGAAAATTGTGAAATGATTAAAACAGATTCAGAGCTATTGATGCATGCCAAAAAAAAGAAGCCAAGTAAGGATTTTCGTTAGGAGAGAAAATGAATCATCAGCCCACATGTCATGGATTTTGATTGTCCCTTTTTGGAATTTTGAAATCCTGGCAAACCCAGCCCTGAAGCCTTCCAAGCCAAGCCACCTCATAATATTAAGCCACTCAGAGTGTCTGTGCGCCAAAATCCAAAAGGACATATCCCATCATCCTGCACAAGGCCAGAAAGAGTGATGGGGAAACAAAAACAGAAGCTCCTTGGTCCCATGCCAGAGTGGTTTCTCAAAATGGCAGATCCAGGCATCCCCAAGTCTGAGGGAAACCAAGGGATGTTGGAACTACAATTCCTTGGGAGGGCTGTCTGCGTCTCTGTGTGTGCCTGTGCTTCCAGGCCACCTCTGGACCTAAGGGGACCTTCTCATAGGGCTTTCCTAGGCAAGGAAACCTCAGAAGTGGTTTTGCTAGAGCCTTCTTCTGGAATAGAGCCTCCAGCTCCTGGGATTCCTTGGCAGTCTTCCATCCAAACATTAACCAGGGCTGCTTAGCTTCCAAGATCAGAAGGGATCTGGTGCCTTCAGGGTTGTAGTCCCCCCCCCCAAAGTAACAACCCAGAGTTGTGACAATATGAGACCACTCAGACTGTTAGCTCTTAGCTGAACCTGCCTGCCTACCTTCCTTCCATCTTTCCTTTTCCCTTTCTTCCTTAATCTGTCCTTCCCTCCTTCTTCCCATCCTCCCTTCTACTCTCTTTCCTTCCTTAATATGTCTGTCCTTCCTTCCTTCCTTGTTTGCATTCTTCTATTCTCCTTCGTTCCTTTCCTTTTCTTCCTTAATATGTGTGTTTCCTTCCTTCCTTCTTGCCTGCCTGCCTGCCTGCCTTCTTTCTTTCCTTCCACCCTTCTGCTCTCCTTCCTTCCTTCCTTCCTTCCTTCCTTCCTTCCTTCCTTCCCTCCTTCCCTTGCTTGCCTTCCTTCCTTTTCCCCTCACCTTCAGCTCCCCCGCTGTGACCTTGTGGTAGATTTGCTCCTCGTCTCGGCGCTTCTCCTGGGGGATGGTGATGTTGGCCAGGGTGGTCTCAAAGTCCAGGACCTCCTGCATCTGCCTCCGGGTGCCGGCCTCGTCCTGCCCTCCCACCAGCATCCCCAGCTGCACCATGAAGTTCAGGTACGCCGTCAGGACCTGGGACAGAAGAGGAAGAAGAGGCCTTATTAGGTCAGCTAGACAGGACCGGAGAAGACATTCTCGACAAAACCAGCCACTTTGGGATAGCCATCTGACGGTCATCACAAGGCAAAATCCACACATTTGCAAGGCACCACAAATCCAAGTTGATTTGTGGAGAGATAAAATAGACAAAACCAAAACCACCCCACAGTCCTCCTCGTGTACATATTGTTAACAAAGCCATTCCTTATGCAGCATGCAGGCACGTTTCTTTTATTTCTACATTCTCTTGTACTTGTGTCATTAAGCTGTGCAATGGCTCATTCCTTCGACCCATCTCACTAACTATAATGTGTTTCGGCCATGCCAGAGATGAAACTACCCATGTGGGTTCTCAGAGAGAGGAGAAAGAGATGGTGATTAGGGGAAGCTTTAGGTATGGATGGATTCCTGCACTGGCAGGGAGTTGGACTGGATGACCTTTGCGTTCCCTTCCAGCTGTATGACTTTATGAGTCTAGGTGAATAAAGAGGAGAAGCAAGATGAGGAGATGCCTTCCTTCCTCATAAGAGCAGCAGAATTTTAACACGGAACTAGGATCACAAAGGAATCCAACACTTACCTTCTCATTCTGTGTTTTGTTGAGATAAAAATCCCTGGAAGGCAGACCCAATCCTGACTGGTCAACCTGGAGGTGGACAAAGGAAAGGAGCAAACACACAGTAACACGGGTGCAAAGTAGTTCTGCCACAAGGGACCCTTTTGCTGCAGAAATGGAAGTTCATAAGGCCGGATCAACCCCAGTTCCTTTGGCTGCATCAGCACTGCAGAAATAATCCAGTTTGGCACCGTTTTAACTGCCAGGGCTCAACACTGGGTTTTGTAGTTTATTGTGGTACCAGAGCTCTCTGACAGAGAAGGCTCACAAAACTAGAGAATTATATGCTCCGTGCTACGAAATGCCCAGAAAACTCCATGCTAAGAAATGGCCAGGATTTCATAGCATGGAGCCATGGCAGTTAAAGCGGTGTCACACTGCATTAATTCTGCGGAGCAGATGCAGTCTTTATTTTGGGTTGTAGATGGATGGATGGAGGGAAGGAAATATGGGGTCTGTAACTGAAGAAAAAGCCACCAAGAAAAAGCCCTGTCTCTGAGCCTGGAAAGGTGATGGGACAGAAGGAAAGGTGTCCCCAGAAGATCTGGGGCAGGCTAATAAAGGGAGATAGGGGCTTTCAGATAGTCTGAACTGAAGCCCTATAGATTTGGGGGAAGTTCTTTGTGTAGGGAGATGCAACCTCTCAGGTACACTTTTTACACAAATGCAATTTTGCACACACACTCAGAGCGGTGTGATGGTCCCCCTCCTTTCTCCTCTCCTTGTCCCACCTGGATGATGTTGCAGCTGGAGTTCTTGGAGTCGGCGTTCACATAGAGGGCAAAGAAGGGGAAGACGTGGTGGCTGGCCATTGCCTCCAGAAGGGTCTTGTTGAAGTCGCCCTCCTCCCAGGGACCACTGATATTCCAGCCCCCGAGCTGTGAGAGGAAGAGGAAGAGGAAGAGGAAGGAGAAAAGGGGGGAATTAGAAAGGCAGGTATGACGTCCCGTCCCCCCGTCCACAAAACTCAGCATGGATAAAATTGCACATCATGCATCTCCAAAAAAAACCAACAGTCGCAGAACGAAAGAGACCAAAGGAACCCAGAGACGCACACCTATAATGCACATTTGTTTCCAATATTGCAAAGCAGTCTTCTTATTGCTGACTTGCAGTGACCCAAAGGACAGTCAGAGTTAGAACTATTGCTTGAATTAGAGTTAGAGTTACATTCAGCAACTTCCTCTCCTCTTGTTTTACTGTGGGGAGTTTTGAGAACTTGTTTATTATATCATGACTGGATATCTAAATCTTAGGTCTATGGACTGTAATAAATCAGGACTGACTGACCAAAAGGCAACCCTTCCTAAGGTTTGCATGGACAGATTCCTTCAGAGGGGGGTGGCTTTTGCCATCCTCTGTGGCTGAGAGAGTGTGACTTGCCCAAGGTTCCCTCCAGTGGGTTTCCATGGCTGAATGGAGATTCAAACCCTGGCCTTCCAGAGTCCTAGTCCAGCACTCGAGCCATGGCTTTGGGCAGAATCTGCGCTCCACAGGACTAAAAGAGTCCATCAAGAGTACATGACTCCTAGAATCCTAGAGCTGGAAGGGGCCCCAGAGGCCATGCAGTCCATCCCTCTGACCAGCCCAGGGTCTCCAGCAGGTGTCTGTTCAGCCTCTTTTTGGAAGACCACCAAAGAAGGTGGACCACCATCCACCACTTCTCCAGGCAAACCGTTCCCATCGCCCAACTGCTCTCACCACCAAAAAGTTCCTTCTAACGTTCAATCAAAATCCACCCTCCTGTAACTTAAAGCCATCAGACCTGGTCCTCTCCTCTGGGGCAGCAGAGAATTGGCATTGAACCCCACTTGCCTCCGACAAGGATGACTTTGGGGTCAGTTACAAGAGACTTCATTACAAAGGAGGAGGAAATACGGCTCTTGTTTGGGCCTTCTGGATGCTGTTGTACCTTCTGGATGCGGTCCTTCAAGGGCTTGGCCTTCAGCTCCTCGATCTTGGTCTCGTTCATGCAGGACTGGTAGTAGCGCTGGACTTTCCGCTCGGCCTCGCTGGACACATTGGCCGTGGTGTTCTCTAGGAGAAAAAGGGGCCAAAACTGTTGAGCCCATGGTGCATTTCATGAACACTTCTTCCCTGCCTTTCCTGGCAGGCTGGGGACAGGTTCCCCAAAGGAAGAGTGCCAAAAGGTTGGTTTTGGACTGCCACTCCCAGAATCCTCTCCATCCTTTAAGAGCAAATGACTTTTGCACATCGAGTCGAGCGCAAACAAGTTTTGCATTTTAAAATCCAGTTTGCAGCAAACAAACTAAGCTGAGGACAAAGGAGGAAAATGGGAGGAAGAGGAAAGAGAAACTATTGCGGTGGCTTTCAGGCTGCTCTTGAGCTTCTCCCGGAGTGACCTGATGTCCTCACCGCAAAGAAGGACAAGGCAATATAAAATGCAGGACATTCAGGGAAAATGTAGGACGTTCCCAAATAAAAGCTGAAAACACTCATATGAATATAAAAAACCAGTGCTTCTTAGTCATGCTCAAAATGGAGGGCATTTTGCAATGCCTCCTGGATAGGAGGTTGAAGTGTAGGGCATGTCCTGGAAAAGGAGGACAGACAGAAGACGAGGGTGAGAGGGGGCCTTTTGTCCTGAGCTTGCATGCAAGGAAGGCGCAAGGGAGCCGAACGAGGCAGAAGGAAGCGGGAGGCCGAGGGGAAAAGACCACACACATACACACAAATAAACACACACATACACACAACCAGCACTGCAGGAAAACCCAACAGAGTCTGCTTGTCTGGGCTGGAAAAATGGAGAGATAAGGTGAACAAAAGGCCCTGGTTTGTTGTAGCGATGGATGGAGGCCCCTTGGCCGCAGGGGAGGGGAGGGGAGAGGAGAGGAGAGGAAAAGCAAAGCCAGCAGGGATGGGGGTGTGGGTGTGGGTGTGGGTTTGTGTCTGCACACAGGCATTTTGTGGAGCCATTCCTGCCCAAAGGCAAGCAGGACTGGGGCAAGTGAACCAGGGGTCTTGGGAGAATTCAGGGAAGACCAGGATGGTTCCCTCCCTTTGGTTTTCTCATGGCAAGCAAAGACCTTTTCTTAAAAATAATTTTTGGAAAGAGGACTCACTTCTCAGTGGCTCTTCAAAGGACCAAGAAGGGAAGGGAAGAAAAGAAAGAATCCCAGATGCCCAGATTTACATGTACACACACAAGACACAAGTATGCACAAGGATTCAAAAGACAAAAGTTGTGGGCACCAGACCAAGAAAAGCCACTTTCTGCTGCCCCGCAAACAA
This sequence comes from Phrynosoma blainvillii, assembly GCA_026167975.1. Lineage (NCBI taxonomy): Eukaryota > Metazoa > Chordata > Lepidosauria > Squamata > Phrynosomatidae > Phrynosoma > Phrynosoma blainvillii. Next base: position 7,080,318 of record JANUYF010000015.1, read on the forward strand.
AAGGAACTGACAGCCTCCACTTCCTTCCTTCCTTCCTTCCTTCCTTCCTTCCTTCCTTCCATGGAGCTCCAGAAGTTGAAAACATTCCCAACACAGTGGAAGGAAAATCAATAGACCAAGATCACCACTCCTAAAAAGAGTCCCCCATTCTAGATTTGCTCAAGTTTCCAAAAAACTCTTCCAAGGCAGCCTTAAGGGCTTGCAAAAGTCCCAGAGATTGCCATGCTGGATGAGCCATTGGGATGCTGGGACCCTGGGATGGTACCCAGGATTCTGGGCACTGCAATCCAAAGAGAAGTGGCTTTTCCAAGCAGAGAAGGAAGCCCAGCCTAGAATGGCCACCCAGCCCTGGCCCTCGCCTGGTGTCTGTCCGTCCATCCATTCGTCCATCCGTCCGTCCACTCACCCAGGAGGTGCTTGAGGGTGGCCTGGTTGTGCTCCCAGAGTTTGTTGAAGGTGCCCCATCGGGAATGGCCGTCGGGAATGGGGTTGGCCTTGATCCATCCTCCGCAGGCGTAGCCGAAGAAGTCCTCGCAGGGGTCCACCGAACGGTCCAGGGAGCTCAGGATGGAGCTGGTCACTGAGATGCAGGATTCGGTCAAGCATGGCCCTGAGGAGAAGGATCGCAATGGAAGGGGGTTGTTGAGGATGATGGAGATGCCACCACGCAGAGCCCAATATCAAAGAAAGAGAGCTTCCAAATTAGCCCATCCTCTTCCTATCCACCTTCTGCACTGCCCAGCTTTCACTGTCACACATAGAAATGGGAAATATAGTGCGGGCCCTTGGTATCCAGTTCCAAGACTCCTCATGGATACCAAAATCAAGTCCCATTATATACAATGGCATAGCAAAATGGTGTCAGCGTGGTGTAGTGGGTTAAGCACTGGAATATGACTCTGGAGACCAGGGTTCAAATCCCAGCTCAAACCATGGAAACCCACTGCGTGACCTTGGACATGTCACACTCTCTCAGCCTCAGAGGAAGGCAAGGGCAAGTTTCGTCTGAAGAAACCTGCCAAGAAAACCCTGTGATGGGTTTGCCTTAGTGTCGCCATAATTTGGAAATGGACGCTCACATGGATGTTGGAAGCTAGTCCTGTGGATCACCAGCCTTAGGATAAAACAGGCTTCCTGTGTTAACTCCAGAGCATGTCCCCAGCTATATAACCCAACCCACCCCCCCAGCCAGCAGAGCTAGATTATGGGAGTTGTAGTTCAGCTCTCCCAAAATCTGGTCTTATGGCTCAGGTTAAAGAGCGCCCAATAAAGATGGCAAGGGTTAGATGGACATGACTCAGAGCCAGCTGAGACCAATGGACTCACTGGCTCGGTACTGGAGGAAGAGGACCAGGCTACAGGCCAGGAGGCTGACCAGAAGGACCGCCGCCAGCACCAGGAGGCGCTTCTCGATCTGCGTCCGCTGCGTCCAGCAGTTCTTGCCACTCGCTGGCCCTCGGAAATTCACCTAGAGAGGGGAGGAACGAGAAAAGAGGAAGAATGAAAAACTCTGGATGTCAGAGGAAGGCAATCGCAGAATCAAGGAGTTGGAAGGGATCCCCAAAGGACATCTAGTGCAACCCCCTTTTTGGCCATGCAATAGTACTACAAGGACTCCCAAAAGATGCCCACCCAACCTTTGTCTAAAGACCTCCAAATAGGAGCCTATCGTTCTCTTCCACTGTCAGGAAAATCTTCCTAACAGAAGTGTATTTGCTTGTAATTTCATGGCCTTGCAGAATCAAAAGGGATCCCAAGGGCCACCTGGTCCAACCCCTTCCTACCCAGGAATACACAAAATACACACTCCCAGAAGTGCCCACCCAACCTCTCTTTAAATGTCCTCCAAAGATGGAGACCCCAACACCCTACAAGGCAGTCTGTTCCACCGTAAAACTATTCTTATGGTCAAAAAAATACTTCTGAATCTCTTTTTCCTGTAGTTTGAATCCATTGGTTCTTGTTATGGTCTCTAGAGTGGCAGAAAGCAAACTGGCTCCGTCTTCTATATAACATTCCCTTGAGATATTTAAAGATGGACATCATGTCACCTCTCAGTTTTCTCCCAGCTAAACATCCCCAGCTCCAGTCAAAACCATCTCAAGTAGGACTTGAACTCAAGTCTCTGTCCAACCCTGTAAACTACAGCTGTGATTTCACACGGTGCTTGGGTCCCAAACTGTGATAGGTATCCCTCAATATGGGACTGCATTTCCCATCATCATCAGTCAGCGTGGCCTATGATGGGGGATAATGGGAGATGAAGGCCAAAGCACAACATCTGAGGAGCCACAGAGAAAGATGGAAAACCCCGAAAGGTTTAACGAAGGCTATCAGAACTTGGTTAAATGGAAAGAAATTTGGCCATGACTCATCTTGACTGAGAAAGGAATTTGCCAATGCTCAGGAAATCCTTTCAGGAACAATAGAGGCTGTTGCTTCATGCTTCGGTTAAGGATTTCTCTGTGCAGAAATACACTTCCCCCCCTCCTTTTTTTTTTTTTTTAAAAAAAAACCCCAACAACCAACAAGACATGTTTTTAAGTAGAAAACATTTCCTGCGTAGGAAAAAAATGTATTTTGCGTAGAAAACACTGTTGTCTGCACAGGAAATGTGCTTTGTGCACAGAAGAAAAATATGCAGAAAAAACACAAGTAATCACAAACTCAAGAAATCAGAAGAAGACTTGGAAGGGCAGCTATGAAGGAATGAGGGAGGTTCTTCAAGTCAATATTTAGGAATACCAAATTTAGGAATTGTCCACGCCATTATATTTCCTGTTTCTGTGTATGGTTGTGAAAACTGGACAGTGAAGAACATGAAGAGAATTGCCCCGTTTGAAAAGTGGTTCCAGAGGAGACTTTTGCAGATACTATAGTATAGATGGACAAAAAAGAGAAACAAATGGGTCCTGGATGAAATCAGGCCCAAACTCTCCCTAGAAGCCAGGTTGACTCAACTGAGGCTGTCATACTTTGGACATGTCTTACTTAACGGGAAATTTAAAAGCATTGTCCAGGTGGTTGAAGTTCCTCTCCAAAATGGGCTTGACATTACCTTGGACAGCAGCAACAACAGCTGTAAGGTCAAAATGTCCTGAACGGATTAGAAAGCTGGGCCCAAACTAACTGAATGGATCTCATGAAATGAAATGAAATGAAATGGAGAGATATAGGATGGGAGGCACCTGGCTTAACAAGACTATATGTGAAAGGGATCTGGGAGTCCTAGTAGATCAAAAGCTGAACGTGAGCCAAGAGTGTGATGCAGCAGCTAAAAAAGGCCAATGCGATTCTAGACTGCAGCAATAGGAATGTGGTGTCTAGATCGAGGGAAGTCATAGTGCCACTTTGTTCTGCTTTGGTCAGGCCTCACCTGGAATAATGCTATGTCCAGTTGTGGTCACCACAATTCAAGAAAGATGCGGACAAGCTGGAGCGTGTCTGGAGGAAAGCAACCAAAATGGTGGAAGGTCTGGACACCGTGAAGCCCTATGAGGAGTGACTTAGGGGGCTGGGTATGTTTAGCCTGGAGAAGAAGAGGTTAAGAGGTGACATGATAGCCCTGTTTAAATCTTTGAAGAAGGAGGAAATTTGTTGTTTTCTGACACAAACACACACAGAGAGTCAGATCGACTCTGGCCTCTGCAGCCAGGAAAAACCGGAAGGTAATTTTGGGTCTGACACAAATTAAGAGGGAAGTTCCTGGCTCCTTCCCTGAAAGCCTTCGGATGCAAAGCCCAATTAATTCTTATTCCTGCTCCGGCCCCATTTGGGCTATTTGGATTCCTAGTCATTCATTCACGTCGCTTTTCCAGAACCACTCCTGGCTTTCCCAGTCTTCCAGCTTTTGCTGCATTTAGAGTTCTTTTCCTCCGTCTGTTAAATCCATCTCTTGTTCCAACTATTGTCACATTAGCTCCTTTGCTGTGAATATTTGACACCAGGTTGCAAACTCGGAGCATTACATAAATACTTATTATTTTTCAAGAGGAAGAGAGAGGGCTTTTCCAGCATCCCAGCTTGGCTTGGCAATGGGTCCAAAGGGAAAACACAAACACTTTGAATCACGTAAGAGACCTGGGAAGGGCGCTTTGGCCGCCAACAGTTCCCTTCTTCCTCTTCTTCTTCATCAAAGGAGGATTCTGCATTTCTGTTTTGCATCTCCTTTGCTTGAAGGAGGAGGAGAATTAAGTAACTGCTCCTTTTTTCCATCGGGGATAAAGGCTGCGTTGCAAGAGAGAGAGGACTGGGCCGGCAAGGAAACGACAAAATGGCAGAAGACAAGTTTTTCTAGTAAAGGAAAGGCGAGAAACAAAAGAAAGAGAAAGAGGGGAAGTGGATGAAAGTATTAACAGGGTTCCTGTTGCAGTGAATCTCCTCTGCTCAGCCATGGAAACCCGCTGGGTGGCTGGGGAAAAGTCACACTCTCTCAGCCCTCAGGGAAGGCAAAGGCAGACCTCCTCGAAAGAAACTGAGAGCCACAACAGTGCAGCGTTTTGCATCCTGGACTAGGAACCTGTGAGACCAGCATTTAGACCCCCACTTGGCCATAAAAACCCACTGAGTGACCCCAGAGGAAGGTCATGGAAAACCCCCTCTGAATACTTCTTACTTTATTTGGGGAATAAAGGCAGGGTGGTTAGTAGTTTGAGTGTTGGACTAGGGTTTGAGCAGAGTAGAGGTTGTTAGTAGTTTGTTGGACTAGGGTTCGAGTAAAAGAGGGTTCGAATAGAGGAGGAGTGGTTAGTAGTTTGAGTGTTGGAGTCGGGTTCGAGGTGGGGAGGGTTCCAGTCCCCTGGAGGGATTTTCTGAATGAGGTGAAAGAAGAAGAAGAGGAGGAGGAGGAGGAGGAGGAAGGCGGCTGAGAGCTGGTGACATGATATGAGCCATCTTGGAGTATCTCAAAGGCTTCCATGCAGAAGATGAAGCCGGCTTGTCTTCTGCTGCTCCAGTGACCAGAACCCAAAGCAATGGATTCAAATAGCAAGAGAAGAGATTCCAGTTCAAAGTGAGGAAGAGGAACAGTCTGCCTTGGAAGGCGGTGGATTCTCCTTCTTTGGAGGTCTTTCAAGAGAGGTTGGATGGGCATCTTTCGGGAACGCTTCCGCCGTGGTGTATTCCTGCATGGCATGGCATGGCATGGCATGGCATGGCAGGCGGATGGATGGATGAGATGTCCCTTGGGGACCCCTTCTGGTGCTAAGGCTCTATGATTCTCCTTTCAAGGACTTTGTGCCATTTGACAAGAACGGGGTGTGAGTCTCTCTCTCTCTCTCTCATTGTTCAAGAAGCTGCACATAATTCCTTCCAGATCGGGACCCACCGCATCTGTTCCCAGTCAAGGAGAGATGTACAACCAACCAAACTGTTTGCACCAGATTTCCCTCTGAGTCCTCAATGCAGCAGGAGCAGGGCAGGAGGCCAGAGCGCTAGCACACAAACACACAAACACACACAGACACACAAAGGCCTGCTGCCCTGAGAAAGCCTGGCCATTTTGCTCAGGGCCACGGAGCCACGGCTGGCTTTGCAACAAGTGGTCCCTGGCTTGCATTCTCTGGCAAGAGATTTCTCTATAAAATGCACGTCAATAATGAACAAAACATCCTAGACTTTTTCTTTGCTGTTCTCATATCAGTGCTCTGTCCTTCTGAATCTTATATCATTACTCACCTATCTCCAAACTATATAATATCGACAATATCCACCTATTCCTCCTGTTTCTTAACTGAATCCAATTACAAATTCATTTATTTTTCAAGTAAGTTATCAATTAACATTTTCCTCTTCTCTTTTCTGATGCTGAAAACCCAAAAAGGAAACTGAGGCAGCCCTTAAGGGAGATATCAAAGTTAAAATATTTTGCAAAAGGGGGAACCAAAGACTGGAAGAGTGAGGGATGCCTTCCTTCCTTCCTTCCTTCCTTCCTTCCTTCCTTCCTTCCTTCCTTCCTTCCTTCCAGAGCTGGGGGAAGTTACTTCTTCTTGCACTATGTCTTCCAGAACACTCTCCGGATGTCACTGGCACAGGGTCACGATCCTCCTTCTGCTGCGACTTCTCTACCCTTGGCCATTGGTTCCCCCAAAATTGCCCGGGTGCCAAGTGCCTGCCCCCCGTCCCCCCACCCAAGGCCCCTCTTCTTCTTACCTGGATCCCGTTGGGATAGGCGTCTCCTTCCATGGCGTCCACCAGCTCCTCCTCGTCCAGGGTTGCCCTCTTGTAAGTCGACATCTGGAAGGCCAAATGCAGGACAGACTCCCTCAGCATCTCCATCGTGCCACAAACTTCCCTTGGGGAGGTAAGGGGGTCCCACGGCACCAGACCCACAGATGACCGGGGTCAGCTCAGCTTCTCCCGGCCAGAGCTCCTTGGGTCTACAGGTCCAGCATCCATCCTGGCCATGATGTCCTTCACCGGAGCATCACCAGTTTAACCAGTGGAATGAATGGGAAGAAGCCAGCCTCCCCTTCCTCCTCCTCTCTGGGGAAGCCACAGAAAGGGGGCAAATAAGAGGGGAAGGTTTCGGCACAACAAGGCCAGGCCTCTGGGTCGCGTGTTCTCCCAATGCGAGTCTGAGCAGACTCTGAGACCTAAAAGTTGCTAAACAACGACACAAAAAGGGGGTCTGCCAAAAGCCTTTCCAACCCTCTCTGTCTCTTCCCCCCCATCTCCTCCCCTGGTCCTTTCAGGGAAGATGCTGGAGTGGGAGAGAAAAGAGGGATTGAGAGAAAGGAGGAGAGAGAGAGAGAGAGAGAGAGAGAGGCAGCTTATGCAACCCTCTTCTTAGCCTTAAGTAAACTTTCCCTGGTTGCAAGGGTTGTTGCTCTGAGCCATCCAAACAACACACACACACACAATCCCTCTCCTGCCACGCTTCTGTGGAAAGAAGAAGGAGCACAAGGAGATTCCCACTTTCCCCAAATGGAAAAGAGCCCTGGAAGTAGGGAGGAAAGGAAACACAACCAAGGAAACAGGACAAAGGGGCAGATGGGTGGCATTTGCAAAGCTGCATTCCTGGCCAGGAACATCCAGGTCCCATCATCCACAGCAGTAGTACCAGCCCATCCATCAATTGCTCCCCCATTCCCTTCCTTTCTGCTGCCTTGGCAAGACAGGATCAAGCCATCAACATGCAAGATGGCATTTTTCTGTCCTTTCCATCTTCGGTGCCAATGAGAAGAAGGCTGGAATTGGGGGCAAAGACACCTGGTGGCTTGCAAAGCCATCTTATTGTTGCCGTCATGTACCTTTCCAACTTAGGGTGACCCTAAAGAGAAGCTATCACTGGGGTTTCTTAGCAAGACTTCTTCAGAGGAGGTTTGCCGCAGCCTTCCCCTGAGGCTGAGAGAGTGTGACTTGCCCAAGGTCTCCCAGTGGGGGTCCGTGGCTGTGCTGTGAATCGAACCCTGGTCTCCAGAATCAAACATTCAAACGATTACACCACAGTGACTCTGGATCCAGCTTAAACTGAACTGGTTCATCTTTAACCTTTAATGACATTTAAAGTGGACTTTTAAATGGCCATCTGCCTTGAAACCCAGTTTGAAAGGAAGGTGGAAGGATGATCGATCGATCGATCGATCGATCAAAGAAGTGGCATGGGGGAACCTTTGGGGATGTGGAACAGAAGGGACAAAGTATATTTCTAGGTGGGCACCCTCCACCCTCCAAAGGCGGCAATGCCATTTTTCAAAAACTAAATTGGGTGAGTTTACCAAAAAGAGAGGTCCTGGAGGTGCTCACAGCCACCGCTGAGGATACACAAATGATATTTATTTTGTTAATAAATAAGGAAATGTTGTATTGCAGCACTGGCAAACACAAAATACTGCAACACAGTTTGTAGTCTGGACGTTTGTGACACTTTCACAGGGATCTCAATTTGGGCATGTGCAATAGTAACCCATTGCTCAGAGGTCGGGAAAGTTCCTTTCTCCAAACTATATACATATGCACACAGACATATTATACACACACACACACACACACACACACACATATATAGAGAGAGAGATGCTTTTTAAGGCAAACCTTTGGGGCCCAATCAATGCCATAGGAAACCTGCAGATGGGAACGGTTTTAAATCCTGACGAAGCTTTTTATGTGCCGCTCTAAAGGGTCTTGTTTTAACCTGTGGAGTTTGCATGGGACGATGCTTTTAGTCTGCTTTACATTACCTCTGATGGTTTAAAACTGATTTTACTCTCGACCTTTAGCCACAGGGAGGAATGTAAATAATTTAATAAGTGGAAATAAATGGTCTTGAGCTGGGTTTCCCACCCCAGCGATCTGGCAGGCTGCCTCTGCTTCCATGCAAAGGGAGGGAGGAGGGATTCCTTCCCTGGGCCTCTGGATCCCCTTCAGAAGGGATTATCATCCATCCATCCTTCTTCCTTCCTTCCTTCCTGGACTGGGACTGGGACTGGGACTGGCGTGGATCGTGGCTGCCAAAAGGACCCCCATCCCACTGAAAGGAGGGAAGGAAACAACCGACGGGTCCCCTTCCCACGGATCAGAAGACCCTCGGCTGGCATCCACCCAGAGCCATATACTGCCATGGACTTGCAAGGTTTGGGGCAGGATCCTCTCCTCCTGGCCGTCCCTGGGGAACAAAGGTGGCATATTTCGCACACAAAGCTTGGTTTCAGCCTCATCCCTTAACTTGGGAAAAGTCGTGCATTCTTTTGGGGAGCAACAGTGCCCAGAAGAACCCATGACTTCTGATGGCTAAGGAGTTCTGGGAGTCACAGTACCAAAAAAGCACTGTTTCCAAGGCTGCATCCACACTGCAGAAATAACGCGGTTTGACACCGCTTTAACTGCCATGGCTCATTGCTATGGAATCCTGGTATTTATAAGTGTATGTATATATGTACATATATTTATGTGTGTAAGCTGCCCTTATACAGACATGCAGTGTAGCCACACTGCAGAAATAATCCAGTTTGGCACTGCTTTAACTGCCACAGCTCATTGCTATGGAATCCTGGAATTTATGAGTATTTAAATGTATGCATATAAGTGTATGTATATAAAGTATATAGATATATATTTATATGTGTAAGCTGCCCTCATACAGCCTTGCGGTGCAGCCACATTGCAGAAACAATCCAGTTTGGCACCGCTTTAACTGCCATGGTTACTGCTTTGGTATGGATTCCTGGGACTTGTAATTCTCCGTCAGAGAGCTCTGGTGCCAAAACAAACTAGAGATCCCAGGCGTTCAAGGCACAGAGCCATGGCAGCCGAAGCGGCATGAGAGCGCATTAATTCTGCAGTGTGGAATACCAGCCAGAGATGCATCCAGAGCAGAAGCCCTCATGCCTTCCAGGCGGAGAGCGATTGATTATCTTTGGCAACCATCTCTCTCTTTCTTCTGACACTGCTGCATTTTTAATGCGGTGCCTCAGGCATAAGAAATCCAAAACAAAACCAGTTTCCTTCCAACAGAGGAGAGGCCTGGATCTCTGCAGCTTGGCTCAGAAACTGGTGCAGGAGAGCCGCTTTCGAACCCTGCACCCAAACCAAGGAGAAGGCGATCACACCTGGCCGAGACCTTAGGAATCAATCCTCCCTGGGTCCCCTGGACCGCATCTCCCAGAATGCCCCCACCCAGCACGGGAGGATTCTGGGAATTATAATCCAAAGAAACAAGCAAGCATCCCAGGGCCTGGAACACTGTGCCTGGGCATCTTGCCCGTTCCCTCCGCCTGCCTGCCCTTCCTCGCAGGGTTGTTGTGAGGCTATCTATAGCAGGGAGGGAGCTGTCCAGCCCATCGCCCCAGAGATCACCGAAGGAGAGACGCAAAAAGAAATTAGGTAAACACTCGTGCACTTTCTTTCTTTTTGGGAGCAGCTCTTGCTAAAATGCATTTTCAAAAAAGACGCAGCAAGATTCCTTTTGCAAAAGGATCTCTCTCATAGCACCTTCGAGGCTAATTTTGCAGACTGATATTCCACACTAAGGCAGCTGCGTCTCTGAATTCAAAACAGTTAGCCCTCCACATCCATGGTTGTTGGGTTGTTGTTGTTTTTATCATTCAACCATCATTGGCTTCAAAATATGGAAAAATAATATAAATTCCAAAAGCTAGCCTTGTTTTTGCCATTGTATAAAAGGGAGACCATTTCACTACCCCATTGTAGCTGATTTCTATGTATTTTTTAAAAGCTGTGTTTTGTGTTTTGGCATTTTGTACCCCACTTTGAGTCTTGAGGAGAGGCAGGAAATTAATAATAATAATAATAATGGACTTGAGCATCCACAAATTTTGGTATTGGGGGGGTGTCCTGGAACAAAACCTCAGCAGATTCCAAGGACCCACTATAATAGTAATAATAATAATAATAATAATAATATCCCATTGTATATAATGATACCTGAGCATCCATGGATTTTGGTATCCACAGGGCGTCCTGGAACCAAACCGCAGTGGACACCAAGGACCCACTGTAGTAATAATAATAATAATAATAATAATAATAATGCCTGACTGTATTTAATGGGATTTGAGCATCCGCGGATTTTGGTATCCAGAGGTCCCTCCGGGAACCAAACCCTAACAACGACCAAGGGAACCACTCACTGTATTCCTTTTGTTCCTCTGTCTGGAAAATAATTTATGAAAGCTCTCTCTGCCAAAGATATGATGACCCTTCTCTTCCAATTCTGGTATCCATTCCAGGCCTCCTCTTTGGGTCAAAACCTAACCCTGCAAAAGCCCTGTTTTGTGTGGCTTGGAGACTTTCGTGTCTTGCAAAAACCTCTTTGCAAACCGGAGTAGGAGGAGAGTGCCATTTCTTCCCATGAGTGTCCGGTTACTCCTCCGAGGCCAAAGGGTTCCCTGGAGATCCTGTTACAGGGCAAACAAGCCAGGAAGAGAAAGAGCACTCTTGCACCACATCTCCATCTCTCCCAGTTTGGCAGAGACAGTCCCAGTTAATCCTCTCCCTTCCCAGTTTCCCAGATGCTTTAACATGTCCCGGTTTCTTTCTCCTCCTCCCACTCGTCCCCTCCGTCCTCAGCTTTCTTCAGTCGCTGCAAACAATCTGCAAAAGTTGTTTGTGCTCGGTTAACTCAGGTCCAAAACACACTGCAGAAATAATCCACTTTGCAACCGCTTTCACTGCCCTGGCTCAATGCTAGGGAATTCTGGGAACTGTAGTTCTGTGAGACATTTAGAGAGCCCCGTTCCCAGGATTATCAAGCATTGAGCCAGGGCAGCTAAAGCAATCTCAAACTGGATTATTTCTGTCGTGTGTTTTGGACCTATGTTTCCTGGATGATGAAAATGAACTTTGGCTGTTATTTTGGTGGCTGAGAAAGAGTGGAAAGAGGCTTTGGTGGCAAGGCTTGTCAAAGCAGTGTCCAACTGGGTTATTTCTGCAGTGCGGATGCAGCCAAAGCGCAGTTGCTTGCTCTCTCACCCGCATTGCATGGCCTCCCTCTCGCCAGGCAAGCTAAATTTAGCATTTTGAACAACGTCAGCGCCTTCTCATTCCCCGCTTAAAATGTAAACATCAGAAGGGGAAATGTTTGCAGTGGAATCACCACCTCAAAGTACCTGCAAGATTTCCAAGCCAAATAATCTCCAAATAAAGCTTAGGAACCAAAAGCATTAAAGTTCCTGACGCTTCCAAACTCAAAGGCACCCGCATCCGTCTTGCTCCCAAATTCAACAGTTGCAAAGACTCCCATTGTGAGAAAGAGGGCCGAGAAGGCCGGTCTCCAATAGTCAGGGTGACTAGAGGCCCTCCTTTTCCAGGACATGTCCTACATGTCCGCCTTCTGCCCTGGAGGAATCCCAAAATGTCCTCCATTTGGAGCGTGGCAAAGCAGCATGCATTTATGTTTTAGCCTTTCTTGGGCCATGCACTTCTTGGCTGCCCTCCATTTTGGGGTGCCTTGTCCTCCTCTGCGGTGAGGACATGGGGCCGGCCGCCCTGCCGACAATGAGGAGGAGAAGCCAGCTTTTTCTCACATCCTCCAGAAGCAGAGGAAGCAGCTGTGTCCATTTCACAAAGCCAAGGAGGAGGAGGAGGCCCTTGGCCCTCGTAAAAACAGAAAGCGAGAGCGGCCACACAAATGAGAGTCCGAGGCCTTTGGAGGGAGACCCACGAGGAGGACGGAGGACGGCGAGGACGGCTCCAGGGCAGTTCCTGGCTTTGTTTTTCCTCCTGCCCGAATGCCAAAGAACGAGGGGAAGTAGCTTTGTGCCCGGGGACAGAGGAGAAAGGGGCCAAGACAAGGTCAGGCCAGGAATGTGGAGGTCAGGCTGCCCATATCCTCTTCCACATCCTCCTCCCCCAGAAGGCTCCGAAAACAAGAGACAATGCAGCGTGCCTTTTGCACGCTTCCAAATTCTTCTCTGAATGTTTCCACTGGACTGAATCCTAGAGTTGGAAGGGGTCCCAAAGGCCATAAAGTCCAGCTGCCCACTCACTCCCCAGAAGGCAGCAGCAGAGGCCCATCCTCTCTCTTTTGGAAGATATCCATAGAAGGAGACCCACCGCCTTCTTGGGTCTTTGCTTCCACGGCCGAACCTCTCTCACCATCAAGAAGGTTCAATTGAAATCTTTGGCTGTTGTTCTTAACTGCCTTCGAGTCGACCTCGACTCATGGCGACTCCGCGGATGGAAGAGACACTTCCAAGCTCCCCTGTCCTCCACTGCTCTGCTCAGGTCTTGCAAATTCAGGCCCATGACCTCCCTAATTGAATCCAACCTTCTGGCATGTGGTCCTCTTTCTTCTCTTTCTACATCCCTCCTCCGCCTCTCCTGCCATTGATGTCTTTTCCCATGAGTCCTGCCTTCTCATGATGCGGCCATCAATCATCTTGGCTTCCAGGGAGATTTCGAGGACCATTTGTTTGTCTTCTTGGCCATCCATGGGATCCTTAGCAATCTTCTCCATCACCACATCTTCTTCCTATTTGCTTTCTTCACTGTCCATCTCTTGCATCCATTCTTGGTGATGGGAAATGCAATGAATGGCTTGGACGATTCTAACCCTGGTGCTCTTTTCCCTTTACATCTTTGCACTTTAGGATCTTGTCTAGTTCTTTTATGGCCGCCTTCCCCATTCCTAGTCTTCTCCTTGACTGCAGTCTCTGTTCTGATCAATGTTTGATCCAAGGTACAGAAAGTCTTTGGACAGCCAAAAAAGACAAAAGAAACGGGTCCTAGAACAGATCAAGCCAGAAACCTCCCTGGAAGCCATGATGACAAAACTGAGGCTGTCGTACTTTGGCTTCATCATGGAAAGGCACGACTCACTGGGAAAAAAGCAATAATGCTAAGAAAGGTGGAGGGAAGTAGAAAGAAAGGAAGACCTCATGCCAGATGGACGGACTCTATGAAGAAGAACATGGGTAAGAAGTTACAGGAACTAAGCAGAGCAATGGAGGACAGCGGGTCTCGGAGATGTCTCATCCAAGGGTTGCCATGAGCTGAGATTGACGCAAGCAACAACAAGAAAGAGAAAGTCTTTATTCCTCTCCTCTGTCTTCAAACCATGAGATCTATCTTCTGGGCCAGCAAAGAACAAACCTACAGCCTTCTCTCTGGGGCAGCCCTGGAGGTATTGAAAGAGGACCATCATCATGCCTCCTCTCCATCTTCTCTCCAGATCCCTCAGCCATTCCTCATAGGTTTTGGTCTCCATCCCTCTTTTATTATCCTTGTTGCCCAAGTTGGACCATCTTGCTTCAACCTGACTGTATCCTTCCTAAAATGAAGCACCCAGAACTGAACACAGGACTCCGGATGAGGCCCAATTGGTTCACAATACAGTGGGACCATGACTTGGAAACGACGCTTTATACTAATGCAGGCTAAAATATTATTATTTGCCTCCATTCCTGTGTGTTTTTGCAATGTGAGCTTGTTTGAATCTTGTAGCAAGAAGAAAAACAACAGGAGGTATGCAGGAGCAAACAGACTCAAAGACAAAGAGAAGGGAAAGGTTATTAAATATAGAGCCCTGCAAATGGGAAAAGGAAACAACTGTGATTCCAGTAATGAGAGGCACTCTGGGACTGAGAAAACATCTGAAGGAAATCAGATCTTGCTCTTGATGGGATTGCAAGAGCACAATGGCAAAAAAGCGGCACGACTTGGAACCATGGATGGTCCAAAACCAGTCAGAAACACTTGCCAGACTGGGAAACCATGTGAGGATGACAGTGATACTGGGTAACAGCAAGGTGACCAGATGCCAAACCGTAAAGGAGGACAAGTAAAATGTAGGACATTGCAAAAATAAAACTAAAAACACTAGTATAAATGTAAATTCATGCTTCTGAGTCACGCTCAAAATGGAGGACATTTTGGAATTCCTCCTGGACAGATGGCTGAAATGTAAGACAGATCCTGGAAAAGAAGGATGTGTCTGGTCACCCTGAATGGAGGACATTTTGGAATTCCTCCTGATGAGAAGGTTGAAATGTAGGACAGGTCCTGGAAAAGGAGGATGCCTGGTCGCCCTGAACAATAGGTGCACTGAATTGCACACAGACTGGCAAAACATCTGGATCTAAACACTTATACAGAGGATCACAAAATAGCAGAGTGACCAAAAAGTGCCACGATTTGGAACGGATTCTCCGATGACTAATCTCACTAATTATGAGTCTCTTGGACAGAATCCGAACCACTGACGGCACATCCAGGTAGACTGTGAACCTAATAATAATAATAATAATAATAATTTAAAAAAAAACCATCCTGTTGCAATGCACTCACTGGGGGCTTTTTTTAAGGTGAGGTGTCTGACCGTTTTCCCTTATCTGGTTGCACAAAGGCCCGGCTTTTCTTCCGCAAAGGGTTGTGAGGTTGTCAAATTCCATTCCCATGTTGCTGTGGGATGACGCGATGGGAAGGCCAGGGGCACAAACAGTCACAAAACAAACACACCCACGGAGAAGAATATTTGAGGTGAGCAAAACAGGGGCCCTTCTTCCCCGCTGCAAAGACTGGTTTAACCCGCAGCTGCAAAAACTGGCATCCTTGGGAACCGGGCAAAACAAGGCGTAAAGCTTCACAACAACACAAGAACTGAATTCTCGTGGCCCAGGGTTTTGTGTGTGTGTGTGTGTGTGTGTGTGTGTTTTATGAGGCACCAAAGCTGGCCCCCAAAACACCTCCCACGCCTTCGCTTTTGCCCACAGAGCCTGGCATGCGCCTACAAGGAGACGATGGTGACGACGACAACAAAACCACACAACAAAACCACCACACAGAGGATTTTTGTTTAACCACAAGAGGACTTGGGCAGAGGCTTTGTGCGGTTGCCAAACCTGGGTTCAAAGGGAGAAGAACGAGGGAAAGGGAAAGAGAGGGATGAACCAGGGAGTGTGGATGAAACGGATGTGTCTCCTGAAGGCCAGGGGAGAATTTTGCATTTTTGCAGCATTGCTCAGCTAGCCCACACACAACAGCGTTGTTGGTAAGAGAAACAGAAGCAGATTCAGGAAGCGGACGGAGGAGAAAAGGAAGGCGGCTGGAGCCCTTTCCCGCTTCAGCACCAACCAAACCGTTGGCAATCCGGCCCTGAGTTCGAGGCCGAAGGTTTCCCCCACGAATCCCCTCCACCAAAGAGAAGAGGAAGGTGCTTTGTACAAAAGCAGACAAAGAGGGCACTTCTTCTCCACTCTTTCCCTGGGGCTATTAATGGGAAGCCTGAAGATGCTGGGATTAAACCCAACCCGTGCCAAAATCAAAGCGTGAGTCCTCCTCGTCTAAATACCCCAAAGGCACCATCAGATCCTTGGAAGGATCTTGGACGCTGAGCAGGGTTAGCCCTGGTTGGTCCTTGGAGGGGAGACTGCCAGGGAATGCGTTGCCTTGTCCTTTCCAACTTACGGCAAGCCTAAGATGAATCGATCACGGGGTTTTCTCGGCAAGGTTTGTTCAGGTGAGGTTTGCCACTGCCTTCCCCTGAGGCCGAGAGAGTGTGACCTGTCCAAGGTCACCCAGTGGGTTTCATGGCTGAGTCAGGAATCGAACCCTGGTCTTCACTTTAGGGGTTGCCATAAGTCGGAAGGAACACAACAACAAGAAGATGTCAGAAATGACTTGAATGTGCACAAAAAGTCAACAAGAATTAAGGCACTGATTTTTCACAAGAAATCAACAGACAGTTTGGGCCTCTTCTCCAAACCAGGGTCCAGTTTAGCCTTCCTTCCTTCCTCTAACAGAGGAAGAATTTATGTCCCTCGATGAACCGAACTGACTTTTCATCCCCTCCCAAAAATCAGCTGCCTGCAAAAATCGCTGAACAAAAGCCCCAGGGACGTGTGTTCAAAACCTGCCAGCCCAAAAAAGTAAAGCCAAGCACAGCAGGGAGCATTAAAAAGAAGAAGCAGCAGCAGCAGCCTTTCAATGCAAAGAAAGACTCTCTCCATGGAGGCCTGAAGTCAAAAGATTTCCAAGTCCAAAGAGGCTTATCTTGTTAGCAGCAACATCACCCCAAGATCCATCTCTGAGCATAAGAACACTTTCGCCTCTTTAACACAAACACACCCCATTCCCTTCCTTCCTTCCTTCCTTCCTTCCTTCCTTCCTTCCTTCCTTCCCTCCTTCCTTCCTTCCTTCCTTCCTTCCCTCCTTCCAGCCCCATCAAAAGGGAGATCTCTTTGGTCTGAAGGAAGCAAACCCAGGCTCACCTCTTTGACTGCAAGGACCAGTAGCCGGAGCAGACCGGGTTGGAAGGACTGACTCTTCTTGCTCCTTGTTTTGCAGAGAAAGGAAGCAGAGGAAGAGTATGCTCCCCTCCGTGGTGAAAGGAGGAAGGAAGGAAGGAAGGAAGGCAGGAGGAAAAAATAATGGAGCTCCACAGGCGTTCCCGGTGGTGACTCAGTCACTCCCTTCGCCCTCCCCTTGTGTCAGATTTGCTGGAACAGGACACTACTCCGCGGCCCACACTCCCCGGATCCGCATGGCTGGCTTGCGACATGAATGCACCCGGGGCCTCTGCTTCCCGGCCAGCTCTGTGCTCTTCCTTGCAGCTGGGGAAAAGGAGGAAAACAGAGAAGCATTTCCTGGAAATTGCAAGATGGAAATACAGTGAGGACCCTTGGTATCGGCTGGAGTTTGGTTGCAGGACCTCCACAGATACCCAAATCCATGGATGCTCAAGCCTCATTCAGTACAATGGCACAGTGAAATGGAAATGGCACCCCTTATATCAAAATGCTTTGCTTTTTGGGTTGCTTCTGGAATACATTGGAGGTCCTTGGTATCTGTTGGGGTTTGGTTCCAGGATCTCCAAAGGCAAGAAGGTGAAATTATTAAGAAGAAAAGAAGAAGGAGAAGAAGAACTCCTCATGCCTTACTTCCATCTCCTGGAGCGGTGCCCTGCCATCTTGGCTCCTGCCGGGAGACGCCTTGGCTCCCGTGGGAAACGCCGTGCCACCTGCCAGGCTCATTACGCCGACTTACAGCCGGGCCGGGAGAGGTCCATGAGGCCGTGCCAAAGTGTTCCCAATGAGCCGGCAGACATGGCGGCCGTGCCATGCCCCGAAGCAGCCAAAACAAGCGCAGGTTGGCTGAAGTTCAATTCCCGGGGACCGGCAGGACAAGAGGCCAAAGACTGAATGAAAACACACACAATCCAAATGTCCCTAGAATTGGCTCATGCAAGCAAATGGAGGGAATCCCAGGAAGAGGGGAAGATATCCACCCCCAGAAGGGACAAAAAGCCAGGGGAAAAAGTTAAATTCCAGTTGCCCCTCTGCTCCCTGCAAGGTTTTTGCAAAACAACGTGTAAAATGCATCCTCTCCAACTGTCCGGATTTGGTAGTGACAACCCCAGTTAATCCTCTGCAGTCCCACTTTCTTCACTGCTTTTAAGATGTTCCAGTTTCTCCCTCTTCCTCCCGCTTTGTCCTCAGCTTAATCCAATTGCTGCAAATTGAATTCAAAGTGCAAAAGGAGTTTGCAACTATTTAACTCGGCAGTGAGGAGAGGGCTGAATGTTGTCTTTTCCAGGAGGCTCAGGCAAAGCAACCTCCCTCACCCCAAACACATAGGGCTATCTGATCTTTCCTCTTCCAAAAATGGGCGCTAAGAACATGTATGTTCTTGGGGGGAATCCACTGGTTTTAATCCACAGCATGCTGGGCATGGATGTCCCTGCCGATCTTACATGGAGGAAAGGAGGAAGCCAAGAAGATGCCGCAAGTCTGGCAGGAGCAGGAAAGGGCCCTTGCGAGGAGTCTCTTTCAGACCCAGGGAGTTTGCTTCTCAAATTGCATTTAGGATCTTGCTTGGGGCAAAAATGGCGGATTCTGGGAGAAGGACAGAAGGACCGGGCAGTGAGTAACGCTCTCTTTTCCCTTCTGGGTGGAAAACTCAAAACACAGCCGCTGGTTTTTGCAAAGGTTTGGAACAGCCTGTTCTGGCCCGTCCGCACCATGCAAAACCAGGAGGATTTCTGGATCCTTCAGAGCAACGTCAGTTTGGACCTGGAGCAGTCCTTCTTGCTTCCCAGAATCATGGCAGACAATGAGCTTCCCTTCGTTTCTTGGAGGAAGGACAGTCGTCCCAGAAGCCTGCCTTCCCCTTTGCAAAGGGATTCCCGTACACTCAGGAGCTTGGAAAGTTACTTTTAGAAGTAACTTTACTCACTACAATAGTCTGGGAGTTATGTGTTGCTGTCATGTTTTCTGTTCAACTGTTCATCCTTGATTGACTGATTTTTATGTATTTAGGGGATTTATATCCCGCCCTTCTGCCAAATTGGGATGCAAGGCGGCTGGCTATTCTTGGGTTCACTTTGGAGGGATTAAGGTTGGTGAAAGAAAGCCAAGAAAACTGAAGAATCCCTGTCCAAATGTTTCTAACAATGACATTTAAAGGTTTCTTTCAAAAGTTGCTAGAAGAAGGCTAAGACTTGGAAAGGTACCTATGAAGGAACCAGATAAAGTCCTCCAACGTAAAAATAAATGCGAGAGAGAAAACATCAAGGCCATTGTATTTCTAACTTTTGTGCATCGTTTGTTGTGAAAGCTGGACAACGAAGAAGAGGAAGAGGATAAATAAACTCCTTTAAAATGTGGAACTGGAAGAGTTTTGTGGGTACCATGAACTTCCCAAAAGAGAAATAAATGGAGTCCTAGAATAAATCAGGCCTGAACTCTCCCTAGAAGCCAAGATGACCAAACTGAGGTTTTTGTACTTCGTACAAAAGCCCTTACTTACCCTCCTCCTCCTCCTCCGAAAGTAACTTGTTAACTGCATTACCTGAAGCTGAGTTACTTCCAAGTCCTACCCTTTTCTCTCTCTCTCTCTTTCTGCACCGGAACAGACTCCTGCCCTATTTTTCTGCTGCTTTTTCAACTCTTAGCCCTGGCCTAAGTCCAAGGGTCAGTCGTGCCAAAGTCCAGAGGGTTTAATTTCTCTGTGCTTAGAAGGGCCTATCGAGTGTTAGGCCTGGGCGCCTCTCTTGCACACGGGGAAAAAGCTGCATTTATGTCTCCTTCTTCTGCCTTGGACACCCCTCCAGAGTGGGTTTCTAAAGATGAGCGGAGATTCGAACCTTGGTCTCCCAGCACCTCCTCCAACACTGAAACTACTACTCCATTCTCGTACAGATTCATTCCCAGGGTTTGTCACGGCCGTCCTCTGAGGCCGAGAGAATGTGACTGGCTGGAGTGGGCTTCCAGGGCAGAACACGGATTCAAATCCCGAAGTCTAGCCCAGCGCTCAATCAAACCACGACGCCACGCTGACGCCTTTGAGTGGACTTTAACTGAAGGCGGCCCCCTTCTAGGGTTTTCTTGTCCAGATTTCTTCAGAGGGAGCTTGCCATCGTTGCTTTCCTTTGAGGCTGAGAGAGTGTGTGAGTTCCCTGAGGTCCCCCAGAGGGATTTTACAGTCTTCCAAAGTCCAGCTCTCTAACCATTGTGCCGTACTGGTTTCCAGTTTCCTCCCTTACCCCAAACCTTGCAGCTGCTGGAATCGGGGGGTCTGTGCAGCTCCCTCCGACATTGGGAAGAAATGGATGAGTTCCTGACGGGCGAAGAAGAAAAGTCCAGGCAAAGGCAAGGAAGGACGAGGCGGAGACAGATGTTCCTTTGCAAAGCACACAACACCGCAAGGGGAAACAGGCACTTGCACAAACAGTGGCCTAGTGATCAAACCACGCAAATATCCCGGCGCCATAAATACCTCTTTATCATGGAAACAAAGCACTGCGCTCTCCTCCGCCTGATCCTGCCTCGCTTTCTCCCTCGCCTCCATCTTTCCCTTCCAAAAAGCGCCCCTTGAAGCCTCCCAACTTGGATCCAACATCCCCTGGAGCCTGATGGCTTCTCTGTTTCTTTCTTTCTCTCTGTCCTTAAAAATACCACATGCCCCATCAGCCCCAACAAAGGAGCCACTGCGCACAAAGGCCCACGCAAACGCAGCCTCTACAACCCCCTCCTTTCACGGCGCTCTCTTCAGGAAACCTGGACATGCTGGACCTCAGCTGCACATCGGCGGTCAGCCCTCTGGATATTTGTGGGGCTAATCTGGTTGAGGATGATGGGAGATGCACTCCAGCAATATCCAGAGGTCCACACGATGCTGTCCTTTCCACAGAAAGAGGCTCTCAGCCAACAAATGCAGAGGGATAAAAGCTGTGCATGAAGGATCTGCAGCAGCCGTGGGGACTATGTGACCGTCTGGTTGGGGCATTCTGGGCTTTGTAGTCCAAAGTAGTAATTACTTCCCTTGAGGTCTGTGAGAAAGGAGCCAGATGGAGAAAGCACAGGGGTCAGCCAGCAACATCTGGAGGGCCTCAACATCCATCCATCCATCGCTTTATTCATATCCTGCTTTTTTTCTCCAGGAACTGAAATCCAAAATACTCCAAAATGGTCTGAAGCAATGATGCTTTTGCTTTCTGATGAAACTTTTTGTTTCATGCACAAAATTATTTAAAACATTGTGTATGAAATTGCCTTCAGGCCATTATGCGTGGAAGAAGGTGTCTATGAAACATAAATGAATTTCATGTTTAGACACATCACTTTGTAGATGCAAAGGCTCATGAGAGCCAGCGTGGCCTAATGGTTTCAGCAAGGAGACCAGGGTTCAATTCCCACCAGGGCCAAGAAACCCACTGGAAGACCCTGGGCAAGTCACACACTCTCAGCCTCAAAGCAGACCTCCTCTGAACAACTCCTTGCCACAAAAAACCCATGACAGGGGCACCTTAGGGCTGCCATAAGTCAGAATCGGCTTGAAGGCACACAAGAACAATAGATGCGAATATTCCAAAATCCAAAAGACTTCTGATTCCAAGCATTTCGGATAAGGGACAATGAAAATGGGAAAGGAACAGCAGCAAACGCCATTTAACCGATGCTGTCAGTTCATTGTTGTTGTTCCCTGTCTGCGGAGAGGCGGGTAAGAAAATGTATTATTATTGTTATTATTATTATTATTTTCATGATGGGATGGGATGGGTTGGGAAAGAGACACATCCTTGTCTTAAATAGATCTCCCCTTTGCAAAGATACCTGTCACCCTTTCCAAACACGGAAAGGTCGGGGACAATGCCACAAAAAGTCCTTTTGGGATTTGCAAGGAAAGCGTCATCCAGGCGGGGAGACTTTTGGTCGGAGACGCATGTCCTGCAGCTGTCCAAGAGAAATGGCCGCCATGTGGGGCTGTCCAGTCCTCTTCTCCCCCCCCCCCGACCTCCAAAAAGACACACACATGTTTTGCTGTTTCTTGGCAAACGGGAGACTCGCGTCAACAAACTGCGTCAGCGTTCAAGAGCTTGGGCCTCGTGGCTTCTTTGCGGCGGCGGCTGAAGCTCTCTCTGCCCCTGCCTTGGGATAGATAATAACTTATATCTCATCCAAGCGAGCAGCTGAGAGGCAGATGAAAAACAACAACCCTGGGCATGACACAAACACATACACAACAGAGAGAGAGGCCTGCAAAGCAAGACACACAAAGTTTAGCACGTCAGGTTTTCCGAGGACACGGCTCTCTTGGGCCAAGGTGGGTTCCTTGTTTCTGGCCAAGCCAAACCCTCTCCTTAGCAAAGGGAGCAAAGGCCCCCCAAAATGTCTGGAATGACGATCCAGGAAGGAAGGAAGGAAGGAAGGAAGGAGGCTTCCGGGTGGAGAAATCCCACATGCCGCTGCCACCTCCGTTGCCACATCCCTTGCATGCGATCCTGGCCTTCCTAATTCCTGGAAAACCACTCCTGAATTGTTTGCAAGCCTGTGACCGATCCAGCAATTCCTGCCCCTGAACCTCTTGTTTGGCTGCTAATCCTTTTGGTTTATATTTCAACATCTTCTGCAAGAACACCCCCCCCAATATATATATAAAACCCCTGAGGCTTGGGGGGGTTGTGCGTGATGAAATTAAAAACAGGCAGGAGATACCTTTATTGGCCAACCAAAATGCACAAAATACATGTTGCAAAAAGCAACGCAGAAAAATAGGGTGTTCAGACACAAGGATAATTTGGAAGCACTGGTAAACGTTTTTGAAGGTGTTTAGAGAAACACGCATTAAAGGAAAAGGCCGCTCTCCTTTCACCATTTGCGTCTTTTCCAGTGATAATATATAGGTATTTATCCAGGAGTAGCTGCAAAAAACATGCAAAACCCTCAAAAGAGCGGCACTTTTATTGGCCAGCCACCAAGGCACAAAATGCACTTTGCAACAGGAATTTTGTGCATTTTGGTTGGCCAATAAAGGCATCACTGTTTTGTGGGTTTTGGATGTTAACCTACATAGATATAGATATAGATATAGATATATATAGTGTGCCCTTGCTATCCGCTGGGGTTTTGTTCAAGGACCCCCCTCCATGGAAACCAAAACCTGTGGATGCTCAAGTTCCATTAAATACAATGGCATAGCACTAGTAAAATGGCCTCCCTTATATAAAATGGCTAAATCAACATTTGGGATTTATTTTATGTGTGTGTATATATATATATATATATATATATAATTGGAATATTTTCAAGCTGTGGATAGTCGAATCCGTGGATAAAAAAATCAGGGCTGACTATATACACGTACATACATACATACGTACATACATACATATAGATGCCTCCCTGTATCCACAGGATCCATCATCCACAGCATTCTTTTTTAAACTTAATTTACATGTACTTTTACTAGATAGTGAATTTTGTTTTATATCGCCTTTCTTCCTTAACTATTTTTCCAAAACAGAGGCCCAAATAAATACTTATACATACTGATTTCCACATTTTCCCTACCTACTTTGTACGCATTTGTTACCTTTTTGCTTCCTTAATCCTTCTTATCCTTCCTCCGTAGTTTTGACGCTTCTCTCCGTTTCTTTTCGTATTGCGGAGTTGCCTTTCCATTCACGGACATGGATAAACTATGGCCATTTAATTTTGCTATCCGTTCCTCTAGATAATTATGGTATACAATATCATTTTCCAGCGCCTTGCATCTCGCATGTCTGCAGCTGTGATCCTATAGAGCAATACACTTTTTATCTTCAAGATTCAGCTTAGCTTCCGTCCCTTCTGTTATGTTTGACACTACATTTCTTCCTCCAATTTTTAATTCCCATCCCTGCAACAACAACAACAACAACAACAACAACCTTGCCAGGTAGGTCAGGGTCAGCGCATTTCTAATCATTAACTTCCTCCACTTTCACACACTCTTCAATGGATCTCCTTATGTAATAAACATGTTTTCCCAGCCTGTTAATGATACAAGAAGATATATATATATATATATATATATAGGTTGACGTCAAATGTCCTTTCCCAAAAAGAAAGACTTGGCAAATATTTGACCGGTCGCAAAGGTAGACAGACTGCTTCCAAAGCTGGAGGTTCTTTTAAGCAACCAAAGCCCACAAAAGCGGACCATTTAATTATCTTTTTTTTTCTCCATTGCAAAACTGTGTCTATTTTAACTTTGGTCAGCAATCTATTGAGTCCCACGCGAGGGAAAAAATATAATAAATACATATTATGTAGAAATATAAACAAGTGGCTACAACTGCGGACAACCATAGAGCCGGAGCTCAGGAATGGGAGCAGTTTTTAGGGGGACAGCTCTCAGAAGGAGCCCAGGATGGGAGAGTCACACTCTCTCAGCCTCCTCAGGGGAAGCCTCCTCTGAACAAACCTTGCCAAGAAAACCTCATTTCTTAGGGTTGTAAATAAGTTGGAAACGATTGGAAGGCACACAACAACAACGACAACGATGATGTGTGGATTGTGGGTGCTGCAGTCCTCCTTAAAGAAACATGATGATGATGATGATGATGATGATAATAATAATAATAATAATAATAATAATATAGCAAGTTGGAAGCAAGGAAAGGGTCCCACAGGTGGAGGGGAAAGAGGTGAAGGAGGAGAGAAAGGGGCTCGCCTTTTCTTCCTCTTCCTCTTCCTCTTCCTCTTCCCCTTCCTTCTCCTTTTCTTCCTCTTCCTGGTCTGACTCTCCTGAAAGGCAGAGGAGGAGGAAGAGGAAGAAGGGGAAGAAGATGGAAATGAGGAAGAGGAGGAGGAGGAAGAGGAAGAACAGAAAAAGGAAGAGAGGAAATGGGGAAGAGGACGAGGAGGAAGGATGGAAAGGAGGAGGAAGGGGAAGAAGAGGAAGAGAAAAAGGAAGCAGAAGAGGAGGAGGAGGAGGAGGAAGAGGGCCATGCATCCCGGAGGAAGAGAGGGAGCTGGGCCCTCTTCCTTCCTTTCCTTTCCCTTCCAGGCTCACCATGGCTGCGGAGATCCTTCTCTCTCTCTCTCTCTCTCTCTCTGCTGCTGCTGCTTTCCCTCTTCCTTTCCTTCTTCTCCTCTTTTCTCTCCTCCTTTCTTTCTCTCTCTCTCTCTCTCTCTCTCTCTAGGAGGGGAGGGGGGGAGAGGGGCGGTCCAGGGGGCGGGGCCGGTCCGCGGTCCAGGGGGCGTGGCTTCCGAGGCCCTGCCCACCTTCTTAAGGGCTGCCCCAGGTGAGGCTCGTTGAGGGAGATGGAGGCAGCAGGTGGGCTCAGACGCCCAGCGAAGGCCACGAAGGCGAGCACTGCAAGGCCCACAATCCCTCCCAGCCCCGGAGGGGGGACCGCAAAGCCCAGGGAAGGGCCTTGGGAAGGACTGCAACGCCCAGAATCCCCCTGCGACCAACAGAGGATGGAGAGAGTGGACTGCAAAGCCCAGGGAAATGCCTTGGGAAGGACTGCAACGCCCAGAACCCCCCCTCGACCAACAGAGGATGGAGAGAGTGGACTGCAAAGCCCAGGGAAATGCCTTGGGAAGGACTGCAACGCCCAGAACCCCCCCTCGACCAACAGAGGATGGAGAGAGTGGACTGCAAAGCCCAGGGAAATGCCTTGGGGGAGGACTGCAACGCCCAGAACCCCCCCCCTCGACCAACAGAGGATGGAGAGAGTGGACTGCAAAGCCCAGGAAAATGCCTTGGGGGAGGACTACAAGGCCCAGAACCCCCCCCCTCGACCAACAGAGGATGGAGAGAGTGGACTGCAAAGCCCAGGAAAATGCCTTGGGAAGGACTGCAACGCCCAGAACCCCCCTGCGACCAACAGAGGATGGAGAGAGTGGACTGCAAAGCCCAGGAAAATGCCTTGGGAAGGACTGCAACGCCCAGAATCCTCTCCCAGCCCCGGAGGGGGGACCGCAAAGCCCAGGGAAGGGCCTTGGGAAGGACTGCAACGCCCAGAATCCCCCCAGCCCCGGAGGAGGACTGCAAAGCCCAGGAAAGGGCCTTGGGAAGGACTGCAACGCCCAGAACCCCTCGACCAACAGAGGATGGAGAGAGTGGACTGCAAAGCCCAGGAAAATGCCTTGGGGGAGGACTACAAGGCCCAGAATCCCCCCAGCCCCGGAGGAGGACTGCAAAGCCCAGGAAAGGGCCTTGGGAAGGACTGCAACGCCCAGAACCCCCCCCCCCCGACCAACAGAGGATGGAGAGAGTGGACTGCAAAGCCCAGGAAAATGCCTTGGGGGAGGACTACAAGGCCCAGAATCCCCCCAGCCCCGGAGGAGGACTGCAAAGCCCAGGAAAGGGCCTTGGGAAGGACTGCAACGCCCAGAATCCCACCGCGACCAACAGAGGATGGAGAGAGTGGACTGCAAAGCCCAGGAAAATGCCTTGGGGGAGGACTACAAGGCCCAGAATCCCCCCAGCCCCGGAGGAGGACTGCAAAGCCCAGGAAAGGGCCTTGGGAAGGACTGCAACGCCCAGAACCCCCCCCCTCGACCAACAGAGGATGGAGAGAGTGGACTGCAAAGCCCAGGAAAATGCCTTGGGGGAGGACTACAAGGCCCAGAATCCTCCCACAGCCCCGGAGGGGGACTGCAAAGCCCAAGGAAGGGTCTTGGGAAGGACTGCAACGCCCAGAATCCCCCTGCGACCAACAGAGGATGGAGAGAGTGGACTGTAAAGCCCAGGAAAATGCCTTGAGGGAGCACTGCAAGGCCCAGAATCCCCCCCAGCCCCGGAGGGGGGACTGCAAAGCCCAAGGAAGGGCCTTGGGAAGGACTACAACGCCCAGAACCCCCCCCCCCGCGACCAACAGAGGATGGAGAGAGTGGACTGCAAAGCCCAGGAAAATGCCTTGAGGGAGGACTACAAGGCCCAGAATCCCCCCTAAGCCAGCTTTTCCGTGCACCAGGTGAGAGTCCTCAGGAGGATGGATGGAGAGGGTGGACAGCAAAGCCCAGGAAAGGGCCTTGGGGAGGACTACAAGGCCCAGCATCCCCTGGGCCTTGTAGTCCTCTCCCAAGGGGAGATGCCTGGTTGCCCTTTACGAAGTATTACTATTATTATTACTATTGTTTTATTTTAAAACCTTTCCCAAAGGCATTAGGATTTGCACCTGGTCCAACTAGTAGCAGGAAAAGGAATACAGAAAGTTTTGTTCGGAGGCTGAGAGAGTGTTTCCATAGCACTCCTAATAATAATAATAATAATAATAATAATAATGATTTGGAAAGGAAATGCATGATGGAATTTAGAGTCACTGTGTCTTTCTTGCTAACAAAGTTACATTTTCCAAAGCAGAGGAGCGACAGGAAAGTAACTTTGGAAATTAGCATTTTGAATTGGAAAGGCATGTTTACAAACACTTTTGGGGGTGCCGCTTTCATATCTTCCCTTACCAAAAAGGCAAATAATAATAATAATAATAATAATAATAATAAAGCAATGCACAAATAATGAATGGGGTTAGCTGCTATTATTATATTATATTATATTTATTGATTGATTGATATCCCGCTCTTTCCTCCAAACTGGGGCCCAGAGTGGCTTGCAATATTAAAAGGGCAATGCCAGTAAAAGGTTTTCTTGGCAAGGTTTGTGCAGAGGAGCCTTGCCATGGCTTTCCCCTGAGGCTGAGACAGTGTGACTTCTTGCCCAAGGGTTTCCATGGCCCTCATTCTATGTTGTTGTTGTTGTTGTTGTTGTGTGTCCTTAAGTTGATGGCAACCTTAAGGCAAACCTCTCCTGGGGTTTTCTTGGCAAGGTTGGTTCAGAGGAGGTTTGCCATGGCCTTCCCCTGAGGAGGCTGAGAGAGTGTGACTTGTCCAAGGGTTTCCATGGCCCTCCTTGTTGCTGTGTGTCCTTAAGTTGATGGCAATTTTAATGTGAATCTCTCCTGGGGTTTTCTTGGCAAGGTTTGTTCAGAGGCTTGCCATGGCCTTCCCTGAGGCTGAGAGAGTGTGACTTGTCCAAGAGTTTCCATAGCACTCCTTGTATGTTGTCGTTGTGTGTCCTTAAGTTGATGGCAACCTTAAGGTGAACCAATCCTGGGGTTTTCTTGGCAAGGTTTATTCAGAGGAGGCTTGCCACTGCTCCCCCTTGAGGCTGAGAAAGTGTGACCTGTCCAAGGGTTTCCATGGCCCTCATTGTATGTTGTTGTTGTTGTTGTTGTTGTTGTTGTGTGTCCTTAAGTTGATGGCAACTTTAAGGCGAACCTCTCCTGGGGTTTTCTTGGCAAGGTTGGTTCAGAGGAGGTTTGCCATGGCCTTCCCCTGAGGAGGCTGAGAGAGTGTGACTCGTCCAAGGCCACCCAGTGGCAGTTCCATGGCCGAGCGGGGATTCGAACCCTGTTCCCCAGAGTCCTTGTCCGATGCTCAAACCATTGGGTTGTTAGCCCCCGCCAAAATGAAACTGAGCCTTCCTGAAACGGGAGACCCTCCAGCAGAGGTTTGGTTGCATGTCCCATCATCCCTGGAGAACAACTTGAAAGCAAACGACAACAAGAGTTGAGAGGGATTGAGGCTGGGGCCCAGTCCACCTCCAGCATAAACCCCATTGGAAGGAAGGAAGGAAGGAAGGAAGGAAGGAAGGAGGGAGCCGGGTTCAGGTCACGCACGGGTGGCCTCTCTGCAAAGCCGGCTTGACAGAAGGCATGTCCACATTGAAATGGCTCTGTTTGCTGGCCAAGGCCAATATTAAGGCTGAAATATTAAGTCAAGATGGAGGCCCAGGAAGGAGGGGAGCAGGGCTAGGTTTTGGCAAAGGGAGGCACACATGGGGACAGGGATTTGGGGAGCCTCGTCTCAGGCGGACCCCCTGGAAGGGACGGAAATGCCCCGCCGCCAGCCAAGGCTGTGCCAGAGCCTTCATTGCAAAGGGGGGCTTCTTTCCAGCCCAGAAGGGCCCTTTCTTGGCTCTCTCCATCCCCCCCCAAAATCTGACCCCGGCTTTTTGTGTGACCCCATGCCCCCCCCCCAAAAAAAAGGCCATGGGTCAAAGGAGGCATGGCCCCCCCCCCCCCAGGCTTCCCAGAAAGAAAGGAAGCCCTTTGGGAAAGCGCCTTTTCTTGGGATTTCACAAAGTGTGTCTGTCCACTTCAGCAACGGGTTTCCTTCTTTGGTTGGTTTGGGATATAATCGATCATCAATCGATCAATCGATCGATCAATGGATCAATGAAATATCCTGCCTTTTCTCCAGCCTTGGCACTCAAGGCGCCTTTCTTGCTGTTGCTGCTGTTGTTGTTGTTGTTGTGTGCCTTCCAGCCATTTCTGACCTACGGCAACTCTTCAGGTCATGCAGGGTTTTTTGGTAGGTTTCTTTTGCCATTGCCTTCCCCTGAGGAGGCTGAGAGAGTGTGACTTCTTGCCCAAAGGTTTCCGTGGCCCTCTTAAGGTGAACCTCTCCTGGGTTTTCTTGGCAAGATTGGTTCAGAGGAGGCTTGCCATGGCCTTCCCCTGAGGAGGCTGAGAGAGTGTGACTTCTTTCTTAAGGGTTTCCATAGTCCTCCTGGTATGTTGTTGTTGCATGCCTTCAAGTCATTTCCAACTTGGATGGTTTCCTTTGCCATTGCCATGGCCATCCTCTGAGAAAGGCTGAGAGAGTGTGACTTCTTGCCCAAACTGCAATAACTTGAATTATTATTGCAAAAGGCAAAGTGACTCAGGGAAGGCGAACCCCGCAAAGAGAAGAGATGCAAGCGTTTGTGTGTGTCTGTGTGTGTGTGTGTGGGGGGTAGTGTCTTGTTTTCTGCAGTGCCGTAAATTTGGGCACTGGAGGCAAATGCCACGCCAGGGCCACAGGGGGGGGGGCAGGGGGGAGGTTAGGGCTCTTATTTGGAAGTGCAGTGCCTTCCTTTTGCCCACCTGAGCCATTCGCACTCGGGGCTTGTCCAACAAGAAACGCCTGCCCAAAATCATGTGGCTCTCTCTCTCTTTTCCTGGTCCAGGAAAAGGAAGGAAGAAGGAAGGAAAGGAGGGAAGGAAGGAAGGAAGGGAAGGAGGGAAGGAAGAAGGAAGGAAGGAAGGAAAGGAGGGAGGGAAGGAAGGAAGGAAGGAAGGAAGGAAGGAAGGAAGGAAGGAAGGAAGGAAAGGAGGGAAGGAAGGAAAGGAGGGAAGGAAGGAAGGAAGGAAGGAAGGAAGGAAGGAAGGAAAGGAGGGAACGAAGGAAGGAAGGAAAGGAGGGAACGAAGGAAAGGAGAGAAGGAAGGAAAGGAAGGAAGGAAGGAGGGAAAGGAGGGAAGGAAGGAAGGAAAGGAGGGAGGGAAGGAAGGAAGGAAATGAGGGAGGGAAGGAAGGAAGGAAAGAAAGGAGGGAAGGAAGGAAGGAAGGAAAGGAGAGAAGGAAGGAAGGAGGAAAGGAAGGGAGGAAAGGATCCATCGCTGGTGCTGTGGCCTGTTTTCTGTTTCTTGTGGTTCACCCAAAAGCATGGCAGAAGAAAGGAAAGGAGGGAAGGAAAGGAGGGAAGGAAAGGAAGGAAGGAGGAAGGGAGAGGGAGGAAAGGATTTGTCGCTGGCGCTTTGGCCTGTTTTCTGTGCTCAAACAAAAGCATGGCAGATGCCTTTTTTCTGGGAAACCCAGACAACTGCATCTCCCCATATCCTGGGACCAGAAAGAAGGGACACCCAAGGGTCATCCAATCCAACCCTCTTCTGCTGTCCAGTGCAGGAAACATCCACAAAACTTGATTGATTGGATATCCCACCATCCTCACAATATGAGATTCTGGGCAGCCCCTAACATAGATTAAAACTAAGCCAAAAGACAATGATCATAAGAAAAGGGTGTTGTTGTTTTTTAAATTAAAAACCAACCAACCTTAATTCAAGACAGATTAAAAGAATTGAGAGCATAACAGGGAGGAATAATAGGATTGGCTTGTTTTGCCATTGAGAATGTTTTTTGCGTTGCTGCATGTTTCACATCAGTTTTATGATAATACTTGACAGTGCCTTGGGAAAACACGGCATTTTGGAAGATGTCTGAACATTTTTCCCAGACAAAGAAAGATTCCCCCCTCCCCCTATAAGATTGTGGTTGTATAGTTGGGTTTAATTAAATCTCTCTGTACAAAGAGTGTTGGACTAGGACTGTGGGGGAACAGGGTTCGAATCCCAGCTCAGTGGCCTTGGGTGAGTCACACTCTCTCAGCCTCAGGGGAAAATGATAGATGGCAAACCAGCTCTGGAGGAATCTTTCCAAGAAAACCCTGGGAGAGGCAACAGGATGCTATGGTTAAAGAAACACTCCAGGGAACCAGGTTCGAGTCCTTGCTCAGCCCTGGAAAAAACCCCGAAGGAAGCTGGCTTGAAGGGATACAATATTTTGTATATTTGGCTTTTGTCAGAGGCGCCAATTCTGTGCAGCTGATCAGAAGATGAGAACAAGACCTTTTCTGATCCGCAGCCAATTTGTTCTGCTAGAATCCAGCCTTTCTTTTGCTTTCCTCTCCAGATGTCTCTGGGTTCAATTGCCCTTTGCAAAGTTTTAGCCGACTTCCAAATACGGAGCTTCCAGAAGCATTTAAAAGAAAATGGGGGGAGAGGAAGGCTTGATGGTTTGAGCAAACAGAGAACAGATAAAACATTATAGCCGCGCTCGGCCGTGCCAAAACGCAACGGCAGCCGAATAACTAACAGCCGGTGCAGTGCCTATATGTTCTTTGCAAGTCTACTCAGAAATAAGCCCCATTGAATTCAATAGGATTCACTCCCAGGTAAGTAAGTAGGTGCAAGGATGCAAAAGTTTGGCCCATCGCTGATACGTCTAGACTCCAGGATGCCACAATATTATCTTTGCTTAAAGTTATATCTTCTCGGAGGAGCTTCTGTCCCAGTGATTCCCAAACGTTGGCTTTTCCAGATGTTTTGGACTTCAGCTCCCCAAATTTCTGACTGTTGTCAAAGGTGGCTGGGGCTTCTGGGAGATAAAGTTCAAAACACCTGGAGGACCAAAGTTTATATACAATGGCATAGTAAAATGGGGTCCCTTGTGCAAAACAGCAAAGTCAAGGTTTTCCCTTTGGAATGTATATGTTTTGAGAACTATTTTCAAGCACTGGATGGTTGACTCTGGATGCAGAATCCATGGATACAGAGGGCTGACTGCATTTAAAGCAAAAAGATTGATAAGCCGTTTAATGCAAGGTGTTCCCTATATTTACTACTAAAAACTGTAGAAAATAGTAGAAGGGGCGGAAACCACCAAACCTTATGAGGAGTGACTTAAGGAACTGGGGATATTTAGTCTGGAGAAGAGAAGGTTAAGGGGTGACATGATGGCTGTGTTTAAACATTTGAAGGGATGTCGTATTTAATATCCAGCAAGCTTGTTTTCTGCTGCTCCAGAGACTAAGGCATGGAGCAATGGGTTCAAGCTGCAGAAAAAGAGATTCCACCGAAACATTAGGAAGAGCTTATAACCCCATAACCTTCTCTTTTCCAGGCAAAACAGACCCAACATCTCCCTAATCCGCTCCTCAGAGGGCTTCATGGTTTCCAGACCTTTCACCATTTTGGTCGCCCTCCTCTGGACACGCTCCGCCTTCTCAACATTGCGTTGCCCAGAAGTGGACACAATATTCCAGGTGAGGATAGTTTAGAATGGGGAGGGGGCTATGAAAGAGCTAGAAAAGATCCTAAAATGTAAAGACATACAACTCAGCACAAAAGTCAGACTCATACAAGCCATCGTATTCCCTATTATTCCCACGGATGGATGTGAGAGCTGGACAGTCAAGAAAGAGGATAGGAGGGAAACCAATGCCTTTGAGAGAATGTGGGGCTGGAGAAGAGGGCTGTGGACCCCATGGACAGCCAAAAGGACAAAGAAGGGGGTCCTAGAGCAGATCAAGCCAGAGACATCCCTAGAAGCCAAGATGACAAGACTTGACTGTTGTACTTCGGACACATCATGAGAATAGAAGACTCATTAGAAAAGACAATAATGCTGGGAAAAGTGGAGGGAAGGAAGGAGGAAGAGAGGAAGGCCACATGCTGCCGGATGGAGAGACTCTATTATTAAAGAGGTCTCTATGGGGATTGATGAAGGGGTTGTAGGATTTTTAAGCAGAGCAGTGGAGGACAGAGGGTCTTCTTGGAGAGCCCTCATCCAGAGGGTCCCCATGAGTCAGGATTGACTTGAGGGTAGTTAACAACAAAAATAGTTTGGGGTGTTGTTTGGGGTGACCCTGTGTCCATGCCTTGGGTCACAGCCAGCTTTTCTCTTCCTCTGCAGGAACTCCCCTCTTTCTTTCTGGCAAGGAAGAGGGCCAGATGGATGTTGCATGGAGGAAAGAACAGGGCTCCACGGACCCACGGCTGGCTGGCGCACGAAGAGATCTGCAGGGATTCCTTGGCCAACACTGCTGCCTGCTGGAGCGCGCCTGGACTTGCAAGAGAGATGACAGAACCACAATGCCGGAAGGAGGGGACACAAGGGCCATCGAAGCACCCCCTGCCAGGTAGGAATGCACAGTTAAAGTGGTCCTAAAAGATGCCCATCTGACCTCTGTTTCAAGACCTCCAAAGAAGGAGAGTCCAGGTAGGAATGCACAGCTAAAGTGCTCTTAAAAGATGCTTATCTGGCCTCTGTTTGAAGACCTCCAAAGAAGGAGAGTCCATCACCCTCCTCCGAGGACATCTGTCCCAACACCAGACGCCTCTTACGGTCAAGATAGTCTTCCAAATGCTTAGGCAAGATCTCTTTCCTTAACATTTGTATCCATTGATTTATGTCCTGTTCTAGGGATTGGTAGGGGGGAAAAGTCTGCTCCATCTTCTCCGTGAGATTTGTCCATTCAGGAAAACACTCCCTGAGACAGATGGCTTCCATTTAAAAGCCTCCAAAGAAGGAGACGCCAACACCCTTTGAGGCAACAGTGTCTTCCACTGTCCAACAACCCTTGCAATAAATAAGTTTTTCCTCATGTTGAGGTGGAATCTCTTCTCCTGTAACTTGCATCCATTGCTCCAGGTCTTGGTCTCTGGAGCCTCAGGAAACAAGCGTCCTCCATCCTCAATCTGACACTTTTCCAAATGGCTATTATGTCCTCTCTTAATCATCTAAGCACTCCCAGCTCCCTTTGTCTCTTCTCATAGGGCTTGGTGCTTTCCAGACCCGTCACCATTTTGGTCACCTTCCTCTGGACACCCTCCAGCAACTGTGTTGCCCAGAACTGGACACAGGATTATTCCAGTGAGGCCTGACCAAAGCAGAATAGAGTGACACTATGACCTCCCTCAATCTAGACCAGTGGTTCCCAAACTTGTGTCCCCCGGAAGTTTCAGGTCCCAGAATTCGTGACTGTTGGCCAAGTTGGATGGGGATTCTGTGAGTCCAGCCGCATTTCGGCACTCTTCCCTTACAGTGCTGCTCTTCCCCTATGACTGCCCTGGCTGCCTCCTCTTGCATCCTGAGGTTGGTAGTTCAGTGAGGCCAAATTCCAAATCCCCCCCCCAACTACAAATCCCAGAATGCAGCAGGAGGCAGCCAGAGAGTGGAATAGCAGCGCTATAAGAAAATAGTGCGGAAATGTGGGGAGTCCAAAACACTTGGAGGAACAAGGTTTGGGAACCACTGGTCTAGACGCTATACTTCCATTGATGCAGCCTAGGTTTTTGCATCAGCATTGGCTTTTTTTTTAGCTGCTGCATCACACTGTTGGCTCATTATTAACTGTAGTTAGATTCTGTAGCACCTTTAAGACTAACTGAAAAAGAAAATTAAGAAGTTGTCAGCATGAGCTTTCGTAGACTTCAGTCTACTTCTTCAGATGCTTATGTTGGAAAGGAAGGTGGGGACAGCAGGACTGTTGGCTCAGGTTCAACTTGTGGTCTGTTAGGACTCCCAGATCCCTTTCTCCTGTCCTCTGTTTAAAGGTGGCTCCTGTCGTGTTCCCTCTCAATCTTCTCTTCTCCAAGCTAAGTATGCCAGGCTCCCTGACTGACTCCTCGTTCCATATCTTGGTTTCCAGACCTTGGGTCATCCTCGCTGCCCTCCTTTGTACGGTCATCCGGCTTCTCCGTCTCCTCCTTGAACTGGACACAGGATTCCCCAAAGGAGGCCCGGTCTTGCATCCCAGTAGGGCCCTAGGAAGGACAGGGCAAGGTAAGGTAAGAGCGGAGGCTGGGGAATTTGTTTCGCCAAGTAGCTTTTGCATTGACATTCCTCAGGCCTTGTTAGCAAATGCTATATAGTAGATTTGCAACTGTTTTAAAAACAAGCATATGAAGAGGCAAAGCAAGACAGGGCTTGCTATTTTGGCAATAAAACCGTGTCCGGATGGTGGTGATTCCATTATTAGGGAAACCAGAAGGAACATAATTGATCCCAAACGCTTTTGAAGCCCCTGGGCTTCTTCTTTTTGCAAAGAGAGTGGGCCCTCACTGTCCGCTGGGGTTTGGTCCCATAAGATGGATACCAAAGTCCACATTTTTGGAAAGAAAACGGGGGGAAATCTCCAGTTATATATTTTGAAAATTAAGAGAGAGAATATAGACATAGACGTAGATATTGATATTGATATAGATATTTTATGGAAAGCTTAATTCACACAAGAAAGGAAATACTCTGTTAAAATACAGCGGGAAAGAAAGAATATTTAAGATTGGGATGCACCAGTCACACAAGAAAAGGAAGTCATTATGAGGAATGGATGTTTGTTTGTTTGTTTGTTTTTTCATGGATAATGTAAGTGTGGTTGTTTGGTATATAACGTTTATGTTTTATGTTGTTTATGTTTTTGTACTCAATATGTTCATGTTATATGTTATATGTGTGTGTGTGTCTTGAAAGCCAAAAAAAGATGGATCCCAAAATCCATGGATGCTCAAGTCCCATGAGCGAAAACAACAAACCCACGTGGGAGTGTTTGGGGTAATAATGTTTATTTTGTTGTTGCTGCTGTTGTGTGCCTTCAGGTCACTTCCAACTTCTGGAGACCGCCAAGGCAAACCTATAGGCTGAGAGGAGAAAGAGAGAGGATGGAAGAGGGAGAAAGAAGAGGGGAAAGGAACAAAACAGGAAAGAAAGAGAGAAAGAAAGAAAGAGGGATGGAGCAAAGCAGGGAGCAAAGGAAGAAGTGGAGAGAACAATGAGAGAAAAAAGAGGGAATGCATGAGGGAGGGAAAGGGAGAGAAAAGAAAAAGAGGAGAGGAAGAGGAAGAAGAAAGGAGAGGGGGGGGATGAATAAATAGGGTGCCCCTGATCCCAGAAGGGATTGAGAGAGAGGAAGAAGGGAAGGTGAGAAGAGGAGTGCGCCTCCCTTCCCTTTGTGTCCAGCAGGGGGCGCCCCTTGGGAGGCAGAGGGGGGGTCCCTCTTCCCTCCTCCTCCTCCCCCCTCCCTCCCTCCCTCCCTTCCTTCCTCCTCCCTCCTTTTCCTTTAAAAAGGCCATTGGAGGTCCCTTTGGCGGTTGTGGGGATGCCCAGGTCCCTCCGGCAGACAAGAAAGGAGGAGGAGGAGGAGAAGGTGAGGCAGACAAGGAATTGGGACCCCCATCTCCCCCCTTGAGGCCCCCCCCCCGGGTTGGATGGAAGGGACCCTTGACGGACTTTCTTTCTTTCTTTCTTTCTTTCTTTCTTTCTTTCTTTCTCTCTCTCTCTCTCTCTCTACTTTGTGTGTCTGTCTTCCTTTTTTCTTTCTTTCTTGTTCTTTCTGCCTTCTCCCCTTCATATCCTTTCCCCTTCCTCCCTCACTCTCTCCTGACACTTTCCCTTTTACTCTTTTTCTCTTGCTTTCTCCCTTCCTTTCTCTTTTCTCCTTCTTCTCCACTTTTCTTCCCTCCCTCTCACCCTCTTTTCTGTTCTTTCTCTCCCCTTTTCCTCCCTCCCTTTCCCCTCTCACTCCTGCTTTCTTACTCTTTCTCTCACTTCTTTCCTTTCCTATTCTTTCTCTTTTTTTTCTTCTCCCTCTCTTTTCTTTCCCATTCTCTTTCCTCCTCCTAGCCAGCTCCTTCCTTCTTTCCTTCCTTCTTTTCCTCTTCCTCCTCCTCTCTCTTCATCTCCTCCTCCTCCTCTTTCTTCTTCTTCTCTCCTTGTTTTTTTCCTAATTCCTTCCTTAAACTTGAGCCACCTTCCTCTCTTTCTTTCATTCCTCTTCTTCTTCCTCATCCTCTTTCTTCTTCATCTTCTTCCTCACCTCTTTTTCCTCTTTTTCCTTCTTTCCTCCAATTTGAGCCAGCTTCTTTCTTTCTTTTGTTCTTTCGTTCTTTCTTTCTTTCCTTCCTTCCTTCCTCTTCCTCATTCTCTCTCTTCCTTGTTTTCTTCATCTCCTCCTCTTCCTCCTTCTCTTCCTCAGACTTGAACCACTTTCCTTTCTCTCTCTCTCTCTCTCTCTCCCTCTTTCTTTCTCTCTTTCCTTCCCTTCTGCCCCTCAAAAGCCCCCCCCCAACTTCCCAGGGACCCCAAGAGCCAGCTCCCCAACCAACCCCAGGCCCTTGGCCATGTGCAGAGTGCCTTGCCAGAAGGACCCTGTCCCCAACTTTGTGGGAGAGGGGAACAAACTGGGGGTACATTCGTTCGGGTGTCTCCTTTAACAAACACCAGAGCTTGGAAAAGTTACTTTTTTGGAGGGCCATGCCCCCCCCCCCCCCAACTGGTGCATGCTTATTAAAATGGCTTTTTTGGATGGCAAGGCATAGCATTCTTCCTCTGCACCCCTCCTCCTCATGCGTGTGGAGATTTCTAGGCTCCATCATCCAAAAAAGTAACTTTTCT
Organism: Phrynosoma blainvillii; assembly: GCA_026167975.1. Classification (NCBI taxonomy): domain Eukaryota; kingdom Metazoa; phylum Chordata; class Lepidosauria; order Squamata; family Phrynosomatidae; genus Phrynosoma; species Phrynosoma blainvillii. The sequence goes on from JANUYF010000015.1 coordinate 7,117,762, forward strand.
AAGCTCTGTCCACTACCTGGGAATTCAGGGTTTCTTTCCTGGGGAAGAGGCATGCTAAGAGTTTATCCTGTCATTGGAGGTCCAGATGTGAAGCTGGAGTGACCCTTTCTGAGTCAGAGCACTGGTCAGTCCAGCCCTGAATGACCCCTTCTGACCGGCAGCCTCTGGCCAGAGACTCACACTTTCCCCTCTTCCTTCCTTCCTTCCTTCCTTTCTTCTCAAACCTGGGACATTTTCCCTTGCAAAGCCAAGGCTCTGACCACTAGGCTGACCCCTCTTTCCCCAGACCAGTTAAACTCCTTATGAAATGAGGGAGGTTTTCTCATGGAGGAGGAGGAGAGCAAAGTGGGGCGGTCAGTTCTCTGGACTCTCACCCAGCCATTTATATGCATAATTTTAAAAAGCAAGTTGTGTTTGTTTTAATTTGTAAACTGCCGTGAGTCCTAGCTTTGAGGGAAAGTAGGGTATAAATCAAGATGATGATGATGATGTAAATAGTACTAATACTGATGATGATGATGATGATATTCTGGCACAGTCTGTCTCAAGGGAGGGCAGATCCTTCCTGGCTTTGGGCAGCTCCTGGGGAAGAGCAAAGGTTGCTAACAAACGAACGGACTGAAGGACGGAACGGACGGACGGTGGGGATTCATTAGGGAAGAAGGGATGCTTCCTTAGGGAGGCTGGAGCCCCCGGGCGAATGGCGGCAGTGGGAAGGGGGCTCTGGAGGGACGCCGGTCACACTCCTGGGACCCTCTGATGGCCCTCCGAGTCAGAGGGGCCCCCTTCCGGCTATGAAGGACTTTGGCCAGGGCCTGGGAGGGGGGTTGCCTGGGCTCCATGTCTCTCTCGGGGGCTGGAGAAAGAGGGACCCAGCCTCACTCTGCAGCCTTGACAACAGACCCAAGAGAGAGCAGGGCTCTGGACTGGAGCCCTGGGGAAAGCTCCTTCCTTCCTTCCTGCCTTCCTTCCTTCCTTCCTTCCTTCCTTCCTTCCTTCCTTCCTTCCTTCTTTCCTTTCTGCCCCTTCCTTCATTCCTTTCTTTCTGCCCCTACCTTCCTTCCCCCTTTCCTTGCTGCCCCTTCCTTCCTTCCTTCCTTCCTTCCTTCCTTCTTTCTTTCCTTTCTGCCCCTTCCTTCATTCCTTTCTTTCTGCCCCTACCTTCCTTCCCCATTTCCTTTCTGCCCTCTCTTTCCTTCCTTCCTTTCTTTCTGCCCCTTCCTTCCCCCTTTCCTTTCTGCCCTCTCCCTCCCTCCCTTCCTCCCTCCCTTCCTTCCTTCCTTCCTTCCTTCCTCTTTTCCTTCCTTTTAATTCCTCCTTTGCTTCCTTAATCCACCCCTTACTTCCTTCTTTAATCTTCCTCAGTCTTGTCCTCCCTCCCTCCCTCCCTCCCTCCCTCCTTCCTTCCTTCCTTCCTTCTTTCCCTCCCTCCCTTCCTTCCTTCCTCCCTTCCTCCCTTCTTTGCTTCCTTCCTTCCCCCTTTCCTTCCTTCCTTCCTTCCTTCCTTCCTTCCTTCCTTCCTTCCTTCCTTCCACCTTTCCTTTCTGCCCTCTCTTTCCTTCCTTCCTTTCTTTCTGCCCCTTCCTTCCCCCTTTCCTTTCTGCCCTCTCCCTCCCTCCCTCCTTCCTTCCTTCTTTCCCTCCCTCCCTTCCTTCCTTCCTCCCTTCCTCCCTTCTTTGCTTCCTTAATCCATCCTGACTTCCTTTTTTACTCTTTCTCATTCTTTTCCTTTCTTCTTCCCTGTCTGTTCACATGCTGCTATATTCCACAGCTCTCCGGATATATACTAATATATATTACTGACTGGCTGAGTTATTCTTAAATTTAGTTTGGATAGTTTTGGATACTTTTTGCTGTTATTGTTTTTATTAAGTTTTATAAAGTTTTCCTTTGGTTTACACCTGTGCTCCAGAAATGGGACTCAGGGCTGCTTTCAGCAAGATTTTGGGGGAAAAGAAATACTAATACAGATATAAAGATTAGTTATAATGTTAAAAGCCAATTAAATAAATCACATTAAAGTAGTACTATTGCATGAAAAAGAGCTTTTAAATAAAATCAGCCAGGATCCTTTGGGTTACATTGAAGGACAGTAGACCCCCCCCCAATTTTGTCGCACGGTGATCCAGTACATCCAAGGGATCCAATGGCTCTCTAGAGTGGATTAAGAAGAGGAGATCTAGGCAGAGACTGAAAAGCGGGGCACCCGCTGGACACCTATTTGGTTGCTCCGAACAAAGGAGCCCTTTAGCTTTATTATTGCATTTGAGAGGATTTGGCTGAGAATGAGGGTTTATAAACACTGAGATGAGCCAAGAATAAGTGTGACAAAATGAGCTTTCCAAACTGGCAGAGAGAGAGAAAGAAAGGCGTTTGGCCAAAGTCCGGAGGAGACCTTGGTCCCCAAATCTCTCCCAGGAAAAGGTGCAGGGATCCAGACGGTCCAACATTTCCCAGGTGGAAATATCAGTTTGGTCAAGGTGGGGAAAACATTATGAATAGGATGCAAGCTTGGAGACACAGCAGTTTGCTTTTGTCTGAGCCGGCTGGGAAGCCAGACTCTCCTCTCCTCTCCTTTCCTTTCCCAACCGAGTTAACTGAATGCAAAGTACTTTTGCATTTTGAAATAGTTTTGCAGCCGCTGAAGACAAAGGGAGACTGGAGGAGGAGGAGGAGGAAGAAACCAGGACATTTTAAAGCCACCTGAAAAAATGGGGCAATAAAGGATTAATTGGGATTTCACCAGCCAAATCAAGATAGTTGGAAGGTATAGGGATCGTGTTTAGATGATGGGGCTTTACGTTCTTCTCTCTGCCCCATTTATTGGGTGCTTGAAAAGGCCATAAAAGCAATATTTTAAAATCCCGATCAAGTCTGGGATGAGGGAAAATGATAACCTTTGGATGACAACAATTGCATCGAAGGAGAATTAATATTTCTTTCATTAATATCCTGCCTTTCTCCCGATAAAGGGCAGCTAACAGCATTTTAAACAAGACAAGTTAAAAACACTACCAAAGTTACATGAAAGTATAAAATATACAATTAAACAATCCTACATTAAAACAATTAAAAGTACTAAAATGCATTAAAACAATAAAATGAAAAAAATGTTATTTATCATCGTGGGTTAAAGGGAGGGTTGATTTGGTTGCCCCTAAAGCTGGATTTTTGGATCCTTCTGAAAAACCAAAGAATGCTTTCATACTTTTGGGGAAGGGATTGCTGACAGCTCTGCATCATCATCATCATCATCATCATCATCATCATCTCTCTGTTTATTCCTTAAGGTAACCTATGATTTAAAATGAGTACAGCTAAAAGCATGCACCATTGTAACAGAATCAAACCATACACAATCTTAAAACAATTTTAAACAAACTACTGAAAAGGATAAAATGCAATTTAAAAAACTCTGCAGTGCGTCACGTAGTGGTTTGAGTGTTGCACTACGACTCTGGAGACCAGAGTTCGAATCCCAGCTGGGCCATGAAAACCCACTGGGCAAGTCACACTCTCTCATCCTCAGAGGATAGCAATGGCAAACCCCCTCTGGAGACTCGATAGGTTCACCTTAGGGTTGCCAAAAGTCAGAAACAACTTGAAGGCACACAATAGCAACAACAATCAGAGTAAACCATTGAAATCAGCCCATCGCCTGCTTAAAACCTTTTGGGCATCCAAGGAGGCAACAGGAAATGTCACAGAAGAAAATAAAAAGGGGGGATCTCCCCGGGAACCACGAAGCCGGGCGGATGAGGGCCCTCGGGTTTTGTCGGCTTGCCAAAGTCGGGATCCAGTGCGTCAACAAAAAAGAGACAAAACTCAACAAAAGGCAGAGGAGCCGGTTTGATGAACCGTCAGGGACGTTAAAACATATTCCAGTTTGCTTTCACAATGAATCACAGAGTTGGAAAGGACCTCAAAGGCCATCTAATCCAACCCTTGGGCATGGCTTTGTCTCCTGTTTGTTGCAGCATCCAAAGAAAAAAGGAGTTTGGGTGAGGAGAGGAGGAATCCAGCTGCAAAACTGACTTATTTCAGCCTGAGCTTTCATGGAGTTCAGCCATTCCAGATGTGCTCCTCCAGTAGTTTTTTTTTTTTGCCATACATTCCAGTGGAGTTATGTTATGCAAGTCCTACACTGAATACCAATGTAGTGCAGCATACGTAGATCAGTGATGGATGCATGGAGCAGTTGCAGTTGCCATCCATTGTGCAATTGCGATGCCCATGCATCTTTCAGGAATGCTTGAGTTGTATCTTCCCAGCCCACCACTGCCCAATTTGCATATATGTTAATGAGGTGACATGTTTCCTTGAAGTTTCAGTGCTTTCAGTCAGATCTCCCTTTTAGATGTTATCAAACAGAGCAGAAGTCCAGAAGGTGGATCAGTCCCAAAAGCAGAGCTGCTGGGGAAAGGTTCTTCTTTTGCGACTACAACCTCCAGAATCCACAGCCATGCTGGGGATTGTATTCCCCCCCCCCCCCCCAAAAAAAAGGAACTTTCCACAGCTGTGGCCCTAAGACATCCCGCCCAATGGTTAAGTAGATGCCCACAAAAGGCACACAAAGCATGTTGAGCGTGCCAGGAGAGATGTGGTTCAGGTGTTGCAAGGCGGTGCTTTGCCAATGCTTTTGCCCAGAATCGCCTGCAACTTTTTGCATTTGTGTGTGTTCTTGCAGTGGCCTCTCGCTATGCAAAGCGTGCCACTCTTCTGTGCCTCCTTCCCGAACTTGGCTTTCTGCCTCGTCCCTTTGGGACTCATGCCCACCTTTCTCCTCCTCTCACTTTTTGCAGCATTGCAGCCATGGGTCGGGATGCCCATCCTTTTGCCCATCCTTTGCCTCCCGCAGGTGCTTGCCTGCCTCCGACCGTTTGCAACCGATCCTTCATGCCAGCCCAGCCTGGGCATCTCTCCCATCGTTTCTTTCTTTCTTTCTTTCTTTTTCTGCTGCCTGGTGGATTTTGGCTGGGCTTCATGCCAGGCTTCTCTTAAGAACATTTCATGGGATTGCTGGCGCTCAGTGGGAATAATCCCAGAGAATTAGCTACGGCCGCGAGGGCTTATTCGGAAAGCCACTGTTGCTCTTTGGGAGGCTTGGCAGCGTTCGGAGGCAGCTGTGAAGTGGTCAGGCTGGGCAGAACGGAGGGTCCCCATTAGGGTTGCCCTCTTTTCTCCTTGGCTTGCCCCCTTTCATTGAATCATAGAGCTGGACCCCAAGGGCCATCTAATCCAACCCTTTTCTGCCATGGAGGAAGACACAACTCCGGTTATTTCAGATGCTGCAAACTGAGTTGTTCAAAGTGCAAAGGCAGCAGAAAAGAAGGAGGGCAAAGGAGGAGACAGAGTCTTGCCCTTCCCAGCCAGCTCAGGCAAAAGCAAACCGCTGTAGCCTCTCCTAGGTTGAATGTCCTTCTTCATGAACAACATTTTGCCTTCTTGGCCACACATCTCCTGGTTTTTAGATCTTGTCAGCCAGGGAAGGGGGTGTTTGGGCTTCTTGGCTTTGAGATACAGGGTGTTCCTCTTTTATCCCCATTGGAAATACAAGATACAAGGCCAAATCAGCCAAAGACAAGTCCACCCGTGAAATCTGGGCTACAAAAGCGGGAGCGTCATGGGTCTTGGCAAGGGAGGAAGGTGTCCTGCACTCTCTGCCCTTTTGAAGAACAGCCTAAGAGGAACGTCCCTCTTCTCAATGCCAAGGGCTCCTTCCCCCAAGGAACTAGATTTGCAACTTTTCATGAGCTGATGCGTGGGTAAAACAACACACCCACATTCGACGGTGTCCAAATGCACTGAACCAAAAGCTCTCAAGCCCTCTCCTCTTGGTAGAAACGCTTACAAAAGCTGCAAACGGCGGAGGACTTCTCAGAAGAGGCATTCCCTTCGTGCCAGGAGGGGAATGCCTCTTCTGAAGGCCATTTGGCAGGCAAATGCAGAAAGCAGCAAGGCAGGAGGGCCACTTCTAGTAACCAAAGTCATGGGTGGGTGCAATTAATTAATCCAGACGGATGCAAATTAATCCACTGATCCAGTGCTCCCCAAACTTTGGTGCTTCCCAAATTTTTGCAAAGTCCAGCAGTCTGTGTGGTTTGTTGTGGCATCAGAGCTCTCTGAGAGGGAAAGCTTTAATATCTTACCAAACTACAGATCTCAGAGCCCCAAAGGATGGAGCCACGGCAGTTAAAACAACGTCAGACTGCTTTATTTTTTGCAGCACAGCCAGATGCTTGAATGGCCAAGGCCCATGTCTTTGCATGGGCCGGCCTTTGGCAAGTATTTCCTGGGTATCCCCCTCTTGAAAGGACGATGGTCCAGGGGTTTGGTGCCTCAAAAAGAGAAACGGAGACTGCGATGAGCCCAAAAAGTGGGTCAGCCCCCAGGAAACGGAGGCCGTTGGGGCTCTGTGACTCTGTTTGAGGCAACGGAAGAGATTTCTGAAGGGTGCTGAGGCAAGAGGAAACCAGAAACCGCAGAAACCGAGCGGAGGATCAGGAGTGTTTCGTTTGGGTACCTCTCCTGGCTTCACCCTTCCAGGGGTCTGTTGCCTTGTGTTGTGCTTAATGGACCCAAAACCCATTGTCCTAAGAATCCCACATTTCTTCTTTAACGTTTCTCCAAAGCTCAGAGTTAAACCCAAAATGGATACCCCATCCCATTCTGGTTAAGTAGAAGCCACCAGCCTTGGCTGCTGAAAGGGTCGGCGGGAGACACGGCCACCCCAAGAGATTTTGCTGCCAGAGGCAGAGCAGTGAATGAAAGTGACTTTGGCAAAGAGGGCAGAAAGGTGTTTCTTGGAGGCACACAGCAGCAGAGGAGGGCAACCAAAACGGTGGAAGGTGCGAGGTCTGGAGACCCTCAAGTCCTATGCGGAGGGCTGAGGGAACTGGGTATGTTTAGCCTGGAGAAGAGAAGGTTTAAATACTTGAGGGGATGTCATATTGAGGATGGAGCGAGCTTGTTTTCTGCTCCGCCAGAGAATAGGACACAATAGGGAATGGATGCAAGCTCCAGGAAAAGAGATTCCACCTCAACTTTAGGAAGGATCTCCTGGCGGTAAAAGCGGTTTGACAGCGGAAGACGCTGCTGCCTTGGAGAGTAATGGAGGCTCCTTCTCTGGAGCTTTTTAAATAGAGGTTGGATGGGTATCTCTCAGGAGGGCTATATTCCTGCATAGAAGAGGGTTGGACTAAGTGGCTTTTGGGGATCCCTTCCAGTGCTAAGATTCTGTGATCCTCCCCAGAGCAGGCATAACTCCTATCATTGACCGTGGCTGAGCACAGAATCCAAAGACACGGCCACCTTAGTCTGGAAAGTCACCTTGCAAAGGAATCGTCCGGTAGCGCTTTTGGAGGCTCTGAGACCATAAAACGCAACGTCCTGCCTAACATTTTGTCCTCCCCATTTGCACACCCAAACCTCTCCCTCAAACGCTCCCTCCCTTTTGCTCTCATGCAGCATCAGAAGCGTCCTCCGGAGGACCCCGCTTGTGCGTGAACGGTGCTGATCCTGCCTAGAACTACGTTTCTCCAAGGAGTCACTATGCAAGCCTTGCTCTTTGCCTTGCTGCTCCAAGCGTCCTTCGCTTTGATGCCAGGTGAGTGACTCCCAAGACCCGGCTTGCTAAGGGCTAAAATGCATTCGTTAGTAGTAGTAGTAGTAGGATTTATTTCATTTGTTAGGATGCCTTTCTCCCAGGAAGGGACCCAAGCAATCCAAACAGTTAATAATCATTATGTGAGGGGGAAAAACACACAACTCTTTTAAGTCCGTGGAAGAAATAATAATGCATAAATTCCCTATGTGGTTGTCTCCTCTGGAAGCTTTGTATAGGAAAGAAATATATAGAGAAGAGAAATGGTTCAAGTATAGTGAAATTGTGGGGAAAGTTAAGATTAAAACCCAAGAAGAATTGCAACAATTGGGATTTGATTAGGGTTGGTTTGCACATAGACAAATTTATGAGGGAACAGCCATGGATTTAAAATTATTTGGGACAGAAGGAAAGAAAGCAGATCTGGGGGGAAAATAGTATGTGGTGACAAATGGGCCAACTCTGTAGGACAAAAACTCTACAGTACAATTTTTAAAAAACGATTAAAACCATCTGGTTAAAACAATATCAAGCTGACATACAAAGGTAACATTAAAAACATTGGGAAGGTGCTGGTATAGGAATGCCGAGGAACAGCCCAGCTTCTGGGAGAGAAGTGAAAGGGCCATGCATTGGCTGCAGTTATGTGCGTTGCTCAATTTGCTATTAGGAATGGTGGAAAGAGTCTATTGATCAGCGATTGATCCCTTCTAAAGCATTAGAGGAAGGAAAGGTGTGCATGGGTCTCCCCTGAGCCCTTTCATCCTTCCCTATTTCTGTTTTCTCCATTGCAGAGAAGGAGAAGAGCCCACAATATTGGAGACGCCAAGCCCAGGAGACGCTGAAGAAGGCCTTGAGCCTCCAGGAGCTCAACACCAACGTGGCCAAGAACATCATCCTCTTCCTGGGAGACGGTGAGTGCTTTTTGGGGGGTCAAGAGGTGCGTACAAGACGGGAAAAGGGTCTGTAAAGGTGCAACAGAAGGGTCTGCATTGCAAGTACGCAGTAGAAGGGGAGGACAGACGTTGCCCACAACGGCTTTTCCCATTATCTTTTGGGACTGCGGTTCCCAGAATTCCCCAGCTGTCATGGCCACTGGTGACCATGCTGGCTCAGGGAACTCTGGGAGCTGGCATACCCTCCCATGGTCCTGATTTGGCAAGAAAAGCCTTGATTAAATCTTCCATCCCACTTCTTCAAAATGCCCCGGATTCTCTCTCCTCCTCCCGCTTTCTCCCCTTTCCTCAGCTTGCATCCATTGCTGCAAAGTGAATCCACATTGCAAAAGTCCTTTGGGCTCCATTAATTTGGCTGGAAGAGAGGAGAGGATGGATTCTTGTCCTTTCCAGCCAACTAAGGCAAAAGCTTCCCCTATTCTGTTTGCCGTTCCTCATTCATAACTTTTGCCATCTTGACCATCCTTTGATGTCGCTCGGCCCCCATGAGAAGAACAAGGTCCAGAGTGAGGGAAGCTCAGTAGAAGAAGGAGCCGAGTGCGGAGGATGCTCTTGCTCAAGAGGAAACAGAAAGGGACAGGTTTCTTCCCCAAAGTTACAAAGTTGTTTGCTTTATGCCAGGAATTAAATTGCACCAGGGCACCAAAGAACCTCTTCCCAAAGCATCACCCTAAACCGGTTCCCTCCCAGTCTGTTCCCCTTAGGACGGGTTGGACTACAGATCCCAGAATCCCCAGCCAATAGAAAGCAGGCAAAAACTCACTCAAGCTGTTGCAAGATATTCTTTAGCTCAATGTGTGATGCAATGGTTTGGGCGTTGGAAGATGACTCTAGAGACCAGGGTTTGAATCCCCGCTTGGCTATGGAAACCCACTGGTTGACCGTGCTCAAGTCACGCTCTCTCAGCCTCAGAGAATGGCCACGGCAAACGCTATCTGAAGAAACTTGCCCATGATAGGGAACTTGCCTTAAGGTTGTCGTAAGTCAGGGCTGTGGGGACTCTAGGACCCATTGTCCCCCTTCCCTGTTCTAACCAGGCTTCTTCTTCTATTTCTTCTTCAGGCATGGGGGTCCCGACTGTGACAGCTGCCCGCATCCTCAAGGGTCAGTTGCAGAACCACAATGGAGAAGAAACCGTCCTGGAGATGGACCGCTTTCCTCATGTGGCCCTTTCCAAGGTAAGGAAGGAAGGAGGAAGGCCCCCAGTTTCTACATTTCCTGGGTCATTTCCAAAATATTATTATTATGATTATTACAATTGTTTATCCATATACCGCCACCCATGTGCCTGGTGCTTTACAAACGGAATAAAGCGTAACTATTTCAATAGTATACAGTACTTAAATACAATACAATACAATAGATGCAACATATTCCCTTATGTTCCCTTGACCTGGGAACAGCCCAGACTTCAGCCAAGACTTCTGTCTTAATTTCCAAACATAAAAAATAGACTTTCTGTGCGTCTGAATGACAAACTGCGAGCAATTATGGGTTTGTTCTTAAGGCATAATGCTTGATGACATTCCCTGGAGTCATCTCCCGGTCTCAGGTTTTGGCCCAGAAATGCCTGGGATGAACCCGAACGCACAACCCAAACCAGCAGGAAAAAAGGCGAAACAGTTATTGAAAACACATTGTACCTCACTGTTTCAACCAATGTCCTCAGAGACTTGCAATTAAAGGATTAATGACTATTTTAGATCCGTTTACTCACGACTGCGTTCTGTCATGTAGCGTGATATAGTGATTTTGCCTTGGGTTGGGACTCTGGAGACCAGGGTTCGAATCATGGCTTGGCTGTGGAAAATCATTGCGGGACTTTGGGCAAGGCACAAAATGCATTTGCTTGTAATTTCATGGCTTCTTAAAGATGGAAGGGATCCCCAAAGGCCATCTAGTCCAACCCTTCTGCCATGCAAGAGTACACTGACAAAGCACTCCCGAAGGACGCCCCCTGAGCTCCGTTTAAGGACCTCCGACAAAGCCCAAAACATCTGCTTCAGAGCAGCGATTCCCAAACTTTGGACTTGGAGATGTTTTTAAGTTGGACTTCCAGAATTTCCTGACTGTTGGCCAGGCTGGCTGGGAACTGAAGTCCAAAAGGGCTGGAGGATCAAAGTTGGGTAGCTGCGGCTTTAGAGCAAGGGTCAGTTAGAAACGCATCACCGGAGAAAAGAGGTTAGCTAGGAATGACAGAAGCCAAAGGTTGTCTGGCCTTCCTCCTGCCCTCTTCCCGATCCCAATGGCATTAATGTATAATCTCTCCAAGATTTCCCCCTTTGCCCCTTGGCTGAAGGTTTCCTGAGCGTGGCGTTGGCCCTTTCCTTTCTTAAAAAACACGCTTAGCGTGAATTGGGGCTGAGCTTTCTTGAAGAGAGAGACCTTGGCAACGTCAGCTGCATGCCTTTTGCACATCGAGAGCTCCTCTGCGCAGTACGATGGCTGGCTTCTCAATAGCATGCGCCTGCTGTCTTGCAAAGCCAGTCTTTGCAAGACATGGGCAGAGTTATTGAGCTTTTATTATTATTATTACTTGGGGGGAGAGTAACTCTTCAGCACAAAAAGGCAAGTAAAGGAGGATATATGAGGCTTACAAAACAGTTCCTGCTGTGGAGGGGGGGGGGGGAAGAAATGGAGAGACAGGCAAGTTTTTCTTCTTTTCTCATCATTTTAGAACTCGGAGCCAACCCACGAAATTTATGGGCGGTTGATTCAGAGCAGAGGTTTTTAAAGTATGTTCTTTCCCACAGAACACAGTGTTAACTTGTGGTCTATTCATTGATGCAGGAGCTGGACTGGGGACTCTCTCGGAGCTTGGAAAAAGCTCCTTTGCAGGTGGGAGTGCAGCTCCCATCATCCCCCACCCAGCATGGTCAGTTGGGAGTTGGTGACGGGAATTGTAATTCCCCCAAGTAATGTCTCTAGTTTAGACCACCCTAAAGGGGTGTTGGGGAAAAAGTTGGGGTGGACTGTTAGTGGGAACCTCCATCTTCAGGAGCAGTCTACCTGCAAATATCACCTGCAAAGTAAAGGCAAGGGCAGGGAGGGCTTTGGCTTTTGCCCCCGGCTTCTGGATTTTGCAGAAATACCCCTTTGCCCACGATGGAAGCCAAAGGCTGAAACACCAGCCCCCAAACAAAATTTGGGGTCTGATCCCGAGGGTCTCTCTTACGTAGGCAGTCTTCACTCTTCGGGTATATCTCAGTTTGAGCAAAATTCCTTGGTTTTTGCTCTTCCTCACCTTTTTGCTCCTTGTCCTTGCAAGCCCCTTTTGAGTCCCTGCATTGGGAGAAAGAAAGGAAAGATGTAAGTAAATAAAATAATAGTAAATAAGCTCAGCAGAGCAACTGGGAATCCGAACTCTCTGCTTTAATTTGACCCAGATGGCCAAGTGTCTTGAACTCAAGCCCTTGGGAGAGTTATGCATTGACCGTCTTGACCATGGCACCCGTTGCAATGTACGGTTTATTCGTGACAACCATATTGCCATCTTGAAGGTTGTAGCCGTCAGATTGCAAAAATGATTAAAACCTTTTAAAACCTTTACAGACACAGTTGGCTCTATAACATACAAAGCAAAATGTTTACACTAAAAGGACAGAACTGTTTCATACTAAATATATCACAATGTTACGTTGCAATGGAGGTCTGGGGTGGGCACTTGGTCAAGACCGCTTCAGTGGCAGCGGGTGACGGTTTCCAGGCCCTCCGCTCCGAGCTTCAGTCCAAACTTTAAAGGCTCTCTATGAGATGCTGAAGCCTGTCCCAGGAACCCACCTGGAACCCTGCTCCCGAGTTGGAGTTCAGATGGAAAAGGCCAAGCAATTGAAAAAAGAAGGTATTCTGTGTTGACACACCTAGAACCCTGCTCCCAAGTTGGAGTTCAACACTTTGGATATCTTCCTTAACATTTGGACTGAAACCCAGAGCGGATAGTGCACCTACTCCACTGACCTGGGACCCACCAGCTAGGAGGGCTGGGTCTTGGGTGTGAATTCAGCCATGTCCTCCTTCTTTTGACAGACGTACAACACCAACGCCCAAGTGCCGGACAGCGCGGGCACCGCCACGGCCTACCTGTGCGGCGTGAAGGCCAACGAGGGCACCGTCGGGGTCAGCGCGGCCGTCACACGCTCCCAGTGCAACACCACGGCCGGCAACGAAGTGACCTCCATCCTCAAGTGGGCCAAAGCAGCCGGTGAGTCGGGGAGACGGACGGAGGGCGCACTGGGCCCCGAGGTCGAATTAGGGGAAATGTAGGGGATATGGGTTTTTTGGGAGGGGGGAGGGATAGTTTTTTGCAGGGAAGAGATCTTGGAGGACTCAGGAGAGGCTGAACTTTTTGGACAATGAGACAGGTGAACTTTTCTGGTCCTGAGACTTCTTTGTTTGTTGAGATTTTCAGAAACAGTCTGAATTGGGAGAAAACGGGGTCATGTAGCTGGGATTAAAATGTGGGGAGGGAAGTAAATAAATAAGCAAAGCTGTCGCAGGGAAAAGGCAGAATATCAATCAATCGATCGATCGATCAATGGATCAATGGATCAACCAATCAGTCTCCTGCCTGTCTCCCAGTATTGGGACTGAGTGCTTCTACACCGTAGAAATAATGCAGTTTGACACCACTTTAAGTGCCATAGCTCCATCCTATGGAAACTTGGGATTCCGAGTTTTGCAGATTTTTAGCCTTTATGCCAAAGAGTGCTGGTGCCTCACTAAACTACAGATCCCAGGATTCTGTAGGATGGAGCCATGACAGTTAAAAGTGGCGTCGAACTGCACTATTTCTGCAGTGTAGATGCCTCCTAGGTCAATAAATACTTTTAAAGTACTCTAAAGCTAAAAACAAAGATGTTTCTTCAGTATTTTTTTCTTCCACGATTTGGGGTGAATCTCTTTGAGTCTTGATTCCTTGCCATTGGGTTGTGTCATGAAACAGACAGAAGTTAAAATAAAATCTGAACAGGGATATTGTCAAACTGAGCTGCAAGTTGCTCCGAGAAGAACTTCTCTTTATCACCGTCTCCAGAATATTTGCTGGCGTCTCGGATTCAAATCCTTCCTGTTTTGAAAACAAACAAATAAACAGATGGAAAATGCCAAGCAAAGAAAAATTGCTTTTTTTTCTTTTTCTTTTTCAAATTAAGTTATTCTGTGTTGACACTCAAGGAAATAAAAGTGAATCCAGGCTTTTTGGATGCGAGACGGCGCGTGCGAATCCATCCTCGGAGGGCCCAAATGGGAGCTGCCTTCTTTGCCGCTCTTTCACGAAAGTGGGCTGAACCCGGTTCCATGCTTGTCTTTGGGATTTGGGGAGATTGAGTCAAAATCAGATCAAAGCCTGACCTTTCCAAGTGCCCACATTGGGAACATCTTTTTAAAGAAGTTATTTAAAGCCTTGCCAAAAGACAGGGACGCTTTCTGTGCATGCATTGAACCGAGAGTAAAAATAGACCTTGGGTCTCTCCACAAAAGGTGGCTTGTCCTCAGCTCGACTTTGCCCACGGTTGTGCTATGTATCCCCCATGGCAAGGGCAGACAGAGGGAAGGAAAGGCCGGCCGGCCAGCCGGGGAAAGCAAAACAGAGGAGGAGGAAGGATGCTCAGGCCTCCTCCAGGGCTGCAGAGGGAGAAGAGCTTGCTCTTTCACGAACTCAAGGCTTGGGTTGGTCGGCTGGAACAATGTTTAACCAGCAAGGAGGGTCGATAACCTCTCAGAATAGTTCTGGGTCTCCCAGTATGACCCAGTTAACTGAGGCCAAGGTGACTGGAAGAGAGAGATGGGGGAAAGAGGGCAGTTTGTTCGGACAGAAAAGTCAATGGACTCCACTGACCTCTCTATGTCTCCCCGCAGGCAAATCCGTGGGCATCGTCACCACCACCCGGGTGAACCACGCCACCCCCAGCGCCGCCTACGCTCACTCTGCCGACCGAGACTGGTACTCGGACAACGAGATGCCCCCGGAGGCCATCCAGCAGGGGTGCAAAGACATCGCCCACCAGTTGTTTGAGAACATCCCAGACATCGAGGTAAGATATGAGAAACCAAGTCTGTTTGGATGAGGACTGGGTTGGACGTAAAGGAGAGTATGGTCATGCACCTTTTGCACCTTCGCCCTAGAGGTCCTGCGGTCACTTGATCCCGTCTAGCCATCCCATCCATCCATCCCATCTATCCTGTCCAACCATTCTATGTCCACCTTGTCCATCCATCTTGTCTGTCCAATCCACTTTATCCATCCTATCCATCCATCTTATCCATCCATCCTATCCATCTGAGCTGGATACTTCTCCCATGGAAAGTGAAGGGATGCCAGATGCTAGACCCCAAAAGGGCTGCTGTGTCCCATTTGTGGCATCACTGACCACTAATAAATCTCACCCTACAGCCATAACAAGTGTCAGTGTCCGGCACCAAAAGAGGCCTGGAAGGGAACCTGGCTCCGGATCCAGACACTTTCCCAGCTCTCGGAGGGTGGCTTTTTTCCTCCCCAAATCCCTTCCATAGACTTGAGAGAATCCTTTCTTCAGCCAAGCGACCCAGATGTGCCGACGGCTGACCCAGAGAGAAGTTCTGCTTGCAAAGCTGAGCTAATTATAGGATTTATTCAGAATTTGGTTGCATGATGGAATGTATCGGGAAGGATTTGTCTCTGGGCTCTCGCTTTTCTTCTTGTTCCTCTTCAATACCCAATAATTATTTTGGAAAGCTCATTGTCTCTCATTCGCTCTCTCTCTTTCTCTATATCTGCCGGAGTAGCATGTAGGATTTTAAATCTGCTTTTCTCTACTGCTTTTCAAATCCTGTCTGGAAGGATTTCTTTGCAATTCTTTGCAGCATTTGCAAATCCTGGAAGGCAGGATTTGAAAAGCAATAAAGAAAAGCAGATTTAAAATCTTACATGCTACTCAAACTGATGCACTTTTCTTCTCACAACAACCCTTTGACTACAACTCCCAGGATTCCATAGCATTGAGATGTGGCAGTTAAAGTGGTGTCAAACTGGATTATTTCTGAAGTGTGGATGCAGGCTTTAACATGCCATCAGGGAATGGAGTCTCTCATTTTAGTGGGGCAATGCATTTTCTCTGGGTTTTATCCCAAATTTGCAAGGACATATCCGAGGTGAACCGAACCCATTTTGGAAATATGAAAGTTTTCATTAAAAATTGTTGCAGTTTTACCTGTAAGGCTGAAACGCTGGGAAGATGCAAGACAAATGAAGCGGACATTTAAAACCCAGCATTCCCCTGGGCTTAAGTCTAACACAGATGATTTGAGTTTATTTTACTCCTTTCCAAATATCAGAGAAAGCTGTTTTCGTTGGCCTGACCAAAGCTAGGCAGAAGGTGCTGGGTATATATTTTATTTTAGTTGGTGTGGCTGAAGGAACAAAGACGTGTCACGCCAGACCTTTGCGAAAAGGTCTCTTTGCGGTCATTGCTTTTTTGACCGCAGCACCTTTCCAACAAAATGGTGGTCGCCGCCAATGAATGAAATGACCGCCATTTTGAATTGGATGGCGCAGGAATGGAAGTGAAAGGTTGGGTCTCGCAAGCTGCTGGTTTGCCAAGAGCAGCGGAGGCAACTTTTGGGGATGATGGGAAGGGAGGTTGGAGCCATGATGGCTGGGTAGGGTGGCAGCTTTGGATTTGAAGCCATTACATGTAGAGCCAGCTTGGCAAAGTGGTTTGAGCATTGGACTATGACTCTGGAGACCAGTGGGTGACCTTGGGTGAGTCACACTCTCTCAACCTCAGGGGAAGGCAAACTGGTTTTTCCTCTACCCTCCTCACCCCTTTTTCCTTTTGTTTTACATCTGTCTTCCCCCTTTTAAAAAGAGATATTAAAACTAGCTTGTGGCCAGGCATTAAACTATCTTTTACTGACTGTATTCAAGACATTTGGATTAAGGAAAGCTAGAAATGTTATAAATAAATCATCAGTAAAAGGTCCCACATTTTAGAGCAAGCCCTTGTCGGTCGGTCCCATTGTCAGCGTCCCTCGAAATGCAAACAGTAAGTAATAACTTTATTGCTAATAGCTAAAAGCCGTCACAATTTGGTACAGATCAAACCAACGAATGCAAAAACAAAATATGAAAACAGGGCAGAACGTTGATAAGAAAGGCAAAGAAAGCTCCTGGGAGGTGATTTTTATCCAAACCAGGATAAAAAAGGGTTTCTTTCCCCCGCTTTCTTTCCCAGAGAGTTTGTGGTCTGCCTTATATAAAAGCAACAAGAGCAACAAGAACAAAAATTGGAAGTTATGCAAAAGAATCTAGTTCAAATTCTTTGGCTTCTCCTTTATCTTTAACACAAATATTCTGGAGCTGTAGGCAAAAAAAGAGGCAGAACTGCTGTTACTCAGGACCCAACCTTGGAAAAGTTACTTTTCTTGGACAACAACACCCAATATCCTCCCAAACCAGTATGGCTGGCTGGGGGATACTGGGAGTTGTTGTTGAGGGAAGGAGAACAAACTTTCCCAAACTTTGCTAATGAGGCTCTTGGCCATGAATCTCATGCAACATTATTTTTTTGATCAGGTTAAGAAAGTTTCTCTTTCCTTCACTTGTGTCCTCGTTTTCACCCGTGAGACGTTGGTGGGTATCTTCACCACATTTTTGTGGGTCATGCGCTGGATTTTTCATCTACAAACTGGTTTTCGTGCCAGCTTTGACACTATACTGGGAGAACCCGAATAAGAGAGAGACAGAAGAGGGGAAAGCGCAGCCTTTTCCGTGCATGGTCCCCATTATATATATATATATATATATATATATATATATATATATATTGCAAATCTGGCTGTTGAGGGTAGCCTTTTAAAAGAGGGCAGAAGATGGTCCTGGAGCAGAGGAAGAGGAGGAGGAAGGCATTGCATTGAGGGGTGCC
Source organism: Phrynosoma blainvillii (assembly GCA_026167975.1). Lineage (NCBI taxonomy): Eukaryota > Metazoa > Chordata > Lepidosauria > Squamata > Phrynosomatidae > Phrynosoma > Phrynosoma blainvillii. Next base: position 7,135,221 of record JANUYF010000015.1, read on the forward strand.
AGGAGGCTTTGCTTGTTTGTTTGTTTGGAGATGTATTCCAGGTTTCGGGGTGCAGCCAGGCGTGAAGATAAATCCCCGGAGCCTGGTGGATCTTTCTATCTGGGACACTGGAAGGAGCGCATGCGTTGGCATCTCCGCAGGGCATCTCAGGCCGCCTGCTTTGCTTTCGGCTCCCTCCCGAAAAGAAAAAAGGGGGCAATCAATGCCTATTGTCTGGCCCAGAGAAGGACGGAGAGAGGGAATGAGAAAGAGAGAGGGAAGGAATGATAAAATGGCTCCCTCTGGCGATAATGATTCACGACCGGCTTTGCCACCTGATTCTGACCCTCGGTCAATATGGCCTAGTGGTTTGAATACCTAGGGTTCAAATCCCCCATTCGCCCCTTGGAACCCACCTTGAGCAAGGCACACTCTCTCAGCCTCAGAGGAGAAAGCCAAGGCAAACCTGCTCAGAGGAAATATTGCCAAGAAAACCCTAGAAGAGGGTACAACTGTTTATAGTGGCATTGGCGTCCTCACTCTCCAAATCTTGCAAATTGGAAATATTAATCAGTACTTTTGGTGCTTCACTGGTTCTTACAGCCAGAAGGGAATCTCCTCCTTTCACCCAATGGTTCCCTTCCTTTTTGGTTGGTATATATATATATATATATATATATATATATATGCCATATCCTTCATTCTTAGTCTGACATGTTGATACCACAAGTATATATATATTCCAACTATACTCTGCTCCTCCAAAACATTTTAAACCATATCCATCACTCTTAGTCTGACATTTTGATACCATAAGTAGGATATATATATATATATATATATATATATATATATATATATTTCCAACTGTACTTCTGCTCTTCCAAATAATTTAAAGTCATATCCTTCACTCTTAGTCTGACATTTTGATATATATCGTACTTGTGGTATCAAAATGTCAGATGTAATAGTGAAGGATATATATATAAAATTTGTAATTGGAGGTATAATAATTGGAGGTATAGTTGGAATGTGTGGGTGTGTGTATAATTTCCTACTTGTGGTATCAAAATATCAGACTAAGAGTGAAGGAAGTAGTTGTCTGGATATGTCTTAAAATGTTTTGGAGGTACAGATGGCCCTCTGTATCCACAGATGCAACCATCCGCAGCTTGAAAATATTTTTAATAATTCCAGAGAGCAAGCCTTGATTTCCCCCCCATTTTATATAAAGGATAGCATTGTAATACACTTATTGTATATAATGGGACCTGAGCATCCCTGGACTGAGGTCTCCCTCTGGGTCCAGCAAATACCAAGAGCTCAGGAAATTGGTTTTTCCTCTACCCTCCTCACCCCTTTTTCCTTTTGTTTTACCTCTGTCTTCCCCCTTTTAAAAAAAGATATTAAAACTAGCTTGTGGCCAGGCATTAAACTATATTTTACTGACTGTATTCAAGACATTTGGATTAAGGAAAGCTAGAAATGTTATAAATAAATCATCAGTAAAAGGTCCCACATTTTAGAGCAAGCCCTTGTCGGTCGGTCCCATTGTCAGCGTCCCTCGAAATACAAACAGTAAGTAATAACTTTATTGCTAATAGCTAAAAGCTGTCACAATTTGGTACAGATCAAACCAACGAATGCAAAAACAAAATATGAAAACAGGACACAACGTTGATAAGAAAGGCAAAGAAAGCTCCTGGGAGGTGATTTTTATCCAAACCAGGATTTAAAAAGGGTTACTTTCCCCCACTTTCTTTCCCAGAGAGTTTGTGGTCTGCCTTATATAAAAGCAACAAGAAGAACTAAAATTGGAAGTTATGCAAAAGAATCTTTTAGTTCAACCTTGAAATTCTTTGGCTTCTCCTTTATCTTTAACACAAATATTCTGGAGCTGTAGGCAAAAAAAGGGGCAGAACTGCTGTTACTCAGGACCCAACCTTGGAAAAGTTACTTTTCTTGGACAACAACACCCACCATCCCCCCAAACCAGTATGGCTGGCTGGGGATACTGGGAGTTGTTGTTAAAGGAAGGAGAACAAACTTTCCCAAGCTTTGCTAATGAGGCTCCTGGCCATGAATCTCATGCAAGATTTTAAAAAGAGAGTGTATATTTTCTTCTTGTTCCTCTAAGGACCTTCCTTCCTAAACATGATGAATAAGGCATGAAATACAAACCTGGGGGTGAAAGATTTAGTGTTTTCCATCTTAATCCAAAAATGCCTGGGACCGATGATGTTTCAGTGCAAACTGTGCCATGCCATTCATTCTTGAACGACAGGAAGAGGCGTTTTTGGAGAGACCTTTTGTGACTCATCACCAGCCAAGCCTTAAAAAGGCTCCTGGGGAAAAACTGGGTCCATTTCTTGGAACACAAAGACCGATCTTTGTAACTCAGGATCTTGGGGCAAGGTTCGTTCCCAGATTTTGTGGCCTGGCGATAGAAACCTCTCCATGCAAGTTATGAAAAACCTCCAGATTGCCTGAGGCTGGGAGGAACCAAATTTTGCAGGCAAAGCCCTCTTCCATCCCATTTCCCCAGCTGCTTTTAAAATGTCCCAGTTTCTCTCTCCTCCTCCCGCTTTCCCCATTTGCCCTCAGCTTACTTCAGCTGCTGCAAACTGAGCCCAAAGTGCAAAAGCCCTTTGCTCTCCCTTAACTCTTTAAAGATGGAGAGGAAGGGGCATGGATTCGAACCCTGGTCTCCCAAAGTCCTAATCCAGCATTCAAACTACTCCATCATGTGGTCTGTCCAGATATATATGTCCCAGTTTCTCTCTCCTCCTCCCTCCTTGATCCTCAACTTATTCCATTTGCTACAAACTGAGTCCAAAATGCAAAAGGCGTTGACACAAGAGGGAGAGGAGAGGAAGGGATGAAATCTTGCTCTTCCCGGTCGGCTCAGGCAAAAGCAAACTGTTGCACCCTCTCCTAGCTCTTCTTCCTTTCTTCGTTAATATATTTTGCCATCTTGACTACACTTTAATGTTATCTGGCCACACATGTCCCAGTTTTCATCTCTTTTTTTTTTCCTAATTAAATTTTTATTGAGTTTTTACAGTAAAACACATACAGTCTGTAGAATACCCTTCCAAGAACGGTGCTCTGGTGGAGCCAGATGTCGCACTATATTTCCCAACTCAGCCGAACTGTTCAATTAATTAAGGACCACAGGGCTACCGGAGGGGCAAGTCTAGACCTTTCCAATAGGAAGTCCTCTGCACCAAAACCTCAAAACAGAAACTTGGCAGGTTATCGAATCTCGCTCCCTCCTCGCCTGGCGTAAATGGAAAGACATGCCCCAGGCTTTGTCCCTGAAGAGCTGGAAGGTCCAGGTCCACAGGGGTAGGCAACCTTTTTTCCCCTTGAAGGGCCGAGGAGGGACTTCAGCTCCCAGAATCCCAACATGGGACTATTATAGGCCAACATGGCTGAGGCTTCTGGGAGCTGAAGTCCCTCGGACCTTCAAGGGGAAAAAAGGTTGCCTACCCCTGGTCCAGGAGATGGAGGCAAGGGAAGGATGTAGCAAACTCTGCCATCCACAATGATGGAGGAGGAGGAGGAGGGTTGGCAGGGCCAAAATTTGGAGGGCCAATAACTTTGGCAGGTCCCTCGCTCGCTCTCTCGCTCTCTCCCCTTTCGCCGCAGTGGCCTGACTCTCTGGCCCGTGACCTCGGAGTCCAGCCGGCTACGGATGCCAAGCGGTCATCTTGGGCGCCTTCCAAACACCAGCTTGGCACAGTCTTGCACAAAAGCTCATGCAAAATTAAAAACCGGTTGGCCTTAAAAGTGCTGCTTTCACCCCTTCCTTCTTCTCCATCCCTTACCCTTTTTATGCAACTTGGCACAATGGTTGCCCAAGATACCAGCAGCCACAGCAAGGCCAAAACCTGTGGCACATGGGCATTAAAGTTGCCCTCTGTGTGCCATTTGGTCAGCTCATTTCTCTCCCCCCCTCAAAAAAATATTTATAAATAATTAGGTTTCCCTCCTTGTTTGAAAATAGATCCAAAGCACACAGACACAGAAATGCTTCCCCCAAAGAGTCCGAATCTGTTATTTCAGGAACTTAATAGCCCTTTGAGCCATAATGCAAAGTTTGTCTCTCATCTGGGAATCATTACACTTTGGGCAGGTCAGCTGGGTTGAACAGGGATCGGCTAGTATGTAATTATGAGGATTATTAATACACATCTATGCATGGCTTTCTGGGCTTTCTTTCTTTCCTTCTTTTTTGCTGGTGCTGGTGCTTTTCTGAATTGCCTTCTAAGACCCCAGAAGGCACCAACGGAAAACATTTCGGGGAAAGATGGAACGCTGGTCAAATAAATATGCTTTTGGACATAAAGACTGTATCCGACGCAGGCAGAGCAGAATTAAGAAAGACCAGCACAGCTCAAGTAGAGAGGAAGGGGGAAGAGCTTTGTTTTGGGGAACCTCAAGGGTCATCCAATCCAGCCCCCTTCTGCTAATGCAGGATGTCCTTCGCTAAAGCGTCCCTGAGAGGCGGGCATCCAAAATCGCTAACGAAGGAAAGCCCCTCACTCTCGGAGGCAGGGCCCTTTCTTTTCATGCGAACGCTCCTCCTAATTAACATATTAACATAATATTAAGTATTAACATATCTGTATGGAAATTTTTAATGTTGTAAGCCACCCCAATTGCTCTGCAGAGGGGCGGGGTATAAATAAATAAATAAATATTATTATATTATTAATGTTTGTATGGAAATGGTCATTTTTAAGCCATTGGTTCTCATTCTGGCCTTTTGCCTCTTTTCCTTGGTGAAAAAGCAGCCCTTGCAAAGTCTGTGGGGCAGGAAATAATTTGCAAAGGGGAAAAACTCCTCACTTTGTCCCCCAACTTAAAATTTTCCTCTTGAAATTGCAGGGACAGGCTTCCTAGTCTGCATCCGCATTGCAGAAACAATGCAGGTTGACACCGCTTTCACTGCCACGGGTCAATGCTGTGGGATTCTGGGATTTGCAGTTTTGTGAGATATTTGCCCTTCTCTGTCAGAGAGCTCTGGTGCCACAACGAACTAGAAATCCCAGCATTCAAATTCCAAGCAGGGATTCGAATCCTAGTCCAACGCTGGCTCTTATGGGAACATGCCTGGCGGGCAAACGATAACTTCTCCGTCTTCTCTTTTTTGGGGTTTCAGGTGATCATGGGTGGGGGACGGAAGTACATGTTCCCCAAAAACACCAGCGACGTGGAGTATCCGGACGAGGACAAGTACCGGGGGACCCGGCTGGACGGCAGGAACCTGGTCGAGGAATGGAAGAAGAAGAAGAAGTCGAGAGAGAAGGTGAGGGATCCCCCAAATCTGGGCAACTTCCATTTTAATCCAGTGATTCATGATCCTTGGAGTCTGGCTGCATGTTTTGCATGCTAAACCCGAAATCCTATGGGCTGCTCCCACCGACAGCAGACCTGCTGAATCCATTGTGGATTGGTGGTGCAAATCTAGTGGATCCATTAATAGATCTGCCCTGCTCAGTATGATTGCAAAGCCTGGGTCAGGATCCGTCCCTGGAGTTCTCCATTAGAAACTATTGGTGCAAGCAGAGAAATGTGTACATGAAAGTACTGACTACAATTCTTTTTCAAATAACTCCTTATCAGAGCCTGGGGAGGTTCCTTGTTTTGGACTGCAGCTCCCAGCATCCCCAGTCAGGATGGTCAGAGGCCAGGCTGGCTGTGGCTTTTCTGAGAATTGCAGCCAAGCAAAAAATGAACATTTCCAGATCCTTTGCACCCTATACCTCTCCAGACTAGCCAAAATAAACCTCTTTACTTTGAGTTTGGGAACCCAAGTCGTAGAACGCCCCTCAATGTAGGGATGTAGTGGTCAGTTTTGATGTCCCAGTGGTCACTGTGACTGGGAACAGGTCTTTTGCAGGGGTAATGGCAAAATATCTCACAAAGGCATGGCAAAATATTTTGCATTGCAAGAGGGATAGTTCACAGCAATACCTTGAAAGTTGCTGCTCAGCTCATAGGGAAATGGGGACCTTCTGGGTCGGTGGGGATGATGCTGCGGCTTCTGCTAAAGATCCTAAACTCCATCATCCTCTGACTGGAAGAGGAGGTACCACACTTGCCATGGATTGGAGATGGAGATGTGTCCCCCCAAAAATGATCTCTCTGGTGTAACGTTCTCACTGTCCCTTTCCCAGAATGCCCACTACGTCTGGAACCAGACCGAACTGATGAAACTGGACCTGGACAGAGTTGACTATTTGTTGGGTGAGTCTCAAAGGTCTTGCTCAATGGGATGGACAACCCAAACCGGGTCCCCTCCAGGACATTATTCCAGCCCCCTTTCCTGGATCCCTTGCCACTCCTGCCCAAAAATGCCACCCAGATTTGATGCCTCTTTGTCTCCAAGAAAAGGTGCATCTTGTTTACACATAGGGTGCATCTGTAGTGGTTCCCAAACCTTGGTCTTTTGGGTGTTCGGTACTTCAACTCCCAGAAGCCACAGCCACCTTGGCCAGTAGTCAGGAATTCTGGGAGCCAAAGTCTGAAACAGCTGGAGGACCAAAGTTTGGGAACCCTGTAGAAATAGTGGATTTTGACACCCCTTTAAGGGCTTTCCACCTTCTCCCACTTAACTTTCACCTTCTCTCCTTCTTTCTACCTTCCCACACTTACTCGCACCTTCTTCGACATACTCACACCCTCCACACTTACTTTACCCTCTTCATTCTCTTCCTTCTTCATTTATGGGAACTTTTTGCGTCTTTGCAAAAGATGCCCTACAGTCTTTCAAAAAGGCCAATGGCGGGATGGACGGGGATTGTGAATATTTATTTCAAATGGAGATCCGGTTTCCAATCTCGCTTCCTCTCTTCCTTGGCTTCCTCCTCCAGGCCTCTTTGAGCCCGTCGACCTGATGTACGAACTGAACCGGAACAACGAAACGGATCCCTCCCTGACGGAGATGGTGGCCGTGGCCCTCAAAATCCTCCGGAGGAACCCTCTTGGGTTTTTCCTGCTAGTGGAAGGTGAGAGGAATTAATCCTGTATTAATTCTACAGTGTGGATGCAGCCAGGCTCTTCCTAGCCTTGGAGTCCAATAAAAAGGAACAAGGCCCTTCCTTCCTTCCTTCCTTCCTTCCTTCCTGACTGGCTTCCTCTTCTTCTTCTCCTCCCGGTTGCAGGAGGGCGAATTGACCATGGGCACCACGAGGGCAAGGCCAAGCAAGCCCTCCATGAAGCCGTGGAGATGGACCGAGCCATCGGCCTGGCTGACCAGATGACCTCTGCCCAGGACACCCTGACCGTGGTGACGGCCGACCACTCCCACGTCTTCACCTTTGGAGGCTACACACCCCGCGGCAACACCATCTTTGGTATGTAAAAAAGCCCCCCCCTGGCCCCCTGAGTGGACGCCTGGCATTGTGGCATGGCTGGGAGGCTCCGGCCAATGGTCAGTAGAATGGACGGTCAGTTTTGGATGGCAATGGAGACCCTTAGTTGTCTTCCTCACTCTTCTCTTCACCTTCTTCCAAGGGAAGGAGACCCTCCGAAAGGAAAAGGACCCTTGTAGAGTAGAGAGAGAACACAAAGAGTTGTTGTTGTTGTTGTTGGGTGCCTTCAAGTCATTTTTGACTTATGGCCACCCTAAGGTGAACCTGTCTCAGGGCTTTCTTGGCCAGATTTGTACAGAGAGTGCTTGCCATTGCCATTTTCTGAGGCTGAGAGAGTGTGACTTGTCCAAGGTCCATAGTTGAGGGAGCATTCGAACCCTGATTTCCCAGTGTCCAGTGCTCAAACCATGATACCACACTTGAGTTACTCACCTCTTTTCTTAAATAACAAGGGTGGAATGGAAGTACATTTCGAAAGTATGTATGGCTTTTCCCCTTTCTTTCTTTCTTTCTTTCTTTCTTTCTTTTTGTTGTCTTGTGGGTTTCAACCAGTTTGTTTTAACATTTCATTACATATTTAATAATTACCATAATTAAAAGGTAATGCAATGAATGGGAATTGTGAATAGACTCTGTTGTTGCAATGTATTATGGTTACTTTTAAAAGTTACTTTTATCCAAGCTGTGACCAAATGCCTTTTAAAAATAACTTCAAAAAAGTTTTAAAAAATTGCAAGGTACTGTGTACTACTTTAAAGGTTACTTTTTCCCCAGTAAGTTTAAATGTTTACTTCCACCTTCATTTTAACAAGTAATGCTACATTAACAATGAAAAGTATCATTACTTTTTAAAGTTACTTTTGAAGGGTATTTGAATGCAAAATGGATACTAATCCCTTTGAAGTAACTTTCAATGTAGCCAAAAAATGAAAGCAAAAGACAAAAAAGACAAAATATGATGTTTTTAACACTTACTAGTTGCACTGCTTGGTACTTTTCTATTGCTCTGTGTTTTTGTAACAAATTTTTTACAATTAATGCAATGTGCAATGCCCTGAGTTTCCCTTTTATACATCCCACAAATAACAACAATGAATTTTAATTTTAATTTTAATTTTTGGGATGGGAGAGGAATAAAAGGCTGCCATAATTAACAGGAACAAATTAATTTTACAAAGTAAAGAGTAAAGGTCCCTCCTCCTGTGGAGATGCATGGAGATGTACCGTGCTGTTTCGAACACAGGTCTCCCGCTTCTACATCTTTCATGAACCTTTCAGGAAAGGTTTTGTAAAGCAGACGGTGCTTCCGCTCGGTCTACATGTTGCCTGTTGTGTGGTTTTCTGTCTGTGTGGCCTCTGGGTTTCTTCCTCCGTCATCCGGGGATCCTTGGAGCAACATCCCTGCCACCATCCATGGCTCTCATTCCCAGTTTGCAGCCACTGGGAGGCTTCCCAGACCAGTTACAAAGCTCCAGTCGGCAGGCAATGCTCTTTGTAACTTCATGGGCACTTTGAGAGTTCGCTCTCCTTCTTTCTTATAGATCTCCTCCTCCTTCCTCTGCTTCTTCATCTTTTCCTCCTCTTCCTCCTTTCCTTCCTCCCTCTTCTTCATCATCCCCTCATCTTCTTCCTCTTATTTCCTCCTCCTTTTCACCCTCTTCTTCCTCCTCTTCCTCCTCCTCTTCCTTCCTCTTCGTCTTCTCCTCCTCCTTCATCTCCTCCTCTTCTTTTTATCTTTTCTTCTTCAGTCTCTTCTTCTCCCCTCCTCTTCCTCCTCCTCTTGTTCTTCCTTGTTTGCCTCTTTCCTCTTCTTCTTCCTCTTCCCCTTCTCTTTTCCTCCCTTCCTTCCTTCCTTCCTTCCTTCCTCCTCCTCTTCCTCCTCTTCTTCTTTTCTTCTTCTCCCCCTCCCCTTCCTCCTTCTCCCCCTCCTCCTCTTCCTCCTTTTCCCCCTTCCTTCCTTCCTTCCTTCCTTCCTTCCTTCCTTCCTTCCTTCCTTCTTTCTCCCTCCATCCACCGCAGTTCCTCTCAGGGTTGCTGCTTGTGTGTCTCTGCCTGGTCCTACGTCCTCCAAGGCCTCATGAGATTTAGCTGGCCTTCCCCCTCTCCCCATATAATCTAGGTCTGGCCCCGATGCAGAGCGACATGGACAAGAAGCCCTTCACCTCCATCCTTTACGGGAACGGACCCGGGTACCGAGTGGTTGCTGGCGAAAGGGAGAACGTCTCCACCGTCAACTTCAGTGAGTCTTTTTCCTTTCCTCTCCTCTCTTTCTCTTTCTTTCTCTGCCTTTCCTTTGGAGCAGGCAAATGGCCGCTGGAATCGAGGGACGGAAAGAGAGAAACAGGGACAAAAATTCAGCCAATAAAAAGCAAACTTTTGAAATCAATCCATACTTTTTTAACCTTTATAGGTAATTAAAAGTAATTGATAATAATTAATAATGAATCAATGTTGTTAACATTTCAATAACATACGCTATTATTTACAATTTCTACTTCCAGCCTTACTGCAGCCTTTAAAATTTGGGTTGCAGCGACCTCCCAGAGGGCGTTCTCTGCTGTCGCCCCCAAACTCTGGAACGACCTGCCGGATGAGATCCGTCAGTTGACATCATTAGACAGCTTTAAAAAAGCTGTCAAGACGGATCTCTTCCGGCAGGCCTTTCCAGATTAACCATCCCGGCCCAGGCTTCCTGATCCCCTCATTCCTCCCGTGGCCCCATCTTTAGTGATGGTTGAGGATCTCCAGAGGGACATCAGGGTTTTTAGGTGGTTTTAATTATGGTTTTATGTTCTTATATTGTGCTTTTAATTTGTTATATTGTTTAATACTTTCTTAAGGGGGGGAGGGATTATAATGTTTAATGTTATATTTTAATCTTGTCATATTTTATTGTTGTCAACCGCCCGGATTGGTTCGCCACAGGGCGGTATACAAATAAATATTATTATTATTATTATTATTATTATTCCAAGTCAATAAATAGAACAAGTATTTTTCCCAAGCTTCACATCCTATGCTGGGAAAGCATTAGTGTTTTACTAAAATTTTTCAAACTTGGTCTCCATATGCATATCTATGCAAATCCCATTTTATAGCCATAGATGAATGCTGTCCATCTTTCAGCGACAATACATTATAATTACCATTACTATTTAATGAATCCCTACGCTGCCATTGTACCCCAATGTTTACTTACATATTTGATATTTTAGCATGTAATCTTTTTTAATTATTGTAGTAATTTAATTCTGGTTTAATGTACTATTTTTGTATGTTTTTAATTGTATTTTTTAAAAATTGTTGTAAAGCTGCCCTGAGTCCCAGTCCTGGGAGAAGGCCATATGTGTATGTTTTGTACTTTAATAAAAATTATTTTAAAGGCTCATATAAGATATAACAAAAACCAAGTAATGGAGCAATGAAGTATGTGCATGTGTTGAAAGAAGGTGTTCAAATGGAGTTGTATATTTCTGGGTTCACTCTCTGCTCGCTTTCTCGCCTTCTCCTTTCCGCAGCCGACGCCAACTACCAGGCCCAGTCGGCCGTCCCTTTGCGCATGGAGACCCACGGGGGCGAAGACGTGGCCATTTTCGCCAAGGGCCCCATGGCCCACCTTCTCCACGGCGTCCATGAGCAGAATTACATCCCCCACGTCATGGCCTACGCCGCCTGCATCGGCGAAAACAGAGACCATTGCCACTCGAGGGCACCTCCGAATAGCCTCTCAGGACCCCTTCCCGTGACCTCCGCTTTCCTTTGCCTGGTCCTGCTCCGACTTCTCTTCTAAAGACTCAGCCTCCCACGTCACGGTCCCTCCCCGTGTCGAACCAAGTGCCTCCGGACCGTGCAAGCAACAACGCCGATGCCCGCCGAGAGTTGGCAAGACGACAATATGCCCCCCAAAAAACTTCTGAGGAAACTGAGGTCCTTAGACTGGATGGGGAGGATCTGTCCTTGTGCCCCTTTCCAGGAGAGCCATGCGCAACTCGGGTGGAGGAAAGCTTGTGCAAAGAGGTCTCAGAGACCTCCTTGCGCAAGCTGCCCAAAAAGCCCAACTCTGCCAAGGCAAGCGGTTGGTGATGCCAGCGTTCAACAGGTATCTGCCCTGCTCTGACATGTCTTGCTACCGTGGGAATTTTTAGGTTTTGGCAACAGGGAACACAGCTGGATCATTCTGCCACCCATTCCAGAGGAGGACCCAATTTGTACCAAGCAACAGCTGGCAACATCTGCTGCAGCCGGGGCAAGAGAGTCACAATGGGTGGTACATCTCCGGGAGTCCTGTTTTCAGATGTTCCAGGATCCGCGCCAATCTAAACACCAGGAAAGGCTGGGATGTTTTCTCCATCCGTTTCCTCGCTGCTGATAAGAACGGTTTTTGGTTCCTCTCCGCAGAGGGGGAGCCCCCCGGCTTGGCACTCTCCGCTTCTTTTCTGACCTCAATGGAAATCTTACAGTTGTCATTTTAAAAGAAAGAATGAATAAATGAAAGAAAGAAAGAAAGAAAGAAAGAAAGAAAGAAAGAAAGAAAAGATAAGATTAAGGCTCTTTTCCTTTCCAAGATTAATGCTCTTTTCCTTTCCTGGTTGGTTCCAAAGTCCAGAAGTGGCACAAGAGCATCCATCATCTCACATTTCGGCTACGTCCAAAACATCTCTGCTGGTCCACTTTGCCTTCTTGATCTGCATGAATTTTGAGCCACATCCAGCCACACAGATTGGAAACCATCCCTTAATTTGACCTCCAAAAGCACAGGATGAATTGGGGTCCCCTCCATCGGTTGGCGTTTTCTCACAAGGGGGCCATATGACAAAGGCTGCTGGCGCCTGCAAACCTTCATCGACCAACCGATGGTTTAGGAATTGGACTTGTTGCGAGGCTCTTACAGGGGTAGGCAACCTGTCCCCTTTAAGGGCCGAGGGACTTCAGCTCCCAGAAGCCTCAGCCATGTTGGCCAATAGTCTGGGATTCTGGGAGCTGAAGTCCCTCGGCCCTTAAAGGGGACAGTTTGCCTACCCCACGTGATGTTCATGAACCAAGATGCCTATAAGGCTGAACTGGGAGGAAACCAGTTTCCTACCTGCAATTGGTTGTAGGATTGCAAACCTTTTTCTATGTGCAGCTTTGCTGCCTTTAAAATTGTTAGGCACTTTTGTTATATATATATATAAAATGTGTGGTGATGGTGGGGGGAACTCTTGGACTTCTGGCTGTTTGTTTAAAGTTTGAAGAAACAAATGCTAATATTTTTGTAAAATGAAGCAGACAGCTTAGGAGGAGGAGGAGGGTTTGCCTTTTTTTAGCAGTTATGAGTATCGAATGCACTCGACTGACCGACCGACCGTGATATGTGAGCCCCAAACCCAGCAGGTGCCTCTTTCTAATGCATTGTGACTTTACTAAGGTGGAGGGTTAAAAAAGGACTCACTCTGCAAGGGAAATAAATGCAAGCATTTGCTGACCCACTGCTTGGAGAGCTGCTTTTTGAAAGACGTTTCTGATTTGTTAGGTTTTTTTAGCCAAAAAAAAATGTTGTCATTGCATTTTACAACTCCTCCTCCAACTGTCCCCAAGAAAGGGGAAAATAGGAGGAGGCAAGAGAAGCCAGGACATTTCCCAGCAATTCATGCCTTCTCATGATGTGTCCAAAGTCTTGGCTTCTTCCAGGGGGATCTCTGGCTTGATCTGCTCTAGGACCCATTTGTTTGTCCTTTTGGCTCTCCATTGGAACCTCAACCCTCTTCTCCAGAAACACATTCTCTCAAAGGCATTGATTTCCTTCCTATCTTTTTTCTTGACTGTCCAGCTCTCACATCCATCCATGGGAATAATAGGGAATACGATGATGGCTTGGATGATTCTAACTTTTGTGCTGAGTTGTGTACCTTTGCATTTTAGGCTCTTTTCTAGTTCTTTCATAGTTGCTCTCCCCGTTCTTAGTCTTCTCCTGATTTCCTGACTGCAGTCCCCATTTCTATCAATGTTTGATCCCAGGTATGAAAACTCTTTTACTATTTCTATTTCTTCATTGTCTAGGTTGAACTTGTGAAGGTCCTCCATGGCCATTATTTTTGTTTTCTTTAAGCCTGCCTTTGCACTTTCTTCTTGGATCTTCCTTAGTAGATGTTCCAGGTCTGTGAGGTTTTCTTGTAGTATTATGGTGTCATCTGCATATCTTAGATTGTTGATATTCCTTCCTCCTATTTTCCCTCCTCCTCCTTTTGTGTCCAAGCCTGCTTTCCTTAACAATATGTTCTGCATACAAGTTGAACAGATTGGCTGAAAGGATGCAGCCTTGTCTGAGCCCTTTGCAATTGGGAACCATTCTGTTTCTCCATCTTCTGTCCTGAGAGCAGCCTCTTGTCCTGAGTTCAGATTCCTCATCGGGAGTATCAGATGTGTTGGCACTCCCATCATGTCTTTAAGGGTGTTCCATGGCCTTTCATGGTCTATGCAGTCAAAGGCTTTGCTATAGTCTATAAAGCACATGCTGATTTTCTTTGGAATTCCCTGGTGCGCATCATTAGCCATCATATATTTGCAATATGATCCCTGGTGCCTCTTCCTTTCCTGAACCCTGCTTGGACCTCTGGGATCTCTCTTTCCACGTATGGTTGGAGTCTGTCTATTTTTAGTTCTGTCGTTATTATTTTATAGATTTCTGTCCAAAACTTTCTAGGTTTGGGACATGTCCACCATAAGTGAGATAATATGTTACTTGTGAACATTTCCAACAGTTTGTTTTTGCTCCCTTATACATCTGGGCAATTTTTTTGTGGCAATAAATGCCACCTAAAGAACATCTCATAGTTGTTTTCCCTTAAATCCTGGCACATAGTATATTTAATTCTTTTATTCCGCATATCCTCCCAACAACGGTATTCTCTCTTGTGCCCTATGTTTTGTGCCCACTTTACCATACTGTCCTTGATTATCTCTTCTTCCGTATCCCATTTTAATAATAGTTTGTAGTGTCTTGAGGTCATATTTTTATTCTGTCCCATTCTGACTTTTTTAGTTTGAAATCCCAGAGGGTTTCCATGGCCCAGCAGGGATTTGAACCCGGGTCTCCAGTTGCTCAAACCACTCTGTCACGTGCCTCTGAAAAATAAAACAATTTCATCTTGATCTCTGAATGGCCCAAACTTAAGATTTCAGTCTTAATTTCCAGATGGGGAAATCTCTTACCATTTTGTGTGTGTTTGTGTTTGTGTTTGGATGACAATCTGTGAGCAGCTGTGGTTGGCATTAAATGCATTATACTTGGTCTTGGGTTTTGTGCCTAGACTCCTCAGGGTTTGGGATGATCCCAAATGGGGCAATGCTTAGTTTATCCCATTACCAAACAGCTCTTACCATCAGGAATTTCTTTCTAATGCCCTAAAAATGTTCATTCTATTCATTTGGATCCATTGCTTTAGGTCCTGCTCCCAAATTTGCCCCAAAGGTCCAAACCTAGTTATCCTTTCGGATAACCAAGGACCGATTACAAAGATTTTTGCTGCAGATTTGCTCCAAAGGTCCAAGCCTGGCTATCCTTTCCAATAACCGTGGACCAATTTGCAAAGATCTGCAAATTTCCAAAGGTTTGCAAAAAGATTGCTGGCCTTGTCCCACCGTCGGATGAAAGAGAAGATTTGTTCTTCTCTTCCATCTTGTTGTTTTTTCTAAATAACAAAAACAAGGCTCCTTAAATG
Organism: Phrynosoma blainvillii; assembly: GCA_026167975.1. Lineage (NCBI taxonomy): Eukaryota > Metazoa > Chordata > Lepidosauria > Squamata > Phrynosomatidae > Phrynosoma > Phrynosoma blainvillii. The sequence goes on from JANUYF010000015.1 coordinate 7,150,282, forward strand.
GGTTGATTTTCGTGTTTGTTCCCATCCATTTTTCAAAACAGCCCAATAGAGAGAAAGGGAGGTGAGGGATTTAAAACGAGTGTTGTTTTGGAAACCAGCCCAAAAACCTGGCCTCCTTGGAAGAAGTCACGGAGATCCCCAAACCGCAGACGGGGCTTTGGGAAGAATCAATCGCCTTCCTCTCCAAAAGAGAAGCGCAGTTGTTGCTCCTTTTGCTTGGAAGGCCGGTCTGTCCTTCCGCCTCCAGAGGAGAATTGGGATTTTCTTTCAGGGAGGAAGAATATGCCTCTGTTCAAAGGTGGCTTCATCCAGTCGTCTTGGATGGCATTGCTCAGTTCCTTTGGGCTTGCAAGCTTTTTTGATATATTTATTTTCCTCTTTTAATTAGGAGGAGAGGAAGACATGGCGGGGGGGGGGGGGGAAACGAAATGTGCCAGCAAATTATTGCTGGAGGATTTTCAGATGCCCTCATTCGACACTCCAGAGCTTTGAAATGTTCATTTTTAGCTGGGGGATTCTGGGAGCTGTAATCCAAAAAATGAAACAAAACCCTGCTCTATCTATCTATCTATCTATCCATCCTCTTGGCACCTATCTGTCTGTCTGTCTGTCTATCTATCTATACTCTTGGCATCTATCTGTCTATCTATCTATCTATCTATCTATCCATCTATCCTCTTGGCATCTATCTATCTATCTATCTATCTATCCTCTTGGCATCTATCTGTCTATCTATCTATCTATCTATCTATCTATCTATCCTCTTGGCATCTATCTGTCTGTCTATCTATCTATCCTCTTGGCATCTATCTGTCTATCTATCTATCTATCCTCTTGGCATCTATCTGTCTATCTATCTATCTATCTATCTATCTATCTTTCTTTACTCTTGTCATCTCTCTCTCTCTCTCTCTCTCTATCCTGGTATATTTCCCCCCCCCTGCCCCCCGCCGCCTGTCTCTCTCTCTCCACAGAGGATCCCTGAGGCGCTGGGTGCTGACCTCTCAGGCATTTGGGAGCAAAGGTGAGGAGGCCCCCGGAGACCCCCGGAGACCGACCTGCGCCGCCTCCATCCCCCACGGACCCCTCATCATCGCTCTTCCTTCGGTCAAGATGGCCTTTCCCAAGGTAATCCCAAACACCACCAACCTCACCCTGGAACAACGGTGTGTGTGTGTGCGTGTGTGCGCTAAATTGTTTTCCAAGATATTTTTAAAGCGACTAGCAGTTGCCGGAGGGGGGGGGGAGTGGGGCTGGGAAGACAGTTGCCAATGACACAAAGTGCCTCTTGGATTCTCCGCTATTTGCCTTTGGATGCCAGGGCTCTTATTTTAGCCGCCTTTGGCCACCAGGCCAGCGGTCAGCCTTTGCCAATAAGATGGTGGAAGCTGCTAAACTGGGCAGATGGACAAAGGTCTCTTCAGTCCTCCTGGTAGGAAGCCAGTGCCAAGGCAGGAGCAACCCTGGGCCCAAAATACCACTAATAACAAACATGATGATGATGATGATGATGATGATGATGATGATGATGATGATGCAAGGTTCGGGAGAAAGATGGCCATCGTTTTGCATGCAAGAAATAGGACAGTCACGCCACTCTATAGCTACACTTGGATTGCAGATCCCATTAGCCTTCACATCAGGGCTGATGTTTCAGGATCATCCCAGACCAATACCCAAAACCAACAGATAATGGTGACGCCGTTAAGCAACCATAGTTGCTCTTGGCTTGTCATTCAGACACACGCAGGGCATATCTTCCCATTTGCAAATCTAGACAGAAATCTTAGTCAAAATCCCCTTCAGTCCCTCCCTCCTAATATGAAGGTCACCACCTCCTTGTTATTAGTTGTCTAACTTCCCATGTCATTTGGCTTTATTATTATGTTTTAACTATGATTTTTAATGTACTATTGATTTAATAACTTTTTAAGGGGTGGGCGGGTATTGGGGTGTGTGATGTATTTTGTATTTTTAACTTTGTTAGCTGCCCCGATTGTTCTCAGAGGGGCGGGGTACAAATTATTATTATTATTATTATTATTATTATTATTATTATTAAAGCAAAATGGGGGAGAGGATTATTGCTCCATAGAAGAAGGAGGGAAAGCTAAATAACAGGACACACAGGCCCCAGAGTTTTTGCAAGTTGCAGCAACGTATGAATTAACCCTTAAAAACTAGTGGTCTCTTAGTGGAGCCAGAGATTTTATTAAAAAACACCACAGTAAAAATGTTAAAATAATTAAAAACACCTATTTAAAATAGAATAAGATTAACACAAAAACATGCAGAAATTATTAATACAAGAACCCACCTTGTCCTGATTATAGGTTAAATAGCCTGCTTAAATAAAAATGTTTTCGCTTGCCGGTGAAATGCCAGCACCTGGTCCTTCCCTGTAATCCAGGCAAAAGCAAACCACATTTTTGCTTTTGCAGCCTCTTCTTCTCAGTTGTCCGTCCGTCCATCCTCCTTGATACCTTTGGCCCTCTTGACCACTCTCTGATCTCGCCTAGGTGCAAGCGCCTTGGTTTTAAATCTGTGAAATGCTGGAAGGTATGCCTTCACCTCTTCCCTTTCTCCATATGGTCCATTTTTTCCTGCAAATGTTGTCCACAGATTTTGGCCTCAATGGGGGCCATAAAGGAGGAGGAGGTGGCGGCAACCTCTTTGGCCAGATGGCTAGTTGGCTAGCTTTGGACCCAGCTTTCCTCTTCCCTCCCAGCATCACAGCTCTTTTTGCAAAATCCCTTGGCCGTCCATCCATCCAGCCGTCCGTCCGGACGGCTGGATGGATGGACGGCCGAGGGATTTTGCAAAGAGAGCTGTGATGCTGGGAGGGAAGAGGAAAGCTGGGTCTTGGAGGCTGTCAGCCCATGAAGCCCTTTTCTGTTAATGGGGGAGAAAAAGGATACTGGAAAATATGCACAGAGAATAAACAGGTTAAAAATAAGAAGCCACAGCAACCGCTGAACCCGGGCCGGTGGTCAGCCTCCAGGGGCCTTTATTGACACCAGCTGGTTTTATTAAAATAAATTTCCAGGGCTCTGCAATGAACACACGCCAAACCTTGCTTGGAAATATCCTTTAGAGGAAAACCCCAACATCCCTCCTTCTCTCTCTGGACTCATCTAGATTATAGAAATAATGCAGTCTGACGCCACTTTTAAAGTGCTGTAGCCCCATCCTGTGGGATCCTGGGATCTGAAGTTTTGCCAAAAAGTGCTGGTGCCTCAGCATCCTATGGCATTCTGGAGTCTGATGTTTTGCAAGGCCTTTAGCCCTCTTTGCCAAACTACAAATCCTAGGACTCTATGGGATGAAGCCAACATGGGCTGTAGCTCCATCCTAGGGTATCCTGGGGCCTATAGTTTTGCAAAGTCTTCCGCCTTCTCTGCCCAAGCATGCTGGTGTCTCACCAAACTATAAATCCAAAGGGGAAGAATGCTGGGAGCTGCAGTCCAAGAGCACCTGGAAGGCTGCAGGTTTTCGTTCCCATAGTTGCTGAGGCAGCAAAGAGATGGGAAAGGGGCTTTGCAAAGAGAGGATGAATTGCATAGAGAGGATTGCATGCATCTCTCTCTTTGCAAAGCCCCTTTCCCATCTCTTTGCTGCCTCAGCAACTATGGGAACGAAAACCTGCAGCCTTCCAGGTGCAACCCTCTCCAATTTTTTGGCAGGAGGACTCCCAACAGGAAGGAAGGAAGGAAGGAAGGAAGGAAGGAAGGAAGGAAGGAAGGAAGGCTCTTCTGAGGTGGATGTCCTCTACTTCCCTGGAGCCATGGAGCTAAGAATAGCAGCCTCAGATGGGAGAGAAGGAAGGAAGGAAGGAAGGAAGGAAGGAAGGAAGGAAGGAAGGGTCTCCCAAAAAAGAGACCCTTCAATCTTCCTTGCCCTCTGGGGAGCCTGATGCCAGCCTTGCCTTCCTTTCCTTTCCTGGCTGGCATGAAACATATCCAGAGGGTTGCAGCCATTGCTTGGATCGTGGCTTTGACACACCGGATCCCTTGCCAAGCCGGACGGGCAGAGAGATTCCTCTCTGTCTGGGTGATCAAACGGTCCAAAAAATAAAATAAAATGAAGGCTTTAAAAATATGCTATTGATTGATTGAAGGCTTAAAAAAGAGAGAAAGCAAGGAGAGGCCAAGGGACAGAGGGCCCTTTCTCTCTTCCCATAACATCCAGGTAAACAGCCGAAAACCACTCTCTAGGTCCCTGTCCAGGAGCAAATACAAAGCCTCTCCTTCAGCAAGACGGAGGAGAGCTTGGAAGGGATGGGCCAAGGTGGGGGCGATGTCTTGGGGCAGGTCTGCATTGTAGAAATAATGCACTTTGACACCTCCGCCTTAAATGCCGCAGCTCCATCCCATGCGATCCTGGGATGGGTAATTTTTGCAAGGACTTCAGCTGCCTCTGGCCAAGCGTGCTGGTGTCTCACAAAACTGCAAAGTTCGTATGTGCTGTTATAATAATAATAATAATAATAACAATAATAATACAACTTTATTATAGTCAAAGACCAGCAAAAGTATGTGCTGCTAAGTAAGTATGTAAATGAATTGAATCAGGTGTGTGAACAGACTTGTTATGGTTATGTTTGTTTATGTCTATATATGTATGTATAACTTAATACTGTAAAAATTACTATACAAAAAACAAAACTGCAAATCCCAGAGTTCTGTAGGATGGAGCCATGGCAGCTAAAGTGGCATCAAACCACATTGTTTTTACAGTGTAGACACATCCTTTGTGGCTGCTTACACTTCTCTTTATTTGGAACGATCGGTTCCAAATCTGGGTTTCCCGTACAGTTCTGAGAAGCGACCTTTTGGACGATCTCCCAGAATCCCCTGGCAGGCTGGCATGCAGAGGTTTCTGGGAGTTTTCCCAAGCTCTAGTGAGGTCTTGACACCTTCTCAGGTTGGCATTTCTCACCTTTTGGGCAGCAATGAGTCACCCATTTTGGATCCAAGCACCACCCGCTTCCCAGAATCAACCATTCTTCTCAAAGAAAACAAACCAGAACCGAGTTGGATTAAAATTTCCAGAATTTCCAAATTGGCTCTGGCATATTTTAATGTTCCCAGAGGGACTGAGAAGCCAAATCCGCTGACAGGGTTTTTTTTCAAGCATGTTCTTGCCCAAAGGATACCCAAATCCCAAAGCCCTTTTTGCTAGAGAAATGGTGAGACTCATTCTCCGCCACGCTTCGGAAACTTAAAAAATGCTATTGCTTTAAATCATCTGTGTGGTCTTTTTATTTTACAGCTCCGTCTCGTGGCCAAGGCGGCAAGCTTGGAAAAAGGAAATCGCCCAGAAATAGGTCATGTTTGGAGATGGAAGAATATGGAGAAGGCTGCAAGAACTGCATAAGAACATAGGAAAAGGTATATTAAGTTATTTGCGTCACTGTAAGAGCTCTTTGACACTGGGATAGGTTCTCTCCAGTTCTTTAAGGTCTTCAAAAAGAGTTTGGAGAGGCAACTTTCAGCAGAGTTGTGTATTCCTGCATGGCAGAAAGAGGCTGGATTAGATGCCCCCTTGGGGTCCCTCCCAACTCTTAAGATGCTATGAATCTATGAAGCAAAAATGTTCTCTTTTTGAGCTCTCTAATAATAATAATAATAATGAATGCATTGAGAAATAGAACAAATATCCACCAAACAGTGATATCTTTATTGGCCAACCAAAATGCACAACATACTTGTTGCAAGCTTTCCAAGCTCCATCGGCTTCTTCTTTGGGAGGCATTTCATAGCTCTCAGTATGATAAAGGTACCTTTAATGGGCCAACCCAAATGCACAATGTAGACGTCGCAAGCTTTCCAAGCTCCACCGGCTTCTTTTTTCCAAAGGCATTTGATAGCTATCAATATGCAAAAGGTACCTTTATTGGGCCAAGCAAAATGCACAATATTATACTTGTTGCAAGCTTTCAAAGCTCCATGGGATTCCTTTTCATCAGGCAAGATATTGCAAACCAAAACAGGAGAAAAAGCAATTAGAGATGTTAGTTCGATGTTTCTGTCCTTAGTTCAGATGGTCAGTGGAGGGCATCTTCCTCCTCCTGTCATTCCCACAATGCCCTGACCTAGAGAAATGGATAGGTCCATAGCATCATGGGCTCCTCACCACTGAAGCTGTTGGTGAAGAACCATGGGACTTGCAGTCCAGCAACATCTGGAAGGCCCCATTTATCCATCACTTCTGTCTGTCCATCCCCACACCCCAATTATTGAATTATCCCAACTCTTTCCAAATTGACCCTCTTGTCCCCGATTGAGGAAAAGGTGATAGGAACTTTTGTCTTAAAAAGTTCAAAACTAGTAATTTATCTCTGCTTCAAAAAAATATGTCTAGGCACCTCTTTTTGAAGGAAAATGAAAGGAGACACCAAGTCCCACCACCTGCTGTGTAATAGTCTAAAAACTTATTTCTTAGGGGAAAACCCCCAATGTGTTTCAGTCTTATCACCAATTGGCCTTCTTTGGGGGCGATCATAAAAAAGACAAAAGAAACATTTACTACGATTGTAGCATTGAGACAACACATAAACCACCCCTAAAAATGGTTTTTAGAGTATTCACAGTATTCCTCTATTATGAATACATGCTTTCTAGTTTTTTGGGGTTTTTTTTTTTTTTTGCTCTGGTCCTTTTTGAAGCTTGGTTCCTAAAATGGCTGAAATAATTTTTTACAAAACCCAATTTGAGTTTTTAAAAAGCCCAGGAAAATAAGCACGGAGGAGCGGAGCAAAAGAGGGAATGGGCCGTGAATCCATCCATATGGCAAAGGCTCTATGGCTGGAGAGGCAGTTTGGCCATACCAGGCTAAGCAAGGGACTGCGTATCCCATCTCTCCGCTCTTCATGAGGAGCTCTGAGCCTTGGGTTTGAAGCAGATGTGAGCTGGAGCAAAGAAAGGCCCGCGACGGGGCTGGCAAAAACAACAGCCGCCCAGGTTCCTCTCTAATTGGAAAATGGATGGGATCCAGGCTTCCTTTCCCACCGGCGGCGGCAGAGGACTGTTATTATAAGATAAAGGCCAATGGAGCCGGGGAGGACAAAAGGTGGGTGTGGGGGGGCTCTCTCTCTTGGTGACCACCCTCGAGCCAAATGACCCATTAGTGGCCAACCGGACCTTTGCAAAAGTCAGGGAAAGCAAACAGCCGTGGGGATTTTTTGGGGTTAGGGATTACAAGAACCATAAACACCAGCGTTCCTGTTGCAAGCCAGGATGACAATCTCCGTCTGGTGGAAAAACCCACTCATGGTTGTGGGGCAAAAGAGAAAGGGGGAGTGATCCCAGGCCCTTCCTTCCCTTGATGGGAACATTGCCTCGCTCAGCCTCCTCCTCATTGTCTCCATTAGTGTGTTTATGCTGACTTTTGGGATTTTCTAGCCCTTTGTGGTCGGTGGCAACGTCAAGGGAGACCACCCGGACCGCCTCGCCTCGCCTCGCCTCGCCTCCTCCCTGGGGATTTTGCCTTTCCAAACTTCTGATCCCAGCTATTATTGCCCCACAACCATAATAATGATCATAGCTTTGCTTCCACCTTGGTTGTGCCTTGATGCTGAAACAGCATCCGTCTGGAATTAATATTTATACTTTTGTGGTTTCTAGAAGAGCAGCCTACCCTCTGAAAATGCCAAATAACCAAGCACTGAGGTTCATTTTGGTCCCAGTTTGCAAACAGGTTTCCAGTCTGGGAAAGGAGGAACATAAGGGAGCTGGATCGACTGAGATGTCCCTATCCCAGCATCCTATTTAGGACAACAGCCATGCAGATGACCTTTGCAAGGCCAGAGAGAGGACCGGCCAGGAGCCCTTTCCTCTTCATCATAGGATCCAGGAATCGTAGAGTTGTAAGGGACCCTGAGGGCCATGTAGTCCAACCCCAATCTATCATCCAGGAAAACACAGTTAAGCGCTCCTGAGGAATGGCCATCCCAAGTCTGCCAAAAGATCTCCAAAGAAGGATCCCCGGGTGTCCTTAGGGCAGGGGCACTGTGTTTGGGGTCCCTTTCTTCCCATGCCATTGCATTGGGGGTCCTTAGGGCAGGGGCACTGTGTTTGGGGTCCCTTTCTTCCCATGCCATTGCATTGGGGGTCCTTAGGGCAGGGGCACTGTGTTTGGGGTCCCTCTCTTCCCATGCCATTGCATTGGGGTCCTTAGGGCAGGGCACTGTGTTTGGGGTCCCTTTCTTCCCATGCCATTGCATTGGGGGTCTTTAGGGCAGGGGCACTGTGTTTGGGGTCTCTTTCTTCCCATGCCATTGCATTGGGGGTCCTTAGGGCAGGGCAGTGTGTTTGGGGTCCCTTTCTTCCCATGCCATTGCATTGGGGTCCTTAGCCCAGGGGCCCTGTGTTTGGGGTCCCTTTCTTCCCATGCCATTACATTGGGGTCCTTAGGGCAGGGCCCTGTGTTTGGGGTCTCTTTCTTCCCATGCCATTACATTGGGGTCCTTAGGGCAGGGCACTGTGTTCTGGGGGTCCCTTTCCTCCCATGCCATTGCATTGGGGGTCCTTAGGGCAGGGGCACTGTGTTAGGGGTCTCTTTCTTCCCATGCCATTGCATTGGGGGTTAGGGGTCCCTTTCCTCCCATGCCATTGCATTGGGGGTCCTTAGGGCAGGGGCACTGTGTTTGGGGTCCCTCTCTTCCCATGCCATTACATTGGGGTCCTTAGGGCAGGGCACTGTGTTTGGGGTCCCTTTCCTCCCATGCCATTGCATTGGGGGTCCTTAGGGCAGGGCCCTGTGTTTGGGGTCTCTTTCTTCCCATGCCATTACATTGGGGTCCTTAGGGCAGGGCACTGTGTTCTGGGGGTCCCTTTCCTCCCATGCCATTGCATTGGGGGTCCTTAGGGCAGGGGCACTGTGTTAGGGGTCTCTTTCTTCCCATGCCATTGCATTGGGGGTTAGGGGTCCCTTTCCTCCCATGCCATTGCATTGGGGGTCCTTAGGGCAGGGGCACTGTGTTTGGGGTCCCTCTCTTCCCATGCCATTACATTGGGGTCCTTAGGGCAGGGCACTGTGTTTGGGGTCCCTTTCCTCCCATGCCATTGCATTGGGGGTCCTTAGGGCAGGGGCACTGTGTTCTGGGGGTCCCTTTCTTCCCATGCCATTGCATTGGGGGTCTTTAGGGCAGGGGCACTGTGTTCGGGGTCCCTTTCTTCCCATGCCATTGCATTTGGGGTCCTTAGGGCAGGGGCCCTGTGTTTGGGGTCCCTTTCTTCCCATGCCATTGCATTGGGGGTCCTTAGGGCAGGGGCACTGTGTTTGGGGTCCCTTTCTTCCCATGCCATTACATTGGGGTCCTTAGGGCAGGGCACTGTGTTCTGGGGGTCCCTTTCCTCCCATGCCATTGCATTGGGGGTCCTTAGGGCAGGGCACTGTGTTCGGGGTCTCTTTCTTCCCATGCCATTGCATTGGGGGTCCTTAGGGCAGGGGCACTGTGTTTGGGGTCCCTTTCTTCCCATGCCATTGCATTGGGGGTCCTTAGGGCAGGGGCACTGTGTTTGGGGTCCCTTTCTTCCCATGCCATTGCATTGGGGGTCCTTAGGGCAGGGGTCCTGTGTTCGGGGTCTCTTTCTTCCCATGCCATTGCATTGGGGGTCCTTAGGGCAGGGGCACTGTGTTTGGGGTCCCTTTCTTCCCATGCCATTGCATTGGGGTCCTTAGGGCAGGGCCCTGTGTTCGGGGTCTCTTTCTTCCCATGCCATTGCATTGGGGGTCCTTAGGGCAGGGCCCTGTGTTTGGGGTCCCTTTCTTCCCATGCCATTGCATTGGGGGTCTTTAGGGCAGGGGCACTGTGTTTGGGGTCTCTTTCTTCCCATGCCATTGCATTGGGGTCCTTAGGGCAGGGCCCTGTGTTCGGGGTCTCTTTCTTCCCATGCCATTGCATTGGGGTCCTTAGGGCAGGGCCCTGTGTTCGGGGTCTCTTTCTTCCCATGCCATTGCATTGGGGGTCCTTAGGGCAGGGCCCTGTGTTTGGGGTCCCTTTCCTCCCATGCCATTGCATTGGGGGTCCTTAGGGCAGGGCACTGTGTTTGGGGTCCCTTTCTTCCCATGCCATTGCATTGGGGGTCCTTAGGGCAGGGGCCCTGTGTTTGGGGTCTCTTTCTTCCCATGCCATTGCATTGGGGGTCCTTAGGGCAGGGGCCCTGTGTTTGGGGTCTCTTTCTTCCCATGCCATTGCATTGGGGGTCCTTAGGGCAGGGCACTGTGTTTGGGGTCCCTTTCTTCCCATGCCATTGCATTGGGGGTCTTTAGGGCAGGGGCACTGTGTTTGGGGTCTCTTTCTTCCCATGCCATTGCATTGGGGGTCCTTAGGGCAGGGCAGTGTGTTTGGGGTCCCTTTCTTCCCATGCCATTGCATTGGGGTCCTTAGCCCAGGGGCCCTGTGTTTGGGGTCCCTTTCTTCCCATGCCATTACATTGGGGTCCTTAGGGCAGGGCCCTGTGTTTGGGGTCTCTTTCTTCCCATGCCATTGCATTGGGGGTCCTTAGGGCAGGGGCCCTGTGTTTGGGGTCCCTTTCTTCCCATGCCATTGCATTGGGGTCCTTAGGGCAGGGCCCTGTGTTTGGGGTCTCTTTCTTCCCATGCCATTGCATTGGGGGTCCTTAGGGCAGGGGCCCTGTGTTTGGGGTCCCTTTCTTCCCATGCCATTGCATTGTGGTGTCTGTTAGTGCAGTACAACCACGTTTTGGTGTCCTTATTGCGGTGCCACTTTGTTGTGGTGCCTGTCCTTAGTGCCATGCCACTGCTTTTGCACTAAGTTTAGTACTGAGGCAATAAAACCATCAAACCACACAGAAAACATCGAATTTCCAAATAAAATTCCCAGCCCCGACTGGAATTGTGTGTGAGATGAAACATTTTGGTTTTCCCACCCTTCACCTTCGTTCAAAGGACATGAAGTCAGGGCAGAACCAGATTTGTGATTTTGGGGCTCTGCCGCTGCCAGATCATCCCTAAAATAATAATACACAAGGCCTTTTTTCTCCACTTTGGTCCCTTACCATCTTAACTAAGGACAGAAACGTCAAAATGCAGGCATCTGGCTAACAACTCCAATGGTCCTGTTTTTGCCCTCTTTGGTTTGTAACCTCTTGCCTGATGAAGAAGAAGCAGAAGAAGCCCATGGAGCTTCGAAAGCTTGCAACACGTAGAAGATTGTGCATTTTGGTTGTTCCAATAAAGGTATCCCTGGCTGGTGGGTTTTTGTGTGAATTTGCGTATTTGTATGAATGGCAAAGGAGACCCTAAAAGTCTGCTTTGCTTGAATGGGCCTCCAAGTATGGAGGCCTTTCTATCTTAATTTCTTCCCCTCCTTCCTCCTTTCCAAGCCTCTTCTTTCTTGTCTTGCTGAAACGGTCAGAATGCAACGGCCATTATGTTGAGATCATTGCTCTGATGCATCTGCGTCAATGTTTATCTTTTGTATCCTAACAAGGACGAAGCTGAAGACATGGCAGGCGAAAGGGAGACCAGAACCTCCTCCGTCCTTGGATTTTGGACACGGCTGACCGTCTCCTTCAGAACAGATGGACGCACGGACGGACGGACTCCCCAGGACGGCTTCACAACCGGACTTCTCTGCTGGGCACTTGCTCCTAACCTTTTCTCTATGTGGACTTTATCAGACGGGGAAAGAAATCCTGAACAGAAATGGGGTTTAAAAGGCGGGGAGATTTTCACGGACATCCATTTTAAAGTGAGCTGAACCCGAACGGAGAGTAGTCTAGTCTCGACTGCTTTAAAAAGGCAGTCAAGACCCATTTCTTCCTTCCTTCCTTCCTTCCTCCCTCCCTTCCTTCTCTCCTTCCTTCCTTCCTTCCTTCCTTCCCAGAGTAGCCGCTTCTCAGTCGCCTCCCATCCGTTGCCCCTGCTTTATTTTAATAATGGAAATGTCCTTTTTATTGAGGATGGGAGGGTTTATTATGGGACTGTATTTTAATGTTGCTTTATTATCCTTAGCTGCTTCGATCTGTTTGGAGAGGCGGGATATAAATTATTATTATTATTAGTAGTAGTCAAAAGCCTCTTCTTTTCACTTTCGGGATTTTCTGAAATTAAAAAGAAGCAGCTTTTGACTACTTTCTGTTCGGGTTAAGCACACTTTAAAACCGACTTTCTTTGTGTGAAAATCTACCCGCTTTTGCGAGGCTTCTCCCCGATTTAAATCCCTTTTCTGCCCAGGATTGATTTCCTGCGTGTGATAAAATAGCCATCTTTCTTTCCCATGTTTCCTTCAAGGAAGGCATCAACCTAGAGCCTGATCTGGCATTTTCATGACGTTGATGATGATGATTATAATTATTGCACCCCTGTCTTTGTTTGGCAGTGTCCAGGTCAGAAGGGAAACTACGGGGCTCTTCCTTCTTCCTCACCTCTCTAAGAGATGATGGCACTCTGTCAGCCTAGAAATCCCAAGGCACTAAGACAGAGGTAGGCAACCTTTTTTCCCCTTTAAGGGCCAAGGAGGGACTTCAGCTCCCAGAATCCCAGGAGCTATTATAGGCCAACATGGCTGAGGCTTCTGGGAGCTGAAGTCCCTCCTTGGCCCTTAAAGGGGAAAAAAGGTTGCCTACCCCTGCACTAAGAGATGGTACTCTCTCTGTCAGCCTATAAATCCCAAGGCACTAAGAGATGATGGGACTCTGTCAGCCTATAAATCCTTTTATGCAGCCGGTCTTAATGCAGCATTGAGTTGGTGTACTGTATCTCAGCGCTTTCTTTCTTTGTTTCTCCCTTCTCCCTTTTGCATTTCTCTGCATTTAGGCCCATATATCTGAATAAGGAAACATGGAAGACCAATTCTGGGTCTTAAGAAGAGAGAGAGACCTGGGTTCGTATCCTGAGGCTGACATCCAGGGCTGCAGAAGTAATGCGGTTTGACGCCACTTGAACTCAGCAGCCGGGAATTCTGGGAAGTGTAGTTTTGGGAGACCTTGAGCCTCCTCTGTCAGAGAGCTCTGGCACCAGACTACACTACAGTTCCCAGGATTCCCAGCGCTGAGCCAGGGCAGTGAAAGTGGTCTCAAACTGGATTATTTCCACCGTGCATTTTGGACCTAGGATCCCACTGGGGCGACAAGGGTTGTAGGGCCAAAGGGTGTTATGGCCTCCGTCCTAAGATTGAGTAGGACTTAATTAAGAAGCAATGGGTTTGGGGGTGCAATTCGCACTCTCTCCTTTGCGGTTGTTGTTGTTGTTGTGTGCTTTCAAGTCACTTCTGACTTAGGACAACACTTTTGCTGCGTTTTCTTTCTCAGGATTTGTTGGGCAGGGGTTTGCCTTTGCCTTCCACTAAGGCTGAGAGAGTGTGACTTGTCCAAGGTCACCCAATAGCCCACGCTGGGAGACCTAGAGCAAGAGAAAGGCAATGGGCAAAACATAGTGCTAGGGTTTCCCTTGGGTCCTCCGGAGCAATAATCTGGGTTTAAGAAGAGGTTCAGGTTCAGGATGATAGTGATAATTATTATTATTATTATTATTATTATTATCATCATCATAGGTTCAGAATGAATGGGACCAAAGAGACGGAAGAAGAAGGGCCTGATCCCTTTGGAGGGAGGGTTTAATGGAAGGTTTCATTGCCAGGTCCTCTGCTTTCCCTTTGCACACCTCTTTTCCTTCCTTCCTTCCTTCCTTTTTCCATTGTTCCCTCTATTTTATTGCCATTGGAATTGCTTATTTAATAAAGCGATGCCCATTGTGTTGTGTCTTTCTTTTGTGTGAATTCGCAGATGACCACTTGAAGAAATACTGTTACAGGTAAGCAACCTGTCCTTTCTTTCTTTCTTTCTTTTCTTCTTTCCTTCCTTCTTTCCCTCCTACCATCTCACATCCCTTTTTCTGTTACTTTTACCTTCCTTTCTTCCCTGTTTACTTATTCCTTTTTTGTTTCTTTCACATTCCTTTGTTCTTTACCTTTTTGTTAATCTTCCTTCCCTCCTCCTTTATTTCCCTATTTTCATCTGTATATTTTTCCTTCCTTCCTTCAGCCTTTTATTTTATGTTGTTACTTTTTCCTTCTTTCCTTTTTTTACTTTTTTGTGTTTATTTCATTTCTTTCTTCCCTCCCTGTTTTCTTTTTCTTCCTTCCCTTCTTCCTTTTTTCCCCTTTGGTGTTTATTTTTTCTGTTCCGTTTCCCTTCCATCCATCCTTCTCTTTTTTTATGTCCTTCCTTCCTTCCTTCTTTCCTTCCCTTTTCTTTTCTATTCCTTCCCTCCTTCTTTCCCTATTTTCTCTTTATTTTACCTTCCTTCCTTGTTTTCTTTTCTGTTTCTTTCCCTTTCCTCCCTCCCTCCTTCCTTCCATCTTTCCCCTTTTTAATGCTTCATTTACCTTCCTTCTTTACTGCTTTTCTTTTACTTCCTTCCTTCCTATTTTATGTCTTTCTCTCTCTCTCCCTCCTTTCTTCCTTCTCTCCCTTTTTCCTTTCTTTTTGCTGCCTTCCATTTTTTATATTCTTTTCTGTTTTTTAGCCTTCATTTTAACTTCATTTTCTGTTAATTTGCCCTTCTTTTCTGTTTTTTATTCCGTCCCTCCTTCTTTCTTACCCTCTTTTATTCTGTTTCTTTTACCTTCCCTCCTTCCTCCTCCTTTTCAGTTTTTTGCCTTCTTTCTTTCCTTTTTCATTTTTCTTTACTGTTTCATTGTCTTTTATTTTCTTCCTCCCTAGCTTGCTTTTTTCCTTTCCTTTCCTCTTCCTTCCCTCCTTCCTTCTTTCCCTCTTTGCTGTTTCCTCTGCCTTCATTCTTTACATTTTCTTTTCTGTTCCTTTTTCCTTCCTTTTTTCTTTTCTTCCTTCCCTCTTTTCTTTGGATTTTTATTCCTTTCCACTTTATGCCTTCACTATTTTCTATTTCTGTCTTTTCCTCTCTTCTTTTCTGTTTCTTTTACCTTCCTCCTTTTAAGCCTCTTTTATATTTCTTTATCCTTTCTTCATTCCTTGCATCAATCCTTTTCTCTTCTCCTTTTTTATTCCTACCCTCCTTCTACCTTCCCCTCTTTTCTTTTACCTTCCTTCCTTTTTACCTCTTTTCTGTGTATTTTTCCTGCCTGCCTTCCCCTTTCTTTCTTTTTTACCTTCATTCCTTCCTCCGTCTCTCTTCTGTTTTTAATTCTTTCCTTCCCTTCTTTGTTTGATCTTTTTTGCTGTTATTTCTTCCCTCTTTCCTTAATTCCTTCCTGCCATGTTTTATTTTCTGTTACTTTCACATCCCTTTGTTCTTTATCCCTTCCCATGCCATTGCATTGGGGGTCCTTAGGGCAGGGCACTGTGTTCGGGGTCTCTTTCTTCCCATGCCATTGCATTGGGGGTCCTTAGGGCAGGGCATTGTGTCTGGGGTTCCTTTCTTCCCCTGCCATTGCATTGGGGGTCCTTAGGGCAGGGCCCTGTGTTTGGGGTCTCTTTCTTCCCATGCCATTGCATTGGGGGTCCTTAGGGCAGGGCATTGTGTCTGGGGTCCCTTTCTTCCCATGCCATTGCATTGGGGGTCCTTAGGGCAGGGCACTGTGTTTGGGGTCTCTTTCTTCCCATGCCATTGCATTGGGGGTCCTTAGGGCAGGGGCCCTGTGTTTGGGGTCCCTTTCTTCCCATGCCATTGCATTGGGGGTCCTTAGGGCAGGGGCCCTGTGTTTGGGGTCTCTTTCTTCCCATGCCATTGCATTGGGGGTCCTTAGGGCAGGGCCCTGTGTTTGGGGTCCCTTTCCTCCCATGCCATTGCATTGGGGGTCCTTAGGGCAGGGCAGTGTGTTTGGGGTCCCTTTCTTCCCATGCCCTTTTCCTTTTCCTATCCTTCCTGCCTCCCTCTTCTATTTTCTCTTCCTTCCTTCCTTCCTCTTTTATTTTATACTTTTAACCTCCTTTCCTTCCTTTCACTTCTTTTCTTTACTGTTTCATTGCCTTTTAATTTCTTCTTCCATTGTTCCCTTTTTATTCCTTCCCTCGTTCCCTTTTCCACCTTTTCCTCTCTCCTGCTTTCTTCTATACCTCTTTTCTGTTATTTGTTCCTTCTCTCTTCCCTCTCTCATTCTCCATTTCCTTCCTCTTTCACTTCTTGTCTTTACTGTTTCTTTGTCTTTATTTCGTTCCTTGCTTGCTTCTCTCCATCTTTTTATTCCTTCCCTCCTTCCTTTTTCCACCTTTTCCTGTCTTCTGCTTTTTTCTATACCTCTTTTTCGTTCGTTAACTATTTTATATTTATCTTTTCTTTTTTCATTGCATTTCTTTCCTCTTTGACTTCTTGTCTTCACTGTTTCTTTATTTCGTTCCTTGCTTGCTTTTCTTCTCTCCCTCTGCTTTTTATTCCCTCCCTCCTTCCTTTTCCTCTCTTCTGCTTTCTTCTTTACCTCTTTTCTTATTTGTTCCTTCCCTCCTCCTCCTTTCTCTCTTTTCTGTTTATCTTCGCTCTTTTTTCATGTTGTTTCCTACCTTTTACTTCTAGTTTTTACTTTCTTTTTGATTCCTCCCTTGCTTTCTTTCTTCTCTCCCTCTGTCCTCCTTTTTTATTCCTTCCCTCCTTCCTTTTTACACCTTTTCCTCTGTCTTCTGCTTTCCTCTATACATATACTTTCCTTCCCTCCTCCTTTCTCTATTTTCTATTTATCTTCCCTCTTATTCTCCATTTTGTTTCATTTTTGCTTCTTCTTTACTGTTCCTGTCTTTATTTCATTCCTCCCTTGATTGCTTCCTTCTCTCCTCTTTTTCCTTCTTTCCTTGTTCCTTCCCCCCTCCTCCTTTTCTCTATTTTCTATTTATTTTATATTGCCTCTATATTTTACTTCTTGTCTTTAGTTTCTTTGTCTTTGTTTCATTCCTCCCTCCCTTCCTTTCTCTCTTTCTTCTCTCTTATTCTTCCCACCTTCTTCTTCCTCTATTTTTATTTTACCTTCCCTCTCTCTGTTTTCATTTCATTTCCTTCCTTTAATTTCCTCTTTACTGTTTGTCTTTTCTTTATTCCTTTCTTTCTTCTCTCCCTCTCTTCTTTTTTATTCTTTCCCTCTTTCTTCTTTCCTCCCTCTTTCTTCTTTCCTCTCTCACTTCTAATTTCGTTTCATTCTTTTACTTCTTCTTTACTTTCTTCTCTTCTCTCATTCTATTTTATTCCCTCTCCCTCCTCCTTTTATCTATATTCTATTTATCTTTCTTGTCCTAATCTCCATTTCATTTCCTCTATTTCTTTCTCCTTCCTTCCTTCCCTCTTTCATATTTTTCTCCTTCTTCTCATTTTTTCTATTTTCTCCTTCTTTGTTCCCTTTCATTTTTTCTATTTTTCTCCTTCCTTCTTTCATTTTTTCTATTTCTTTCTCCTTCCTTCCGTCCCTCTTTCATTTTTTTCTACTTCTTTCTCTTTCCTTCCCTTTTTTGTTTTTTCTATTTTTTCTGCTTATTTCCTTCCATTTCATTTTTTCTTTTCCTTTCTCCTTCCTTCCCTCCCTCCCTCCTTCCCTCTTTCATCTATTCTATTTCTTTCTTCCATTTCTTTCTCCTTCCTTCCTTCCTTCCTTCCCAATTTCATTTTTTTCTATTTCTTTCTCCTTCCTTCCTTCCCTCTTTCATCTATTCTATTTCTCCTTCCTACCGTACTTCCCCATTTCTTTTCTATGACTTTCTCCTTCCTTTCCTTCCCTGTTTTCTATTTCTTTCTCCTTATTTCTTTCTCCTTACTTCCCCCTTTCATCTTTTCTTTTTCTTTCCACTTCCTTCCTTCCATCTTTTCTATTTCTTTCTCCTTCTTTCATTTTCTTCCTTCCATCTTTCCTTCCTTCATCTTTTCTTTTCTTTCATCTTTTCTATTTCTTTCTCCTTCTTATCTTTCCTCTTTCATTCTTCCCCTTTCCATCTTCTTTCATTTTCTTCCTTCCATCTTTTCTATTTCTTTCTCCTTCCTTCCCCTTTCATCTTTTCTATTTCTTTCTCCTTCCTTCCTTCATCTTTTCTTTTCTTTCATCTTTTCTATTTCTTTCTCCTTCCTATCTTCTCTTTCATCTTTTCTATTTCTTTCTCCTTCCTTCCCCTTTCATCTTTTCTATTTCTTTCTCCTTTTCCTTCCTTCCTATGTTCTCTTTCATCTTTTCTATTTCTTTTCTAAAATAGAAAAGAAATAGAAAAGATGAAAGGGGGAAGGAAGGAGAAAGAAATAGAAAAAATGAAAGAGAAGATAGGAAGGAAAAAGAAATAGAAAAGAGGGAAGGGGAAGGAGAAAGAAATAGAGAAGATGAAAGAGGGAAGGGGAAGGAAGGAAGGAGAAAGAAATAGAAAAGAGGAGAAAGAAACAGAAAAGATGAAAGAGGGAAATGGAAGGAAGGAGAAAGAAATAGAAAGATGGAAGGGGGGGAAGGAAGGAAGGAGTAAGAAAGAGCTTCCCCCTTCCTCTTTTTCATGAATGAGCTCTTTTCCATGAATGAGTAAGAAATAAGCTTCCCCCTTTCCCCTTCCCTCTTTTCTATTTCTTTCTCCTTCCTTCCCTTCCCTTCCCTCTTTCATCTTTTCTATTTCTTTCTCCTCTTTTCTATTTCTTTCTCCTTCCTTCCTTCCCCTTCCCTCTTTTCTATTTCTTTCTCCTTCCTTTCCTTCCCTCTTTTCTATTTCTTTTTCCTTCCTATCTTCTCTTTCATTTTTTCTATTTCTTTCTCCTTCCTTCCCCCTTTCATCTTTTCTATTTCTTTTAGAAAAGAAATAGAAAAGATGAAAGAGAACATAGGAAGGAAGGAAAAGGAGAAAGAAATAGAAAAGATGAAAGGGGAAGGAAGGAGAAAGAAATAGAAAAGATGAAAGGGGGAAGGAAGGAAGGAGAAAGAAATAGAAAAGATGAAGGAAGGAAGGAGAAAGAAATAGAAAAGATAGAAGGAGAAAGAAATAGAAAAGATGAAAGGGGGAAGGAAGGAAGGAGAAAGAAATAGAAAAGATGAAAGAGAAGATAGGAAGGAGAAAGAAATAGAAAAGATGAAAGAGGGAAGGAAGGAAGGAGAAAGAAATAGAAAAGAAGAAAGAAGATAGGAAAGAGAAAGAAATAGAAAAGATGAAAGGGGGAAGGAAGGAAGGAGAAAGAAATAGAAAAGATGAAAGAGGAAAGGAAGGAAGGAGAAAAATAAAAAATGAAAGAAGGAAGGAGAAAAAATAGAAAAAAATGAAAGGGAAGGAAGGAGAAAGAAATAGAAAAAATGAAAGAAGAGGAAGGAGAAAGAAATAGAAAAGATGAAAGGGGGAAGGAAAGAAAGAGAAAGAAATAGAAAAGAGGAAAGGGGGAAGGAAGGAAGGAGAAAGAAATAGAAAAGATGAAAGAGAAGATAGGAAGGAGAAAGAAATAGAAAAGATGAAAGGGCGAAGGAAGGAAGGAAGAAATAGAAAGATGAAAGGGCGAAGGAAGGAAGGTGAAAGAAATAGAAAAGATGAAAGAGGGAACAGAAGATAGGAAGCAGAAAGAAATAGAAAAGAAGAAAGAAGATAGGAAGGAGAAAGAAAAAGAATAGATGAAAGAGGGAAGGAAGGAAGGAGAAAGAAATAGGAAAAATGAAAGAAGAGGAAGGAGAAAGAAATAGAAAAGATGAAAGGGAAGGAAGGAGAAATAGAAAAAATGAAAGAGAAGATAGGAAAGAGAAAGAAATAGAAAAGATGAAAGGGGGAAGGAAAGAAGGAGAAAGAAATAGAAAAGATGAAAGAGGGAACAGAAGATAGGAAGGAGAAAGAAACAGAAAAGATGAAAGGGGGAAGGATGGAAGGAGAAAGAAATAGAAAAAATGAAAGAGAAGATAGGAAAGAGAAAGAAATAGAGAAGATGAAGGGGGAAGGAAGGAAGGAGAAAGAAATAGAAAAGAAGAAAGAGAAGATAGGAAGGAGAAAGAAACAGAAAAGATGAAAGAGGGAAGGAAGGAAGGAGAAAGAAATAGAAAAGATGAAAGGGGGAAGGAAGGAGAAAGAAATAGAAAAGATGAAAGGGGGAAGGAAGGAGAAAGTAAAAAAATGAAAGAGGGAAGGAAGGAAGGAGAAAGAAATAGAAAACATGAAAGAGGGAAGGAAGCAAGGAGAAAAATAGAAAAAAATGAAAGAGGGAAGGAAGGAAGGAAAAAAATGGAGGGAAGGAAGGAGAAAGTAATAGAAAAAATGAAAGAAGGGAATAGAAAAAATGAAAGAGAGAAGGAAGGAAGGAGAAAGAAATAGAAAAAATGAAAGAAGATAGGAAGGATTAAGAAATAGAAATGATGAAAGGGAAGGAAGGAAGGAAAGAGAAAAATAGGAAAGAGAAAAATAGAAAAGATTAAAGGGGGAAGGAAGGAGAAAGAAATAGAAAAGATGAAAGGGGGAAGGAAGGAAGGAGAAAGAAATAGAAAAGAAGAGAAGATAGGAAGTAGAAAGAAATAGAAAAGAAGAAAGAAGATAGGAAGGAGAAAGAAATAGAAAAGATTAAAGGTGGAAGGAAGGAAGGAGAAATAGAAAAGAAGAAAGAAGATAGGAAAGATGAAAGGGGGAAGGAAACGAGAAAGAAATAGAAAAGGTGAAAGGGAGAAGGAAGGAAGGAGAAAGAAATAGAAAAGAAGAAAGAAGGAAGGAAGGAAGGAAAGAGAAAGAAGGAGAAAAAATGAAAGGGGGAAGGAAGGAAGGAAGGAAGGAAGGAGAAAAATAGAAAAAATGAAAGAGAAGATAGGAAGGCGAAAGAAATAGAAAAGATGAAGGAGGGAAGCAAGGAAGGAGAAAGAAAAAGAAAAATGAAAGAAGGAAGAAGAACGAAATAGAAAGAACTAGAAAAGGTGAAAGGGAAGGAAGGAAGGAGAAAGAAATAGAAAAGATCAAAGGGGTAAGAAAGGAAGGAGAAAGAAAAGAAAAAATGAAATAGGAAAGGAAGGAGACAAATAGAAAAAATGAAAGAAGGAAGGAGAAACAAATAGAAAACATGAAAGAGGGAAGAAGGAAGGAGAAAGAAATAGGAAAAAATGAAAGAGGGAAGGAAGGAAGGAAGGAGAAAACAATAGAAAAAATGAAAGGGAAGGAAGGAAGGAGAAAGCAATAGAAAAAATGAAAGAAGAAAGGAAGGAAGGAGAAAGAAATAGAAAAGAAGATAGGAAGGAGAAAGAAATAGAAAAGGAGAAAGAGAAGATAGGAAGGAGAAAAAAATAGAAAAGATGAAGGGGAAGGAAGGAAGGAGAAAAATAGAAAAGAAGAAAGAAGATAGGAAAGAGAAAGAAATAGAAAAGATGAAAGGGGGAAGGAAGGAAAGAAGGAGAAATAGAAAAAATGAAAGGGGGAAGGAAAGAAAGAGAAAGAAATAGAAAAGAGGAAAGGGGGAAGGAAGGAAGGAGAAAGAAATAGAAAAGATGAAAGGGGGAATGAAGGAAGGAAGGAGAAAGAAATAGAAAAAATGAAAGAGAAGATAGGAAGGAGAAAGAAATAGAAAAGATGAAAGGGCGAAGGAAGGAAGGAAGAAATAGAAAGATGAAAGGGCGAAGGAAGGAAGGTGAAAGAAATAGAAAAGATGAAAGAGGGAACAGAAGATAGGAAGGAGAAAGAAATAGAAAAGAAGAAAGAGAAGATAGGAAGGAGAAAGAAAAAGAATAGATGAAAGAGGGAAGGAAGGAAGGAGAAAGAAATAGAAAAGATGAAAGAAGGAAGAAAGGAAGGAGAAAGAAATAGAAAAAATGAAAGAGGGAAGATAGGAAGGAGAAAGAAATAGGAAAAATGAAAGGGGCAAGGAAGGAAGGTAGAAAAAATGAAAGAGAAGTTAGGAAGGAGAAAAAATAGAAAACATGAAAGAGGGAAGGAAGGAAAAAGAAAAGAAAAAATGAAAGAGGAAAGGAAGGAGACAGAAATAGAAAAAATGAAAGAAGGAAGGAGAAACAAATAGAAAACATGAAAGAGGGAAGGAAGGAAGGAGAAAGTAAAGAAAAAAATGAAAGAGGGAACAGAAGATAGGAAGGAGAAAGAAACAGAAAAGATGAAAGGGGGAGGGATGGAAGGAGAAAGAAATAGAATAGAAGAAAGAAGGAAGGAAGGAAAGAGAAAGAAATAGAAAAAATGAAAGAGAAGATAGGAAAGAGAAAGAAATAAAGAAGATGAAGGGGGAAGGAAGGAAGGAGAAAGAAATAGAAAAGATGAAAGAGAAGATAGGAAGGGGGAAGAAACAGAAAAGATGAAAGGGGAAGGAAGGAAGGAGAAAGAAATAGAAAAGATGAAAGAAGATAGGAAGGAGAAAGAAATAGAAAAGATGAAAGGGGGAAGGAAAGAAAGAGAAAGAAATAGAAAAGAGGAAAGGGGGAAGGAAGGAAGGAGAAAGAAATAGAAAAGATGAAAGAGGGAAAGAAGGAAGGAGAAAAATAAAAAATGAAAGATGGAAGGAGAAAAAAAATGAAGAGGGAAGGAAGGAGAAAAAAATAGAAAAAAATGAAAGAGGGAAGGAAGGAGAAAGAAATAGAAAAATGAAAGAAGAGGAAGGAGAAAGAAATAGAAAAGATGAAAGGGAAGGAAGGAAGGAAGGAGAAATAGAAAAAATGAAAGAGAAGATAGGAAAGAGAAAGAAATAGAAAAGATGAAAGGGGGAAGGAAGGAAGGAGAAAAAAATAGAAAAGATGAAAGGGGGAAGGAAGGAAGGAGAAAGAAATAGAAAAGAAGAAAGAAGATACGAAGGAGAAAGAAATAGAAAAGAAGAAAGAGAAGATAGGAAGGAGAAAAAAATAGAAAAGATGAAAGGGGGAAGGAAGGAAAGAAGGAGAAATAGAAAAAATGAAAGAGAAGATAGGAAAGAGAAAGAAATAGAAAAGATGAAAGGGGGAATGAATGAAGGAAGGAGAAAGAAATAGAAAAAATGAAAGAGAAGATAGGAAGGAGAAAGAAATAGAAAAGATGAAAGGGCGAAGGAAGGAAGGAAGAAATAGAAAGATGAAAGGGCGAAGGAAGGAAGGTGAAAGAAATAGAAAAGATGAAAGAGGGAACAGAAGATAGGAAGGAGAGAGAAATAGAAAAGAAGAAAGAGAAGATAGGAAGGAGAAAGAAAAAGAATAGATGAAAGGGAAGGAAGGAAGGAGAAAGAAATAGAAAAGAAGAAAGAAGGAAGGAAGGAGAAAGAAACAGAAAAGATGAAAGGGGGAAGGAAGGAAGGAGAAAGAAATAGAAAAGATGAAAGGGGGAAGGAAGGAGAAAGAAATAGAAAAGATGAAAGGGGGAAGGAAGGAGAAAGTAAAAAAATGAAAGAGGGAAGGAAGGAGAAAGTAAAGAAAAAAATGAAAGAGGGAAGGAGAGGAAGGAAGGAAGGAGAAAGAAATAGAAAAGGTGAAAGGGAGAAGGAAGGAAGGAGAAAGAAATAGAAAAGAAGAAAGAAGGAAGGAAGGAAAGAGAAAGAAGGAGAAAAAATGAAAAGGAAGGAAGGAAGGAGAAAAATAGAAAAATTGAAAGAGGGAAGGAAGGAAGGAGAAAGAAATAGAAAAGATGTAAGAGGGAACAGAACATAGGAAGGAGAAAGAAACAGAAAAGATGAAAGGGGGAAGGATGGAAGGAGAAAGAAATAGAAAAGAAGAAAGAAGGAAGGAAGGAAGGAAAGAGAAAGAAATAGAAAAAATGAAAGAAGATAGGAAGGAGAAAGAAAGAAGATGAAGGGGAAGGAAGGAAGGAAGGAAGGAAGGAGAAAGAAATAGAAAAGAAGAAAGAAGATAGGAAGGAGAAAGAAACAGAAAAGATGAAAGGGGGAAGGAAGGAGAAAGAAATAGAAAAGATGAAAGGGGGAAGGAAGGAAGGAGAAAGAAATAGAAAAGAAGAAAGAAGATAGGAAGGAGAAAGAAATAGAAAAGATGAAAGGGGGAAGGAAAGAAAGAGAAAGAAATAGAAAAGAGGAAAGGGGGAAGGAAGGAAGGAGAAAGAAATAGAAAAGAGGAAAGAGGGAAAGAAGGAAGGAAAAAAATGAAAGATGGAAGGAGAAAAAAATGAAGAGGGAAGGAAGGAAAAAAATAGAAAAAAATGAAAGGGAAGCAAGGAAGGAGAAAGAAATAGGAAAAATGAAAGAAGGAGAAAGAAATAGAAAAGATGAAAGAGGGAAAGAAGGAAGGAGAAAAATAAAAAATGAAAGATGGAAGGAGAAAAAAAATGAAGAGGGAAGGAAGGAGAAAAAAATAGAAAAAAATGAAAGAGGGAAGCAAGGAAGGAGAAAGAAATAGGAAAAATGAAAGAAGAGGAAGGAGAAAGAAATAGAAAAGATGAAAGGGAAGGAAGGGAGGAAGGAGAAATTGAAAAAATGAAAGAAGATAGGAAAGAGAAAGAAATAGAAAAGATGAAAGGGGGAAGGAAGGAAGGAGAAAAAAATAGAAAAGATGAAAGGGGGAAGGAAGGAAGGAAGGAGAAAGAAATAGAAAAGATGAAGGGGAAGGAAGGAAGGAGAAAGAAATAGAAAAAATGAAAGAGGGAAGATAGGAAGGAGAAAGAAATAGGAAAAATGAAAGGGGCAAAGAAGGAAGGTAGAAAAAATGAAAGAGAAGTTAGGAAGGAGAAAAAATAGAAAACATGAAAGAGGGAAGGAAGGAGAAAGAAAAGAAAAAATGAAAGAGGAAAGGAAGGAGACAGAAATAGAAAAAATGAAAGAAGGAAGGAGAAACAAATAGAAAACATGAAAGGGAAGGAAGGAAGGAGAAAGTAAAGAAAAAAATGAAAGAGGGAACAGAAGATAGGAAGGAGAAAGAAACAGAAAAGATGAAAGGGGGAGGGATGGAAGGAGAAAGAAATAGAATAGAAGAAAGAAGGAAGGAAGGAAAGAGAAAGAAATAGAAAAAATGAAAGAGAAGATAGGAAAGAGAAAGAAATAAAGAAGATGAAGGGGGAATGAAGGAAGGAAGGAAGGAAGGAAGGAGAAAGAAATAGAAAAGAAGAAAGAGAAGATAGGAAGGGGGAAGAAACAGAAAAGATGAAAGGGGAAGGAAGGAAGGAGAAAGAAATAGAAAAGATGAAAGAAGATAGGAAGGAGAAAGAAATAGAAAAGATGAAAGGGGGAAGGAAAGAAAGAGAAAGAAATAGAAAAGAGGAAAGGGGGAAGGAAGGAAGGAGAAAGAAATAGAAAAGATGAAAGAGGGAAAGAAGGAAGGAGAAAAATAAAAAATGAAAGATGGAAGGAGAAAA
Organism: Phrynosoma blainvillii; assembly: GCA_026167975.1. NCBI lineage: Eukaryota > Metazoa > Chordata > Lepidosauria > Squamata > Phrynosomatidae > Phrynosoma > Phrynosoma blainvillii. Next base: position 7,175,388 of record JANUYF010000015.1, read on the forward strand.
AAATGAAGAGGGAAGGAAGGAGAAAAAAATAGAAAAAAATGAAAGAGGGAAGGAAGGAGAAAGAAATAGAAAAATGAAAGAAGAGGAAGGAGAAAGAAATAGAAAAGATGAAAGGGAAGGAAGGAAGGAAGGAGAAATAGAAAAAATGAAAGAGAAGATAGGAAAGAGAAAGAAATAGAAAAGATGAAAGGGGGAAGGAAGGAAGGAGAAAAAAATAGAAAAGATGAAAGGGGGAAGGAAGGAAGGAGAAAGAAATAGAAAAGAAGAAAGAAGATAGGAAGGAGAAAGAAATAGAAAAGAAGAAAGAGAAGATAGGAAGGAGAAAAAAATAGAAAAGATGAAGGGGAAGGAAGGAAAGAAGGAGAAATAGAAAAAATGAAAGAGAAGATAGGAAAGAGAAAGAAATAGAAAAGATGAAAGGGGGAATGAAGGAAGGAAGGAGAAAGAAATAGAAAAGATGAAAGGGCGAAGGAAGGAAGGAGGAAATAGAAAGATGAAAGGGCGAAGGAAGGGAGGTGAAAGAAATAAAAAAGATGAAAGAGGGAACAGAAGATAGGAAGGAGAGAGAAATAGAAAAGAAGAAAGAGAAGATAGGAAGGAGAAAGAAAAAGAATAGATGAAAGAGGGAAGGAAGGAAGGAGAAAGAAATAGAAAAGAAGAAAGAAGGAAGGAAGGAGAAAGAAACAGAAAAGATGAAAGGGGGAAGGAAGGAAGGAGAAAGAAATAGAAAAGAGGAAAGGGGGAAGGAAGGAGAAAGAAATAGAAAAGATGAAAGGGGGAAGGAAGGAGAAAGTAAAAAAATGAAAGAGGGAAGGAAGGAGAAAGTAAAGAAAAAAATGAAAGAGGGAAGGAGAGGAAGGAAGGAAGGAGAAAGAAATAGAAAAGGTGAAAGGGAGAAGGAAGGAAGGAGAAAGAAATAGAAAAGAAGAAAGAAGGAAGGAAGGAAAGAGAAAAGGAGAAAAAATGAAAAGGAAGGAAGGAAGGAGAAAAATAGAAAAATTGAAAGAGGGAAGGAAGGAAGGAGAAAGAAATAGAAAAGATGTAAGAGGGAACAGAACATAGGAAGGAGAAAGAAACAGAAAAGATGAAAGGGGGAAGGATGGAAGGAGAAAGAAATAGAAAAGAAGAAAAGGAAGGAAGGAAGGAAAGGGGGAAGGATGGAAGGAGAAAGAAATAGAAAAGAAGAAAGAAGGAAGGAAGGAAGGAAAGAGAAAGAAATAGAAAAAATGAAAGAAGATAGGAAGGAGAAAGAAAGAAGATGAAGGGGAAGGAAGGAAGGAGAAAGAAATAGAAAAGAAGAAAGAGAAGATAGGAAGGAGAAAGAAACAGAAAAGATGAAAGGGGGAAGGAAGGAGAAAGAAATAGAAAAGATGAAAGGGGGAAGGAAGGAAGGAGAAAGAAATAGAAAAGAAGAAAGAAGATAGGAAGGAGAAAGAAATAGAAAAGATGAAAGGGGGAAGGAAAGAAAGAGAAAGAAATAGAAAAGAGGAAAGGGGGAAGGAAGGAAGGAGAAAGAAATAGAAAAGAGGGAAAGAAGGAAGGAAAAAAATGAAAGATGGAAGGAGAAAAAAATGAAGAGGGAAGGAAGGAAAAAAATAGAAAAAAATGAAAGAGGGAAGCAAGGAAGGAGAAAGAAATAGGAAAAATGAAAGAAGAGGAAGGAGAAAGAAATAGAAAAGATGAAAGGGAAAGAAGGAAGGAGAAAAATAAAAAATGAAAGATGGAAGGAGAAAAAAAATGAAGAGGGAAGGAAGGAAAAAAAATAGAAAAAAATGAAAGAGGGAAGCAAGGAAGGAGAAAGAAATAGGAAAAATGAAAGAAGAGGAAGGAGAAAGAAATAGAAAAGATGAAAGGGAAGGAAGGGAGGAAGGAGAAATTGAAAAAATGAAAGAAGATAGGAAAGAGAAAGAAATAGAAAAGATGAAAGGGGGAAGGAAGGAAGGAGAAAAAAATAGAAAAGATGAAAGGGAGAAGGAAGGAAGGAAGGAGAAAGAAATAGAAAAGATGAAGGGGAAGGAAGGAAGGAGAAAGAAATAGAAAAGAAGAAAGAAGATAGGAAGGAGAAAGAAATAGAAAAGGAGAAAGAGAAGATAGGAAGGAGAAAAAATAGAAAAGATGAAAGGGGGAAGGAAGGAAGGAGAAAGAAATAGAAAAGAAGAAAGAGAAGATAGGAAAGAGAAAGAAATAGAAAAGATGAAAGGGGGAAGGACGGAAAGAAGGAGAAATAGAAAAAGTGAAAGAGAAGATAGGAAAGAGAAAGAAATAGAAAAGATGAAAGGGTGAAGGAAGGAAGGAGAAAGAAATAGAAAAGATGAAAGGGGGAAGGAAGGAGAAAGAAATAGAAAAAATGAAAGAGAAGATAGGAAGGAGAAAGAAATAGAAAAGATGAAAGGGCGAAGGAAGGAAGGAAGAAATAGAAAGATGAAAGGGCGAAGGAAGGAAGGTGAAAGAAATAGAAAAGATGAAAGAGGGAACAGAAGATAGGAAGGAGAAAGAAATAGAAAAGAAGAAAGAGAAGATAGGAAGGAGAAAGAAAAAGAATAGATGAAAGAGGGAAGGAAGGAAGGAGAAAGAAATAGAAAAGAAGAAAGAAGGAAGGAAGGAAGGAGAAAGAAATAGAAAAGATGAAAGGGGGAAGGAAGGAGAAAGAAACAGAAAAGATGAAAGGGGGAAGGAAGGAAGGAGAAAGAAATAGAAAAGAAGAAAGGAGGAAGGAAGGAAGGGGAAAAATAAAAAATGAAAGAGGGAAGGAAGGAGAAAAAAATGAAGAAGGAAGGAAGGAGAAAGAAATAGAAAAAATGAAAGGGAAGCAAGGAAGGATAAAGAAATAGAAAAAAAATGAAAAAGTAAAGGAAGGAAGGATAAGGAAATAGAAAAAATGAAAGGGAAGGAAGGAAGGAGGAAGAAACCGAAAAAATGAAAGAGGGAAGTAAGGAAGGAGAAAGAAATAGAAAAAATGAAAGAGCAATGGAAGGAGAAAGAAATAGAAAAGCTGAAAGGGGGAAGGAAGGAAGGAGAAAGAAATAGAAAAGATGAAAGAAGATAGGAAGGAGAAAGAAATAGAAAAGATGAAGGGGAAGGAAGGAAGGAGAAAGAAATAGAAAAGATGAAAGGGGGAAGGAAGGAAGCAGAAAGAAATAGAAAAGATGAAAGGGGGAAAGAAAGAGAAAGAAATAGAAAAGAGGAAAGGGGGAAGGAAGGAAGGAGAAAGAAATAGAAAAGATGAAAGAGGGAAAGAAGGAAGGAGAAAAATAAAAAATGAAAGATGGAAGGAGAAAAAAAATGAAGAGGGAAGGAAGGAGAAAAAAATAGAAAAAAATGAAAGAGGGAAGGAAGGAGAAAGAAATAGAAAAATGAAAGAAGAGGAAGGAGAAAGAAATAGAAAAGATGAAAGGGAAGGAAGGAAGGAAGGAGAAATAGAAAAAATGAAAGAGAAGATAGGAAAGAGAAAGAAATAGAAAAGATGAAAGGGGGAAGGAAGGAAGGAGAAAAAAATAGAAAAGATGAAAGGGGGAAGGAAGGAAGGAGAAAGAAATAGAAAAGAGGAAAGGGGGAAGGAGAAAGAAATAGAAAAGATGAAAGAGGAAAGGAAGGAAGGAGAAAAATAAAAAATGAAAGAAGGAAGGAGAAAAAAATGAAGAGGGAAGGAAGGAGAAAAAAATAGAAAAAAATGAAAGAGGGAAGGAAGGAGAAAAAAATAAAAAAGATGAAAAGGGGAAGGAAGGAAGGAGAAAGAAATAGAAAAGAAGATAGGAAGTAGAAAGAAATAAAAAAGAAGAAAGAGAAGATAGGAAGGAGAAAGAAATAGAAAAGATTAAAGGGGGAAGGAAGGAAGGAGAAATAGAAAAGAAGAAAGAAGATAGGAAAGATGAAAGGGGGAAGGAAGGAAGGAGAAAGAAATAGAAAAGAAGAAAGAAGGAAGGAAGGAAGGAAAGAGAAAGAAGGAGAAAAAATGAAAGGGGGAAGGAAGGAAGGAAGGAAGGAAGGAAGGAAGGAAGGAAGGAAGGAGAAAAATAGAAAAAATGAAAGAAGATAGGAAGGCGAAAGAAATAGAAAAGATGAAAGGGGGAAGGAAGGAAGGAGAAGGAAATAGAAAAAATGAAAGGGAAGGAAGGAAGGAGAAAGAAATAGAAAAGATGAAAGAAGGAAGAAAGGAAGGAGAAAGAAATAGAAAAAACGAAAGAGGGAAGATAGGAAGGAGAAAGAAATAGGAAAAATGAAAGGGGCAAGGAAGGAAGGTAGAAAAAATGAAAGAGAAGTTAGGAAAGAGAAAAAATAGAAAACATGAAAGAGGGAAGGAAGGAGAAAGAAAAGAAAAAATGAAAGAGGAAAGGAAGGAGACAGAAATAGAAAAAATGAAAGAAGGAAGGAGAAACAAATAGAAAACATGAAAGAGGGAAGATAGGAAGGAGAGAAAGAAAAAATGAACGAGGAAAAGAAGGAAGGAGAAAGAAAGAAAAATTGAAAGAGGGAAGGAAGGAAGGAGAAAGAAATAGAAAAATGAAAGGGGCAAGGAAGGAAGGTAGAAAAAATGAAAGAAAAGTTAGGAAGGAGAAAAAAATAGAAAACATGAAAGAGGGAAGGAAGGAAGGAGAAAGAAATAGAAAAGATGAAGGGGAAGGAAGGGAGGAGAAAGAAACAGAAAAGATGAAAGGGGGAAGGAAGGAAGGAGAAAGTAAAGAAAAAAATGAAAGGGAAGGAGAGGAAGGAAGGAAGGAGAAAGAAATAGAAAACATGAAAGAGGGAAGGAAGCAAGGAGAAAAATAGAAAAAAATGAAAGAGGGAAGGAAGGAAGGAGAAAAAAATGAAAGAGGGAAGGAAGGAGAAAGTAATAGAAAAAATGAAAGAAGGAAGGAAGGAGAAGGAAATAGAAAAAATGAAAGAGGGAAGGAAGGAAGGAGAAAGAAATAGAAAAAATGAAAGAGAAGATAGGAAGGAGAAAGAAATAGAAAAGATGAAAGGGGGAAGGAAGGAAGGAGAAGGAAATAGAAAAAATGAAAGAAGGAAGAAAGGAAGGAGAAAGAAATAGAAAAAATGAAAGAGGGAAGATAGGAAGGAGAAAGAAATAGGAAAAATGAAAGGGGCAAGGAAGGAAGGTAGAAAAAATGAAAGAAAGAAGGAAGGAAGGAGAAAGAAAGAAAAAATGAAAGGGGGAAGGAAGGGAGGAGAAAGAAACAGAAACGATGAAAGGGGGAAGGAAGGAAGGAAGGAGAAAGTAGAGAAAAAATGAAAGAGGGAAGTAAGGAGAAAAATAGAAAAAATGAAGGAGAAAAGCAAGGAAGGAGAAGGAAACAGAAAAAATGAAAGGGAAGGATGGAAGGAGAAAGTAAAGAAAAAATGAAAGAGGGAAGAAAGAAGAAAGAAATAAAAAATGAAAGAGGGAATACGGAAGTAGAAAAAATGAAAGGGAAGATAAGGAGAAAGAAATAGAAAAGATGAAAGAGGGAAGGAAGCAAGGAGAAAAATAGAAAAAAATGAAAGAGGGAAGGAAGGAAGGAGAAAAAATGAAGGAGGAAAGGAAGGAGAAGGGAATAGAAAAAATGAAAGAGGGAAGGAAGGAAGGAGAAAGAAATAGAAAAGATGAAAGGGGGAAGGAAGGAAGGAAGGAGAAAGAAATAGAAAAAATGAAAGGAAGGAAGGAGAAGGAAATAGAAAAAAGAAAGAAGGAAGGAAGGAAGGAGAATGAAATAGAAAAAATGAAAGGGAAGATAGGAAGGAGAGAAAGAAAAAATGAACGAGGAAAAGAAGGAAGGAGAAAGAAAGAAAAATTGAAAGAGGGAAGGAAGGAAGGAGAAAGAAATAGAAAAAATGAAAGGAAGGAAGGAGAAGGAGAATGAAATAGAAAAAATGAAAGGGGGAAGGAAGGAAGGTAGAAAAAATGAAAGAGAAGATAGGAAGGAGAAAGAAATAGAAAAAAGGAAAGATGGAAGGAAGGAAAGAGAAAAATAGAAAAAATGAAAGGGGGAAGGAAGGAAGGAGAAATAAATACAAAAGATGAAAGGGGGAAGGAAGAAGAAGGAAATAGAAAAAATGAAAGGGAAGGAAGGAAGGAGAAAAATAAAAAATGAAAGAGGGAAGGAAGGAAGAAGAAAAAAATGAAGGAGGGAAGGAAGGAGAAAGAAATAGGAAAAATGAAAGGGGCAAGGAAGGAAGGTAGAGAAAATGAAAGAGAAGTTAGGAAGGAGAAAAAAATAGAAAACATGAAAGAGGGAAGGAAGGAGAAAGAAAAGAAAAAATGAAAGAAGGAAGGAAGGAAGGAGAAAGAAATAGAAAAAATGAAAGGGGAAAGGAAGGGAGGAGAAAGAAATAAGAGAAAATGAAAGAAGATAGGAAGGAGAAAGAAATAGAAAAAATGAAAGAGGGAGGGAAGGAAGGAAGGAGAAAGAAAAAGAAAAGATTAAAGAGAAGATAGGAAGGAGAAAGAAATAGAAAAGATGAAAGGTAGAAGGAAGGAAGGAAGGAGAAAGAAATAGAAAAGATGAAAGAGGGAAGAAAGGAAGGAGAAAGAGATAGAAAAAATGAAAGAGGGAAGGAATGTACACCAAGGAAGTGCCAGAGGCTGCCGAAGGCTCACCAGGAGCGCTCAAGGTTCACCAGGAGCGCCCAAGGAGTGCCAGAGGCTGCCGAAGGCTCACCAGGAGCGCTCAAGGTTCACCAGGAGCGCCCAAGGAGTGCCAGAGGCTGCCGAAGGCTCACCAGGAGCGCTCAAGGTTCACCAGGAGCGCCCAAGGAGTGCCAGAGGCTGCCGAAGGCTCACCAGGAGCACTCAAGGTTCACCAGGAGCGCCCAAGGAGTGCCAGAGGCTGCCGAAGGCTCACCAGGAGCGCTCAAGGTTCACCAGGAGCGCCCAAGGAGTGCCAGAGGCTGCCGACGGCTCACCAGGAGCGCTCAAGGTTCACCAGGAGCGTCCAAGGAGTGCCAGAGGCTGCCGACGGCTCACCAGGAGCGCTCAAGGAGTGCCAGAGGCTGCCGAAGGCTCACCAGGAGCGCCCAAGGTTCACCAGGAGCGCCCAAGGAGTGCCAGAGGCTGCTGACGGCTCACCAGGAGCGCCCAAGGGTCACACAGAGGCTGCCGAAGGCTCACCAGGAGCGCCCAAGGAGTGCCAGAGGCTGCCGACGGCTCACCAGGAGCGCTCAAGTTTCACCAGGAGCGCCCAAGGAGTGCCAGAGGCTGCCGAAGGCTCACCAGGAGCGCCCAAGGTTCACCAGGAGCGCTCAAGGAGTGCCAGAGGCTGCCGAAGGCTCACCAGGAGCGCCCAAGGAGTGCCAGAGGCTGCCGAAGGCTCACCAGGAGCGCCCAAGGTTCACCAGGAGCGCCCAAGGAGTGCCAGAGGCTGCCGACGGCTCACCAGGAGCGCTCAAGGTTCACCAGGAGCGTCCAAGGAGTGCCAGAGGCTGCCGACGGCTCACCAGGAGCGCTCAAGGTTCACCAGGAGCACCCAAGGAGTGCCAGAGGCTGCCGAAGGCTCACCAGGAGCGCCCAAGGTTCACCAGGAGCGCTCAAGGAGTGCCAGAGGCTGCCGAAGGCTCACCAGGAGCGCCCAAGGAGTGCCAGAGGCTGCCGAAGGCTCACCAGGAGCGCCCAAGGTTCACCAGGAGCGCCCAAGGAGTGCCAGAGGCTGCCGACGGCTCACCAGGAGCGCTCAAGGTTCACCAGGAGCGTCCAAGGAGTGCCAGAGGCTGCCGACGGCTCACCAGGAGCGCTCAAGGAGTGCCAGAGGCTGCCGAAGGCTCACCAGGAGCGCTCAAGGTTCACCAGGAGCGCCCAAGGAGTGCCAGAGGCTGCCGAGGGCTCACCAGGAGCGCCCAAGGTTCACCAGGAGTGCCCAAGGAGTGCCAGAGGCTGCCGACGGCTCACCAGGAGCGCTCAAGGTTCACCAGGAGCGTCCAAGGAGTGCCAGAGGCTGCCGACGGCTCACCAGGAGTGCTCAAGGTTCACCAGGAGCGCCCAAGGAGTGCCAGAGGCTGCCGAAGGCTCACCAGGAGCGCCCAAGGTTCACCAGGAGCGCTCAAGGAGTGCCAGAGGCTGCCGAAGGCTCACCAGGAGCGCCCAAGGAGTGCCAGAGGCTGCCGAAGGCTCACCAGGAGCGCCCAAGGTTCACCAGGAGCGCTCAAGGAGTGCCAGAGGCTGCCGAAGGCTCACCAGGAGCGCCCAAGGAGTGCCAGAGGCTGCCGAAGGCTCACCAGGAGCGCCCAAGGTTCACCAGGAGCGCCCAAGGAGTGCCAGAGGCTGCCGACGGCTCACCAGGAGCGCTCAAGGTTCACCAGGAGCGTCCAAGGAGTGCCAGAGGCTGCCGAAGGCTCACCAGGAGCGCCCAAGGTTCACCAGGAGCGCTCAAGGAGTGCCAGAGGCTGCCGAAGGCTCACCAGGAGCGCCCAAGGAGTGCCAGAGGCTGCCGAAGGCTCACCAGGAGCGCCCAAGGTTCACCAGGAGCGCTCAAGGAGTGCCAGAGGCTGCCGAAGGCTCACCAGGAGCGCTCAAGGAGTGCCAGAGGCTGCCGAAGGCTCACCAAGAGCGCCCAAGGAGTGCCAGAGGCTGCCGAAGGCTCACCAGGAGCGCCCAAGGAGTGCCAGATGCATGGCCGTGCCCAGATGTACATAGAGAGCATTCACAAACATGTATGACATTGTACAACAAGAACCTACCAAAAAGCCGAATAGAATCGGAGAGCGAAGGCTGTCCAAAAGCAAACCGTGGCGGATTGAGAGGGCCCCCAGAGCTGTCTCCTTCGCTCCCTCTGCCTTTCTCCTTCCTACGCTTCTGACTCCTTTGGACTCGTCTCTATTTTGAATTATGTGTAATAAGCGCGTGCGTTTTGCTCCAAGGGAGACGCAGCTGCGGTCGCGAGGAAATGCCGCTGCCGCATTCTCCTCTGATCCGTCTTCCCAGAAAAGGATGGCTGGCTTTCTTGGTGGCTCCTGCAAAGCGAAACAAAGCAAAGCAACACCGGATGGGATGACAAAAGGCCAAAACACACACAACACACACAGCAGACACGCACACACACACACACACACACACACAAACTCTGGGGAAGAATAGGATGCCACTTTGGGGAAACCAATCCTCTTCCCTCTTTTAGGATACTCAACAGTATTCCTTCCTTATTCCGATAAAAAGGGGAGTGGATTTAAAAAGGGAAAAAAAGCATACAGAGGATGATAGCAGGGCTGTGAGCAAAGATGGCGGGGGGATTCTGGGATCTGTAGTATCCCGCCAAGGAACTCCTGAAAGCTTAAGCAGAAATGCACTGGCAAGACACTCTCCCATACTAAGCCCCTCTAATTTGCTTACACATGGAGCAGAAATTATCTACATCTATATCTATATAATTTATCCCTCTGAATTTGCAAGGGGATGCTAGTTTGCACAGTCCTGATAAAGACGTCCGGACATCGGTCCGTGTGCGTCCGCTCTGGAATGAATGCCTAACTCCCTGGGCTTTATTTTATTTTGCTTTAATTGGGTACGGTCTCTTGGCCTCTGCAAAAGCCTTGGAGGCATTTTGGGGTGTGCAAAGCATGCTCTCTTCCTCCGAAGGAAGGAAGGAAGGAAGGAAGGAAGGAAGGAAGGAAGGAAGGGGAGAGGGGCTCTCTAGGCAAAGGCAAAGGCAATGCTCCGCGTCTGTTCTGGGCGCTAAATAGCGGGACGGTGGCGCGCGCAGAGCATGGACTGGCGCGACTCCTCTGCGGCCATTGTTCTCCGCTTGGGACATCACTTTGCGCTCTCTTGCCCAAAGATTCGGGGCATTCAGGACCATTGGCCATGATCCACCTGTTGATGAAAAGGGACAGTGTTCATCAAAAGACAGGGCTCCCTCCACAATCTCTGGGGTCAGGGGTGAAGGACCACCACCACCACCACCCCTCCGTAAATTTGGAAAAACCGCGAAAAAATAATACCCGAAAGGACGCCCCTCTAGGAATTCCCAGGTCGTCCAGTGCAACTCTATGGTCGGCGTCTGCCGGACGTTGACCATAGAATCACGCTGGAGGACCGACAAACGCCTAGAGAAGTGCTTTCTCTAGGAACCTCTACGTTCTCCAGCACAACTCTATGGTCAAGCTCTGGCGCTGGAGTTGCGCTGGAGCACCAAGAGATTCCTAGAGAGAACGCATTAATCAAAACTGCAACTAACCAAATCTGCCAAAGTCAAAACTGCAAAACTGAAGGGATAACTGTATTTTTGTGGTTATTATTGCTATCATCACCATCACCACCACCACCATCCTTGGTGTGAAAACTCAAACCTCCCCCTTTACATAACTGTCCAAAAACTACGTGACCCATACTCTCCAAATGTCCCAATTTGGTACGGAAAAATCCCAATTAATCCTCCGACATCCCATTTTCTCAGCTGCTTTTAAAATGTCCCAGCTTCTCCCTCCTCCTCCTTTCTCCTCAGCAAAACTTCAATTGCTGCAAACTGTTCTAATCTGCGAAACTCAGTAGAGAGGAGAGACAATCTTACCCTTCCCAGTAGACTCAGGCAAAAGCAAACTGCTGCAGCCTCGTCCCGGTTTCTGTCTGCGAAATGTTGGAGGATATGCCTTCGCCTCTCCCTTTGCTCCGTTTAATTTTTCTGAAAATAACTTTGTGCAAAACCGCACAGATTCCTCCTTTTTATTTCCCAGCCTGTTATTATTTTTAAAAAGCAAATTCTTTACAAATAGAATCTTTCTTACAAGAGTGATAAATAGATTTGTTGTGTTTTATACATCGGTCACTGGGAAACAACAACACAATCTCAGGATCTTTTTTTTTTTAAATTAAAAATAAAACTGAGGAAGAAAAAGAAGCAAGGGAAGGAGAAAGAGGAAGATGAGAGAAAGAAGGAAGGAGGAAGAAGGAAAGAGGAAGGAGGAGGAAGGAAGGAGGAAGGAAGAAGAAAAGGAAGAAGGAAGGAGGAAGAAGAAAAGGAGAAGAAAAGAAGGAAAGAGGAAGATGAGAGAAAGAAGGAAGGATCTTAATTTGAAAGTTCATGGATTTTGTGCATCTTAAAATAAAATAACAACAACCCAAATGTAACCCAAAAATAAAACTAAAAGGAGAAAGAGGAGGAGAGGAAAAAGAAGATCTTAATGCCTGAAGATTTAATTTAAAAGTTTGTGGATTTTGTGCATCTTAAAAAAAAATAACAACAACCCAAAAGTAACCAAATAAAAATAAAAATAAAAGGAGAAAGAAGAAGAGAGGAAAAAGAAGACCTTAATGCCTGAAGATTTAATTTAAAAGTTTGTGGATTTTGTGCATCTTTAAGAAACAACAGCAACCCAAAAGTAACCCAAAAAGGCAAGGAAGGATGGATAAGAGACACACAACACAGACATAAAATTGGTCCAGACATTCACATACATTATTGTTTTTTCTCTTCTCTTATTCGTATCTAAAGGAGGCAGTTGAAAATCAAATATGGACATTTTGGGGGGAGATTTTGATGCCCAAATGCCCCGAACCACTCTACGCACCAGTATAGGGTCACCCTACAGACTGTGTTGCAAATGGTTGTGTGGTGGTATTGCAACCAAAATAAAAAGGCGCTGGCATGGAGGGTCACCGGTCTTTGCATGGACAGATGGACGGATGGTCGGATGGACGGAGGATATTCGCAGCAGCTCAAAGCAAAGCCGTACGCCGCGGAGGACGGCATCCGGTAGAGAGGGCTTGCTCCTGTATGATAAACAGACTTCTTTCTTTGGCTTCCGCTGACCGCAACCTCCGTCTCTCTCTCTTTCCGGTTTTGCTTGAGGAAGAAGACGCAGCATGCAAAAAGGGTAAGCAGGGTGGGCTTCTGTGCCGTTCCCATCCCCACAAGATAATCGGATGACAACGGGAGAATAATCCAGGCCTCTCGGACACCAACGGACGCATGGGAAGGCACGCGTCTCCGGCGATTGTCGGTTATTCTTTGGAATAAACATCAAGGAGAAGAACTCACGGGGGAGCAGAGTCTGCACCGGACCCTCGCCACTTTGGGGTATATATTTAGGAAATGCGGTATCCAATCCAAGCCCCTGCGGTGCGTCCTTTAGTGCCCACTTTGGCCTTCAAGGCGTCAGACCACTGGAAAATAACAAGACTTAAGAGCATGAACCAAGGAGAGGGATGCAGCAGAAAGGCTCGGCCGGAGGGTGGCGTGGTCCCTGTGGAAGGCAGGCGGTCTGGATGGCTTGCTGGACCCTTGTGTCCATGGGTCAAGAGTGGACAGAAGGACAAACGCAAAGTATGGCGGTCTGGCTGCTTTAGGAACAGATGGCTGGCATCCAGGATGGGACTAAGGGAAAAGTGTCCTTGCTGTCCAGCGTAATGCCGACGGGTGAATCAGTGCCACGGATTCTCCACAGTGGACGGACCGGACAGATGGACCTCAATTCTGAGGCCGTTTCTTATGCCCTCCAAAGAGTCAATCTGGCACAGGCTCAGCCACGGACACAGGCTTCTGGGTGACCTCTTCCCCAAGATGGTTCCAGAAGAGAACAAACGAAAAGAAGAAGGTCATTCTTGGGATGCTGGGATCTCCTCCAAGCAAGACCATGGATGGCTCCGTCCGGCTGTCCGCGTTTTGGTTCAAAAGGTGGCTTTTTCTCCATCTGGATCAAGTCCGGACTGGCGTCCGCTGGAGCATAATGTCCGGTTTGGGGTGGAGGAGGAAAGGGAGGGTTCTTGAGCGCAGCTCATGGAAAGAGATGGAGATCAGGTTGGGGGCAACCATGCCAAAGGCCCCAGCTCAGGTCTGGTCCAGTCAGCCTCCTGCGCCCCCCTTCCAAGACCAGTGGCATGAGGCAACTGCACTCCCAGCATGCTTTTCTGGCAAACTGGGAGCCACTGGGAGAGGGGAATGCATTGGGGCAGGTGGACGGAGGAGGAGGAGGAGGAGGAGATGGCCACTTAGGATGGGGTTTTGCCGGTCGGAGCGTCCTCCTGTGCCGCGGCAATGGTGGCGGACTTCCGCATTTCCCTCAGCTTGTGCTTCTTCACCGTGTGCTGTGGGGAAGGAAGGAAGGAAGGAAGGGTCAATCAACAAATTAGGGACATAAAGAAAGCTCTGTCCGCAGGGGGAAATGGCGGTCGCCCAGGTCAGCCGGGCAGGAAATCCATTCCAGCTTTCGGACAGTGCTGTCCATGGTGCAGACACTACTTTGGAGGTCTTTAAACAGAGGCTGGATGGCCATCTGTCAATTGGAATGCTTTGATTTTGAGTTCCTGCATGGCAGAAGGGGGGGGGTTGGACTGGATGGCCCTTAGGGGCCCTTCCAACTCTATGATTCTATGGATCTCAGTTTCAGCACCTTGGGGAATTCCCCAAAGCCTACAATGGATTCCCTGCCCTGTGGACGATGGAGCCACCAGCTGCCAGGGATCCCAGTCATTTCTTGAGGAGGGGGATGGGAAATTTGGGGGCCATCACTACCAAAGAGGGGCAGCAGGGTGGTCGGATGGGATTGTGGGGTGGTGGTGGTGGTCAACACAGTTGGGATGGCAAGGGTCTCCCCCCCTTTGCCCCGAGGACCAGAGACCCAGAGAGAGAACGGGGAACCCCCCCACCCCCATGGCTTCCTCCGTGGCCCCCCTTTTTGGGCGAGGAGAGGTGAACCCCAAGAGAGGAAGAGGGTCTTGCTAACTAACCTTGTGGAAAGGGAGGCACGTCCGCGGAGTCTGGGCAGGGGAAGAAGGCTAGGAGCTCTGGACGGACAGAGACACAGAAAAAGGAGGAAGGCAAGGTTACGGCCACGGCGGCATGCAGGGCTGACCACAGAAGGGGTCATTTCGTGCAAGGGGGGGCACCAGCGCCCCTCCAAATCTTCCATCACCCCCTTTGCTTTCCATCCAACAGTCAGACGTTACACTCCTAAAAAAACCTCTCAATTTTAGGTCGGAGGAAGAAGCAAGAAGGTATTCGGGGAGGCGAGAGAAGGAAGGAAGGAATAGAGGATAGAAGGAAGGGAAAAGGAAGGAGGAAAGAGAGGAGAGAAAGGCGGAGAGAGGACAAGGGCATGCAAGAGAAAGGAAGAAGGAGGTAACGTCAAGGAGAACATATGCTACAGGTGGAGAGTTTGGAGATCCCATAGGTCAAAATATTATAAAGATTAGAGAGGTTAAGATAGGCCAATGCGTAAAGAGTGGCAATGCAAGTTGATCTTGCATAGTATGTATGGGCTTTTTTTTAAATTGTATGTTGGTTTTGCAAAGAATTAATAAAAACATATTTCAAAAATGAGGGAAATTTTAAAAAACCCAACCCTCTCAACTTTAATTTTGGCTTCTGCCACGGAGCAAAGATGGGCAGACCTTAAAACCTGTGAGCTCTGTTTTGCAAAGGTTTAGAATTAGAAATAAAATCCCAGAATTTAGAAAAAAAGGGACTTGTAAGGTAGGAGGAGACTGGCACACCCATAATCCCCAGCACCAGTATAGTCAATAAAAACCATAGACTCCCCAAAGGTTATTTTTCACCAGCGTGGAAAGCTCTTTTTCACAAGTCGTTGTTTTGCGAAAACAATTTGGTGAGATTTCATGGTAACTTTTGGTAACTTTGGGGAGCAGAGCAGGGCAGGACATCTGAGTATGAACATCTACGCCCCTAAAATGATCTTTATTGCCACATTTCTTGCATTGCGGTCACTTAAAACCTCCGTTGAACTTTTAGAGGTACATTTTCAGCCTCCAAAGGGACAAGCCTTCTGCGGTTCCACAAACCTACACCAAATAGAACAATTCCCTTTTTTCCCCAGAGGTATGAAAAGCAGGCTCCTTCCTTAGCTGCTTAATTCAGAGTTTGGAGAAATTCTTTCCTTTTTTTTTGGGGGGGGGGGGGGGGCTGCAACTCCCATAATCCCCCAGCTGGCTGGGGGATTGTGGGAGTTGCAATCCAAAAAATAAACCCGAATAAAGGAGTATTTCCAAACTTAGCTCCTTTCTGGGTCACTCACCAAATGGGAAGGATGCCGCTCTGTCTGCTCCGGCTGAATTTTGATTTCTGGACACGAAGGGTCTGCGGATTTCCGGGGGTCCGGTTGGGGAGAGCGAGAAGGACCTTTGCAAAGATTTATTAATTATTATTATTATTATCATTATTATTGTATTTATTTATGTCCAGGACTGGGACTCAAGGCGGCTTACAACATTAAAAAAGACACATTTAAATACATATATAAATATTACATTAAAACAGAATTAAATGACTACAATAACGAAAACAAATGACAAGTCGGCCCTCTGTTCTCGCGGACTTGGGATCTGCGGGCGGTGGGCCACAAAATGGGGTGCGTGCCTCCATTCAATCTTATGGGGCTTGAATATACGCGATTTTCCGTTCTCGCAAGAACAGATCCCCGAGAGAACGGAGGGCCGACTGTACATGCGAAAATGGAGACAGGATTATTCCAGGTGAGGCCTGACCAAAGCAGGATAGAGCGGCACTATTAGCTCCATCGATCTCGATGCTATACTCCTATTGATGCAGCCTAGGATCGTATTGATTTTTCTAGCCGCCGCATCACACTTCTGGCTCATTCTGGGATTGGTCCTCCCCAAAGTAACAGCTTTCCCGAACCAGCATGATATACCACTTTGAGCACTGGACTAGGACTCTGGAGACCTGGGTTCGAACCCCCGCTCGGCCATAGAAAGCCATTGGGCGACCCTGGCTCAGTCACACTCTCTCAGCCTGAGAGGAAGGCAAAGGCAAAACCCATCTGGATAAATCATGTCAGGAAAACCCTGTGAGAAGTGTTACCATAAATGACGACACCTCGAAGGCACACGACAGCGACACAATCCCAAAAGATGGAGAAATGGAGGGAGAAAGAGATGGACTGAAAAGGCAGCCTTGAGCCACAAGTAGCCAAAGGTTGGATGGACTCACCTCCATTGCCCCAGAGAAAAGTTTGGAAAAGTTAGTGGCCTATAAGTCTCCAAATCTCCCAGGGATCAGTCGGTCGCTGCTGCTTGTGAACAGGTCCAACCAATTTCCCCAAAGGGAAGGAGGAACCTTTGCCCAAGGAGGGCAGAAACACTGGACTACAACTCCCAAAATCCCCCAACCAGCCTGGCCAGTGGCTTAGAGGGACCTTTTCAATAACCAGACCCGAAACTGGTGCTGCTGGGACCTGGTCCGGTCAATTTGAAGACAAGGAGGAAGAGCATTTCCCAAGGTTGGCCAGAGACTTTGGCCATCCCAATGGACACCAACTCCTATGTTGGCTGGGGGATGCTGGGAGTTGCCGTCCAACCCGAAAAAAGGTAACTTTCCCTGCTCTTTCTCCATGGAGCCAGAGGAGGAAGGAGAGCCAAAAATGACAAGGAGAAGCAAGGAGGACTCCTTACAAGGGATGGATGCTTTGGCTCTTGGCACCAGATACCTGGGGCACACCTCCAGCTAAACCAGTAACTACCAGTTCAATAATTAACTACCAGTTCTGTCCCTGCCCAGGGCGACCCAACATCCTCCTTTTCCAGGACATATCCTCCCCCATTTCAACCTTCAGTCCAACTGCAAAATGTCCTCTACGAAGAGCACGGCTAAGAAGCATGCATTTCTATTTATTTTTTAAAAAATAATTTTTATTAATAATATATAACATACGTAAAATAAAAAAGGAAAAAAATTCTTATACATAGGACTTTATCACGCAGTGAAAAAAAAAAAAAAAGAAGACTATGCTCCCATCAATATCGCGCAACAACGGGATGATTTTCACACGACGTCGCCATTACGATGCAATTATCCTGTGAATAAAGCAGCAAAATTGCGCCGCCGCTTTTTATTCACGGGAAAATCCCACGCACATAAAAAGCGGCACAATTTTGCCGCTTTATTCACAGGATAATCACGCAATAGTGGCAACGTCGTATGATGTTGTGTGAAAAATCATCCCATTACTGCGCGATATCGATGGAAGCGTAGCGCTATTATCCTGTCTCTGATAAAGTCCCAATGGATAGCGTAAAGAGAAAACATCAGCGTGCCCCAGAAATTGAGTTGCGCCCCAAGATTTGGGTTTCTACGCAAAACCGGGCTCTCTCTCAGCCTACCTCGCAAAGCGTTAAGGGGTAGTTTTTGGGGTCGCAGTGCATTATTACCTGGGGAACTGCCTCCGCTGGCGGTGCTGAGGCTGTCGTCCAGCCAAGTGCTGTAGACGAAGGAGTCGCGCTTGTGGGGCGTACCGGACGAAGACTGGCTCTCCTGGACATCGCAAGGAGGAAGGCAACGGTCAGAGAGGCTCAAGGGATGGACAACGGGGTGCCCTCCATCCTATCCCGTCCCAAAAGGGAACACAACCCCTTCCCTCGCCATCCTTCCTGCTCAGGTCCCAAGTACTAACAATTTGCAAAATGGTCAAAATATTCAGGCAACTAGCCTTGTTGTGTGGTGCACCCAGAAAGGTGTCCCATGGAGTTTGCAGTTATAGAGTCGGAGTCAGACGCCAGTTTGGGTGGAGCTGGAGTCAGTAGAAATTGCACTAACTCCATTTTCCAAAACATAAAACTTTAAAACACCGAATGCCTAGTCTCTTGCATATTTTACTTTTGCAGGAATTTTGGAAAGCTCTCTCGTTCAGAAATTTCAATCAAAATGCAAGCTGGGGTCCAAAACACACTGCGGAAATAATCCAGTTTGCGATAACTTTGGTCCAAAACACACTGCAGAAATAATCCAGTTTGACACCACTTTAACTGCCCTGGCTCAAGGCTAGGGAATCCTGGGAATTGTAGTTTATTCTGGCACCAGAGCTCTCTGTAGTCAAAACTACAGTTCCCAGGATTCCCTTGCATTGAGCCAGGGCAGGTAAAGCCGTCTCAAACTGGATTATTTCTGCAGTGTGTTTTGGACCAGAGTCTCCCTTATCCAGCTTGACAACAGATGTCTTTTTTGGATTTTGATTTTTTTTCAGACTTTGGAAAACTTGCATCTTCATAATGAGATTATCTTGGAAACTTGAGACCCAAGTCCCAAGTCTGAAGGTAATTTTATACATAATATTTTTAATGGTTTTGTGCATGAAACAAAGTTTGTGTACACCGAACCATCAGAAAGCAAAGGTGTTGCTATTTCGGGCATCTCTGTGGACAATTTTAGCTTTTATTTCGGATTTCAGAAATCTGGGTAAGGGAGCCTCACCTTGCAAGATTAAATGCCTAGGTGGTTTTCTTTCGTATTTTACATGTGCAAGAATTTAGGAAAGCTTTCTTCTTCAGAACTTTCAATCAAATAGAGGTATTTTATGTTCTGTTCATCTAAGCAACCTGATAATTCACATGGTGATCCTTAAATGCCTTGACTTACCATTTTCCTGCAGTAAATTTGGTATTACTACTAATTCCTCTGCATTTGCCATTTAGAGAGGTGTTAAGAGTTGGACAGAAGCAGAGTCAAAGTTCTTGCACCTAATCTTCGACTCCAACATCCCATCAATGTCTTCAGACCTCCTTTTCCCAACAATTTTACTATTATTTTACTATTATTCTATCACTTTCATGACACCCCGCTTTCTCCCCCAAAACTGCAATTCAAGGCAGCTTACGCAAAGTAAGAACTAGACATTTAAAACACATGTAGCAAAGAGCTTTATGATTAAAATAGTGTTGAACCGGGGATCTGGTTACAGAATATTTAAGGAATCAAAAGGTTGGTTCAAATACAAAAGGTCAGAATGGTCAAACTGGTAAGCGCTTGACCGATGGCAACTGGCCATAGGATCCGTGGCTGGCCTTAGTGTTTGCTTTATGGGATGGGTGTTGCTTTAACTTAATTCTGCAAAGGAGCCTTTGCACCTCTCCCAAAAGCAACACTGTCCAGGCATCTCCCAGCAACAGTTAAAAGATTGAGAAACAGCTTTTTAAAAATGTTAAATCAGATCTTAACATATGGCTTTGCTTCAAGTGGCTGCTGCGGTTGGGTTTTCCTCTCAACCGTTTGCAGCAATCTGCACCCTTTTCCAATTTTGAGGCATGAAGGCAGGGGATGTCCATGCACAATGAATGCCCCAAGGAAATGGACTTTGTGGGCCAGAGGAATATCTGGACCCACTTTAACCACGAGTAACCCCCCCCCTCCACCAAAATAATCTCTTACCATGCCGGTGTCGTCGTCGCGGCTGCCTTCGTGTTCCTCCGCCACGCTCCCAAAACTGCTGGCGCTGGAGGAGGACCGTGAGCAATCCCGAAGGGCGTCCGGTTTGGGGGCTACGGGATCCGGTCTGCAGAAAGGGGAGAAAGGGCATCGAGGGTCCAAAGGAGGGCAACTAAAATGGTGGAAGGTCTGGAAACCCCAAAACCCTGGGAGGAGAGATGCTGGGTAGGTTTAGCCTTAGAGAAGAGGCGGTTTAAGAGGGGACATGAGAGCCCTGTTTAAGTATTTGGAGGGGTGTCATGGTGAGGAGGGAGCAAGCTTCTTTTCTGCTGCACCAGAGAATAGACTCCAGAACAACAGATGCAAGCGACAGGAAAAGACGCAGGCTTTCATGGTCGGCATCCATAGTTTTTTGGGGGGTTTTCGGGCTGTGTGGCCATGTTCTAGAAAGAAACTCTCCTAGAACATGGCCACACAGCCTGAAAAACCCACAAAAAACAATCCAGGAAAAGAGATTCCACCTTAACATTAGGAAGAACCTCCTGACGGTCAGAGTTATTTGACAATGGAACATACTCCTTCCTCAGAGATTTTGGTGGAGTCTCCTTCTTTGGAGGTCTTTAAACAGAAGCTGGGTAGCCATCTGTCACAGGGGATGCTTTGATTGAGAGTTCCTGCATGGCTGATTGGGGTTGGACTGGATGGCCCTTGGGGTCTCTTCCAGCCCTAGGATTCTATGTATTCCTGTATGGCAGAAGGGGGTTGGATTGGATGGCCCCTTGGGGTCTCTTCCAGCTCTAGGGTTGTATGGATTCCTGCATGGCAGAAGGGCTATGTATGTCTGCATGGAGATTTGTTGTTTGCATATGTCTATACATTTTAACTTACTAAGATTGTTTAAAAAACAAAAAACAAAACCAAATACACTTTTATCCTGTTAAAATTCTGCTTTTTAGCCTCGTGTGATCAAGCCCAAAGAGAGAGACCCAATGGCACTAGAGAATGGCAGCTGGCCATAGGCAAAGTGTTGAGGTGTGCCTGGTTTGCGGTGTAAGCAACATGGGGCGCTCTATGCATGATTTTCTTATGAATTTCCACGATGCGGTAGAAGATCACAGAAAGAGATCACAGCCAGCATCGCAAGGCAACCCCCCGTTTGCGAGGGGCTAAGGGTGCCTGACCTGTCCTTGGTGGTGGGCATCTCTGGAGAGCTCTGGTTCGAGGAATTCCCTGACTTTGGCTCCTGGGATACGTGGCCACTGTCCAGCGTCTTTTCAGGCCCAGTTGGACTTTCCCTGAAATGCAGGAAACAGGCATTTCAATTAGGTCCCTTGAGATATTTCGCACCAAAAATAAAACTGCAAATTTATTTCCATAGCTAGGACTCTGCATGAGCCCAGAAAATGCACAGGGGAACCCCAAGGGCTCCATTTTGGGAAGCTACAAGGCTCAAGGGGGTGATGGGGACCCCAAAGCAGGCTCCCTTTGCCCCTTCGGCAGCCCACCTCTTCTCTTGCACCTCCTGGATGTTCTCGATGCCGATGGCGCTGCTTCGCCGCGAACTGAAGGGCCCCGATTTCTTCCGCGTCGGGCTCTTCCCGGGGACAATCAAGGACTGGAAGAGAAGGAAGCCCATCAGCCCCAAAGACCAAGGTTTGGGGGAGGAAGGTGGCGATGGGGGGAGATGGCATGGGGAGAACGGATGGGGAAGGGGGCAAGTCGGTCTGGGCTGGACCTCTGAAGCCCCTTCCCATCACACTTGCCCTGTTTTTTTTGGGGGGGGGGGTGTCACCAGGATGGAGTACCACTGCTTTCCCCATAGAAATGGGGTTTCGCCATGCGGACAAAAGAAGAAGTGAAACGGGATTCTCCTAGAACCGCCATGATGGGAACTATGCCAACATCCAGTCCGCTTAAGGCTGGAGAATATATTAGGGAGTCTCTTTGCACCATTACTGGGCCATCTTCTCCCATCAGAGAAAACCCACCATGGTTGGAAATCCATCACAGCTGGAATGTTTTGGAGTACAACTCCCAGAATCCCCTAACAGGCACTTTTCTGGGTTCTGATCCCATCTCAAATTGTAGAAGCGGAGGGGATGACACCCACATTCTTGCTGTCTTCCCAACATGCCCAGAAAAGCACATCCCAACTATATTCAAACAAAACGAGATTTTTCTACAGTGGCATTCAGTAATCGTGGCCTTTCCTACTGTTTTCTTTCTTTGGCAGAGATTCCCTTCCTGCTTCCTGCAAATATTCCGGAATATTACATCCTGAAATGAATGTGATTGTGTTCTCCTTTCACCCAAAGACAAGAATTTGGAATATTCCAAAAAAACCCAAATGGAAGCAACCCAAAACCCTGGGATTGCTGCTTTAACCATTGTTCTATTTTAGATTCGGACGAGGAAGGAAGATTCCAATGCCGCTCTAGATAAATCTGATTTTTATTAATTTCCCCCCAAGGATTTTGGGGTCTGTGGGTGAGTTCCCCCTTCAAGTCCCAAAGAAAATTTTAAAAGAAATATTAAAAGAAAAATTATTTTCCAAAAGAAGAGCTCCTTGTAAAATGGCAGAGTTTAGGGAAAGTTACTCTTTTTAGGGAAAGTTACTCCCTGGTTAGCATGGCCACTGACTCTGTGGGCTAGGGGATTCTGGGAGCTGTTGTCATCATCCTGGAAAAAGGAATTTGTCCAAGCTTTGAGAAGGAGGAGCAAATATCTAGAGAGGGAGATGAGAGGTGGGCAGGAGAAGGAAGGAAGGAAGGAAGGAAGGAAGGAAGGAAGGAAGGAAGGAAGGGAAGGGAAGGGAAGGTCAAGTTGGAAGATGATAATAAGTGAGAGACAGACAGAAAGATGGGAAAGAGTCACTTCTATAGGAGGAGGGAAGGAGAGAAGGTGAGGAGGAAGGAAAGGAAAGGAAAGGAGGAAGGAAGCAAGGAAGGGAGGAAGGAAAGGAAAGGAAAGGAAAGATGGAAGGAGAGAAGGGAAGGAAAGGGAAGGAGGAAAGAAGGGTTAAGTTGGAAGATGACAGCAAGTCAGACAAAGAAAGGGGGAAAGAGTCACCTCTTCTATAAGGGAAGGAAGGAAGGGTCAAGCTGGAAGATGATAGCAAGTGAGACACAGACAGAAAGTGGGGAAGGGTCACCTCTTCTATAAGGGAAGGAAGGAAGGAAGGAAGGAAGGAAGGAAGGAAGGAAGGAAGGAGGGTAAAGTGGGAGACAAGGGCCAGTGAGACACACACACACACACACACACACACAGAGAGGAGAAATAAAAACCAGCCACCTCTTCTATAGTTCCTATTCCTATAGCGCTGCCTCGGCGTCCATACCTACTTGACGTTTTCCCAGGGACAAGCAATGACTGGCAAGCGAGCGGAGAGAGAGCGTGGGAAAAAAGAAAAGGAAAAAGAAAAGAATGTAAAAGAGGACAGACAGAGAGGAGAGGGAGGGGAGAACAAAGGAATGAGAGAGAAAGAGAAGTCATGCAAACAAAATGGCGCTCGGCCGATGTCATCAATACAGTCGTCGGCTCAAAACCGGAGGCAGCCACGTGCGCAATGGAAGTCCGGCTTCCTCCAAGGGAGGCCAAGGGGGGCGGCGGATGTGGAAGCGGCGTGGCGTGGGGAAGGCCAGCGTGGGTGACCGTGGGTCTGGGCAGTGGGGTTTATTTGGCACACCTGGGTCCTATGGCCTCGCACAACTCCTTCCGCCACAGCTGTGGAAATGAGCGCTGAAGGGCACATGTGGGCATGTGGACAGTTCACCTCCAGCTGAACTTGGGACACCCAATTTGGTCCCACATCCAGAAGCCAAACCCCCCCCCCCCTTGCCAGCAGTCCCTGCCCAGGTGACCCTGCATGCAGCGGGGCTGAGCCTCGGTGACCTCCTCCCATTCACCATCAAGGAAGGAGGTGGGACCCTGGACCCCTTGCACCCTTGCAAAATCGGCTAAGTTGCTACCGCATGCACCAATGCTTCAGAGCTTGCAAAATCCTTTCCACTACAACTTCCAGAATCCCCTAACTTGGATTCTGGGAGCTGCTCTCCAAAAGGAACCATATTCCAAATATATTCCTCTAGGAGACTGCTTAACTCTGGGGCTGGTCAGTTCAAGAGGAGAGGAATGTGCAAATCTTGCATCTGCAGCACCACTTTCCCACCTTGAAACAAATCTGCAAAGCAGAAGCCAGTAGAACAAAACTCAAACAGGCTATTATTATTCCTTCTCCTCCTTTCTCCTTCCTCCACTCACATGGGAGCATCCATCCCTTTTTTCCTTCTCTCTGCCCAATTCTCTTATGCTTTTAATTCCCGCTTTTAATTCCCGCCGGCAACTGGAGCACGGGTGCCATCATGCGGCCATGTAGAACCATTGCACCAAGGTCCAACTCTTGGCACAAACACAGAAAAGAAAAGAAAAAAAGGAATATTTGGGAGAAGAGAAATGTTTTCTCTTTGGCCCCAATCCTCCTAGCAACAGCGGACTCTTACGGATGTCTCATCACAGCTGCATCGCTGCGCCTGAAAGCGTTTGGACCAGATCATTCGCTCCCTGTTTCCCATTTCTTCTTCCAAGTGAAATTGGCTGGACCAGAGACTTTTCATGAACCAGACCTTTCACTTACAGAAGTGGAATGGGGAGGAAAGATGATGGCATTGCCCCTCCAAATGAGATTCCTGCTGCTCCCCCAAAATGAAAATTTCCTTCCATCCCCAAATTTCATTTTAGGGGGCAGAATTCTTATTGGGGAGGCAATGCTGTCATTTTGCTACCCCCCTGGCAGTGACCTGGGCAATTTCTTGCAATTGGGGGGGGGGTGGCCGGAGGGGAGGGAGATGAGGCATTGGAAGGACCAGGGAAAGAGGGGGGTAGGAGGGTGGGCGAGGGGCATGAGGGTTACTCGGGAGGAGAGAGGAAGAGGGAGCCCACAAAAATGGGGTGGGAGGAAGAGGAGGACAAGGAGGGCGAGGGGGCACTCACTATGCCGGCCGCTTTGGCGATGTCCGGGTTGTTGTGTCCGAAGCTGCCGCTGTGGCTGGTGGAGACGGTGTTTTGGCGCTTGCCGCTCAGGCCCATGGCGTCCATTGACTGGCTGCGGCTGCGGATCACGCGCTGGAAGGCAGGGGGCATGGTGCGTCACATCCCACCCTCCTGAGGGGGAGAGGGGCCAAAGCGTGCCCCCAATCCCTGGCAAATCCCAAGCTCAGATGCCAGACCTAGTCGTTACCCCCCCCGCCCCCCCAGGGCTACCCCATACTGCCATGACCGCCATTTTGAAGACAAGGATTGGTATCTCATTCCTTCCTATTGCCTTTGGGCTGTTAGGGGCAGCAGTTATTGCTCTTTGGGGAGGTTCCGGACTCTCCTGAAACACCATATTTAACTGTTTTGAATCTGCTTCAATTTCCCCAAAAACATAGGTTTGGAAAGGACCATAAAGGTCATCTGTCCACCCCCACCTCCAAACAGGAATCCACAGTTAAAGCACCTCGCAAAGGTGTCCATCCAACCTCAGTTTAAAGACCTCCAAAGATGGAGAGTCCACCACCTCCATGGAAGTCCCATAGTCTACTCTCCAACATCGCTTACTATCAAGACATTCTTCCCAATGTTTGGGTGAAATCTCTTTTCTTGGCATTTCAATCATTGGTTTGTACTAGAGTCTCTGGAGCAGCAGAAAATAAGCTCACCGCATCCCAAATTTTATTTTCGGCTGACAATTTTAGGGGGCAAAAAGCTTGTGGCTTGTGTGTGTGGGGGGGGAATCAGTGAGGGTCTCAAGGTCTGTTTAATCCCCAGCCATGGTCTCCATACACCTTTTCCTTCCCCTGCTTATGTTGATAGTGATTTGGGGTGTGCTCCATCTGCCCAAATGCTGGGGTCACCTGTTGAGTTAGCCTCCCATCCATGAGTGGCACTGACGCCTCTGCTAATAAAACCAAGCTGCGAAATCCCAAGGAAATAGCTTGCAATGATGGCGGAGACCTTGCAGCATTTGTGCTACAACCTGAAGGGAGATGTTGTTGGAAGAGGGAATGGTGGAGGAAGGCTCAGAGGGTTGCCTGGAGTGGTCCCACTGACCCCCAAGAGGGACCATGACATGCCAGAGAGACCTGAGAAATGAGAGGGAGAGTGCCAGAGCCCAGTAGTGAAAGAGAGGACATTGATGGATTGGGTCTTCCTGCATGGCAGAATGGGGTTGGACTTGCTGGCCCTTCACGTCTCTTCCAACTCTATGATTCTATGGTTCCAACTCTATAATGGCCCACCATCCCTGTTGAGGGACTCTGGATGAAAGGCCCCCCCCGCCTCCCACATGCCTTTGCAGAGAAAAGGATGCAGCGTCGGGAGAGGAACCCATCGTCCCAAGGAGGCATTTCCTTTCATACCTGACATGCCCTGCCCCACTCATGACTCACCTTGAAGGACTCAAAGAACCCTCCGCTGCCCCCGCTGCCGTTCTCCATCTTGTCCTCATCGCCCCCCAGACCCATCATGGACTGGCTGTTGAGGTGCAGCTCCTCGTAGAGGGTCTCCAGGAGGGCTGCCCGCGTCCGTTCCTGAAGGGGAAGGGGAAGGGGAAGGGTGTTGTTAGGGGGTCCGGAGGGGCCACCCGTGGTTGGTGGTTGTGTTTGGTGGAATGTGTGAAGAGAGAATGGAGGACCCCAGGGGCATAACACAGAGGTGGGCAACTGCGGGAGGCTGGCAAGGGGTCCCATTAGCCCCCCAGGAGACCTTGGAGGGGACACTTCACTACGGCATCCCCAGCAACAACAATAACAACAACAGCAGTCCTCCCCAAATATTCCCAAACCACCGTCTAGGGGATATGGGGGCATTTTTTGCCATGCTCCTAGACTGCCCTGGACTAATTTATATAAAGGCCTCTTCTGGGCCTAAAATTGCATTGGTTTTTGGGGAAGGGACTTGGGCCCCTTTGCAATGAGGGCAAAAGAAAAAAAAAGTTTTTTGGGGAAAAACTGCATGTTGTTTTTAGCCCCTAGGGTCAAAGATGCCTAGGAGGTCTATCACGCATCCTTGGCATAAAGGATCTTGCATGGCTTGAAGTGGAACCATTATTCAAAAATACATTTTGTGAGAATTTTTCATAGAATAAGCTCTGAATTGCGAATTGACTTTTCAAAGACTTTCTTACAGCAGGAAGAAAATTAAGCAATCTAATTAGACTAAAGTAAAACTGTTGTTTTTTTTAATTAAAAAAATCCTGTACATGGAGATGTTAGGGGGGAAAATTAGAGCCCAAAGATTTTGATAAAAAGCCAGGTTTTAACTTACTGCCTAGAAAATATATATACAGTCGTCCCTCGCCGTTTGCGGATTTGCCATTCGCATCCCTTGGTCTTTCGCGGATGGCAAGCATTGAGGGATAAAATGGCATGTGCGCCTTTGGCCGTTATATCATGGGAAACTTCAATATTTGCAGTATTTCCAATTTGGGGTGTGTGTCAAATATTGCATGCTCCAATATGTCCCAAAATAACCATTGGAGGTATGGGGGACATTTTCACCAGGTTTGGATGACCTCAAGGGCCCCTAAGGGTAACAGAATTTGCAAAATGCCCTCTGGAGAATGGGTGGGCATTTATGCAACTTGTTTTGGGGAGGGGTGCAATTTAGTCCCAGGAGAGGCTTTTGTTGAAAGAGGAAGCCACTTCTGCTCACTTCAAAAAGACCCCAAATAAATGCCTCTTGTGTCCCCCATGAGGCCGTCTGGGGCCATCTTGGAGCAAAATCTTTTTGCTGTTGCTGCTTTTGCTTTGCAGGAGTGGAGGTGGTGAGGGTGGTCTCTGGGGGGCAAATGTGTCCCCCCCAGACCTCCACAATTGCCCCCTTGCTCTATAGGGAGTGCATTCTATCATTGGAGGGCCCCCAATTCCCATGGGGAGGAAAGGACAGAGAGAAAGGAGGGACCCGTCTTCCAACAGGGAAACTTACCTCTAGTTTGGCAAACTTCTCCGCTTTGTAGCAGGCGTACTCTGCGTTGATCAGCTTGGTCAAGAGGAATTCCTGGAATTCGGGGCCCTAAAGAAGCAAATTGGGATCAGAGATAGAAAGAGAGACTGAGAGAGAAAACAGCCTCCTTCTGCTTTCCAAGAGAAGAAGCTAACACCCCCAAAAACCTGACCCATATCCAACAGGAGGAAAGGCAAGAGGGTCTTTCATGGAGGAGGAAAGGCAACTCTTCCAATGGGCATTTTGGGGACGGTTTGCCCCTGAGATCTTAGCAATGGGGATAAAATAAACCTGGAGAGAGGGGAAGGTGCCATCTTGGGAAAGTGGTGCAGGATTTGGGGTCGGGTGCCAGCCAACGGGTTCCAGGTGGGCATTTGTGAAGGAAAGGGGTGAGTCAAGGAAGCCTCTGCATCCATCTATCTGGACTTGTCTCCCCTGATGGGGGAGGAATCCTAACCATTTTTGGACTACATATCCCAGAATCTCCCAGCCTTGAAGCTTCCTTGGGACAAAGAGAAGCCACTGAGAGGATTCTGGGAGCTGGAGTCCAAAATATCAGCCTCCCCGCTTCAGGTTCCTCCCTTTCACTTCTGGGAGATGAAATCAAGAGAGATGATTTAAAGAAAGCACTGCCTAG
Organism: Phrynosoma blainvillii; assembly: GCA_026167975.1. NCBI lineage: Eukaryota > Metazoa > Chordata > Lepidosauria > Squamata > Phrynosomatidae > Phrynosoma > Phrynosoma blainvillii. The sequence goes on from JANUYF010000015.1 coordinate 7,203,081, forward strand.
GAGCGACTCTTACCTTTCGGAAAACTGCTGGGTTGGGCAACGGGGGCCCGAAGAAAGGCACGTCGTCCCGGGCTGTGACAGAGACCTGAAATGAGACAAGGGGCACCCATGAGGTCCTGGAGACGTGCCTTGAGTCAGAACCGGCTGCCGTGCCAAACCTCTCCAAGATTTTGGTACAAAAAACTGGCATGCATCCCTGCCATTGCCTATGAGGTACTGACAGCAAATGGAAGCAGCAAATGTCTCCTAGCAAACAACCCTCTCTGAATAAATCTGTCCAGAAAAACCCCATGATAGGGTCGCTACGAGTCAGAAATGACTTGAAGGCACACAACAATATACAGTTAAAAGATCACTTATTCAATGCATCCCAATCCTAACTGACTCAAGCACACCGCACTAGCTCTTTTTCTGTTATCCTAGCTCAAACTCCCTAACTACCCTGAATCTAACTAAACCTTCATCTCTCTCTCTCTCTTTCTCTCAGTGCCTCAAACCTTTTCCTTTCTAACTAACTAATTCCCAACTTGGCCGGATTCATGCGCCGCACCCCAGGGTCACCTTGTAGAGGGTGTTGTCCGTGCAAGGGTTCTCGGCTTGCACCACGATGTAGGCGTGCAAGAAGTTGGAGGCGATCATGTCGGGGACGAAGGGTGTGTTCTCGTCTTGGAAGACGATGGCCACGATGTCGTTGCCGATGTGCCGCTTGCGCTGGAGCTGGGGAAGAGAGAAGAAAATGGGGTGGTCACTCTTGTCCAGTGGCCATCCATCCATCCATGATCCAAAGGCCCCACAGATCCTAGGAGGCTGCAGCTCCAGCATCTGGGTACCCTTCCCCTTCACAAAAGAAAATTTAAAAAGGGTACTGTTTGGACTGCTACTCCCATAACCCCCATCTGGTAGGGGATCCTGGGAGTTGCAGTCCCCAACCAACCCCAAAGTTGCTTTTCCCAACCCTTATTCCTCCTCCTCCTCCTCACCTGCTGGGTGTCTCCTTCTGTGTAGGGCAACTTGGTGGAGACGTGGAACATGATCTCTTTGTTCCGGAAGTTGAAATAGATGGATTCGGTCCCCGTTTGTCCGTGGGTCACATCCAGACCGCCCCGAAATCTGTCGGCCCAGAGAGACAACCGGACAGTTTGGACCAGATCCCTCCTGTCCCTCTCGATAGCATCCGGGAGGAGAATGCAAGTCTTTTGCTCCGGCGTTTGGCGAACGGGGTGCCCATGTTGGGTCCTCCTTTACCGCCACACGGGCGAGTGTGCCCCCTTTTCCCCAAGGCCACTCACCCCTTGAAGTCCTGCAACTGGACTTTCTGGCCCAGGAATTCAAGGAACTCCACAAAAGCCGGACTCTCCTCTGTGGTGCTGAAGAGCTCCTCTTCCGAAGTCTGCAGAGACACAGAGAGAGAGAGAGAGATGTTTTTTGGGGGGTGGAGTTGTTCGTGGGTTGTGGCAGAGTGCGAGCCACACTCTCTCAGCCTCAGAGGACGGCAATGGTAGCAAACCCTCTCTGAAGGAACTTTCCAAGAAAACCCCATGAAAGGTGTCATAAACTGGAAACAAAGGCACACGACAGCAACAGCAATCCCATCTTTGCACAGTCCTCCTTGTAGCAATGCCAGCCTGGGGCACCAGATAGCACTGCTGTTTTCTCCCCAAATGAGAATAGATTAAATGGATTTTTAATGAGAGTAAAAGAGAAAGAGAAAAAGGGAGATTGATGGGGAGGAGGCTGCTTTTGCAAAAGCTAAACCGCAAAAGGTGCGCCCTCCCAACTTCACCTGTCAAGGAGGCTTTTTAAAGGGAGAATGAATCCCCCTTTGTTCCCAAAACCCAAGATGCACGCACCTTTGAGCATGGAGCACTGTCACGATCTGCTCCAGATGAAAGCATCACCGAGACAGAAAAGCCAATTTGGCATCCTTTCAAGCCCCCCTTTGCACCCACGCTTGGGAGGGAGGGAGGGGGAGGCCGCTTTCGGGGGGGGGTCTCAGGTGGGAAGGATGGGGATGGGGGGGGGGATTTGGAGCCAAAGGAGGCAGAAGATGGATGCCACTCTTCCTCTGCTGTCAAGGGTTTGCAGCTGCAGCTGTGCTGATGGATCACGAGTGAGAATCGTGCATCCCCTTTGTGGGGATAGATCACGCGTGCAAATTATGCATCCCTTTTGCAGCTGCAAGTGTGCAAAGAGATCACAAGTGCAAGTCGTGCAACCTTTTTTGCAGCTGCAAACATGCCGACAGAGAACGAGTGCGAATCATGCAGCTCCAGGGCCATTTGCCTGACCCCAGACCCTCCCTGACTATTTTATTTTAAAAAGTAAAAATCAAAGAGTTAAGATAAATCAATTTTATCCTTTTAAAGGGTGGTTAAGAATATACAGTAAAACCAAATAAAATTAAATTTAAAAACTAAACCATGATTCTAGGAGGAGCATTGCTCCTTTTAAAGAAGGGTTAAAAATATATAATAAACTCATATAAAATGGAGACGATTCCAGGAACAGCGCTGTTCCTTTCAAAAAAGGGTTAAAATATATATAATAAACTCATATAAAATGGAGACGATTCCAGGAACAGCACTGTTCCTTTCAAAAAAGGGTTAAAATATATATAATAAAATCATATAAAATGGGGAAAAAGAAATTTCTGGCATAAACCTTTGTGGATGGTTTCACGTCTTTAGGTGCAAAAGCAGAAAAAAGGTGGCTAGAATTTGTGCAATGGTGTTGGAAAGACGGCTGCTTCCGCACTGCAGAATTAATGCAGTTTGACGCTGCTTTAACAGCCGTGGCTCCATGCCTGGGATTTGTAGTCTCTTGTGACACCAGAGCTTTACGACGACTAAATACCTTTCAGAACTACAAATCCCAGGATGCCGTACCACCGAGCCACGGTAGCCAAAGTGGTGTCAAACTGCATCAGTTCTGCAGTGCGGATGCAGCCGATGTTTCCTTCGTTTTTTAGAAGGAGAGAAAACTTTTAACTTCTTTATGGTACCTTGGATGGATTGTAGGCATTTGTTTCAAGGTGTATACAAATGAGGAAAGCAATTACTTCCACCACTAACCCTCCAACTCCAAAGCCCCGAGTTCGAGACCCAGTTTATCGTCCTTCACCCCACAAAACGGTCTCTGTCCGCATGGACCCACCTGGCCGAGCTTCTGGTAGATAACCCCAAACTTGAAGTTGTTGCTGATGACGTGTTCGTCGAAAGTCACAATGAGGCGGGAGGCCTGGAGGAGGAAGAGGAAGAGGCAAAATTGGGATTCGGAGGGTTGAGATTCGAACCCCAAACCTCCTCCCTGTCGCTTCACGGACTTGGGGTACTCCGGCTGCCTTTGCAATGGGTCACCCCACTAATCAAAGCACTGGAAGCATCCTTTCTGGGGTGGAAGGGGACTACAACTCCCAGCATCCACTAGCCAGGCTGGATGGAGCATTCTGGGAGCTGCCATCCTGGGGCAAAAAAGGTATACCCAAGCCCCCTCTTACCTTTGGATAAAGGACAGGGTAAAAACGATCCACGTTCACGTCCTCACAGACCAGCTGCAGCACAGAGAGGAAAGGAGGACAGAAAGGAGGACAGAAAAGAGGACACCAGAGCATCAAAACTGGGTCTCTCCAGGGAAAGACGGACATTCAGGCTCATGTATGGAGATGCATTGGAAGTTTTAGGGTTGAGCACCAAGGGACCAAATCCCCTAAAGTCACCATCAAATCCCCTCTGATCTTGGCAGCTAAGCAGGGCCATAACTAGATAGCACTTGGATGGGAGACCACCAACAAATCCCAGGAGCTGTAGGCTCGATTTCAGAGGAAGGAACTGGCAAAACTCCCTCTGAGTATTCCTTGTTTAAGAAAACCCTACAAAGTTCACAGGGTCATCAGAGGTTGACAGGCAACTTGACGGCACCCCCTCCACCCGATCCCCTCTGATCTTGGAAGCTAAGCAGGGTTAGCCCTGGGTAGCCCTTGGATGGGAGACTGCCAATGGACACCAGGGTGCTGTGGGCTTCTTCTCCCTCCCTCCCTCCCTCCCTCCATCCCAGACCCAGACCCAGGCCCACCTTTGCCATCTGGACCACGTTGGGGAACTCCGTCAGGCAGGAGATGGGGATCACGTCGTGGTACGCCCGGCACTTTGTCCTGGTGGGAAGAAGCAGAAACTTCTTTGGACTACAGATCCCAGAATCCCCCTTCCTCCCATTTCTCTATCCCTGCAACTTCCCCAGAGCCTTAAGGGTGCTCCTTGTTTCTGGACTACCATTTCCAGAATCCTCTCTTCTTTCTGTTTCTCCAGCATTGCAACTTCCCCAGAGAATTAGGGATGTTCCTTCCTTTTGGACTACAGCTCCCAGAATCCCCCTTCCTCTCATTCCTCTAAGACTGCAACCTCCCAGAGTCTTAGGGATGCTCCTTGTTTCTGGAATAAAGTTCCTAGAATCCCCCTTCCTTCCATTTCTCTAACGCTGCAACCTCCTATAGCCTTAGAGATGCTCCTTGCTTTTGCACTACAACACCCAGAATCCCCCTTCCTTCTGTTTTTCTAGTATTGCAACTTTCCCAGACCTTTGGAGATACACCTTTTTTTAAGGACTACAACTCCCAGCATCTTGTCCACCCAGCCAGATCGGGACCCCCTTTGCTTGGGGGTTTGGTCCTGCTCCGGTTTCTCGCTTACCGCAAGAGGAGGCGGAGGTGCTCTTGATCCCCGATGACGTCGTACTTGAGGGAGAAAACTAGATGTCCCAAAGCGGCGTCCATGGAGTAGTAATTGAAGTGCTCCTGATGGAGGAAGAGGAGGAAGGTGGGCACAAATTCAAGGGGGCAAAAAGACCCCAAAGGGTCAAAAAACCCCAAATCCAGGCCCCCCGATTTCCATGATCTCTAGCACAGCAATGGCTCTTTGCTCCTCCCAGACGTAGCAATTCTGCATCTGCACTGCTGAATTAATGCAGTCTGACACCACTTTTAATTGCCACGGCTCAGGGCTATGGAATCCTGGGATTGGTAGCTTTGTGCTATTTAGCCTTCTCTGTCGGAGAGCTCTGGTGCCATTTTGCAAACGCTTTCCCACAACTCCGCAACTCACCTTTCCCCTCCCTAAACGGCCCTGAAAAATTGCAATGGGGATCCTAATAGAGGAAATTCATGGACAATTCTGCACCTTTTGGGAAATAGACAGAAAATCCCAAATCTTCTCGCCTTACAGATCTGGTCTAACAGAGTCTTGCATGCGGTGATTTTAATAGAGGTTGCCTTTTGTGAATATGCAAAACCACACACCGCAAGAACGGAGGGGCAACTGTACGTCTTCTAAACCCAAACTGGCATGGGTTTGGTGACGCTTTTGCAAGCAATTTTCATAGAAAGAAAAGTTCTTTGGCTTGCAAAATCACCCCCACTACTACCAATGCTGGCTGGGGGGATGCTGGGGGTTGTAGTCCCCCAGTCCCAAAAAGGTGCTTTGCAAAGCAGCTTGCAGCAATTGGTTGCAAAGGATAGGACTCTATGCCAACTGGGCACCGACATTTCTTCCCCCTTTGTGGTGCATGTTTTTAAATCCAGAATAAGAAACACCGAATACATTTTGGAAATGGGATAAATCCGACCCAGTCCTTGCCCAAAGTCAAGGAGGGAAGGAGGGAGGGAAGGAGGCACTTCTTTGGTCCAGAATGGCCACTCCGTCCCTGGCACCAGACACACCTTTGGCACACACTCCTCTCTTGGGAAGGGCAAGGCAGGCACTTTTATCCAAGAGGAGGGAGCGGATTTGGATATTAGGCAACCCTAAGCCTCCCCTTTCCTTTTTATCTTGCAGAAGAACGCTTAAGCCTAAGTCTTAAGGGCTGGCGGGGATTCTGGGAGTTGAAGTCCAAAACACCCGGAGGACCAAAGTCTGGGATAACACTTAATATCCTTGATTATCTGTACTGACCATTTTGTTTGATTCTGCATTATGCCTCTTTGCGTGTGGGGTCCCCCCCCCCCACTGTGTCATAACATTGTGTTTTAGTATTTTCTATTATGAAGAGTTAGTTACAAATGGTTTTGTTCTGTAAAGCCCTATGTACATTGTTGCTGTTGTGGGCCTTTGAAATCATGGCCATGGCCTTCCCCTGAGGCTGAGAGAGTGTGACTTGCCCAAGGTCACCCAGTGGGTTTCATGGCAGAGCTGGGACTCGAACCCTGGACTCCAGAGTCATAGTCCAACACTCAAAGCACTATCATGTACATGGATAGGGCTAAATAAATAAATAAATAATGATGATGATGATGATGATGGCTCCATCTTTGCTTCCTTTTTGACGGCAGATAAAAACGTTTTTATGCCGCCAGGGCTTTGCATATTGATATGGGTGCTGCTTTTGTTTTTGTTTTAAAGGGTTTTAAATAATTTTAAAAAAATTAATAATGTAATGTTTTTAATTGTTTTAATTGTTCAATTGTTTTTGAATTTTGTATTTTTAACATTTTAAACTGTTTTAACTTAAGACTGTTTTAAATTTGTTAGACGCCTTGAGTCTCGGTACTGGGAGGAAGGCGGGATATAAATAAACAGAATAGTAATAGTGATAATGATAATGATGATGATAATAATAATAATGATGATAATAATACAGTTGGCCCTCTGTTTTTGCAGGTGATCTGTTCTAGACCCCCCCACGAAAATGTAGATTCGCCAATATTCAAGCCCCATAGGCTTGAATGGGGCATGCCCCATTGATTTTAATGGAGGTCGCCCCTCTGTGAATATGAGAATGGAGGGGTGACTGTAATAGTAATGGCTATTTTGATGGCGAGAAATTGCTTTGTATCCTAGGTCTGGGGAAAATGTGGGATAAAGATCAATTGGTGGTGATGATGATTTTGCAAGCATTTCTTGCAGAAGACTGGAGCATAAATGCTTGGACTGCAAAAGAAATGGGAAAATGGTTCCCTGGAAATTGGGAAACCTGGAGCCCAAATGCAACGGAGACTGGCCACTCATGGCTAAGCAGGGGCCAGATCTGGAGCCCAAATGCAACAGAGACTGACCAGTCATGGCTATCTGGAGCCCAAACACAACGGAGACTGACCAGTCATGGCTATCTGGAGCCCAAACGCAACGGAGACTGACCAGTCATGGCTATCTGGAGCCCAAACGCAACGGAGACTGGCCAGTCATGGCTATCTAAAGCCCAAATGCAACGGAGACTGGCCACTCATGGCTAAGCAGGGGCCAGATCTGGAGCCCAAATGCAACAGAGACTGAGCAGTCATGGCTATCTGGAGCCCAAACACAACGGAGACTGACCAGTCATGGCTATCTGGAGCCCAAACGCAACGGAGACTGACCAGTCATGGCTATCTGGAGCCCAAACGCAACGGAGACTGGCCAGTCATGGCTAAGCAGGGGCCAGATCTGGAGCCCAAACACAATGGAGACTGACCAGTCATGGCTATCTGGAGCCCAAACACAATGGAGACTGACCAGTCATGGCTATCTGGAGCCCAAATGCAACGGAGACTGAGCAGTCATGGCTATCTAAAGCCCAAATGCAACGGAGACTGACCACTCATGGCTATCTGGAGCCCAAATGCAATGGAGACTGGCCAGTCATGGCTATCTAAAGCCCAAATGCAATGGAGACTGGCCACTCATGGCTAAGCAGGGGCCAGATCTGGAGCCCAAACGCAACGGAGACTGAGCAGTCATGGCTATCTGGAGCCCAAATGCAATGGAGACTGACCACTCATGGCTATCTGGAGCCCAAATGCAACGGAGACTGGCCAGGACCCCAAAGTGGTTAGCCCCCGATTTTCCAGGTGTGTGCATGGTCTCACCTTTCCCAGAAAGTGCTTCCTGTAGATCCTGGCCATGTGGTTGCACTCCAGCTTCACCTTGGAGGTCGGAGACTGGAGCTGCTCCGTTTCGGGGACGCTGGTCAGTTCGTGGTTGGTGCCTTCGATCCAGTAGCCCCCAAACTGGGGGAGCAGGATGAGGGGGAAGGGACCCTCTCGGCCCAGGACCTGCGGGGAGGAAGGGGCAGAGACCGCCATGGACCAAGGGCCTCCGTCACGCCACCCAAGCCTCTCCGGCCAAGCATTAGTCGCCCAAGCAAGAGGCGATCCGAAGCTGTGCTCTCCCTCTCTCTCTCCTTCCTGGGCAGAAACCATGCAATGGCACTCGGGCGCTCTTGAAACAGTGGGGCGCTGAATCCGTGCCGGGTGTTAGTCCGAACCGCCAAAGAACTTTGCAAAACACTGAGAGGAAGGGGAGCTCCTTTTATTCCCACAAGCTTTCAGAAAGTAAATATTTTTTTTTAAAACAAAAGGGACTTTTCTTAAAAAAAAAAATAGGGTGCTTTACTGCTCTTTACAAGCAGCTTTTGAAGATGTTTTAAAAATTGCTTATAAAAATATAATTAAAAATTGCTTGTAATATGAAATTATAATTGCAATTTGATGTTAACCTTTATCTATGATGTGTGTGTATGTGTGTATGAATATATATATATATATATATATATATATATATATAGTAAGCTATACTGTATATATATATATATGGTAAGCTATGATGTGTGCGCGTGTGTGCATGTGTGTAATATAAATTAGCTATGATGTGTGTGTGTGTGTGTGTGTATTGTAAATCTGTCTTGTGTCTCAGTTTTGGAAGAGAAACAAAAACAAATCCTACAATATTAGTAATAGCTCCTTTTAAGTTCAAACTAAATCCCGGACCGGATTCAACGCTCCCACTGACATGGAGCCACTGGCTGCCACTGCATTTCCAGTGAAAGCAGAAGGGCCTTTCCTTGCCAGGGACTTGTAGGGGATAATAAATGGAGTGCTGGATCAGTTTGGGGATACTATCTAACCCTGAATTACTGCTTCCAACAAAGGACACCCGGACACCTCCAAAAAGCATGAAAACCACCTGGGAAGGGGCAGTTCCTTGCTTGTTCTTTGCCACCCACAATTGGCATCCCGAGGAACGTTTCTCCTGAATGTGGAGGTCCTACTTAGCCAAACATAATTGCCTGGTGTGCGCCAACGGAGCGTTGTTCCTTACCTCGTGGACGCTGGGATAAGGGATGTAATCCTCTTCTGTCTGCAACAAAACCCAAAGATACAAACAGGTAAACCAAACCCAGGAAGGGCTGCCAAGTCAATCAATAATTGCATTACATAAAAATCTTATTGATGGGTCTTTTTCAGGAGTGCTTTAGGTTTTTCAGGGGTGCTTCAGAAGCGTATTCCTGCATGTCAGAATGGGGTGGATTAGATGCCCCTCGGGGTCCCCTCTAACTGTAAGATTCTACGATGCTGTGTCAATTGCATTTGCTTTGTCTGATATTACTGGCAACAGCTACGCCTGAGTGCCACCATTTCTTTTTAGGGGAGAAAGCCAAGGTGTAGTGCTAATAAAACATGCAGAGGGAGCTGTGTGTAGCTTGCAACAAGTACAGTGTGCATTTTGGTTGGCCAATAAAGGTATCCCTGTTTGCTAATAAAAGAGTCACACGGTGGGTTTGCAAGCGGGAAAAGCAGCAGCCGCAGCAGTGTGTGGAGGCACAACCCACACAAGGCCACCCACCGGCATCGTTCCCTGTCCTTTGCACACTTCTTCCCCGCAAAGCCCTGCCGCCCAAAGGTGTGTGCAAAAGAGCGGCGGAAGCAGCGTGTGCCATGTTGCATCTGGCGCCAGGTGCGGCTAAAAGAGGGATTTGGAGACGCAGCCGAGCAGAAAGAGGAGCCAGCTGCCTTCCACTTAGAGGAAACATCATGGGTGTGTGTGTGTGTGTGTGTGTGTCACGTTGTGTGTGATTTGCACAGAGGCGATGGTGGTCGGGGAGGCCCTGGTTCCTCTCCAGATTGACAAAAGGATGCCAGAGGGAGGCAGAGGAGGAGAGAAAACATCTGCCCATCTTTCCAAGGAGACATCGCCAACTGGTACAAAAATTGCAAGTTGTATGCAGTTAAGACAAACTTCAAATGTTCTCTGAAAAGGGATGAAACCCGGCCAAGGCAGCTCCTTTCCTTTGCTTCCCCCCCAACCCATGGCATCCCCATAGCCCCCTCCCATGCCCTCCAAGGGTCCCGATTTTGCAGGGACCCCCGGCACGATCCATCCTCTGCCATCCCACTTCCTCAACTGCTCTTACAAAGGCCAGATAGAAATGATGGCCACTCTTTGCCCACCCCAGCGATGCCCAAAGGTTTGGAAATGCCATGCATGGGGAATACGGGGAAAGGCCATAGGACGTTGTTTCCCCCCAGAGCAGACCATGACCCACCTGGGACCCCCTTCCAGCTCAGAAACGCCCCCATTTTGCAACCGCTGGGGAGCTCAGAGCTGGGAGAAGCCTCTGTGTTGGCGCATCTGAGCAAAAGAGGAAGGAGAGGCCGAGATGCCTTGTCTTTGGGGCACGTTGGCACCGATATTTTGCACGGGAAATAATTCAGAGAAAGACTGGCTGGCTGGCAGGGCAACCGATGAGAATCTGCTGGAAGCTGGCCAAAGCAGCGAAACCTGAGCCAAACAAAGGTCCCTGGCAAGGAGAGAGGGAAAGAGGATGGCCTCTCCTTCCTCCCCGGCCCATAAATGTCTGAATGATGGATCCCAGAGAAAAATTCCACGGGAGGGAAAGAAAAACCCAGAAGGGCCTGAGCATCCAGGGCAGGACTGGTACCCATCCCTTCCTCCTCACTGCCCAACGATGGCATGGACTGGGATATGGAAACGCAGCCCAAGCAACGATGGAGCAAACATTGGACTGGGTTTGGCATTGCCAAGGGCCTCTGGCTGATCAGGATTGCCCCAAGCCCTGAGGTTTCTGGACCCAAACCTGAGACTGAGTGACCCTGGCGGTGTCATGAAGCTTTGTGCATTTAGTACCAACCGCAGCTGGACATTCAAAGGCACGCAGAGAGATTTTCCTGTTTCCAAGTTAAGAGAGAAACCTTAGCGAAGGTCTGGACTATTCCCAAATCAAGGTAAAACGGAGAGGCTACTCCTTCTCGATTAGTTAAGGAAATGGGATAAGGAATGCTCAATCTAGCCTCCTTGCTTCTAGCCAGAAGATGGATGCAGAGCAGAGCGGAGGGTGAGCCCTGGCACTACAAGGACTGGGAAGGAAGGAAGATGGACACTACATAGGTAAATGAATGGAGAGTTTTTGCAAGTTGCATCAATGAAGCAAACCGGAGCAAGCTGGAGCACTCCTGGCTGAGTGGGAGATTTGCAACCGAGCTCGAGGAACCATCCTAAAATTCACTTTTGGGACTCCAAGCGGCGGCACGTACCTTGAGAGGAGGAGGGAAGGAGCATCGCTGTTCATCCATCCTGCTTCCCTGAAAGACAGGCGGAGGAGCCAGAGTCAACAAAGGCCTTGGCACCAGAGCTCCTGGGCCGGCAGCCAAGAGCGGCTTTGCTTTTGGGGAGGTGGGGGGGGGGGGGGCAGAGGACACATCCTGCTTGGCACGGGGCAGGTGAGGCAGGCCCAGGATGTGCAAGCGGGGCGGGCTTGCATGCGCAGGAGAGCGCATAAACTCAGCTTTGGAAAGAGTGCAACTCCCAGAACACAGGGACGTTCGCAACCCTTTACAAAGTTAGTGCTTGGGACTGACTACAAATCCCAGGAGACCTGTGTGCAGGAGAGTATGCAACTGGCTCTGAGCTTTAGGAAGTAACTTTTTGGAACTACATCTCCCAGACCTCTGTGCAGAAGAGTTTGCAAAGCTGGGTAGGGAGAATGTTCTGCAACTCAATAGTCCAAAACTGTAGCTCTCCCAAGCTCTGCTATTCCATAGGCCTGGCTTAAGCCCTGTTTTCCCTTTGAAGAAAGTGCTGTCAACCCTGGCCCAGACTTTGCCCTGCTGGCTACCAAAGCCCTCTGCCCTGAGCCAAAGTTTGAGCCTGGAGCCTGTCCCAAAATCCACACACACCCCTTTAAACCTCTCCTTTGCCCCCCGATCGCCTTTTCATTTTCTGTCGTGTCTCTTTCGATGGCCCAAGGACACTGTAAACCTGAGCTGCTGAATGGAAGGCATGCCTCTGAGCATGTGCAGAGAACACCTCTCACCCCACCAAATGGCAAAGCCGGCTGTGCTGGCTGGGGAGAATGGGGGTTGTAGTCTGACACATACAGAGGCGACTAAGAGAGCCTGTCCTTAATTGCCTGGGATTCAGGATGATGGGATACGACGTCACAGCAGGGATGATGAGCTCATGTCTCTTTCTCCAGCTTGTATCTCAGGGAGAGGTGGCGTGGGGAAAGAGGTCAAGAACGGTCTTTCGCACTCGCTACTTCCTAGCTGCTGCCTTTGGAGAACCCCCCAACAGACATCCACCTCCTCTCAGCCACACTTCCCATCTCTGGTGACTCACCTGGCGTTTCTTGCAAGGCAGGTTTCCCAGAATCTGACATCTCCCTCCCTTCCAAATATCCCTGCCCCGGGGTCAAAAATCCCTGATTCACCCCCAGACTGCCCCTTTGGCGTCACCATCATCCCCGGCTGCCCCAGACACGGGTGCAAGTCAGGCCAGGCCCCAAGGAGTGCGTGGGCTGCCTTTGACTCACCTGCATCTTCTCAATCATTTCAAACAAATCTGCGTTCTGCAAGAGATGGAAGAGAAGAGAGAGATCATGCACTAGCTGGGACTGAGTCCCCCAAACCCCACCAAGGACCCATGTTGCTGTTGACCCCACAATGCAATGGCAGTGCACCATGGGCACCGCAATGCTGTGTGTGGCGCTGTATATTGCAGACCCCACAATGCAGGGGACCCATGTTGCACCGGCTCCATCCCTCATCCAGAATCCAGGAGGAAGACCCTTCCCAGACAAACCCTGCATCAATGCCCATTTTACAGACCGAGGCACTGAGATGCCAACCCAAGGCCATGATGGGACTCAAACTTCAGGTGGCCCCGATCCCTGGATCCCTTGCAATCTACCCAAGGCACAAGGCCCCCATTTTTACCCCCCCCCCCCAATGCATAAGCTGCAAACAGGCACACCTTTAGTTGCCCAGAAATGCAAGACTCAGGTCGTTCCTGGCCTCTTTCTTGCTCTGGCAGGTAAGCTGGCACCCAAACAGTTAATGCCCCCCCCCCTTCATCACTTTCCATGACACACAAACCTAAACCTGGCTGGGTTACCTTCTTGCAGAAAAGCAGAAGAGAGAGAAAAGAAAAGAGAGAGGGGCCTTTGGTTGGGATTCCTGGCTGGGATGGGAGCTCCACAAATGCAAGGTAAGTTGGGAAGAGCTCCATGTCCCCCTGAGGATTGGGGGGGGGGGCAATAAATCCTCTGACCCCCCTTTGCCACCCCTTTCCCTGTTGCACCCCCCTCCTTCCTTCCCTCTCTGGTGCCTCTGGGGTCAATGGGGAAAGAGGAGCCCCCCTTCTCCCTTCCAACCTGGAGACCCACTCCTGCTTTGGCTCCCACCCAAAAAGGGCCGTGCATCCCCCCAAATAGACACGCGTGTGTGTGTGCTTGTACTCACGCTCCATCCATCCTCCACCACCGCAGAGCCCCCCCATAGCAGCCGTGGGGGGCCGGGGAGAGGCTGCTGCTCCTCCTCCTCCTCCTCCTCCTCCGCCGCCGCCATCCGCCTTCCTCTTCCTCCTCCATGGATCTCCAATGGCTCACATCCTCCCCGGACCCCCACCTCCACCGAGGGTGGTTTCCGAGGGGCCGCCAGCGTTGTGGAGCCCCCTTTTCCTGCCCCCCCAATTCACGAGGAAGAGGAGGAGGAGGAGGAAGAGGCAGAAGGGCCCAATCCACCACCAAAAGGCTCCCTGGATCTCTCCTTGCCCAGCCAGCTCCAGGATCTGCTACTGCTGCTGTGTTTGTGTGTCTTGTGTGTGTGTGTGTGTGTGTTGTGTACACTTTGGGCGGGGAGCCAGGTGCCTGCCGGAGGGGAGGCCGGTGCCAAGAGGAGGCAGGTCTTGGCCACAGCCCTTCCCCGGACTCAAGAGTCCCTTTTCTTTGCAGCCGGGAGGCCAGGAAAGCAGCAGCAGCATCCAAGGGAAGGAGGAGGAGGAGGACCACTCTCTTCCTGGACCACTGGGGTCGCCATGGCAACAGGGGGGATGAAGGGATGGGGACGAAGGATGGAGGGAGGGAGGGAGGGAGATCTTGCCCTTTGAACCCAACCTGCAGGAAAGTTAGGGTGCAGCTACACTGCAGAATCATAAAGAAATATGCTATCTTTACCTTTACCCTATAGAATCATAGAATCGGAAGGGAACCCAAGGGCCATCCAGTCCAACCCCCTTCTGCCATGCAGGGACTCCCAATCAAAGCATCTCTGACAGAGGGCCACCCAGCCTCAGTTTAAAGACTGCCAAAGAAAGAGATTCCATCACAGTCCCAAGCAATGTCTTCCACTGTCAAACAGCTTCCTTCCTTCCTTCCTTCCTTCCTTCCTTCCTTCCTTCCTATCCCTTGCAAATGTCCATCAAACAGCTCTTCCTCCTAATGTTTGGAATCTCTTTTCCTGTAGTTTGCATCCATTGCTCCATTGTGTCCAATTCTCTGGAGCAGCAGAAAATAAGTTTCTTCCCTCCTCAATAATACCTCCTTTCAAATACTTAAACAGGGCTTTATCCTATCCCCTCTCAACCGTCTCTTCTTCCGGCTAAACATCCTCAGATCCCTAAGTCTCTCCTCAGAGGGCTTCATGGTTTCCAAACCTTTCTGTAGGAATGATGCATTTTGATACCACTTGGCTCCATCCTATGCATTCCTGGGATTTGCAGTTTTCAAGGTCTTGAGCCTTCTCTGCCCACGAGGGCCATTGCCTCTTTGTTTGCTGTGTGCTTTTAAGTCATTCCTGACTTCTGGCAAACCCTAAGGCGAACCTATTATCATGCAGTTTTCTTGACAAGATACACAGCCGGCCCTCCTTATCCATGGATTTTTTAAAATCCATGATTCAAGCATTTCACGGCTTGAAAACATTCCAAAAAAAAAGTATAAATTCCAAAGGGCAAACCTTGATTTTGTCATTTGATATAAGGGACTCCATTTTGCTGTGCCATTGGGCATCCATGGATTTTGTTATCCACGGGGAGCCCTGGAACCAAACCTGGGTGGCATGGCTTGGATAGCGGCTTCCTTTCTCCTCCTCCCCATTTCCCGTGGATCCCCGGGTCTTTTTCACAGGAAAAAGCCTTGTTTCGGTGCAGAGGTTTGCAACCTCCACCAAGAAGAGAAGGCAGTCCGTCGTCTTCGTTGTGCGTTTCCTTTGCTTGCAGGAGGACTCTGCTCTCCGTTGACATTGGCACCGGCTCAGCAATGGGCCGATTGGCAGCCAAAACAAGGAGGCCTTTCACCTCCCCGCGCCTCATTTATTTGCATCCAATGCCAAGGGTTGGCAAAAGGCAAGGGAGAAGAAACCTTGGGTGCAGAGCTGCTTTTGGTGGAAACGCCAATGCCTCTTCCAAGCCAACCATCCCCTTCTTTTGCACCCTAGAAATGGGCAGACAAGGAGCCTCTCCCCATTGCAAAGGGGAGGAAAACCAAGTCCTGCGTGCATATGCGTGCAGGACTTGGTTTTCCTTCCCTTTGCAATGGGGAGAGGCTCCTTGTCTGCCCAATTCCAGGGTGCAAAGGAAGGGGATGGTTGGGTTGGACATATATATATGTCCAACCCAATATATATATGGGTTATATATATATTTTCAGGGGAGGATGCAAGGTTGGGTGGGGGAATGAAGCAACCAAAGGAAAAAAAGCCCACCGTACCCCTACCGACCTCGACAATACCAAACAAAAACAGGTCTGCCACAATGTGGGTAAGCAATGCACGAGGCTCTATGTTGACAAACAAGATGATATATTATTAGAAACCAACATGAAGCATGTATAACAGCTTGCTTAAGGAGAGATTAATTCCCCTTTTGTTGTGTAAAGCTTCCAAACTCCTGCTTGCTGGGTATCCCACGAAGAGAACAAACAATGTGTAAAGAAATCAGTATCTTCTTAAGACGACAAGGACAGCTTTACAACTGGGTTCTTCTGATGGACTTGTCCAACTAACCGTTTGCAAGCGGCTTTTATATTTATATTTATATTTATATTATATGCTTCACGTTGGTTTCTAATAGTATATCAACTTGTCTTGTTTCTCAACATAGAGCCTTGTGCATTGCTTACCCACATTACTGCACACCTGTTTTTGTTTGGGACGAAGCAACAACCTGGAAACTGTTCAAATGCAGCCATAGTATTGCATACCTGTATTTAAGAACATGCAAACTTTAAGAATTTTGTGCGTAGTATGTAAGAGTTTAAGAATATTTTGCAAGGATAAAGAATGTTGTTGTTGTGTGCCTTCAAGTCATTTCTGACTTATGGTGACCCTAAAGCCGTGGGGTTTTCTTGGCAAGTTTCTTCAGGGTGGGGTGGGGTGTTGCCATTGCCATCCTGAGGCTGAGAGAGTGTGACTTACCCAAGGTTGCCCAGTGGGTTTCCGTGGCTGAACCGGGATTCGAACCCTGAGTTGTAGTCCAACACTCAAACCACTACACCATGCTGGCTCCCACAGCATAAAGAATATTCAGTATTTAAGAATATTAAAAAATATATATTCAGAAAATGGTGGGAAATGGGTTTGTTAAGTATCAGGAAACCCTGACAGGGAGAATCCAAGATAGGCGAGAAACTTTGCAGTTTGGGAATGATCCTCCAGTGAAATATGCATCTTTTTATTTGCAAAGAAAAATGCACTTTCTTTGCAGAAAACGTGTTTCCTGTGCTGTAAACTGTCTTATTGTGTAGAAAACAACATCTGCAAGGGGAAAACAAACAAACAAACAAACAAACAGCGCTACCTGCACAGAAAGCAACATTTCTGTGCAGACAGCAAGTGCCTTGCATTTGTCCTCCCTCGGTATAAATCCTGAACTGCAAATAGTTTTTGGAAAACTACACAGGCTTTGATGACTTTCTTGCAGCAAGGAGGAAAAACTTGTAAGATTCATTCTTGCCTGTATGATTCTATATAAAGGTTTACATCTCTAAAATTACCTACACACACACAGGGCCCATTTTTAAAAACTTTCCAACCTTCCTGCTGAAATGTAGATGAATCATTCCTTGCTAGGGTTTCTGCAGCTTGCATCTCAAGCTCTCCAACCACAAGGGAGACATGATGCCAAGCGGGCATAATTTTTGAAAACCAAGCCACCAACCAGTCTTTTTATGGGAGAAGGCGTTCTGGCGTCTAAAAGCCAAAGGCTGGCATGGGGCTGGAGTGACTAGATGCAAAAAATCCAGCTTTTCTCTCCAAGCTTGAGCCGAGAAGGACATGTGGAGGGTCAAAGGGAGACCGAATGAGTCACATCCTCACACCAGAGAGATGTCCGTGGGGTGCAACTGCCATGGAGATTGCCCACAAATAGCAGCGCCAGTCCATCCTGGCATCGGCAATGAGACCTTGGCTTTGCAAAGGGCAATGCCTCCACCTGCCCCACACACCTCCAGAGAGAAACCACAGCAGCGATGCTTCTGGGATCCGGTGCAAGGTGGATCGCTGGCAGAGGGATGCAATGGCCATTTGGGCACCCGTGGGCAAGGAGAAGGTCCAAACGGCCACTGCATCCATCTCCCCCCAATTCGGCAATGCTTCTGAGCTCAAAAGTGGGGTGCAGGTGGGGAGATCTCGAACCCAGCACTCCCCCTGCTTTTGTTTGGGAAGATCCTCTGCTGCTTCTCTGCAAGGTTTCCTACCTCCTGCTCCACAATTTGTCTGATTTCCCTTGCAATTCCTCTGTGGGGAAGGAAGAGTTCTCATTGCTCAGAAATGGGACAATATCATTACTATTCTCATTGTCATTATCATCATCATCATCATCATCATCATCATCATCATCGTCGTGTTTCATGGTCAACTGGAAGTAATTTGGGTTTTGGGGTATCTGCGATTCTGGTTCCATCAAAGGTCCTAGACCTCATTGAGATCATGCAGCCTCTTCCCAGAAGGCCCACTTTTTGCAGCCATCCCACCCACGGACATCTCATCCAAATGCTTTCTCACGTGGCGTTTAGTGCATTTCTCACTGCCGGCAAACATGGTGGCGTGGACTGAGCGTTGGACGACGACTCCGGAGACCAGGATTCGAATCCCCACTCAGCCATGGAAACCCACTACTCTCTCACCCTCAGAGGAAGGCAAAAGCAAAAACACCCCTCTGGACAACTCTTGGCAGGAAAACCCCACAATAGGTCTGCCTTAATAAGTCAGAAATGACTCGAAGACCCACAATGCACACACATCGTAGTAGGAGTCCGCATTCTGGCGGCCGTGGCAATGGGGAGTGAGTCGGGGGGCAGGGGATGTCCACTCATCGCAGGAGAAGAGCGGGCATGGCTTTGGCCACCTTTCGGACCCCGATTTGAGCATCAGGTCCAGAGCGGAAGAGAGGCCCCTTGGGCGGCTTTGGGGGCCACTTGGTCTGGGGAAAAGCCCTCTTACCTTGGGGGGGCCGAGAGCGGCGTGGGGGGCAGGCGAGGGTGTCCGGCCGCCTCCTCCTCCTAAGGCTCCGCTGACCGAGGAGGACTGGAGAGACCCATCGCTCTTTCTGGGAAGGAAGGAAGGAAGGAAGGAAAGAAAGAAAAGCCACGCTTTAGACTCTCCGCTTCCAAGGCACTTCCTTCCCTTTGGGAAAAGAAGTCCATGCTTTGGATACGGTTCATCGCTGGATTTGGTTTGGTTTCAGTGTTGACTGTTTGGGTTTGTTTGTTTTTAAATTAATTCGTATTGTTTTACTAATTTACAAGCTTGCAGAAATCATCTCAGACTTCTTCTTTCAAATATAAAACTCTTCGTCCATTGAGTCATTTCAACATTATGTTACACAAACTTCCCAAATGTAGTAATAATTTCTCGCCCCGCTTCCCATGTTCTGCCGACATTAAGACCCTTCTGTTTTATCAAAATATTTATCTTTTTGTCATTTCAGCCCCTCCCTTTAAATTCCAAAAAAGAAGATTTCCCTCAACTCTATTCCAAGTTTCAAATCTCTTATTCTTATTTCAACCCAAAACCCACCATGCATGTTTTCTTATTTCAACCATTTCTCCTTTCTTCTCCCCAAAAGTACTTGCTTTATTACCGCCATTTTTCTTTCTGTTGCAAAATTCGCTTACAGGAAACCATTCTTCCTCTATTCCCCCCCCCACTAATAATAATAATAATAATAATAATAATAATAATATGGTTTATTTATATATCCCGCCTCGATCCACAGGGAGAGTACAAAGATAAAAATTACGACAAAGCTAAAACATTAACAATAAAACCCAACAAATAAAAGTAATAAAAACAAACAAACAAAAAAAACCACAGCAACAATAACTAATACAATTAAATTATTAAAACTGCAATAGAATTGCAAAAATTATTATTAACTATTAAAATTTAAAACTGCAATGAGATTACAAGATTACGCTTGCCTACATTCCTATGCAAAGGGTCAATACCTGCAGGTGCCACTGGGCAATAGGTGGGTGAACGTTTGCATAGGAATAATAATAATAATAATAATAATAATAATAATAATGCTACATTCCTATGTGGGCAATAGGTGGGTGAACGTTTGCATAGGAGGAATAATAATAATAATAATAATAATAATAATAATAATAGTAATAATGCTACATTCCTATGTGGGCAATAGGTGGGTGAACGTTTGCATAGGAGGAATAATAATAATAATAATAATAATAGTAATAATGCTACATTCCTATGTGGGCAATAGGTGGGTGAACGTTTGCATAGGAGGAATAATAATAATAATAATAATAATAGTAATAATGCTACATTCCTATGTGGGCAATAGGTGGGTGAACGTTTGCATAGGAATAATAATAATAATAATAATAATAGTAATAATGCTACATTCCTATGTGGGCAATAGGTGGGTGAACGTTTGCATAGGAATAATAATAATAATAATAATAATAATAATAATAGTAATAATAGTAATAATGCTACATTCCTATGTGGGCAATAGGTGGGTGAACGTTTGCATAGGAATAATAATAATAATAATAATAATAGTAATAATAGTAATAATGCTACATTCCTATGTGGGCAATAGGTGGGTGAACGTTTGCATAGGAATAATAATAATAATAATAATAATAATAGTAATAATAGTAATAATGCTACATTCCTATGTGGGCAATAGGTGGGTGAACGTTTGCATAGGAGGAATAATAATAATAATAATAATAATAATAATAATAATAATAGCCAGTGCTGACCAGCGGCGGCAGCAGCCCTGGCCCTAGTGGCTCTGTCATGGGGAAGGGCGCCAGTGCCACCTTCTGCTCCACTGGGGTTTTTGCAGACTTTAATTGCGGTTGTTAATTGCCCTCGAATGGATCTTGACCCATGGCGATCCTGTGGATGAGACCTCTCCAAGACCCCCCCCCCCCGTCCTCCATTGCTCTGCTCAGGTCTTGCAAAGTCATAGTTGTGACCTGCCTAACAGAGTCCATCCACCTTGCATTGACCTTCCTCTCTTCCCTCCACCTTTCCCAATGAGTCCCATGATGCGTCCGAAGTATGGCAGCAGCCTCAGTTTTGTCGTCTTGGTTTCTTGGATGGGAGACCGCCAAAGAATCACTCTATTTCGGAGGAAGGGACTGACCAATCCCCCTCCGAAGATGCCTAGGAAATTCATGGGGGTGGTCACCAAAAGCCGACAGGCAATTTGAAGGCACGGACACACACAATACAGAAGACCCTAAAGGCAACTGGTCCTGCCTGGTTTGGGAAACTAAGCAGGGTCAGCCCTGGATAGTCTTTGGATGGGAGACAGCCAAGGTGTTGCAGGCTCCATTTTAGAGGAAGGAACTGGCCAAGTTTTCCTTGCCTAAGAAAACCCTACAAAATTCATGGGGTCACCATAAGTCGACATTCAATTCGAAGGCAGATAGCACAGGGCCTGAACAGCCTAAAGACGCCTGAACCTGTCTTATATTGGAAGCTGAGCAGGGCCAGCCCTGGATAATCCTTGGACGGGAGACCACCAATGAATCCCAAGTGCCTTAGGTGATATTTCAGAAGAAGGAACTGGCAAAAACCCCTCTGACGATTCCCTACCTAAGAAAACCCTATGAAATTCACGGGGTCGCCATAAGTCAACAGGCATTGGATGCACACACACATATGGATTGATCTTGGAAGCTAAGCAGGGCCAGCCCTGGATAGCCCTTGGATGGGAATCCCAGGTGCTGGAGGCTTGATCCGAGAGGAAGGAATTGTCCTCGCCTAAGAAAACCCTACAAAATTAGTGGGTCACCACAACTGAACAGGGGACCTGAAGGTGTATATACAAACACACACAACCCCATTAATGGCTTTCTGGGATCAGGCAGGGCTGGTCTGGAATATTTTAATTTTGGGGATCATCGATCTCAAGCATGCCAGAGACGGAGACATCCTACGTGTCGCGCCGAAGAAATGCAAAACCCCACAACGCCGAGAGCAGTGTCTAAACAGTTTCTATAGCGACGGGACGCAAGCAGAAGGGAGATATTTACCGAGGCGGAGGAGGCCTGAGTAATTGATTGGCAATTACCGTCCAGCAATCGCGCAGAGATGGAGACAAATGGCGGACTGAAGGCCGGCGCGGGAACACCGGCGTGGGCGAGGGGAGAAGGGGACCAATCCTCCTCCCTCCAGCCGTCCAGAGATGGCTCTCAAGCCACCGTCTTTTCTGCAAAATGCACCCCTAATATCACACCCTACACAATTGCAAAGACGAAAACTGGGATGCATGTATTAGCGAAGAAAAAGAGGCTAGCTAGGAGAGGATGCTGCGCTTTGCTTTTGCCTGAGCTGACTGAGAAGGACAGGATTCTCTCCCTTACTCCCTTCTCCATCCTCAAAGAGTTAATGACTTTTGCACTTTGGACTCACTTTGCAGCAACCGGAGTAAGCTGAGGACCGAGGTGGGAGGAAGAGAGAGAAACCGGGGCATCTCTATCTGGAGACCAAGCACGGTCGAGTGGTTTGGAAAGACTTGCAATTCTTTTGCAAACTCTAGCCACCTTGAACCCCATTTTGGGAGAAAGGTGGGATATAAATCCCGTAAAATTTGCATCGCCACAACCAGCTGCGCACTGCGGTTGCTGCATTGCTGCTACACTGCGTGGTGCAGTAGTGTGAGATGAGGACTTTGGGAGACCAGAGTTCAAATCCCCGCTCGGCCATCATCTTGTTGTTACTGTCGTTGTGTACCTTCAAGTCATTTCTGATGTATGGTGGCCCTAGGGTGAACCTTGGCAAGATTCGTTCAGAGGGGGTTTGCCTTTCCTCTGAGGTTGAGAGAGTGTGACCTACCCAAAGTCACCCAATGGTTTTCCACGGCTGAGCAGGGATTCAAACCTGGTGTCCAGAGTCACAGTCCAACACTACACCATGAAGGCACACAACAACAATATCTATATCTGCATCTATCTATCTATCTATCTATCTATCTATCTATCCGTCCCATCCCATCGATGGAGATATAGCCATTTTAATATATTACATGATCATATATCATCATCATCATCATCCCCAACACCAAAGAAAGCCCTGGAAAGCAGGGATGGGAATCAAGGAGCCTTCCCTGCCATTGCAGCATTGCAGCCCATCCTTTTCCTTGCAAGCAGTTCAGGCGGCATTATTTTGCAGAGTCTGCTGCTGTCCAGCCAAAAGGTAGCGGCTCTCGTCTAGTTTTAAAACCTCTTTTATTTCTAAATTTCTGCCCACGTTTTAAAGAGGGGCTCATCTCCTGCATCGCCCCTGAGTCGCCTGCCTTCCTTCCTTCCTTCCTTCCCCTTTGAAATCCTCTTTCCTTCTCAAAAGGGGAGACCAGAGTCTGCCTCATCTGCATATGCAAAAGATGCAAATGAGCCCAGGCAGTCTCTGCTTTGTTTGTCTGCCTCGCACTCGGGTTGCAAAATGACAGGTCAGGTTGACAGCGGATGCAAGGAGGGGGATCTCTGCCCCCTTTTAATTTGGGTCTCATCCTGAGACACCGCGGGGAGCCCAGCGCCTTTCCTCCGCATGCAGTACACAATATTCCCGGTGCCCTTCGGTTGCAGTTGTGTGCCTTCAAATCCCTTCCGACTTATGGCGACCCTAAGGGCAAAACCTATCTCTGGGGTCCCTTGGCAAGAGTTGCCCAGGTGAGGTTTGCCATGGCCGCCCTCTGAGGCTGAGAGAGTGTGACTTGTCTAAACTCACCCAGTGGGTTTCGTGTCCGAGCGGGGAATCGAACCCTGGTCTCCAGAGTTGTATCCAACCCGCAAACCACTATGCTACACTGGTTCTGTGAGTCCTTTTTCTAGGCATTGCTCATTTTCAAGGAAGCAACAGAGGATTGTGGCTTTGACTATTTGCAGATTTCATTGCTATGTTCCCTCTAGGAACCTCTAGGTCCTCCAAAGTGACTCTGCTGGAAGTTGATCATAGACGCCCACTGGAGGTTCACTTCTCTAGGCATCCGTAGGTCCTCCAATGTGATTCTATGGTCGATCATAGAGTTGCACCGGAGGACCTAGAGATTCCTAGAGTCTATGTGCTTTTTAAAATTTGCAATTTCCCCACTTTCACGGGGCTCCTGTGCCCCTAATCCTGACGAATGCGGTGGTCCCACTAGTCAAAACTTGGTTGTTTTTGCACAGAAAAGCACATTTCCTGCGCAGAAAGAGACTGCATATTTTGCAAAGAACAGAACGCCCTCCCAGCATCGAAAACAATATTGTCAGCAGCACCTTGGAGAGCTAGTTGCAAACCCTGGAGCGGAGCCCCTGCCCCACTGACATGGGTCAGAAACGTCAGGGGCAATTCCCTTCGGATGGAGGGCCCCAAACACATCTCCCTCCAAGAAAAGTCTGCTTTGGAGGTCTGGGGCTGGAAGGCGAACCCAAGAACACGGTTGCGTCTTTTAAAAAGGATTTCAAAGGTGTATGTGGATGCCTCCCACGGCATAATGGAAGCGGAGAGGAAAGGCTGCACCATGGGCTTGCATTGTGTGAGGCCACGGATGCGAATGCACAGCTCTCTCCAGGGAGCCCCGGAAAAAGGAACTTCCCTGGGGAGGCAGAGAACTGCGCTTTAAAGGAAAAAGACAACCGCTTTGCAAAAGCAACACCATTAATAGCCCGATGGATGGATGGAAAACGAAATACCTCTTCACCGCAGCAGACATTTCACAGCTTTCCAGAGGTGCTGGGTTGCAACTCCCATCGTCCCCTAGGCAGCAGGAGCCCCCAAGTGATTTGGAGCACAGAATTAGTGGAACGGCTGGGTGTTTCAAGACTTCCATCTCCCGTTTTAATGCAAATGATGGGTGCTTTAGAGCCAGTATGGTGTACTACTGGTTTTGAGTATTGGGCTCTGGGAGACCAGAGTTCGAATCTGCGTTCGGTCATGGGAACCCACCCTGGGCGACCCACACTCTCCCAGCCTCAAGGGAAGCTGCCTCGAATCCCATTTTGGGAGAGGAATGGGATATAATAACCCCTTTAAATAAACCAAATAATAAATAGGGACAGACCACCTCTGGAAAAATGTGGCCAAGAAAACCTTAGGAGGGGGCTGACGTAAGGCAGAGTTGACTCAAAGGCGCAAAAATAACAAACAGAACCAGCGTAGTGATGCGAGTCCTGGACTAGGATGCTGGGAGACCCAAAGTCACACTCTCTCAGCCTCAGAGAAAAGCCCTGGTTGCAAATCTCCCCTGAAAAAGCCTCGCCAAGAAAGCTCCACGAGAGATTCTCCTTAGGGTCACCATGGGTCAGAAAGGACTTGAAGCCACACACAACAACAACAACAAAACCAGGGTGCTTTGGGATGTGATGCCCCCCAGAACTACACACAATGGGCTCATTTTAGGGGTCCTATTTGGGCTGAATAATGTGCTACATCCCCCCCCCAAAAAAACCTCAGCAATGGACGTCCTTCCGAAGGCCTGCAAAATGTCCATCCTGGGGTCCAGCAAAGCACTGAAAGGCACAGGGCTCCTTGCAGAGTTTTTCCTAAAGCAATCCTATTAGTCTTGTGGGGGGGGGGGGGGAGAGGGCAGACCCCCCCAAAATCCCCAAAGCCTTAAATCCAAGTCTTGCTTCCAAAGGCCACTGGCGCCCCATCTCTTCCGATCAGCGTCATCATTTGCATTCGCTTCAAGGCAAACGTTCCCCAGAAACGGGGATAAAGTCCGTCGTCGTCCCTCGCATGGAAGGAAAAATGGAAAAGAAGAGGCAGACCGACATTTGCATCTACACTGTAGAAACAATGCACTTTTAAGGGACCTCACTTTTAAGCTCCACCTTATGGCATCCCTGGGACCGGTAGCTTTGCAAGGTGCAGAGTTCGAGTTTTGCAAGGTGCCTTTAAAGCAGTGTCAAAGTGCACTATTTCTATAGTGGAGATGCACCCTTAGAGCTGCCATAAGTAAAACCTGAAGGCACACAGCAACAATTCCAATATTGGATATTTTGGCATGCAGGGGGGCAACTCAATACTATATATATATATATGCTGATGGGTTTGGAAGTCCAACAAACGAGACTCCAATTCCCAGCGGGAAGAAGAGCGATTGACAGGCGGACATGCTCAACTTAGCACCGCTGCGCAGGAGCGTTGTGCGCCGTTAGGCACCTCTCTCTCGCTCTCTCTCCAAACGCTTTCCAGATATTCATTCTGGAGATCGTCTCTTCAAGCTCACAGAGATTCAAAGTTCACTCTCGGAGCAGCCGCCCGGCACGGATCCAGCTGCGGTGTGGCATCACGAATTAGAAAGCCTTGGGCAGAAAGGTAGCGGTCAACACTGGAGATCCTGGGAAGCTATGGCTGGCATGGAGAGGCCAAACTGGGCTGGATGGGTGACCACTTGGATGACCCTTTCCGAGGGCCGGCGGAACCTCCTCCCACCAGAATTTATAAAATAATATATATAAAATTAAATTAAATTAAACCCTTCCTTTTGTTATTATCATCAGATTCAGAGATTACAAAGAACAGAATTTGAACACTTGAGCTTTGTTCACACATTCCACTATTAAACTGAGATCTTCAATATATAAGTATATAAAAATACTTGAAAATAAATATATTGTGCTGGGGAAGAGACTGGCAGGTCTGCCTGGTTGGCACCAAAACGCATTATCCTGAGATAATAGTATTGCTGACCCCAAACCCCACTTTGGCCACCAAAGGACCAAAGGGGGCAACCCTGAACCCGAAACCCCGAAACCTCCAGATGAAAGCGACAAAATTAAACAAACCGGGTGACTCACGTTGGCATCCGTTATTGATGCTCGCCTTGAATAATTCAGCAAGGAAAGCAAGCCCGGGCCCCCGGCGCATTTGCTGATTTTCTACTCCGCGGCACAAAGTCCGCTAGCCAAAGGCCATCCATCAGCCCCCCTGAAACCCACCCCAAAGACCCCCAATGGGGCTCCAAGCAAAGAGAGGAGAGAGACCCTTCCTCCATGGACACAGAGGCCAAGATAAAGAGGACGAAGGAGCAACGTTGGCACAAGGGCAGCCAAAGCCGCTTTGCCTACGACCGACGCCAATTTCTCATGCTGCGGCAGCTGCAGCAAACCCAATTGCCCATGCAAATGAAGGTGTGAACGAGGAGTGACACCATGCAAGGATGGCGCCCAAAATATACCCACTGAGCTAATCGAACAAGTCACACTCTCTCAGCCACTCTGAAGAAACATGCCAAGAAAACAGTACAACAGGTTCACCATAAACCGGAAAGACTTGAAGGCATACATTGCACACACACACAGACACACACAGAGCACTGGACAGCTGCCAAGGTCTGGCTAAAAAGGACTCCCAAACCCATCAGCCTGGTGCCAGACACCTAACTCACTACAGTGTCTCCTCTCAGAAATGCCCCTTTATTCCATCTTGCCCAGAAGTTAATGGCACCGGGTGACAAAGACGCACCCCTTTGCAACCATGCCCACACCCCCATACTATAAATCCCAGCCCTTGGGATACACAATCAAACACCCTAGCTTGACCCACCGGGTCCACTTGCAAGCAGAGACCGACAAAAGGCCAAGGAGGAGTTGTGTGTGCCTGGCTTTGCTCAGCGACACCAACAACACCACCAACAACACCTTGCCCCAATCTCCCGCATCATTTAGACGTGGCTTGGCTCGCTCGCTCGAGCTTGCATCGCACAACACCTTTCCATGCAAGGCTGTCCTGGGTTGTGTAGGCGGAGGAAATGGATTCCTGGTCCTGGAAGGAATGGGAAAGAGTCTCCCAGACCTTAACACACAACAAGGCTCCTTTCAGACACAACTTTGCCAAGGCGGGATCCTGAGTAGCGGCAATTGTTTCCCCTTTTGCGGAGGAAGGCAGAAATGCCAGCGCATTCCCTCCCCTCCATTCGCACACGACACACGACACACAACACACCCAGAGCTGGAAGAAAAGGAAAGCCAGCACAGCATCCCCCCCAACATTTCAGAGATAAGCGTGAGGACAAGAAAACCAGAGTTTAGCCAACATTGCAAAAATTAGGGAGGACAGACACGCTTGGAGAGGACGCAGGAGTTTGCTTTGGCCTGAGCCAAGTGGGAAGGACAAGATGGCATGTCAGAGCTTGGAAAAGTTCCCTTTTCGGACTCCAACTCCCAACATCCTCCCTTGAGCCTGAGCTGATTGGGAAGAACAAGATTGCATGTCAATTGGAGTTTGGAACAGTTCCCTTTTTGGACTCCAACTCCCAACATCCTCCCTTGAGCCTGAGCTGATTGGGAAGAACAAGATTGCATGTCAATTGGAGTTTGGAACAGTTCCCTTTTTGGACTCCAACTCCCAACATCCTCCCTTGAGCCTGAGCTGATTGGGAAGAACAAGATTGCATGTCAATTGGAGTTTGGAACAGTTCCCTTTTTGGACTCCAACTCCCAACATCCTCCCTTGAGCCTGAGCTGATTGGGAAGAACAAGATTGCATGTCAATTGGAGTTTGGAACAGTTCCCTTTTTGGACTCCAACTCCCAACATCCTCCCTTGAGCCTGAGCTGATTGGGAAGAACAAGATTGCATGTCAATTGGAGTTTGGAACAGTTCCCTTTTTGGACTCCAACTCCCAACATCCTCCCTTGAGCCTGAGCTGATTGGGAAGAACAAGATTGCATGTCAATTGGAGTTTGGAACAGTTCCCTTTTTGGACTCCAACTCCCAACCTCCTCTCTTCCAGCCAGTATGGCCAAGGGCAATCGGAGGACGTTGGGAGTTGGAGTCCCCCCCCCCCTGCAAAAAGGAACTTTTCCAAGCTCTGGCCTCACCCATTTCACCCCTTCCAAACAGAAAGAAATTAGGCTTTTACTCACCGCAGGTTCCTGGTGTGATATACAGTCGTCTTATCCACTCTGCGGGGAAAGAAGAAGGAGAAGAAAATGGTAGAATCAGGCCATAAAGAAAGAAGAGGATGGAAAGAACGAGGGAAGGAAGGAAGGAAGGAAGGAAGAAAGATGGGGAAAGGACTGGACTCCTCCCTTGGCCAGAGATTTCGGTTTTCCCAAATAGGCCTCCTCCCGAAATGCCCCCCCCCCCCCCCGAGAGCCTCCATGGGGGCCAAAGGGGAGCCGAGTTCAAACCCAAGGGCTTGTTTTTCGGCTTTGCCCGCATGGCCCCAAACCTGTCCGTCCGGCCCAGGAACCGGTCAGTCCCTCATGTGTTTGGGGTCAGCCAAGGGCCCAGGAAGGGGAAAGGATTCCATCCCAGCAAGGAGAGCCATGAAAAACACACACACAGGCACAAAATCAAGCCTCTGTGATGCAGGAGGGGCAGACGGGGACTGCAGCTCCCATCATCCTCACCCAGCATGGCCCCACTAGGGACGATGGGAACGGTGACCCCCCCACCCCCAAGTATCTCCAGGTCCAAAGAAGGTCACCTTCCATCCACAGGCATCATGTTCTCCATCTCCAGAGTCCCCTTAGGACTTGAGGTGGCGCAGATGAGGACTACAGCTCCCATCATCCTCATCCAGCATGGCCCTAAAGGGCCTTCCGGTTTGAGAGGGCCACCTTCTACCCTCAGACATCAGTGTCTCCAGAGAGCCTGGAGGTAGTGCAGATGGGTACTGTAGCTTCTATCATCCTCACCCAACATGGCCCCACAGACCTCAAAGTGTCTTTTCCTGATTTCAGGAGGGTCACCCTCCACTCCCAGGCATCAGGCTCTCCATCTCCAAAGTCCTCTTAGGCCTCGAGGTAGTGTAGATGGGAACTGCAGCTCCCATCATCCTCACCCAGCATGGCTCCACTGATGGTGATGGGAACGGTGACCCCACAGACCCCAAAGTGTCTCCTGGTTTGAAGAGGGCCACCCTCCACTTGCAGGCATCATGTTATCTGTCTCTAGAGTTCCCTCAGCCTGGAGGTGGTGCAGATGGGGACTGAAGCTCCCATCATCCTCACCCAACATGGCCCCACAGACCCCAAAGTGCCTTCTCCTGGTGTGAGGAGGGCCGTCCTCCGCTCCCAAGCATCAGGTTCTCCCTTGCCTTAAGTCTCCAGAGTGCTCTTAGGCTGGTGCAGGTGGGGACTGCAGCTCCCATCATCCCCATAAACCGGAAATCACTTGAAGGCTCATAAGAGAAAGGTGTAATGGGGTGGAAGAGGCGCAGAGGAAGCGGGGAGGGAGCCTCCGGAGGACTTTCTGTGCCGCCCGGTGCCAGCCTCTTCCCTGTTTAAATTGATTTATTCCAAACCAGGCCATAAAACTGAGGAGGAGCCCCGCTTTCCCCGAAAGGCGCAATTAATTGGTCATTAATTGGAAGAGGGCACAGCAAAGGGGAGGCCGGCTGGCATGGCAGATCCAAAGTGGGATGCACTACCCATCATCCACCAATTGCAAAGATAGGAAAGCTTAAAAAGCAACTCAATTGTCGGAAAAATTGTTGCGTGTGTTGTGCGCCTTCACTTCTGACTTCTGGCGACCCGAAGATGGAGTTTTCTCTTGTCAAGTTTCTCCAGAGGGTTCCCCCCCCCACAGCCATCCTCTGAGGCTGAGAGAGTGTGACTTGTATAAGAAACATAAGTGTGTGTTGTGTGCCTGCCTTCAAGTCATTCCCAATTCATGGCAACTTGTGAGGTTTTCTCTGCCAGGTTTCTCCAGAGAGGGTTTCCCCCCATGGCCATCCTCTGAGGCTGAGAGAGTGTGCCTCGCCCAAGGTAACCCAGTGGCTTTCCACGGCCGAGCCAGGATTCGAAGCCTGCTCTCCAGACTTTTAGCGCAACGTTCAAACCACGACGCCAAGACACCTTCCGAATCTAGGAAATCTAAATGAACCTGGATGGGATGGAGAAGAGGGAGCTGCAACCTGACTAGGCTGGCTGGGGGATTCTGGGTGCCGCAATCCAAAGCAGAGGAACACCTTGAAAACTTGGCTTTGCCGGCAAAATGGTTGCAGTTTTGGAAGGGGAGGAATTCCTTGGAGGTTGCAACCTCCTCCCACGGAGAAAGAGATGCCGGCGGGGAGCAAAAAGGCCTCTTTGGGAGAAGATGGAGGGCGAAAAGCGGGTGGGAGACAAAGTTTCAAAGGGCACAGGCAGCAGCAGGCAGCCATGCAACCGGCGAAGAGGAGGAGGAGGAGGAAGAGGAGGAGGAGGAGGCATTGCTAGGAGACCAGCAGCAAGCCTTTGGGAAAAGGCTGGAAAGCTGCAAGGGGTGTGTGTGTGTGTGTGTAAAAAGTGGGCACGCGTGTGTGCAAAATCAAGGACACTGGGCCTCTCTTAAATAGGAATCCTGCCCTCCCCAAAAAAGACACAAGGCCCCCCTGCAAGCAAGTCTGTAAAAAGAGGGTCTCAAAAACCCATCCATCTCTCCATCCTATCTGCTTTATCCTATCTATCTATCTAGGGAATGTTTTAATTATTGTATTTTTAATCTGTTGTAAGCCGCCCCAATTGCTTTGCAGAGGGGCGGGTTATAAATAAAATTTTATTATTATATTATTATTATTATTATTATTATTATTATTATTATCTATCCATCCTACTCTTCCTTTATTATCTCTCTCTAGTCTAATCTATCACATCTATCTACTCTCTTATCATCTCTATCTATCAACTCTATCGAGGCTCTATCGTCTCTATATCTAACCTATCGCTATCTTATCTATCTACTCTTTCCTACTCTATTATCTCTCTCTAATCTATCACATCTATCTACTCTCTATTATCTCTGTCAGATATCATATCATATCAGATATCTATCTACTCTCTTATCATCTCTATCTACGCTCTATCATATGTATATCTAATCTATAACTACCTTATTTATACATCTAATAATAATAATAATAATAATAATAATACAATTTATTTATATCCCGCCCCTCTGAGAACAATCGGGGCGGCTAACAACAATTTAAAATTACAAACAATATGACGCCACAAAGAACCCAAAACCCACCCGCCCCTTAAAAAAGTATCTATCTACTCTTTCATCTCTATCTATCATACTTTCTCTTTATTATCTCTCTCTAATCTATCACATCTATCTATTCTCTATCATCTCTACCATATCATATCTGTCTATCTATCTATCTCATATCTATCCATCTATCTAATCTATTGAAAGCCAGTGAGGTGCAGTGGTTTGAGGGTTGGACTATGACTCTGGAGACCAGGGTTCAAATCCTGGCTCTGCCATGGAAACCCACTGGGTGGCCTTGGGGAAGTCACACTCTCTCAGCCTCAGAAGATGGCAATGGCAAACCCCTTCTGAAGAAAGCCCCATGGGAGATAATTGGCCTTAAGGTTGCCATTAAGTCAGAAATGACTTGAAGGCACACAACCACAACAACAACCACAACAAATGTTAAGCAATGCCCAGGAGGAAGAGAGATGCAACTGGTTTAAGAACTGAAATGCATTTCTTGGGACAGGGGTAGGCAACCTTTCCCCTTTAAGGGCCAAGGAGGGACTTCAGCTCCCAGAATCTCAGGAGCTATTGGCCAACATGGGACTATTGGCCAACATGGCTGAGGCTTCTGGGAGCTGAAGTCCCTCAGCCCTTAAAGGGGAAAGGTTGCCTACCACTGTCTTGGGAGGTTCTAAGAGAAGCAAGATAGATAGATAGATAGATATAGATACACACACACACACACACACACACACTTACACTTTTTGGGCCTCTTAAAGGGACAATCTGTGAGTCTGGAGAGGCTTTGATATCACATCCCCCCCCCCAAAAAACCCCCAAACCTAAAATATTGGTGAGAAACTGAAGGCAGAAGGCAGCAAAGCAGATTCCCGGCCAAACTGCTGAGCAGAGCCTTCTTGGGTGTGTTGCACACCCAACTCACACCCAAACCCCAGAGCAACGCTCTCCCTTTGCTTGGCTCTAAACAAGCCTCTCTCCCTGTTCCTCAGAACTGGGGAAGGGAGCTGGGAAGACACGTCCCAGGATGCTGGGGGGTGCAGTCCGAGCCCCAGAGCCCAGCCCCAGAGTCCAACTCACCCTCCGTAGGCCCCAAAGGTGAAGCTGCGTTTCCGGGAGCCCATCCTGCTCTGCAAAAGGCCTCCCAGCGAGGAAAGGAAAGCACAGCAAAGCACAGCAAAGGACTAGGAGTCCGGTGCGTCCCTGAAGCTGCCGCGGTTGCTTTGCAGGCAGAGAATCTCCAATGACCGGAGGAAGAGGAGGGGAGGGGAGGGGAATGGAGGGAAGGGAAGGGAAGGAGGGCGCTGGCCTTTCTCCGCCTGCGTCTCCGTCTCCGGCCCAAACCCGCCTGGCACGCACGCTCCGTCCGGTCTGGTCCGGCCCAAGGGCCTCTTGCAAGACCCCAAGGGCAGGCAGGCAGGCAGGTAACCTTCTCCAGCAAGCCAGGTGTCTCTGCGCCTCCAGGTCTCTTTGCCTGGCAGGAATGCAAGCAGCAAGGAGAGCAGGAAGGCGACCAGAGCAGTGTACACAACACACACTCACACGCACAAAGGCCTTGCTCAGGCCCGTCCGGTGAGTTTTTGGGGTGCAGCCCCCCAAGACCCTCAGCCAAACAAGGCAGGGGCCTCCTCTTTCCTGGGCACAGGGCAATGCCAGTCCTCCATTTGCCCATCTCTGCAGAGATCCTCTGCTTGTGTGTGTCTGTGTGTGTGTGCCTTTGTGTGTGCAAGAGAGACAAAGAAGAGGGTGCGTGAGGGTCAGTGCCTCTGTGAAAACTACACAAGAGGGGAGCCTGGTTGTTGGAAAGAGAAAAGAGTGTGTGTGAGAAAGGAGTGTGCGTTGTGTGTGAGAGAGACTATGAAAGTGGGGAGTGTGATGGGCCTGGAAAGAAAAAATTGTGTGTGTGTGTGTGTGTGTGTGAGAAAGGAGTGTGCGTTATGTGTTTGTGTGGGAAAGGGGCAAGTGTGATGCATCAGAAAATTGTGTGAGAAAAGGCTGTGTATTGTGTGTGTGTGCGTGTATGAAAGAGACTATGAGAGTGAGGAGTGTGATGCATCAAAGGGGAAAGTGTGTGTGTGAGAAAGGAGTGTGTGTGTGTGTGAAAGAGACTATGAACATGGGGAGTGTGGTGTGTCAGAAAGAGAAAAGTGTGTGTGAGAAAGGAGTGCAGGTGTGCAAATGTGTGTGTGTGTGCAAGACCAAGAGGGTACACAAGTGAGACAAAGAAGAGGGTGTGTTCATGTGAGAAAAAGGCAGAGATGTGTGTGACTGGGTGTGACACATTTTCCATCACACATGGGATATGGCTTTTTCTATGTGTGAGACAGCAAGATGTGAGTGAGCCTGAGAGTGCGAAGGAGAGAATGTGCGGCCACAACTGAGGCTAGGAGTGTGTGTATTTGTGTGTGTGTGTGTGCAAGAGAGGGAGGAGTGTGCATCAAGGACAGAGAGGCCTGTGTGTGTGTGTGCGCGCGTGTGCAGGGTGTCACACACACGTCTCCAAGTTGTGCTAGGACTCCAGGGGAGTGAACCACTAAAGAATCACTGCTTTGTGTGTGCGCGTGTGTATGTGTTGTGTGTTGTATGTGTAAATGTGAAACAGAGAAAAGGGAAGACAGGAGGCAAAAAACAGAAGGAGCCACGCTGGTGGCTGAGACTGGAAAGAGACCCAGGTTCGAGTCCTCACTCACTCATGCACCTCACTGAGCTACCAAAGCTTGGGGGAAAATATATACCGTAATTGAGTTGGAAGAAGAAATTGTAAGTAATAGCGTATGATATCGAATTGTATGGTATTTTAAATAATAAAATTTATCTTTAAAAAAAACATAGAAAGGTGTTACATTAAAACAATAATTCAAATTATTACAATATTAAAACAGACTGCGCACACACACACACACACACACACATGATCCTCTATTCTTGCAGACTTCAAGCCTGCAGTTTTGCATATTCATGGAGGGGCAGCCTCTGTTTAAATCAATGGGGCTTGAATATTCACTAATCTCCATTTTCATGGGGGGACCTGGAACGGATTCCCTGCAAAAAACGGAGGGCCAACTGTATGTGTTTGTGTGTATGTATATATGCACACACACACACACACACACACACACACACACATATATATATATATATATGTGTGTGTGTGATGATTTATACATGAGGATAAATACAGTTGTGCCTTTCATGGATTTCGAGTCCATGGTCTGACTCTTCATGGGAGGGACAAA
Organism: Phrynosoma blainvillii; assembly: GCA_026167975.1. Taxonomy (NCBI): domain Eukaryota; kingdom Metazoa; phylum Chordata; class Lepidosauria; order Squamata; family Phrynosomatidae; genus Phrynosoma; species Phrynosoma blainvillii. Next base: position 7,237,751 of record JANUYF010000015.1, read on the forward strand.
ATGGCGGTGCGCACCTGCGCATGCCATTGTTTTCAATGGGGCTCAAATATTTGCAAGCCGCCATTTTCATGGGGGGGGGGTCCCTCACAAATTGGCAAAGGCTACTGTAGCTACAAAAAGACCTTAGATAATGCAGTCAATTGATGAAATATATCTATTTTCCATGAGTCAAAGTAAATACAGCCAGCCCTCTTTTTGTAGGGGATCCATTTTTTGTAGGGGATCCTTGCAAAAACAGAGACTCGCCAATATTCAAGCCCCATAGGCTTGAATGGTTCCCCCGCCTGCAAGCGTGCACCCCATTGATTTAAATGGATGTTGCCCCTCCGTGAAGACGCACAAACATGGACTTCAGGTCGGCGAGAATGGATGGAATACGATGTATAATAAGAAAAGGATGGAATACAGTGAGAGAAAGTAATGAGACAAATATATTACTGAATATATAAAATGTTAGTTGTGTTTTGTTTGTACTCAATAAAGAGTTTCAGCGCCCTTCGTCTGGGTGTGCCAAATTGCTTATCCAAAAAACAAAACCAAAGCACATATATTTTATTATTTCCTTCCTTGCAAATATAATGCAATGTCCAACACTTAATGCATCCCTTCCTTCAGGTTTAATCATGCACTCCTTGCAACTATACCTGCTTCCTGGGTTGAATTCATGAAGGGACTTTGCAAATTTTGGAAAATTCTCACTGCAAACAGCAACAAAAATGTGCGCAGACAGAATTCGCACCCAGCTCGGGGTCAAAGGGCACCGGTCCCACCTTTGGACACAGAGCGCCCCCTAATGGACGGCAGCTGGCCACTCCTCTAGCCCAGGAGTCCAGAAGGGGAAAAGGGGAATTGAATGGAGCAGCACCTTGGACAGCGGCTCTGGACTCCGAACAGAAGAAACCAAGGCCCTTTTCTTGCACAGAGCTGCAACTACGCACACAGAGCATGCAGGGAAAAAATGAAAACCTTGGGTGAGTCACACTCTCTCGGCCTCAAGGGGAAGGCAATGGCAAAACTCTTCTGAACAAAGCTTGCCAAGAAAACCCCATTATCGGTCCGCCTTAGGGTTGCTGCAAGTTGGAAACGACTCAAAAATAAGCAACAACAAAGTGGTTTGAGTGCTGGACTAGACTCTGGAAAACAGGGTTCGATTCTCCTCTTGGCCATGAAACTAACTGGGTGACCTTAGACAAGTCACACTCTCTCAGCCTCAGGGAAAGGCCATGGCAAACCTCCTCCAAACAAATCTTGCCAAGAAAACCCCAGGATAGGTTTCCCTTACGGTCACCAGAAGTCAGACATGACACACACCACAACAGCCAGTCATTATAATGCTGCAGCAGACAAGGCAGATGCTATTTTAGCTTGCATTAATAGCAGTCTAGTTTCCAAGTCAGGGAAGTTGTAGTTCCCTGCTATTCTGTGTTGCTATTCGTCTCCATCCTGGGGATGACCTACAAAACCTGGGAGAATCTGAAAGCTAGGCAAATGGGAATTTGCACCAGAACCGAGGAGGACCACATCTAGTGGCTTTAAGTTACTGGAGGGTAGATTTCGATAGGTACCACAAAGCCCCTTGCAGTTAGAGCCTGGCACAGCAATTGCTCCTCTGGGAACATGGCTGACCAGGATTCCTTACTCTCTTCCTTAGAGAGGCTGGTTCGAGTCCTACCATATGAAGCAGAGAGTGTGAGCCATGCAGCTCATGTGCCAAGTATCTCTGCCTTTTCAGCACCCTCCCTCCATGTGCAAAACCCTGCTGTTCTTCAGCACTCTTGCCCACTTTTTCCTGCAGAGGAACCAGGCAACGGTGCGCGGCCACACTGTCACGGCTGGCAGCGGGTGGGAGGTGCGAAGAGAGAGGAGGCGGCAGCCATGCGGGAAAAGCTGGCACATGCCGGAAGCTGGGATCTGTGCCGTTAATGAGCATGGCTGCCATGTGTGCGATTCAGAAAGGGAGCATGGGACCCTCAACTCCAAAAGGATAGGCATGCACAGAAGTTTAGGGATGGTGTGGGAGTAGGCACCTTCCTGGGCGAATCGACGGAGCTATGCGTAAAGGCATCCCTGGAGGATGCCAAATGGAGAGGGCTATGCCAAGGTGCCATTTCCAAAGACCTAGAGCAGGGGTAGGCAACCTTTTTTCCCCTTTAAGGGCCAAGGAGGGACTTCAGCTCCCAGAAGCCTCAGCCATGTTGGCCAATAGCTCCTTGGATTCTGGGAGCTGAAGTCCCTCCTTGGCCCTTAAAGGGGAAAAAAGGTTGCCTACCCCTGACCTTGAGCCAAGCTAGCAATCTTGGCACACACCCAGAAAATTAAAAGAATGGAGGAAGAAAGCAAGGAGGAGGAGACGGGAAAGACACGCACGCCATTGTCCAGAGATTTAGGAGGAGACATGCAGCATTTTTATCTCCAGGGAAGTTATGAGTTGGAGGGCAAGGGATGTAGGTGGAGGAGGAAGGAGACCCAGATTTGGCACAGAGCGTCAAGATGCCACACTGCGCAGGACCGAAGACCAGAGCCTGCTTTTCGCAGAGGACCATTGCAGCTCTTCTGTCCAGTCTGATGCCATCACCCCCCTTCGGTGCATTTCTCTATCTACGCGCATGCTGCAGACATGAGTCACCAGAGATAATGCCAATTCCCAGGCCAGACAATGGCACTATATATAGGCCCTCGGTGCCTCCTCTTGCCTGGCACGAGCCTTCGTGCAACTGCCACATGCGTGTGCCTATCAGTACGTCACACTGACTTGGACACAAAGTGTGCCCCAACCTATAGAAACTCACACCACAAAAGGGACCGAGGTGAAATGGGATTACTCCTTCCTACTTACTTAGGGAAATGGGATAAGAAGCATTTAATCCAGCCTCCCCACTTCTAGGTGGATGCACTGCAGAGTGGAGGGTGAGCCCTGGTGCTAAAATGACTGGGGAGGCATGAAGGAAGCTAAGTAAATCCACCACCGCCACCCCAAATTCTTGGCAATCTGCAGCAAGAAACCAATGGGTTCTTTCCAGTCGTAGCAAGCTGCCACCCTCCTAGCTGCGTTGGAGGCGCGCACACAGCCTTTTCCTCTTGAGCCCAGCAAAAGTGGAGAATCTGCACCCTCGTCTCCAATCTGGACAACTGGGAATTTTCACCTTCATTTCCATCCTGGAGAAGACCCCCACAAAAGCTGGGAGAATTTGCACCCTCGTCTCCAGACTGAAAATGCCCCATGCAAGCTGGGAAACTGGGAATTTTCACCTTCACTTCCATCCTGGAGATGAGCCATGAAAGCTGGGTAACTGGGAATTTGAACCCTTGAATCCAGCCTAGAGATGACCCACGGAAATTGGGCAACTGGGGAAATTTGCACCCTCATCTCCAGCCTGGAGAAGACCCAGGAAAAGTGGGTGACTGAGAATTTGAACCAGGCTGGCGACAAGGGTGCGAACTCTCAGTTGCCCAGTTTTCCTGGGTCATCTCCTGGCTGGAGACGAGGGTGAGAGGTGACCGAGGAAAAGGGGGCAACTGAGAATTCGCACCCGGGTCTCTAGGCTGGAGATGCCCCAGGAAAACTGGCAGCTCCAGAGACTTGGCATCCCCCTCTCCTTGCCCTCCTTCTCTGCAGATGGCATCTTTCTTGGCCACCAGCCGTGCTTAAGGGCCTCCTCCTCCTCCTCTTTGCCTTTTCTCTTCTCTCTCTTTCCTCTCCTCCTCCATCGCTTTTTCTGCAAGTGGAGCTCTGCCAAGGCTCCTCCAGCAGGGCTTTAAATCTGTTAAGGGAGCAGAAAAACACGCTCCCAGCCCCATCTCCCTCCAACCTCCAGCCTTCCATATTCCCCCCAGGAACTCCGGAGGATGCTGGGACATACCATCCATAGCAGCAGCAGCAGCAGCAGCAGCAATGTCCCTATGAGGGATCCCAAAGGTCATCTGGACCAAACCCCTCCCTTTCCAATGCAAAAACAATCCATGGCTGTAAGCATCCCTGCCCCGAAGTCCCCCAGCCTCCATTTGGGAATGTCATGGAAGCTGGGGTCCCCTCACCTGCCCCAGGCCCAGAGGCACAAAGTTGGGATGGAAGCTCGGAACGGCTTTTGCCCCCCCCCCCCCATCCAAAACCCCCAACTCAAACTGCCTAACTGGGTTGTGAGGGTTTGTGACTCATAAACATCCCCAAGTCCTGTCTCTTTGAAAGCTAAAATGGAAAGATCACGCTGCCTTTTCGATGGTGACCCACTCCCCAAAATTGGCTGCCTGAGGCTTCTCTCCGTCTCTGACCCCCACATCCCAAAAGAGCCAGTGGTATACTCGTGATGTAATGGTTTGAGACACTAGGAGACCAGGGTTCGAATCCCCACTCAGCCATGGAAACCCTCTGGGTGACCTTGGGTGAGTCACACTCTCTCAGCCTCAGGAGAAGGCAACGCAAAACACGCACGAATGAACCTCGCCAATAAAACCCCATGATTTGTTTGCCTTGGGGTTGCCATGAGTCAGAAATGCCTTGAAAACAAACAACAAGTGATTGATCACTTATAGGACAACTCTGATTGATAGAATTCCCAAAGGGGCATGTCACACTCTCTCAGCCTCAGGGAAAGTCAATGCAAAAAAACAACAACCCCAAAAACTCATGAACAAACCTTGCTAAGAAGACCACAATATATGTTTGCCACAAAGGAACACAACAACAACAACAACAACAACAACAACATTTAGGGGCATCTTTTCCTTTCCCCCCCTGCAAAAAGACTGCAGCTTAAGGGCAGAAACTGCGTTGTTATTATTATCGTTATTATTATTACTGAGAAGAGGGAAGAGGAGCCTTGCCCCATCCCAAGCCTTGCCTCCCAAATGCAAGCAATCCCAATCACAAATGCAATGCACCTGGAGCATTCACAACAGCCTGCATCCATCTCCATTAGCATCCTCAGGATGGAAGAGCCCTGGGCTCCTTCCCCAAGGATTGGCAAAGCCAGCCCTAAAGTTGCACCAAGGAAGCCCAAAGCCTTGCACTCTGCACATGCCTAGGAAACCTAGTCCTCTCTCTTGGACCAGTTCAACCTTGAAAAAGGGAGGGGGGGGGAGGTCGTTTGGAGCCCAAACAAACGGAAGGGAGGGAAGGTTTCCAAAGGCTCAAGACAACCAGCCCACTCCTCCCTTGCAGCACCGGCTTAGCGCGCATTCAGACGTGACGAGCGGCCAAGACACGCGCCTTCTCCTCCTCCAGGGTTTCTGCCGCATCGTTAGCAGCAGCAGGGCCCTGGAAAGGGGGGGGGGGGAGAGGGGAAAGAGGCCCCCTCCCCCCCCCCAAAAAATAAAAAATGGTGGGAGAAAAGAGGAGTGGGGCTCGACACGCGTTCGAGGGTGCAGAAGCAACCTTTGCAAAACAGGGGGGCAGTTTGAACCCCTTGCAAAGGTGTGTGTGTGTTTGGGGGGGGGGGGCAATATGCAACCTCTGCAAGGGATGGAGGAACAGTTTGGAACCTCTCCAAGGAATTTGGGGGGGGGGAGAAAGACAGTTTGCACCCCTCCCCTTCCAAGGGAACCCCAGGCACCCCTCCCTCTCTCCCCCCCCCCCAAAAAAAGCCCATGGGAAGACAAAACCAGGCTGAAAAGCCCAAAAAGGAATGGGAGGAGGAGGAGGAGGGGGGGGGGCAGACACGCGTGTCAGGACGCCGAAGCAACCTCTGCAAGGGATTATTGGGGGGGGAGAGTTTTCAGCCCTTCCAAGGGATGGGGGGCAGTTTGCAAAAGACGGGGGGCAGTTGGAAGCCCTGGCAAAGATTGGGGGGTCCTCTGCAAAGGCTGGGGGGCAGTTGGAAGCCCCTCCCCTACCCAAGGGGAGCCCCCCCCCAAAATCCCCTGCTCTTCCTTACCGGAGGGGGGTCCTGCCCTGCTTCTCCTTCTCCTTCTCCTTCTGCCGCCGCCGCCTCCTCCTCGGCAGCGTCTGAGGCAAGCGAGGCGAGGCCAGCGTCACCAGCAGCCCCTGCCCCTCTCCTCTGCCCCCCTCCCACCCCAAACCTCATCCCGGGCTCCCATTGGCTGCCTCCTGGGCCCTCCCTCCCTCTCCCCCCCCCCATCTCCCTAATTGCAACCGAAGGGAGGCACCTGGAGACGCTGCAGCCTCATTGGCCTCACCTGGGATGGAGGACTCCCAAGCCCAGCATCCCTTCCTCCTGATCGCTGGAGGGGATGATGGAGATTGAGGACTCCACCTCCCAGAATCCCTGACCCTTATTAAGCCAAGAGGGATGGGGCTCGCTCCTGGGAGCTGAAGTCCTCAATCCCTTGGAGGACCAGAGTTTGGGAATGTGGATGCTGCTCTTGTGCCTTGCCCCCCAAAACCAGGGATACACACCTTTTGATCAGAACTTGCTTTGTGGATTTGGGAGGCTGTCGTCCCTTTCTTTGCTCAGAGGGCAAGTCACACTCTCTCAGCCTCAGGGGAAGGCGATGGCAAGCCTCCTCTTGAACAAATCTTGCCAAGAAACCCCCAGGATAAATTCACTTTAGGGTCACTATAAATTGGAAGTACACAACAACAGCAACAAGGCAAACCTATCATGAGATTTTCTCGGCAGGGTTTGTGTCCTTGCCTGCCTCTGAGGCTGAGAGAATGTGACTTGCCCAGGGTTTCCCAGTGGGTTTCCATATCTAGGCGGGGATTCATACCAGAGATTTGAGGGAAAGGCGTTCCAGTTCGCCTACTAAGCCCTGGAGCTCAATGGCTCGCTTTGGACCAAACTCTCCCTACTGTCCTACCTTGCAAGGTTGGCGTAAGGAGGAAAAGGAGAGCTCACCAACAATGCAGAAAGGTGTCAAGTGGAACTCACTGCCACAAGATGCCATTAGGGACAGAGACTCAAATACAGCGCTGGGGATCAAGCAAACCTCCAGGCCTGGGAGGACTGCAAGTCCCATCATGGGTCTAACCCACACAGAGGCCTGAGGCCTAGGTCCAATACAATTTGGCAAAGATACACTGCGAATGCAAATGGGTTTGACTCTCAGGGCCTTTTGTTTCCAACTGATGGAGGCCCTAAGGCAAACCTATCATAGGGTTTTCTCAGCAAGTTATCCTCTGAAGCTGAGAGAGTGTGACTTGCCCAAGGTTACCCCAGTAGGTTTTTCTGCTCCAACAGGGAATCCAATCCTGATCTCCAGAGTCATAGTCCCAATGCTCAAACCACGCTGGTTCCTGGGAATATTTTAATTCCATTTTAATGTCCATTTTTAGTTGTTTGAAATGGCTGTCTTGAGAGAAGTGGGATAACCGTGAGGCCGGTTAAACTTGCAGAATATAAATTTAAATACTGGAATGCAATGCCAACAATGCTTTGTTGCTCTGCCCCAGGTAACCCAAAATGTCTCCGGAAAGATCGATAGCCGAGGCGGAAACGGCAGAAGGCGGCCACTTCAGAGCTTAAATGCGGCTGCAATGATGGAAGGAAGGAAGGGAGAAAGTACACTAGACTTTGCCCCAATAATGAGCCCAAAGGCTTCGCACACAAAATGTGACGCCTACAGACTCTCAGCCTCGGCAATGGTGGGCCTTCAAGCCATTGCTGACTTATGGCAACCCTACGGAGATCCTATCATGGGGTTTTCTCAGCAAGTTTTCTTCAGAGGGGCTTTGCCATGGCCAACCTCTGAGGCTGAGAGAGTGTAACTCGCCCAGGGTCACCCAGTGGGTTTACATGGCTGAGCTGGGATTCGAACACTCAAACCACTGTGCCACACTGGCTCTCAGGACACACATTAAAGTACTTTTTTCTTAGCGGGTTGACTACTGGTCTCTCCAAGTCTTTCAGATTTCTAGACTACAACTCCCATAATCCCTCAGCACTGGCCATGCTGGTTGAGGCTTCTGGGAGTTGAAATGTCAAACTGCAGGATGAAAGGTTGAGAACTAGTGGCCTATTGAAAGTTAGAAGTTTGTTGCATCAATCATCTATCATCATCATCTTTCTTTCTTTCTTTCTTTCTTTCTTTCTTTCTTTCTTTCTTTCTCTTTCTCTCTCTCCCTTCGTCTTTCTTTTCTTCCTTTTTCTTTTCTTCCTTCCTCTCCTTCCTTCTCTCTCTCTTTCTTAAGGAATGAACAAAACATGATATTTTTGTAACTAAATGCAGTTTGCAAGGTTAAATAGCGGATGCATTTTAATTTCAACAAACAAACCAAGGAGACCAACAATTCTTCTTGGCAACATTTTGTAATTCCCCGAGAGCAACAATTGTTACCTATAAAAACGAATCCTTGCAAGACTTTGTATGTTGAGGTTGAGACAAGAAGAGGAGACAGTGTCTTTGCTGGCAAAGAGGACGAACGGAGACCTCAGATATCCCCTATTTCTCTCCTTTTCTGCATTAGCCATCCTTAACGGATGAGTCACTGGCTCTAAACAACCGCTGATCAGACCCTGTTTAACCCAGAGAAATCTCTAAGAGATACAGAAAGGATTTCTCTGGAATATGAAGGGAAACTAGAGAGATAATACGTTTTTTAAACAGGAGTTGGATGGCCACCTGTCAAGGACTCCATAGCTAGCAATTCTCCATGGAGAAGGGGTTGGATTGGATGACCCTCGAGGGTCCCACTTCCAAATCTAGGATTGTGTAATGGTGGTCCCACAATTAGGGCAGGAAAGATGCAGTTTTCTGTTACCACCTCCATCTGGCATCATCATAAAGAAGGAAAGGTCCCATTTTAATGATAATGACTAAGCGCTGTTGATAAAAAATTTGAGTCATAGAGTTGGAACCCAACCTCTGTTGAAAGACCTCCAAGGAGGAGAACCCAGCACCCTCCGAGGCGGTCCATATTCCACGGTCAAAGAGCTCTTATTCTCAGGAAGTTCTTCCTAACGTTTGGATATAATTTATTTTCTTGTAATCTGAACCCACTGGTTTGTTCTCGTCTTCTGGAGCAGCAGAAAACCATCTTCTGCATGGCATCCCTTCACATCTTTAAGGTGGCACCATGCCACTTCTCAGTGTCTTCTCCTCCAAGCTGAAGAGCAGAGCTTGACCACTGATGGCCAGACAATCAGATGCCTCTGTTCTTATTCAAAGCCCAAATCAGGTTGGCATCTTGGCACAAGGAGGGAAAAAAACACATTAATGGAGATATCCATCTATGGGACGTTTCCTCCTCTGTAGCATCCTTCCCCAACTCAATGCCCTCTAGAGAGTGTTGACTACAGCTCCTCTAATCCCCTACCACATTCGATATTGTCTAGCGGATTCTGGGTGTTGTAGTCACTCATCTGGAGGGTGCCACGTTGGGGAACGGCTGTTGGATCGTCCCCATTGAACTAGTTCTTCATCCTCCCAATGTCATAGATCCCGTCTCTTCCTTTCTCCTGCTTGCAATCTCCTTAGTAAGGAAAAAATCAATAGAACGGAAGCCCAGAGAGCGATCAATACAGCCAGGAAGCTGAGAAGCCGAAACTGCTGGGCAGAGCAGGTATGGGAAGGGGAAGGGCTGCCCTTGACAGCAAAGAAGATTCGGATCAGAGAGGGAATCCAAGGGGGACAGAGTTCCCCATAGCGTCTATCCTCCCCTTTTAAAACATCGCAGCCTCCACAATGCTGCACAGCTCCGGTGCAAGGAGTTATGATTTGCACCAAGCTTTCCCTTCTGGGGCATTCTGGAATCCCTGAGCATTAGCCCTTGGCTACTGGTCCAAAGGGACCCAGTAAGGCTGTCTAGAAACACCTTGTATAGACTCTTAAGCAGGGATTCCCAAACTTTGGTCCTCCAAGTATGTAGCCCCTTTGAGATTAACTGAAAGAAAGAAGGTGGCAGCATCAGTTTTCCTAGACTAAAGTCTACTTCCTCAGATGCAAAACATCCTCCAAGTGTTTTGGACTTCTACTCACAGAACCCCCAGCCAGTTTGGCCAAGAGTCAGGACTTCTGAAAGCCGAGGTCCAAAAACAATGTTTGGGAACCACTGCTCTGTAGTGTTGACCCCATAGTGTTTTGAACAGAGGCTGGACGGCCTTCTCTCACACGGATTGTGTCTTCCTGCATGGCAGAAGATGGTTGGACTAGTTTTTGGTGGGCCATTGTTCTGTTTTCTAAATTTGGGGGCTGATCATAGCCGATTCCTGGTTATCAACCTTGCAAGTGGTGAATTTCAGTTGTCCTGTTTTCAAAGCTTGGTAGCCCCACTTAGCAGCAAGGCGAATACTCTCAGCCCCGCAAGGCAGCCAGAGAGATATCCGAAAGCACCCCAAAGAGCCAAGAGGCATGGATCAAAGAGACGAGAGAGAGATGCATTTCCTTCTCCTCTTGCAAGGGAAGAGAGCACCAGTGATGCTAAATAAAGAGACTGTAGAAGGAAAATCCCTTGACTAAATTCAGTTTTTCCCTCCAGATGGGCCCAGCAAGACCACCAAGCTCCATCTCCCCGATGCTCGATGCTCACAGCAGACACAAGGCTGAGATTTTAACATTCAGCATCAAAGGCACCAGAACTCTTAGGGATGATAGGATTCTGATGGAGGCGGGCGCATGCCAAAGAGGGCTTGCATATTCATGACATGGAAATCACTCACACAGCAGCTGCAGGATTCCTGCTTCCATTGTTTTCCCCAGACAGCTGCATGTTCAACTCCGAACTTTCATGTGCCACAGGCGATGGCTGTGGAAGATTTCGTCTATGGAAGTATGCCCCACGCTCATTGCCACAAAGCAAAATGGGGGAGCATTAACAGCACTGGAGCCTGCTCGCATTTCGCCTTGCATCTCAGTTCCCAGTATCGTGCCTCCCGCGCTTAGTGCCATAACTTTTACCAAATGCAAAGCATGTAGCTCTGTGTCAGTCATCATGAAAACGGGTGTGTGGGTGTCCGAATGCACAAAGCTGCCATTTCCACAGCCGGGAAGGCGAGTCTCTGAAGTCACCACCTTGCAGCAGTTGGTGTCTTGCTGCTCACTAGAAAAGCAACCTTCCTTCTGTTTGAAGGCATGTCTTTGTTTTGAACAGCCTAGACAAGAAGATGGAGAAATTCTTGCCCTTTTTAGCAGGACTGCCAAGCCTGCAGCCCTCCAAATCCTCATGGACTACAACTCCCAACAATAGGCATCATCAACCAGTGGTGCAGAATTCTGGGAGCTGTAGTTATACATACTCCCACTCCTAAAGGAGAGCCAGCCTGATGTAAGAGGAAACTGAATCGCGCCTGACAACTCTCAGTTTTGGAGAAATCAAAAGTCGCCCGCGGGCATCTTGCAAGAGAAAAAGCATTGCAACTTTTGCTTGGGGATATTCCATTTTTAGAAAAGGTCCTGCCTGTCGTTCCCCCCCCCCCCCAGTGGAAATCTGTGCCAATCACGCAGTCCTGCCTGCAAGGCTGCCCATCGCCAGGGCCTTTGCTGTCTTGTGGCTACCTTGGTCAGCGAGGGAGAGAGAAAGGCAAGTGCCCTTCACGCTCAAGAGGACCATTTACACTGCGGGCAAAACTCCTCCTCCTTCAGCAAAGAACGGCCGATCGCCAAGTTGCTTTTTAACTGAGACAGAGGACAGGAGCTGAAAGCTTTGCCCTTTTTAAAAGGCATGCCTTTGTTGGTTCCAGGCTTTTTAAGAAAGTATTTATCACATCAACATTTACAGGAAAATATATGAACACACACACCCCGGTGCTCTCCCCTTCATGGAAAGTGTAATCCACAATTGGTTGCTGTGTGCCTTCAAGTTGATTTGCACACACGGCAACCCTAAGGTGGCCCCCTTATTGGCAAAAATTATTCACAGGAGGCTTGCCATGGCCTTCCTCTGAGGCTGAGAGAAGGTGACTTGCCTGGGTCACCCGGTGGTTTTCCGTGGCTGAATGGGAATTCGAACTCTGGTCTCCAGGATCTTGGTCTGGCACTCAGGCCGTGACGCCATTCTGGATCTCTGTCGTCGCAATGATACAGAACAAATAAGATTAGACTGATCACATAAACACACTTTAATAAGGGTTCTGAAAACTTGTCCAAAACATTTGGAAGTACAGAGGGAAGGCATTGGCAACAAGCCCTGAGGAAGCAGCCTGCAGCCCTTTCGGCAATCGAGAGACATGCTGGCCCACGACTGCAAAGTCAGTAGCCCAGTGGGCCCATCCGTCTCCCTTCCCCTCCATACATACGTGCCGTGTAGGCAGGATGGTGGATGGCCCTGCTGCCCTGTGAATCATGCTGAACCTTTCTTCAAGGAAGAAGCATGAAACCCAGGGCGAGAAGCAAATGGAGAAAATAAAAACGGCAGAATTCCGGGGCAAGAGGCCCATGCATGACTGCTTCCCTCTTCAACCATTTAAAACCGCTCCTGGGCCTTTTTTTCCCCCAAAGAAGAAGAGAACGAGAGGCTGCTTCACAGAGCACTCACAATGGCCATGCTCAATTAAGGACTGCACTCTTTACCTTGGGAAAGAAAGAAATCCAACAGGCCGGCTCCACTTTCCACCTCTTTTAAAAAAAGAAAAGACACGCAAACGGATCCAAGCCCCTTACCTCCCCATAAACAAACAAGCAAACAAACAAAGGGGGCACAGGAATAACCTCAGCTCCAGACCCTCTTCTTGAGCCTCCCCTTCAAACTCCCTAAGATGCTTTACAGACCCAGCTAGTTCCCTTTCCAAACTCACCTCCAACAGCAAACTGCAATTATAACAAGACATGTGAGAAATGTATACTTTTGTTAGAAAAAAAACTTTTTTAAAAAAAGAAAAGAAAAATGACAACAACCTGGGAGCGCATCCCGCCCTTCTGAAATGCCAATGGATGCTCACCCACCCCATGCTAAAGATCTCGAAGGAAGTCTGGTGCATAGATCCATCCCCACCTTCAAGCCATCAGGAGGGAGGCACGTGCGAAGGATGCACGACCGTCCAACTGCCCCAACTATGTTTCAGTCCAAGATAAAACAGACTGAACCAGGACAAAGTTCCACAACCGATGCTCTTCCTTTGACCCACATGGAACAAGTCAACCTCAGAGTCCACAAGCTTCCCACAGTTCTGTCCACCAGGGAAAAGTCCTTACCACTAACAAAGCCAAGCTGTTCAGCAGAGAAAGTTCAACATCGTTTTTACGGTGGGAGGTATGTTTTCATAGGCTGGAGGTAAAACCTACTAAAAAAGGTAGGTGGGTGGTTAAGCTTCTGATAATGGATTGTGGGTAAGTGCCATCTTCTTCTTCCTCCTCTTCCATTTTCCCACTAGCCCACTCAGCTTTTATAGGTGCCACTGATGGACGGCTACTGCAAGGCTCAGCCTTGTCTTTCAATGCAGGTTTGGGGGGAGATGGAGGAGAAGCAAGATGAGGAGAGGAGACCATCTACAAAGCATCAGAAAAGCAGGGTGTTTTGAACTGTGTGAGCCAACTAGGTGTGGGGATGCCAGAAAGAGACCTGTTCAAAGTTCCCAAAACTCTGCTGAACAAGCAAGAGAGGCTGCTGATAGCGGTTTTGGAAGAGGGTCTTGTGAGACTGGAAACCAAAGAAGAATTTTTCTTCTCCCCTCTTGCTAGAAGTTCCAAGGTGGATGATCAATTCCTGGCAGCTATGAAGAATGCTCCACTTTTATCATCATACTGGGTCAGAAGTCAGGATCTCTTCCCTTAGGAGTCCTCTGCAGTGCAACCAGCTCAGCCACAAGGCATCGGAGTGATCTTTCAGAAACCAAGTCCCACCACCGGGAAGGGTCCAGCGGCTGGTCTTTTTGAGAGGTCCACCCACCCTGGAATGGCCACTGAGATTCCCCAACTCATCTCCCTGCATCTTGGTTACTTCTGCTGCTGCCCCAATGGTATTTTTACCCCCAAAAACTTTAGTGTCCGAGGAGACCAGTCCCTAAAGAGGAGAAAGGAAGGCGGCTGGGTAAGAGTTTAAGTATGGTACAATTGTGGTGAAGTTCAAAGGTGGTGAACTGGGAGTTAAATAAAGGGGATGGGAAATAGGAGAAGCCTACCTTTAAATCCTTCTTCAGGCATACAGACTGGAAGAAAAAGCAGAAGTGTCAGAAAAGCAACCACAACTGCCCACTTTGGATTTATGAAGCAAGAGGGAGCATTTTTTTTCACCTGCCCCCACCACTACCACAGCAATGAATGAGGATTTGGCTGGGAGAAGCCAGAGGATCTGCCAAAGAGGGGCATGTGGCTCCCTTACCTTGCATAACGTCATCTATTGCTGCATAATCCACAATTGGTTCGTCGGCCTGTTTTGCAGGGAGAGAGAGAAGTGTGATGTTAGGAGGCGGCAGCAGGAACTAGTTTATTCAAGCTGAGATTTCTTACGGAGGCGACAGGCTTCTTGGTTTTCTAGATGACATTTCCAGGCTAAACTCTTTAGAAGCAGATGACATCCCCCATCCCCACAAATCATCCCCAACCCAGGAGCCTTGCAGTTCAGACAGGTGTTGGGGAGAAGGGTTGGAGGAGATGGGTTGCTCCCCACCGCTTTCACCAGCTGTTCATAAAAGCTCAGAGACTCTTTCCCCCAAACCCCTTCGGTGCTTCCACACTGCCTTTTTGTAGCATACTGATACCATAACTCCATCCAACAGGAGTCCTAGGATTTGTAGTTTGGTAAAGGGGACTCAGAATTCTCCACCAGAAAGAATTGTCGTACTATAGTTGAGGGGAAGAAACCTCACCAAATTGCAAATTTCCAGGATTCCAGCAAAAAGAGGCATGGTAGTTAAAGTGGTATCAAATTGCTACACATGAGAAAACTGAGGTAGTAATCTTATGCCAGAAAATTTAAGGGCATTTGTTGCTGTTGTGATGGGGTAGAGGATTTGAACCTAAGCCAAAGGAAATCTGTTAGACATCATAACCAGCCAGCCTCAAGACCTGATGGGATCTTTCTGGCAGGAGGTGGATAAAGGGAAATTTATGCTACATCAGGTGCTGAGCCTGCACTGTAAGACTCCTTTGCTGGGGAGGGACTGCAGCCTGGCAAAAGGAAGCCCGCTAGTCACCTTTAACAAAACAACGGACTCTGGTGTGACTCCAAGGCTACCAAGGGTGGCAGAGTCATCGGAGAGGACTGTTCCATCGATTGACAAGTTCTGGTCAAACGGAGCGACTGAAAAGGCGTGCATGATCTGTACAAAACAAGGCAGAATCACAGAATTTTAAAGTTAGGCAGAAGAGTTCCTAGGGGCCACATTCATCCAAGAGTGGGACTGAGGCCCTTAGGGTTTTATTCCCATGGGCTCCCTCTTCCAAAACATGGGGACCCTTTCTGTTATCTTTCCTCTGCCTTTTCCAGTCTCCAACCCATGGCATTAAAAGGAGAATTCCCCTGGGAACCTCCCTTTCTTCCTCAATTTGGGTTAGGTGAGAAAGCAGGAAGACATCTCTTTCAAGAAGATTTACCCAAGGCTGATACAACAGCAACTAGATTGCGGGGGGGGGGGGGGGGGGGGGTGGTGGACAAAGTGGCCATTTTTGAGGTCCAAATGGGTCAATTTTAACAATATGTTTTCCCCCCAAAATGCTTTGAAGTGACCTCTAAGGGGTGTGTAGAGCATTTCCATGACAATTGGAGACCTCTCGGACCTCACCAAGGTCAAAACACTCTTCCCCCCCCCCACAAAAGTGGAGGGGGGGTGCATCAAAATGATCCAAAATGCCCTCTTAGGGCCCAGCTAGCTCCCAAAACATGATGAGAATGCCTTAACACCTCAAGCAACTGGAGCAAAGCCGGCCTCACCTGGATTTTCAGATCTTTCAGGGTCTGATTTGCTGAGACAAGGAGGGCTTTCTCCCCCCGGACCTTCCTATGCCGTGTGCTTCGCCGGATCCCCTGCTTTTGGTAGACAGCATAATTTGGGGGATTCATCTTCTGCCGTTTTGCATTGCTGTTGGCCTGGAATCCAGGAGAAAATGGCTGACCGGGTCTCGCTGTGTTTTCTCCCTCTGATCAAGTGGCAAATAATTTCTTAACCCAGCAAGGAAAGTCCCCCCCATTCATTCCCCCAACCTCCTTTTGATTTATTTATGTCTCAGCAAGGGACCCAAAACAGCTCACAGTAAATTCCAAACAAAATTAATTTGTGGTTTAGAATTACAATTAAATTTAAAAAATAAATTCTAGTTAAAGTTAAGTTACAGCTACAGTTAAAATCTTAATGCTAAAGTTTGATTACACTTACACGCACACACTATTCTATTAAAAGTTCAAAGCTAAAATTGTTCATAACACAGTCAAAAAAGATACAAGCATCACACACACCATGAAAAGACCCTTCTGCCACAGGAGTTAAGAGCCCAAGGCCTGTTCCAGTCAAAAGGGAAAGAGAGAAAAGAAGAGGCCATAGAAATGTCCTGTGGGAGGGAGTTCTGCAGCCTGGGAGCAGCCCCATAATCCCTGACCACAGGCCCATGCTGGCTGGGGATTCTGGGAGTTGCAGTTCAGAGGAAGGATGGGGAAGGCATGCTTGAAAGTCAGCCAGGCTGTGCGGCATTTTGTTTACAATGATGTCAGGAATTAATGTCAAGACTGACCCAATTTACATGCCAAACTCTTGGGCCTTAATGATTTTAGGGCAATGAGCCACAGAGGAAGTCACAACCCAGAACCCCCGGGCGCAAATCCCACCTCCAGCCTCTAAAGGGGGCTGCACTTACCTGACTGAAATCCGGATCCTGTTCCCCTTCTAGCCGGGCCTCCTCTTTCTCTTCTTCTGCCTCCGAACTGCTCACATTGAGCTCTGGGGCAGCATCCTTCATGACCTGTGACCATCAGCCGAGAAACAAAAAAAAAACACTCCTTTATGGCAGGTCCCCAAAGCTGGCATGCTCCCACTCTGGAAAACTGCTCAAGTTCACAGACACCAGCACAGAATTAAAGATAAGGCACAGTTGCAACCCAGAAGCGAGCAAGAGTATGTGTGTTCATGCATGTACGTGACTGGACTCAAAGACGTGTCTTTTGGTCATTTCCAAATATTCTCTTTATCCCTATTCCGTCCAGAAATGGGCACATGCCTTCCTACTTCGAGGGTGGGCTCTGTTTTCTCTGCTCCCCCCAGCATCTACCCGAATTTCCTCCCCTGGCCCTGTGAGTTTGGGACCCTTTTTTCGGGTGCTTCCACCTCAGCCCAGTTTGCCTTGGCCTCCATCGCCCTGCACATTAACCACACAGCCCACGGACAAGTATATATTTAATGGGGAAGAGGTAAAAACTGAGATATAATGCAGACAGAGTGCACAAACAAACATTTGGGGAAAAATATCAAAGGCAAGGAGAACCTGGGGCCCTGGATGGCCTTTGATCTTTGAGAGCAGCTGCAATTCAAAGGGATCTGAGATACAGAGAGGCAACTTTCTTGATTTTATACACTGCACTACAAAGCGGCAGGGCAAGCTCCCACATCAGAAGGAAGGACAGAACTGCCTCTTAATGGATCCCTGCCCTCAGAATCATCTTCTAAAAGCAGCCGCTTGCACAAAAGCAGAGCAGCATCTGCAAGAGACGCTTTTAGCTGTAAAAGGGAAAAGCTACGCATGCTCCCTCTAGGACATAAATGGACTACGAGGACAGATAAATTGCCCTCAGAAGTCCATCTGGGGGGAAGGGCAGTAGGCTCATTCGCTTTGCAGGCTATGCCCAATCTCCAGTGGTATCTCTGGGTAAGGATGGAAAAGACCCTGCATCAGAAATTTTGGAAAGCTAAGGCTGCCAAGCAGTGTGAAGCCAAGCAAGCTGACAGCCGGACTTGGTAGAAAGGAGTTCCTCCTATTCCTGTTTTGTTATTGTGTGCCTTCAAGTCATTCCTGAGTTATGCTGACCTTGAGGCAAACCTATCCAGAGGGTTTTCTTGGCCAGATTTATTCAGAGGGGGTTTGCCATTGTTGCCTGCTCCTGAGGCTAAGAGCGACTTATCCACAGGGTTTACACGGCTAAGCAGAGATTTGAACCCTGGTCTCCCAGAAGCCTAGTGCAACGCTCAAGCTACCACACCATGCTGGCTCTCATGGCATTTCATAAGGCCCATCTTACACAAGACACTGGATATTGCTAATTGCTGTGCCTGAATGTGTGTATTTTAATTATATATGTTTTAACCTGGTTTTAATTTTTTCCTTTTTGAATTGTGTTTTAAATTTTGTATTTTGTGATTTTTACCAATATTGTAAGAACAATGATTTGCTACCCCCCCAATACACACACACACACACACACACACACACGTACGTATATATAGTCGGCCCTCCGTTTTTGCGGGGAATCCATTCTGGACCCCCCCCCCCGCAAAAACGAAGACTTGCCAATATTCAAGCCCCATAGCTTGAATGGGGGGTGTGCCCACAGAGCCATACCCCATTGATTTTAATGGAGGTCACCCCTCTATGAATATTCAAAACCGCGGACCTCAAGTCTGTGACAACGGAAGGACGACTGTACATGTGTGTGTGTGTGTGTGTGTGTGTATATATATGGAACTTTGAGAACTGGAAGATTTCTCTACTCTTGCAAGTTGACTCTACAGATGGATTGCTTTTGAAAATGGACTATGTATCTGAACTGTTGCAGTCCCTGGCAGAGCTAGAGAAAGCTTTCTTGGACTACAAAAAGAAAGTAACTTTCACTACCAATGGAACACACCCTATTCCCAAGGTTATGAAGTCCTTACAAAGCACACTGTAACAGGAACAGGAACAGGTGAGAGGCGGTGACTGAGCAGGTGTTATTGTGTGTCTTTGTGTGTCTACCTTTTTGTTGTCCACCACTTTGCGGACGTAAATGGTGGCCTGGGCATACTCCCGGAGGTCTCGTTGCTGCTGGCACAACAGCCCTTCTCTGCAGTCCAAACACAGCTCTGGATGTGGGGAGAGAAAGAAGGAAGGCAGGTGTTCCAGCAACAGGCTCCATGTCTACAGAGACCCAGCAGTTTCCGACAACGTCAGCCAGTAACAAAACAACAGCTGGAAGCCTTGATTTATTTTACAAAACTGACAGTGTTTTCAGCGGTTTTAATCTTCAAAACGGCTTGCAACACAAAGTAGTAACAAAATCCCCAGAAGACCCCCTTGAAGGTAAGACTTTAAAAGCTTTTAATATGTGAAAGAGAAACTGGTGTCAGATATTGGTTGAATGGAACTGGCTACATTTGGAAGAATATGGGAGAGGAAATTCAGTGGTCTCCCCTGGGAAATCAGGGTTTTCTGTAACCCAGGGTCCACTCCCAAAAAGGTTCTGCTCCGAAGGGATGCTGAAGTTGTTCCCACAGAATGTGGTACCATTTACCTCATGGCTTCAAAGAAAATTGTATGAGAGTTGAAATTGAAGCACTCAGCCATTTAAGTCAAAAACAACCACCCTGAACTGGGCAAAACCCACACTGATGGTGTTATTGGACAGAACAAAAAGAATTGTGCAATTTTATAACCTCTTAATAAGAAACTTTGGGGTTGTGAAACCTAAATTAAAGGACCAAAGGTGATGTAATCTGGCTCTACAATCTGTATAATTTCTTTCCGTTGAGATTTGAAAAAAATATGCATTTGTAGTCTAAAAGGATCTCTCTAGGCTGTTTTTATTTTTTAAAGAACACTCAAAACTTTGATTCTTGCAGGTACAAACCCAAATCCAAACTCAAAGGCACACCAAGCTTCTCATGCAACATCCAAGAGCTAATTCTTGCAAAGAGTTGCACAAATTGCTGTTACAGGAGCAACCCAAAAGTAACTCAACACGCATTTGACTGTTTCGTGGAATGCAGCCCAAGCAGTGTTCAAGTATTCAAAAATAAAAACACCTGAGCTCATCATCCCCAAGGGGAAGCCAGTGCTGGGGCTGAATCAGAACAGTGTTAATGCAGGGGTTACCACGGACATCCCCTCCCCGCCTTGCTCACCGGGCTCAGTGATGTAGAGGGGGGTCTCTGGGGTTGCTTCAGCCGGTCGCCTCCTGATCACCCGGATGGCATGGTCCACCACGAAGAGCTTTTGGATCTTTTCCCATTCAGTGGGCCATATCAGAGCTATACTGTGCAAAGAAGCGTAACATGCTGACCGACCTGGAAAAGGTGAGCAGTCTGACAGATTTCCCCTCTCTTGCAAAGCCCTTGGGTTCTGAACTGCAGATGCGAGGAGCTGCAAGTTAAAAGCCTTCCTCCTAACCTCAGGAGTCCCCAGGCCTGTAGGATGCAAACAGTGTATGCGTGTGGGAGAGGGACATTACTGCATATGCTATTAAAAGGCTTCCCTGCATGCACCTCAGTCCCCAGAAGTACAAGTCTCTCTGTTGAGAGTGTGCATGTCCACACAGGGAGAGAAGAGCAGCCAGGCACAGCTCCATCATCCTCAGACCCAGCAGCTGATGAAAGACCCTCCCATCAACCCAACTACCATCACAGTGGCCTCTGAGGGAGAGAAGAGCAGCCAGGAACTGCTCCATTGTGCCATGGTTCCAGCGGATAATGGAAGACCTTCTCCCCATCCCAACTGCTACTGCTATGGCCTCTGAAGAAGAGAAGAGCATTTTTTCTCTCCCTTTCCCTGTCAATTTGCTATCACCAGAAAAATGTTAGTGGAAAAGGCAGCAAAACCGAACGGGACCAACTCACAGTTTAGAATCTTCTTTGGTCATAGAAGCAAAGGTGAACATCAGGCCACCGTGGGGACAAAGAAGTTCCCGGTTCCCTATTGAGGAGACGGGACTGCACCGTGTTGGCCTCCTAGGTTTAAAGTCCAGAAGACAGAGAGAGGAAAAAATCCAGTGGTTTTGCAATGCCATTTATTTTGCAAGCAGAAGCCAAGGATTCAGGACAGGGAAACAAGAGAGGGAAGAAGATGGGAAAGGAAAGTGTTAACTGGAAGAGAGAGAAGTCTTCAAATTCTGAAAGATGGATGCCAGAGGAAATAAGGTGACCCATTTTACAATGTGCCCAGCTGCATTTGAAGGGCACAGAGCAGCTGCAAATGGGGTGGAGTGGTGGAGAAGAGAACAGTGGAACCGTGGGGAGAAAAGAGAAGGCAATTTACCTCACAAACTTCCTCCATTCTTCTACAAAGAACTTTGAGACGACATAGAGTTCCCCCACCTCCTGGAAAGAGATGGAGTTTGCAGTTTTGTGCGATCCAGTAACCTTGAAAAGGAGTTCTTTACCTACCATGTGGTGGACAAACTATGTTTGGAGAAGTGAGAAATTTATTTTCATTTCTCTTCTCCCCCCCCCCCCCCCCCCACCTAAGCCAATACTGCTTAGGCCTATTTTTGGTCATGGAGGGATGAAGTTAACAAGACCCCACTGCATTTCTGAAGAAGTTCTACACTACTGGGGAGTAATTTTTTGACCCATTTTTAAAAAACAAAACAAAATTGGGAGGTCCTGATGGATTTTGAGGTTGTCCTGGCTGCAGTATGAAAAAAGGAGGCCACCACTGTTGTGTTTTAAATAAACTCAGCAATCTTAAATACTGGTACAAGAATGGCAGCATCTATAGTATTTCTTATTTCTATGAATGGTTGCGAAAAGTGGACAGTGAAGAAAAGTGACAAGGAGAGAATTAACGCATTTGCAATGTGGTGCTGGAGGAACGTTCTATGGACACTGTCAAAAAGACAAATAAATGATTCTTGAGATCAATCCAAGCCAAAACTCTCCCTAGAATCCAAGGAGACTCAACTGAGGGTGACATTACTTTGGACATAACATGAGACAACATGACTCACTGGAAAAGACAGTAACACTGGGAAAAGTGGAAGGAAGGAAGGAAGGAAGGAAAGAAGGAAGGAAGGAAGGAAGGAAGGAAAAGAGGACTGTGTTACAGGTGGGCTGACTCTCTCAGGAAAGCTATGGCTGCTGCCTGAGCCTACAAGACCTGAGCAGGGCTGAGGCTCCTGGATGTCCCTCATTCACAGACTTGTCACAAGTCAAAACCAATTTGATGCAAAAAACAGCCCTGTTATAAAATTAACTCCACCACCACCACATACATGTCGATGTAACAACAGTGCACTCCCCAAGCCTGTCTTCCTACCTCAGGCCAGCTGCTGAGGCATGGACGGCTTTTGTCTTGGAAGAGGTTTGGGAGAAATGCTTTCTGTTCGCTGGCCATCATTTTGTGGAGTGCTTCATTCTCTTCTCCTTCCCGTTCCAGAATCTGCAGAAACACACACATAGGAGATGCAATCTAGGGGGTCCTTCTCTGCCACGCTGCCCCCTCCACTTGTTGCTTGAAGAAATGAGTGGTGGGCTTCACATTCCTGAGTTGGGGAAGGAGCAAGCGTTGGCTGGCTGCAAGGCCTCAGAGGAGCTGGGAAAAAATTTGGGACTTTAAGCCCCAGAATCTCTCGTCTGAATATCTCAGGGTGGCTTATGACAAATTCCACTTTAAAAATTTAAACTACAAAGTTTAAAAGATTAAAAATGTACAATATTGAATGGTTTTCAATTAAAAACAAACAAAAATTTAAAATGGGTTAAAACAATCTTGAATAATATAACCATAAAACATGTACAGTCTGGATAACTGACAGAAGACTCTCCCTTGGGGTTGGATTTCTTCTCTTTACTGACACGGAAAATGGAGGAACCAGAATGGCACAATACTTGAGGCCTAGAGTGGACAAAATAGTGACCACAAGAGTGGGAAATTAACAGAAGACTCTCTTGGGGTGGGTTTCTCCTCTTTATTGAGGTATAAAATGGGGGGACCAGAATGGTGAGAAAGAGAAACATGAAGCACAGCCTGGGCAAAATGGCAGCCCCAAGGGCAAGACTTCTCTCTCAGTACAATTTCCCCACTCCACCATCCTTCCCAATCAGGGAGTGCTGAAGCAAGAAAAGCAAAACCACTTAGGGAGAAATTCTTGTAGTGCTGTGATTCCCAAATTTGGTCCTCCAGATGTTCTCGATTCCAGAATTCCTGACTGTTGGCCAAGCTGGCTGGGGCTTTTGGGAGCTGAAGTCCAAAACATCTGGAGCACCAAAGTTGTAGTGAATAGCATCGCCTGAACCTCATAGTTAGTGGAAGGGTGGATGGAAGGAGTGAGAAAAAAGAAGTGAGGGAAAAAGAGCACCTCCTTTCTTTTGGGCCAAGGAAAAATCCCCATTCCTTCTTGTGCAGTTGTGTAAACTGCCACAACACTCTTTTGCAATTTGTGGACACCCCCAGAATGGCTCCTGCTTGCTTATCCTGAGTTTCTGTCACTCCTCTTACTGCAGAATTTGGGTTTCTAGGGGGCATTCTTGCATGCAAAGAATACACAGCACTGTTGGGGGGGATATTTATCTCTGATACCTTGCATTGGGAACAGGAGTCTCTGCTGCTCGGGAACTCTGGGGCATTTCGGAAATACTGCTGGAGTTTGTCCCAGGCTTCTTTGGAGATGACCCGCCGTTCATTCTCGGATATGCACAGGTTGCCTGCAAAGAAAGCAAGGAGAGCAAGAGAGAGACAGCTGAAGGCCGCTGGGTTCTGGCACCAGTCAGCAAAAAGAGAAGGTGCTTTTCATGCAAAAAGGGCAAGAGAGTGCTTGACAGATTATTCCGCACTCTGCCTCTTCTGTCTTGCACAGTAATCTGCCAAACACTCTCTCATCCTGTTTGCATGAAAAGTGCCTTCTCTGGCAGCCAAAGGCACTGAGTCACTCAGGACACCTTCAGCCCGGCTGAACTCTCCTATGTCATTTATGAAAAGAGAAAAGTTTCCAAATTGGATGCTGCCTCTTCATGTGAACCTCTTCCGCTATTCTCCCTCAAGCAGGCTCGCCAACCAATGCTGCTTTCTCCAGCCAGCAAAAATGGCTCTGGGAGCTTGGAGGAACCTCCTGAGAGGGAAACCAGCCAGGTCAGCAGATTCCATTTTAGGCTGCCTTTCGCCAACATGCCACGCTGCCTGACTCTTTAGGTGAAACAGCAGTTCCAGAGTCTCAGCTGATGCAGAGAAACCAAGGCCAGAGAGAAGGAAGCGTGATGTGGATCGGTTTTCAATGTTTTTGCCTAATCTGCAGAAACACACGAGCCATGGAGTAGGATGGTAACCCTTGTGCAAAGATAGGAATGAATAGAAGCAAAGGAGTCCCAAAAGAGGTGATCACACACACATCCCTTTAGCATGCTGGCATAGCCCAGCAATGTCCACTGATACATAATCTGAAGTCTCATCCACTCAGAGGACTCCTTAGCCAGATTCACAAATAACCTGAAATAGAACAAGTCCTGGGCATATCAGAAGGTTTTATTACAAGAGTACAGAAAGCGGCTGTCTCTAGCCCAGGGCTGGGCAACTGTGGGAGGCTAGGGGGCTGCATTAGTAGCTCCCACCACAAAACCTAAAGCGTTTTGGACCCTCGACCCTGTCAGTGGGCTGGGGGGGGGCATGTTACTATGCTTTTAAGCCCCTTGGGTCATTTTATGCCCAGAAGAGGCCTTTTTCTCACAGAGTTTTTAAGAATGCCTTCTCTAAGCCTAAAATGGCACAGGGAGTGGCGTTCAAAACATAGCAAAAATGTACTCTTAGCCCCTAGAGGACATTTCAGAGCAAAAATAATTTTAACTCTTTTTTAAAAAATCCCAAGAAGGCCTGGGGGCTGCATGTGGCCCACAGACCTCACTCCCCTGCTGCCAGTATGACCAGGGATTCTAGGAAACAACTGGAGAACCAACATTTGAGAAATACTGGTCCAAGACCCTCTAGAATGGCTTTGCATCTCTGCCCACTCCCTTTGTTTTATTGAGTTACGTTAGATAATGAGAATAGCACCTCCAAGGCTCATGGCAGAAGAGTAAGAAAGGGCTTAGTGAACCTGCTAGATGCAAATGAGAATTGGCACATACACACATGTTCAGGGCCCATTCCTGCTTCTGCTAGAAAGCTAAGCAGCCATTTTCTACAATAACCATTTGCCACATGCTTAGTAAAGGCATACAAACCTGTGGAGGCGCATGCTGTTTTTTCAATACACACCTCCTTTCTGTGCAGTCTCTAAGGTTACAGGGAAATTACAAAATATGCAACCAGCAATTAAATGGAGGAGAATGCTGTTTTGTTTCTCCTTCTCCTCTCCTTCTCCTCTAGGGACAATTGAAGTAGGAGATGAGAGGCTTTAAACTGGGTTCTGGAACCTGCTACTGCATGAGGGAAAGAAAGGTACCCTCAAGTTTCCTTTGTTGATAATTGCCATTGACTTCAACTTCAGTTCATTATCTAGGTAAGCAATTATTTTACTTTGCACAGGCACCACAAATCCCATGGACTTGACTTTCTCTGTCAGAGAATGGTGTACTAGAGAGGCCTTTTACTCTTCTCTCAGTTCTTATTTTGCTCTTAAGACTCCAAGAGCAATCACTACCTTTCAGCCTAACCAATTCTCACAGGGTTGTCGTAAGAATTGGTGGTGGGATTAGGAAGAGAACTGTGAACGCTCCTCTAAATATTCTTGGAGGAAAGGTAGGTGAGAATTAAGCTAACTTCATGCCAAGAGACCACCAAACATAGCCCTGAACCCTCCCTGTCTCCCCCACTCTCTCACCATGGGGACAAACAATGTCCTCATTGAACTTCAAGTCTTCTTCCTCTCGTTTTTCTGTGCTTGATTCATCTGGAGAGAAAGAAAATTGTAGGTGGCATAGAGAAAGAAGTCTATTTGGCAACGCAACTGAAGGAACAGTGAGAGGCCCTGTGGCTGTGAGCTTTGCAAAGTCATATCATCCTCTCCTCTGGTAAGAGATTATTTTGGGATGAGCAGTGTTTGTTTCCTTATGTCCAGGGCATGTGGTGCACACCTGGAAAGTTCCACCTGGCTACAACTGAGGGAGAGAAGTACATCTGATCAGTTTCCATGTGGTTCCCCCACCATCCTTGAATCATTTTCACACAAATTAACCATGTGAAGAATTACTATTCAACTCAGAACTGGTACCATTGGTGTAGGTCAAAACATCTGGAGAATCAAAGTTTGTTCAGCAGTTTTCCATTGCACTGGGACACTTTTGGTCTGAGGACCAAGTGCTATGTCATGAGCACCTGCCTCTGCATTTCTAAGTTGTGCATAGAACTATTTTTGGGCAGCTGCATGGACCATGTCTCAAACCCACCCGCTAGCTTCCGCTTCCCTAAGCCCTGTCCACACTGAAGTTGCCATGCAACTGTGACTCTGCACCCAAGGTAAAATGGAAAGATGCCATGGCTCTTCCACAAGGAAGCTGGGGGTAGTACCTTTGCTCTTCGTATCGCCATTCATTTTCCCATTGCTTTGGTCTCCATCCTCTTCCGGATCATCCAGCTGCTCCAAGGCCAGCTGACGCCAACTCCGCAGGGACGACTTCCCCACCCAAAACCCATCATTCCTGCGGGAAGCAAAAGGCAGTTCTGACTTGTGAGCAAATTACATCAAACTACAATTGCGCTTCACATCTTTTGTGATGAATTGCCCTGGGTATAACCAGGACACCCATGAATCCCTTTAGACACCTCAAAATGACCCCCTTACCCCTTGGTGGTGACTTTGAGCAAGTTGGAGACAGTTTTGTAGTCCTCGTTGAGTTGGTTCTTCAGTCGCAAGACCCGACACCTCTCCACCACGCAGTCCCTGCAGAGCGCTTTCCCTGAGAGGAGAGGAAGCAGGGGACCAGACCAGGACCATTGCTTTGGGCCCTTCTGACCAGACGTACAAGGCACTCTGATTTTGAAAATGGCAACAGACAACAGTGCTGCGGCCTCTTCCTCCTCCTGCATTGCTGAGCCCAGTTTCATTCAATGTGGTTGAGACCTCAGCTCTTAAAATTCCCCCCCAAAACCATGTAATCTAACCCCTTCTGTTAATGCAGGAAATCCACAGATGGACAATCCTGGAGAGGTGGGATATCCAACTTCTCTTTAAAGGCCTCCAAAGAAAGAGAGCCCACCATCCTATGTCAAGAACTGCCCGCTCCCTTTGGTTTAGTAAACCAGTCTTTATTTTAACAGCAAGCTTTAATTAACTGAAGAAATTAGCAGTATGACTCCTATGGATAATACCATAATCCCCAGAAATCCACACAGAGTTAGCAGTGTGCCTGCCCCATACATTCGCAGGATTCTTCCCCATTTGTTCACAAACCAAAGCATTTCTACAGCCAGTGTTATTCACCTCCCACCTTCCCTCCCCCAAACCTTTTAAGCTGCTCATACATCTGGCCTTGGTGAATACTGGTACTACCAGCCTCCCCCACACATCTGTTCATTATCTAGCTAAGTAATTATTTTACTGTGTACAGGAACCACAAATCCCATCAACTTTAATAGCAAACACCTCTTCCACTCTTTATAAGGCATTAATAGCAGTATACACTGTAATAAAACAGGAACTGGAAATATATCAGCAAACAGCACAAGTTCTTCCTAATGTTTAGGTTCAACCTCTTTTCTTGTAATCTGAATCATTTGGCTCTAGTCTTTGCAGCAGTAGAAAACAAGCTTCCTTCATCCTCTACACAGCATCCCTTTGGGTATTTGAAGATGGTTGCATCATGTTACTTCTTTGTTTTCTCTTCTCCAAGCTAAACATGACCAGGTCCGCCAGTTGTTCCTCATAAGGCTAGGTTTCTACACCTCTGACCATCTTGGTCCCCCATCCTTCTTGAACTGTGGTGCCCAGAACTCGAGACAGAATTCCACGTGAGGTCTGACCAAAGCAGAACAGAGTGGGACTATGACTTGCATCATACTCATCAAGAAGGGGGAAGGTGCCATCACTGGCAACTGGCGCTTGACCATAGCCACAGGACTGTGGATACAGATGCCAGCGAAAGGGTTGTTAGGGTGGGCATCTGCCAGGGAGATATCTATAGCCAAGTCTGTGAGTGGTGTTCTGTATTTAAAACCCTCCAACAAAGACCCACCTTCTGAGGAAGCCCTTCCTGAGAAGTTTTCGTTTCTTTCTTTTCCTTTGGAGAATGTGTGGGAATTCCGCTGGATTTTTTTTTCTAATTAAACCAGTGGGTTTCAATCTGGACCCCCAAATGTTGTCATGGACTCACCCTGCCTACAGTCCAGCAGGGCCAGTAGTCAGGGTCTCAGCAGCTTCTGGAGGCCCAAAATTGAGAACCATTGCTATGGACCCCCTGCACCAGCAACAGACACCCTGTCCCCTGCAAAAAATGTGGGGATATTAACCTGCTAGTTCCTGTAAAGAAAGAGAAAAGAAGATGGTTTTCACTGAAGCTATCAGCAGGGATGTGGAACCCCAGGAGAGTACCAGCTCTCTTCAATGCTCAGAAAGCTTTTGTGAATTGGTGCTTCTCAAGTTAACAGCTTACATCTCAAGAGCCAGACCTGGGAAAACCAGCCGGTAGACACTTCTGGAGGAGGCGTGAAAGGGAAGAGGCAGCCACCATGGCTACGAGCTTCACAGTTGCAGAACGACCTGTGAGACAACTGTGGGATGCATTCGTTCTCTGTAAATCTCTCACACACAAAGGGGTCTCCCTGGAGTGTGATTAAGAGGAAGCCACCTCTAGGGAACACATCCATCAGTCATGCTCCCTTTCCAGAAAGCTGTGCTCATTCATAGGTGACTTCTTAGCATGGGCAGAGAGTGGAAGTCCAGGGCAGATTTTCAGAGTCCCATTCCAGCACAGTCCGCACCCATGGAAGAGAAAGATGTCCTGGAACTCAAGACACTTCTGTTCTTTAATTCTCATACTATGACTCGTATATGTCATTTTTAATTCATTCTGTTGTGGTCAGTCCACCAGGGAATTCTCAGGAGAGACAACTTGTTTGACAGATTCCTGCTCAGCTGGGAATGGAGGCTGGACTAGGTGAACATTAGAGTACCTTCCAGCTCCTTATGCTCATCAAGATTTTTTTTAAATGGATACTGCTGTAAATATTAGAATTTAACTGTTTTCAAGGAGACAAGTGTGTTAAGTTGTTCCCATATCAGAAATTAAAAGGGGAGTGGAGTAGGATTTAGCTGTCCCTCTGAGACCGATATATTTTTTGTGCACCAGTCAATCAGATGCATCTGATTCAGGTGAATAGAGTTCTCAAAAGCTTATGCAGATATATACCTTAGTCCCACACTAGCTGCCAAATCAGACTCTCTCCACCATTTTAATCTGCAGAGACCCTTGAAATAATTTTGTTAGCGAACCCCTGCATAAAAACTATTGTATCTACAGCTTAAAAACAATTTATTCCTCCCCCCCTGCATCACATCCCCTCACAGAATCCTAGGGTTCCAGGGAAGCTGGTGAAGAACCCCTGGGCTGGATTGTCCCTTATGCCTCCTCTTTCTTTTAATCTGTGTTACCAAAACTAGACTGTCACTTTCCCCTTTGGGAGGAAGTCTCTGGTCATTAGGTGTTTTTAATCTGAAGAGGTCCTGTGACCACAAGAAACTTTTGCCATGGTTTGCAATTTACCAAAAGATATTAGGACCAACCAGGAGATAAAAACAATCCTCTGACCATCAGAGAGGGTCCAGACCAGGGGTAGGCAACCTTTCCCCTTTAACGGCCGAGGGACTTCAGCTCCCAGAATCCCAGGAGCTATTGGCCAACATGGGACTATTGGCCAACATGGCTGAGGCTTCGGGGAGCTGAAGTCCCTCGGCCCTTAAAGGGGAAAGGTTGCCTATGCCTGGTCCAGACACTGCAGAATAGATCAGAGGAAAAGGTGATAAACCAGCACAAGAATTACCTCTGTCCAGAATATTTCCCCTCAGTGTTTTACTCACCTGTCAGCCGAGGGCCTCCTCCATACCGCTTGTAGAAGTAGTCAGCCACAGAATCAGAGATCCTCTTGACAGTGGGGATCTTGTCTGGGTGCAACTTCCCATGGGAACACAGGCAGGACGTGTTGTCAATGGGCTTGGGAGGTGTGGACTCATCCAGCCACTGCTGCAACCACTCCAGAGACACAAAGTCGTAGGGGCATCCTATGGGTTGGGAGAGACAGGGATGGCCCCGGAAGGAGTGTCAGCTTCAAAAGCCACCAACCCTTGCTTTCGTTTCCCCAATACTAGATCAGTTTTGATTTTTATGATCACAAATCTCCCCTCCCTCCCTCCCTCCCTCCTTTGTAACTCAAAATCTACACCAAATGCTCACAATGAGTAAGAAATCTAATTTCTGTTCACCAGCATGACAAATTCCAACATTATAGCACAAAGCATTTAAAACAGGAAAGGGGGAAGGAAGGAATAGGTTGCACATGGCCCCCAAAGCTGTAGACTTAATTCCTGAACCCTTCTGAAGCATCCCAGCTCCAAGCTTCCATTTTCTGATGGCAAAAGTAGAATTATTATTCCCAAAAACCTCCAGGTGAGGGGAATTCTTCTTTCCAACAGGTTGTAGCCCTCTCTTCCACTTCCCATTATACCATTTTTGATTAAAATAAAATAATAATAGTTTCCCCCCACCCTTCCTCTCAGAACCATGAGACCTCCTACCACTTCCATTTCTCCCCCCTCTTAAATTTCAGGAGGGGCCCTCTCTGAAATCATGAAGGAAGCAACTGATCAACGGATCTCTGGACTCTTGATACCCCTGACATAAAAAGATAGCAAGCTTCCCTTCAGAAAGCTATCCCCACTCCCTTACAGCTCCCTCTCCACAAGGACTTGCTATATATTGTAAAAAGATACTCCAGTTCTTTAGAGGATTAACAAGATGGTGCTTAGAGGACCTGGCGATTATTAGCTCTGTTGGGAGAGTCACAGAACAAGACTCCTTGCAGCATTTAAGAGGGATCCAAGTCACTCACTGCCCTTAGCTGAAGAAAACGGCCTCCACACAAGCACTGTCTAAACTCTTCCCAACTATACATCAGCTGCCTCCTCCCATTCAAACCAAGGCAAAGCAGCAATAGCAATAGCAGCTTCATTTATATACTGCTTCATACCATGCTATGAAGTCTCTAAGCGGTTTACAACTGTTTTTGCAAAGGCAAAAGATTGCCTGCATGTGCAGCAAGGAAATGGTGGATCATTCCTGAACGTGTTCTAACACAAGACACATTCCTGCAGGTAGAAAGCTAACTCCACAACAGAACAAAAGCTTGGCTAAAGCCAGTCTTCCTAATGTGATAGGATTCTTCCTCTCTTGCTTGCTGGGAGATTTGTACTTTGTTGTCCTTTATGCATCAGGAAAATGCATTTTTATTCTGATAGGCTATCAAGAATTGCTTAGTTTTAGGAAGGGTTTTTATCATTCTGAAGTGCTACTTTCCAACTGCTTTTTAAATTTTTCTAAGAGAAGTTCTACATTTTTTTGGGGGGGGCTTTATTGATAGTTAAAGACCTTTGTATTTAGGTAAGCAGTTGACTGATTTTAACTGAATGGCAGAATATTGCTTAGAATGGTGTGCTCTTTTAAATGCAATGTGTTCTTGCATTTGTATTTTAAAACTGTTTTTAGCACAACCAATCTTTAATTTTATAAGTTTTGGGTATAGTACATTTTTAAACTAAACTTTTGTTTTTTAAATGTTGTAAGCCACCCTGGATCCCTTGACAGGAAAAAAGTAGGACATAAATTGAATAAATAAGAAAGTAAAACTGAGAAAGAACCACTCTTCCCTCCCCATGGCCTGCCTATACCTCTCTCCTCCCAACCCTTCTTAACCCATTGTGCTACCACCAAGATGTGTATGAATGGAAGATCTTACAGACCAGCTTTAGCAGGCAACTTCTGGTAGAGCTCCTTCACCTCCTCGTGCTTGATCTTGCCCCTGGCCACACTCTGTTTGCGCATCTCAGCCATTTCGTTGCACCACTCCTCAAACTTGGTGTTATCCTGCTCCACCAGTCCTTGCAGAAAAGCTGCAAAAGAGAGGGGAGAAGATATAGAATCAGTGAGCATGTGTGTATTAGGGTAGACTTAAGAAAGAAAAAGGAGGGCGGAACAAGATATGGAGTTTTACTGCCAATGATCAACAGGCAACTTCCGATGGCATTGGATTTTCAACCAACCTGCCCCCCACAGGGTGCATGACCCTCCCACGCTGCTAAATTTTGGTGGCAAGAAGGAAAAGCCCACGTAAAGCAAACATGTTTCCATGACAACTCCCTCCAAACCCAAGACAATCTAGGCAGTGAACTGCTACAAGAACCATTTAAAGCAAGAAGAGTGTGTGCTTTAAAAAGGCTGTTTCCATTTTGCCAACAAAGTTCAGGGATGAGATTTGTATCTGAGCTGTGGCAGAACAATTTTGGGGAACATTTCCAATGATGCTAACAAGGTCTCCAGCACCCATCTACCTGGTGGTTGAAGCCCAGCTCATGGTACGACGTGGAAGGCCACAGTGTGCCCCAGTTATGTATCACCGTATGTGTGTGTATGTGGGGGCTTACCTGGGATTTCCACAGTCAGCGATTTTGCCTGCGACTGCAGTCTGTACACCAACATGTAGCCATTTCGAGAGCGGTAGACCCCCTTCCCGCCCTTGGGCTTTCGAGCCTGAGACTTAGAGGGCTCTAGTGGAGAAAGAGAAACCAAAGCAAGCCAGGGCTGGGATATGTGGCCAAAGTAAAAGGTTCAACCCCCCACTTCTTGCTCCTCTCTCTCCAACCACCTTGCCACCCAAAATATTTTCGTACAATCAGGTCCTTTAGCTCATCTGCTGTCTTTGCTGGGGCGGCCTGTTTCTTTCAACTGCCAAAGAGCCAAATTCTTAACACTGGATTTTATAGGATGCAGCCACAGCAGTTAAAGTGGAATCACAGTGTTATAACAATGTAGTGTGAACAGACCCCTGGAGGATATCACTTTGGGTGGGCTGACCAAGTGTGTCATCTGCTCTCGTTCAAAGCACTGGCTATATATTCCAACAGTATTGAAAGGTTTTCCCCTTATTGAGTTCTCTCTTCCAGGTGAGACGAAACTTAGCTGGTTTATGATTGTCCTCTTACCATTCGAAAGCCCTGGCTGCATGTCCAATGAGAAATAGAAAGGAACAGAAAGAGAAAGAGAATAAGAAGAGAAGACTCACAACCAAGATGGTTTACCTAGGTCTTCCTCTGCCCCCAGCTGGAGCTTCTTGCCTTCCATCTTTTCAATTTCCTCGTCATTGAAACGGTACCACTCTCCCGTCTGTGGATCCTTTACATGAGCGATGTAGTGGCCAGAGTATGCACTCACACCTCGGTGGATCAAGATGGCACTCAGCTCGTAGACGAAATCATGGGCTGAAAGGTAGAAGGGAGCATGCTAATAGCCCCAAGATATTGGTGGCATAGCCAACATTTCAGAGGAATGTAAGGAGAGCACATGGAAACAACACTGCCTCTAGTATCCTATGTGGTTGACACAATGAGTAGCCACTAATGCCCTTCTCCCCAAAGAATTTACCCATTCCTCTGATAATCTACCACCAAGGAACTTATGAGTGGCCCTGTCTTTGTTCAGTTCTAAAATAACTATCGAAAACATGTCTGGTTCTACAACCTAAACAAGCTAAGATAAGGAGAAGACAGGGCCTTCTCTGTGGTAGCACCATCTCTGGATCTTTATCCATAAACAAGAGAAGAGTGGGCCCTTTTCATGTCACGTAGCCCACCTTTGTCCTCCATGAAGGGCTCCATGTCCAGCAGCTCAGAGAACTCGATGTAAGTGTTCAGCTTTTTCTTGTGGCCTGTTTGCCTGATGAAGAAATAAAAATCACACAAAGCAAGAAAGATGATATTCAGCATGGCAACCCACCACATGCTCTCTTTTATTTAAAGCCATTTTATCTACTGGCTGGCCTCTCTGACTGTTTCAGGCGGAGAGTGTTCAATTTAAGCTGTGGGTGAGTAACTTGTAGCCTTCCAAATGCTGTTGAGTCTGCAGTGCCTCATCACTGGATATCCTGGTTTACTGAATGGAAAAATGTCACTAGATGTGTGTACTGTAGAGCACTGCTGGACATGAGGCAGAACTGTGTCATTTGCATTCTGTAATTGTTGCACCTTTGTACCCTGAAGCTTTCAAATCTGCAGGCAAGATCCAAGGACTGCCCTGCCCAGCTCAAGAAGAGCAACCAGAAATCAAGGCAGTGACCCCACCCTGCAGTGCCAGACCCAGAGAAGTAACTCACCTATCAAACACGAAGCGCATGAGCTGGAGGTTGAGGGTGCATGGAAGACTCAGGAGTCGGATCCGCCTGGTGGCGTTCTGTTTGCTCTGGCAGGTTTCACAGAAGTAGCAGTTGTCGCCTTCCAGCTTTTCTTCCTGACCAGGAGAAAGAAAGAGACAAAAAGCAAAGTAAGCAGAAGGCTGGGGGGAGGGGAGCACACACAAACTGGCTTTCTTGTTTGAGATGGCAGCAAATTCAATTCAGGGCCTATCTCCTTCAGCCTTCTGAGGGAAACTGGGCACCTTTCTTTATTGGCACAAAAGGAAGAGGTCTGCTTTGGACAATTTCTACAGGTGGAAGAAGAGAGCTGTCTGGGATCTCTCAGAGAGGAAAACAAACTATCCCATCACTGAGAAGAGTCAAGGCTTCAGCTAAGTTTTTAAAGAACAAAATCCCCTTTACAATATCATACGTCCTCCTCTGCGAGGCACGATGTTGATTTCTAAAAAGCTTGATTTCTAAAAAGCTATTATTAATCACTAACTTTAACATTACATAATCAAGCTTGAACAGTTATTACTCTATGTCCCCTGAGGCATTACATATTTCATTTAGAAAAGACAGTTCTCAGAGTCATGAATATCTCTTTCCAGAAGTTCATCCACACGATCTGGTAGAAATCATCTCACAAAGATTATTTGCAACATTGTGGGATTTTTAAGAAGGAATGCACTTCCTTGGAAGGACATGATGGTTTGTCCCAACTCAGGCTTCTCCAACCTGGGACTCCAACTACAACTCCCACCATTCCCATCCAGTAGAGGCTTTCTAGTCCAACACATTTCAAGAGTACCA
This sequence comes from Phrynosoma blainvillii, assembly GCA_026167975.1. Taxonomy (NCBI): domain Eukaryota; kingdom Metazoa; phylum Chordata; class Lepidosauria; order Squamata; family Phrynosomatidae; genus Phrynosoma; species Phrynosoma blainvillii. The sequence continues at coordinate 7,272,590 of JANUYF010000015.1, forward strand.
GTGAAGGGGTTAGGCTGAAAAATTTAATACAGATTTCCAAAGAGGTTCATTCAGGGCTGCTCAGGGGAATTCAAACAGCAACCTGAAGGAGCCAGACTAATGCCTGAAAAAGTTAGATCTCATTTGCCACAATGAAAGGGACAGAATGAGCTGGCAAAGAAGAGCTGGTACCTTTAGAAACTCTGTGATGCAGTCGGACAGCTGCTTGTGGCCTTGGATATTTAGCTCAAGCTCATAGAATTTTGATATAAGTTTGGACTCTCTGCCACACTGGTTGCAACTGAAAGAAAGCAAAGGGAAACCAAGGGGAGAGTCACAAGAAGAACAATGAGTTAAAGCATGGGTAGCAGTCATTCAAATGCAGGACACCCATTTCAGCAAGCCCAGGACTTACACAGTAACGTAGGCATACTCTCCACAAAACTGCTTCTGAACAATATCCCGCACAGCTGGGTTTTTCTGAGAGGAAAGGGTGTCCTCTAACAGTGACATGAACAGCTTAGAAAACTCTTGCGCATCCTAGGGGAGACAGCACATGTGTTGCAAAGCCGAAGTGAAGCTGAACAAAATTTGGGGACAAGAGGATGTAGAAAAATAATAAAACAGATTGGACACACCCACCCCAGGTCCACCGCAGTGATTGACTTCCTGGGTGAGTGCCTTGGGTCTGCAACATACTAGAGGTTAACAGGGGGACAAGAATTGCTTCTTCAGCTAGTAAAGCACTCTTGGTTTGTTGATGACATTTTTTTCCAGAGTTGCAGATGGCAATCTGTGATACAAGAGAAAAAGTATAACAAACACACACTTCCTCAAACGTTACCTGTTGCTGACCTGTGTCCAAACCCAGTGCTTTAACGAACCCAGATGGATCGATGTAACGTCTCCTGCTGTTCTGCAGCAATGCAAACAAGTACTGGAGGTGCTCACAAATGGTCTGGGGCTCATAATCTACTGAAAGGCAAACAGCTTCCTTAGAAGGGGACCTCCCTTGACGCACATTCAAAATTCACAACATGGGCCATTCTAAGTTAACAAAAACCAAAATTTAACACAAAAAAACCCACCCCTTTCGGCAAAGCTAGCCTTCCTTGTGTTAAGATTTTCACACACACTCGCTTCCAGGAGAACTTGTTTGTGACGCTGCTGCTGCTGCTGCTACAATCCAAAAGTCTGAGAGCAATCACTGCAAAGCTTTACTACTGGACTTGAAGGCTTTGGGGCTGATGTGAGCTGAAGTCTATAATATTTGGGTGGCCAATGGTCCCTCTGCCCTGATCCAAGGCAGCTGGCTTTGGTTTCACTGCCTCTGTCAGGAACTCCTCAAACTATCCTAAGTAAAGCTCCTCATTGACTCTATTCCAAGGATGGGTAAATGTTGAAGGGCCACATTAGCTCTCCAGGAGACCACAGACAGGCACACACTCCCATCACCCACTCAAAACCCTATTTTTGGGGCTCCCATGTGCCCTTTAAGGGCCTAGAGAGGACAACTTTAGAACAGGAAGTGATCAGGAATCATTTTTTGTCCACTTCTTGTTTTTGAAAAAGGCATCCCTGGGCCTAAAATGGCCAGAAATGTGGCCACGATAACCCTATATTCCCATCTGAGGGCAAAACAAGAAAAAACAACTCTGACCACCTCTGCCCTACCAACAGAACTAGGAACAGTTTTTGTCCCAGGGCTGCTGGAGGAGCAAAAGAGAATACATCTTGTCAGCTGAGCACAGTATACAGGAAAGCATACCACTCATATTTTTTCTGGAGCAAGCAAGAACATCTGCCTGGACTGAAGAGGAAGGAAATTTCTGCTGACCTTTTCCCTTTGAGGTGCCTTCCTCTGTCATGAGTTCGGGGCGGGCGATCGGACACAAGTAGAGCGCCTGCCGAAGCTCCAGATTCAAGAACCACATCTGGAGGAAAGTGTTGACATAGCAGGTGGCGCCCAGGTTTGTGAGGCCTACAAATGCATTCTGGGAAGGGAAGGAAGAATGCAGGATAGGTAAGTGATCACACGAGAAACCAAACTAACTTCCCCCCACCACAATGAAAGCCGTGCGCATCAATCTAGTGTGATGATGATGATGTTCGTATTGTATGTCTTCAAGTAGTTTCTGACTTATGACGACCCTAAGGCAAACATATCATGGCATTTTCTTGGCAGGTTTCTTCAGAGGGTGTTTGCCATTACCCTCCTCTGAGGCTGAAAGTGTGTGACTCGCCCAACGTCACCCAGTAGGTTTCATGGCCAAGCTGGGATTTGAACCCTGGACTCCAAAATCATAGTCCAATGCCCAAACTGCTGTATCATGCTGGCTCTCGCGTTATTCAGTTTCTCTCAAGAATGGGAGTCACAGTGGATTACAATTAAGTAATACACTGCTACAACATAAAATGAGTGAAATCAAATTTAACACAACCAGCCCCCAGACAAAATGAAGAAGACAGAGGGCCCCTTTTAGGTAGAAGCCCCTTCCATAGCAACACTTCCCACCTCTTAATGGCAAGGAGAACTAAGTTTTTGGCTCTGGCTGTAACAGGCTGACCCAGAATTTACAGAATGCTTCTTTTTCTTCTAAATTTCTACAAATATCATGGTCCGCTAAAATGACAAAATGAGTGGGCCCAAAAACAAACCTGAGCTCAACTGAGACTGTCACAATTTGGGCATAACATGAAAAGACATGGAACATTAGAAAATGATAATAATCATAGGTAAATTAGAAGGCAATGAGAAAGGAAGGAAACTGCATCACAGAGGATCAGATTCAGTCAAAAAGCCTTGGCTGCTGCCCTTAGTTTGCTAGACCTGAGGAGCGAAGTTGATAATAGGGACACTTGAAGGTCTCTCATTCACAGGAACACCAGAAATCAAAGCTGACTTGATAGGAATTAACACCACACATTTTTACTCTGGTTTTCCTTAAAACACTTGAGGTGGATAACATTTAAAATGAATTAAAAGTATGCACCAAGAGAGAAAATACAGTTATCTCTTCACATTTGCTACTTTGATCTCGGCAGATGTGATTTACGGTTTTGATTAATGTGTCTTCTCTAGGAATCTCTAGGTCTTCCAGCGTAACTCTGCCAGATGTTGACCATAGAGTTGTGCTGGAGGACCTAGAAGTTCCTAGAGAAAACACATTTCTAGGCATCTGTAGGTCCTCCAGCATGATTCTGTGATCAAATTCTGGCAAATGTTGACCACAGAGTTGCACTGGAGGACCTGGAGATTCCTAGCGAGGGGTTCAGCCCAAATATTATCAGAACAGGTTTTTGCAAAGCAACTTTCTAAAACATAGGCAGATTTGTGGTTTCTAAAACATAGGCAGATTTCAAGTGGTTGGTCTGCCCTGTTGCAAAAAGACGTGGAACAGCCAGATGGTGATGCCTTGAGTGCATCTGAATTTTCTGTAACAGCAACACATCTCCCTATTCTCATTCAGGTAACTGCTGTAAACGCTCATCATCACCATCCCAGATCTTGAGAAGCCAAAGCAATTAATAACAGAATCCTAGAGTTGGAAGAGACCTCAAGGGTGACAGAGTCTAACCCCATTCTGCCATGCAGGAACTCTCAAGCAAAGCATCCCCAACTGATGGCTACCCGGCCTCTGTTTAAAGACCTCCAAAGGAGGAGACTCCACCACAATTTCTGATTGTGTTCCACTGTCCACCAGCTCTTACTGTTAGTTAGTTCCTCCCAATGTTTAGATGGACTCTCTTTTCCTGTAGCTTACATCCCTTGCTCTGGGTCCAATTCTCTGGGGCTGTAAACAACAAGCTTGCTCCATCTCAACATGGCACCCCTTCAAAAGTTAAACAGGGCTATCATAACTGTCTCTTCTCCAGGCTAAATATACCCAACTCCCTAAGTCTCTCCTCATAGAGCTTCATGGTTTCAGCAGCTCCCTAAACCGCTCCTTGTAGAGCTTGGTGGTTTCCAGACCTTCCACCATTTCGGTCGCCCTCCTCTGGAAATGCATGGTCCAGCTTCTCAACATCCGTCTTGAATTGTGGTGCCCAGCATTATTCCAGGTGGACACAGCATTATTCCAGGTGAGGCCTGACCAAAGCAGAACACAGTGGTACTATGACTTCTCTCAATGTAAACACAATACTTTCATTGATAGTGTCTAGATCAAGGAAGTACACTTGTCTCTCCATATCCGCTGGGGTTAGAGGCAGAGGACCCCTGTGAATGTGGAAAAACTGCAAATAACAAAAACACTGTGTTTTTACCTAAGAGAACACCTCTCTAGGACTCTCTAGGTCCTTCAGTGCAACTCTGAGGTCAATGTCTGCCAGAGGTTGACCACAGAGTTGCGCTGGAGGAGCTACAAATGCCTAGTGGAGTGTTCTCTCTAGGAATCTCTAAGTCCTTCAGTGCGACTTTTGGTTAAAGTTGACCACAGAGTTGTGCCAGAGGACCTAGATCAGGGGTAGGCAACCTTTCCCCTTTAAGGGCCGAGGGACTTTAGCTCCCAGAAGCCTCAGCCATGTTGGCCTATAATAGTCCCATGTTGGCCAATAGCTCCTGGGATTCTGGGAGCTGAAGTCCCTCGGCCCTTCAAGGGGAAAGGTTGCCTAGCCCTGACCTAGATATTCCTAGAGAGAACCTCTGCGAATAATCCCATCAGCAAAAGTGGAGAGACGAGCACAATAGTGCCATTCTATTCTGCTCTGGTCTCTCCTCCTTTGGTCTCAAAGGCCTCGAAAACAGGTAACTGGAGCAGGAGGCATCACAGGCAAAAGGCTGCAGGATATTACAGCGGAAGAGCTGGGCTTTGCCCTACCTTTTTCCTTCTCTCGAAGTTTGGGTCGTCGATGTTGTGGAAAGTGTTTTCGTCGATCTCGCCCAGCCAGATGTGTTCGCCGATGCCAACCAGGCAGTTGGGGTTTCCTCTGCAGTTCCTCCTGAAAAACAGAGTGGAAGTTCTCCTTTACCTTGATATCTGGAATACAGTCCGGAAAAGCACTCCTTCCCCTGCTGCCCAGAGGATTCCAGGAACTACAGCCAACAAAGCACTTCTACCCTCTTCTGGATGGGGGATTCTGGGAACAGCCGTCCAGAAAGCACTTCCTCCCTCTCCCTGCTGCTTGAGGGATTCTGGGGAGCAAGAGTCCAATAAGCACTTCTTCCCCAACTACCCAGGGAATTCTGGGAACTACAACCCAAAAAACACTCCTATACTTTCTTAGCTGAGGGATTCTAGGAGTGAGAGTTCAAAAAGCACTTCTTCCTCTGCTGTCTGGGGAATTCTGGGAACTATAGTAAGAAAACCCTTCCTCCCTCTCGTGACTGGGGGATTCTGGGAGCCAGGGTCCAGAAAGCATTTCTTTTCCTGCTGCCCCAGGGATTCTGGGAATTGCAGTCCAGAAAGCACTTGTTCCCCTGCTGCCTAAGAGATTATAGGAGCTATATGTATAGCCAAAAAAACCCACTTCCTCCTTCTCTAAGGTGGGGGACTCTGGGAACTATAGCCAAGAAAACCCTTTCCCCTTCTCCTGGCTGGGGGATTCTGGGAGTGACAGTCCAATAAGCACTTCTTCTCCAGCTTTCTGGGGAATTCTGGGAACCGCAGTCTCCTCTCCTGGCTGGGGGAATTCTGGGAGTGACAGTCAAAAAACACTTCCTTCCCTGCTGCCTGGGGGATTCTGGGGGGCTGCAATCCCATAAATTACTGTACTTCCTCCCTCTCGCGACTGGGGGATTCTGGGAGCTACAGTCCAGGAAGCGCTTCCTCCCCTGCTGTGCCCGAGGGATGCTGGGAACTATAGCCCCCCCAAAGAACACCCTCCCACTCCTGGCAGGGGCATTCTGGGAAGTGCAGTCCTCCTGACCTGCAGTTTCCCCGCTGGCAGGGCTCCAGGGCCACCCGGTAGGCGGCCTCGACGTGCTCCTGCGCCACGGCCTCCGGGGCCACCGTCTCGGCCCAGCGCCACGCCGCCTTCTCCAGCTGCAGCCGCGGAGCCATTTCTCCGGAGGGAAGGAAGGGGAAGGAGCCCTTGAGCGGGAAGGAAGGGAAGCCGGGGCGGCGGAAAATATGAAGAGAGCGACCCGGAAGCGGAAGCAGCAGCGGAAGTTCGCTTCCTCTCCCACATATAGAGGCCGCACCCCTCTGTCGCCTACTTGTGACGTCACGCCCGAAGCGTTCGGACACTAAGGTTCTAGGGGCGTGGCTAGACACGGATTGGCTCATTCGAGACCGCGGGGCGGAGTCGCGGAGTTCGGGGGGGCGTGGCTAGACGCGGATTGGCTCACTCCCACTCTTGAAAGGCTCTCCTGCCCCTCCCTCGTAGCCACGCAAAAGGCCTGAGGAGATCCAGACGCATGCGCACTAGGGCGTCCAAGCAAGACCGTTAGAGGCATGGCTAGAAGGGGATTGGCTCACCCCAGACCGGGGGGCGGAGTCTAGCGACGTTTCCCTCCCACTCTTGAGGGCATGCGCACTAGTAGTGGTCCAAGAAACCGTTATATTTGCAGCGCATGCGCGGTTTAAGGCGCAACGACCGTTGGAGGACGTTGATTACCCATAATGCACTGCGCCCCATTTGTTTGTTTACCTCAGGCGTTTCCTTCCTTTATAAAAAAAATAAAAGCAAGACAAACAATAAAAGGATACATAAAGCAATAAAAATAAATAATAAAAAATAGAAATGCCAAAATTGCATTCTTTCCCCCCTTTACAACAGAGAAAGGAATTTAATTTAAATAATATAAATAAAAGTGTTTTATGTGCTTCAAGGGAGAACAAAGAAAGGAATCTATATAAATAAAAAGTATTTGATGTGCTTCAAGGGAGGAACAGAGAAAGGAATTCTTTAATTTAGAAATAAAAGTATTTTATATGCTTCATGGGAGGGACAGAGAAAGGAATATATATAAATAAAAGTATTTTTATGTGTCCATCAGTGCCAAAATATGGCAACATTTATCTCAGGGGATGGAAAAAGAAATCCTAAAGTACTACTATCCATATTCATGTATTTACCACTATTTATTTATTTACATATTTAAACATTTGGTATCATTTATATAAATAAAAGTTTTTTGTGTGTGTGTGCCAACCAGTTCCAAAATGCAGCAACATTTACCTCAGACTTTTTCCTCAGGGGAAAAAAAAAGATTCCAAAGTAACACTATTTATTCATTAATTTACCACTGTTCACATATTTATGGAAGTTCTTACTATGAAATAAGAAAGGAAAAAGAAAACAAGAAAAATACTACAAAGGACAGTTACAGCTTGTCTTATTGACAGAATGGATTTGAAACATTTTCTCGGTTGTTCACTTTGCAATTTTTAAAATATCAGTGGATAACTTTCTCCATTGCATAAAGGTTTTTGCGCAGCTTTGGAGACACAAAAGATAAAAAATTTAGAAAGTGATATTAGTGCTCCAATTTGCAGCTTTGGATGGAGCTTGGTCTCATTTGTAGCAGTGGGAAAAGTGGCAGCTTTTTAAAATGTTTTGCTCATTTTATATTTACTTCTCCATTTGCTACAAATGAGACTGACCTCCATCCAAAGTTGCAGTTTCTAAATTATCACTTTCAAAATCCTCTCTCTTTTGTGTCTCCAAAGCTGTGCAAAAACCTTTATGCAATGGAGAAAGTATCCACTATTTTAAATTATTTTAAAAGTTGCAAAGTGAACAACAGGGAAATGTTTCAAATCCATTCTCATCAATAAGACAAACTGTAACTCTCTTTTGTTTGTGGTGTTTTCCTTTCCCTTTCTTTCCACTTTGTTATTTTTCTATTGTATCTTTTAACTGAATCCTTTAAAGAAAAACAATGCTTTTGAGCAGGGAAATATAGTGTCCCTATTCAGTTTCCAAGAGGTCTTTCCATAATACAGTTAAAAGAACAAAGCTGATCTCTAAAAATAAATATAATACTCAGGCAAAGCAATCCTATATGCATAAGCAAATGAGAGGAAAAAATAAGTGGGGGAGTTTTAAGGGGAGAAAAGAGGCTGAAAAGATATTTATATCTATATTTATATAAAACATTATAAAATAGTCAGAGAGAGACTGGAGGAGAAAATGCAGGAAACTGCACTAGAAAACTGGAAATTGGAAAGGAAAATTTAAAAATAATAAAGGCAATAAAGAAAGGAAGGGCCAAAGCAGATAAAAGATGGAAAAATAATTTACTTTGGCGTGACAAAAGTGTCCTAGTTTCAGAAAAAGGAAATGATTGAAGGGGGAAGATATGATAAAGCAAATAAAGATTTTTAAAAAATTACTTTGGGATGACAAGCTGCTTGTTTCACAAAAAGGAAATGATTGAAGGGGGAAAGTATGAAAATATTGTGATATCAGAATTAGAGCAGGAAAAGGAGACTGCAGGAGAATAATTAGATAAGGAAAGGAAAGGAAAGGAAAAACAATGGAGGAAAGTCCCAGCCGTTGGTGACAGAGGAAGAATGCAATGGAAAAGAAATAATAATAATAATTAAAAGCTTTATTTGAAGCCTTGGTTCGAATGCTGTTGAACTTTCCATGATACAAGATACTCTGGAAAGCCATGTTGAGTGTAAAGGCAGGATATGAATTTAGTAAATAAGAATCTGTGGAAGCATAAAGAGATGTTTAACGCAGAAAAAGAGGAAGAGGGAAAAGACAGAAAACGTGCATAATAGTGAAAAAGAAGGAAAAGCAGGGGTGCATCTACACTGTAGAAATAATGCAGTTTCACCCCACTTAAGTGCTGCAGCTCCATTCTCTGAAATCCCAGGATTTGTAGTTTTGCAAGGTCTTTAGCCTCTGCTGCCTCACAAAACTGCAAATCCCAGGATTTTGTAGGATGGAGCTGTAGCAATTAAAGTGGTGTCAAACTGCCTTATTCCTACAGTGTAGATGCACCCAAGGGAAGTCACTATGTGCAATAGACAGGTCCAAAATCCCTATTAGAATTAGAATCTCTCATTTTTCTTACAGCTTTGCTTTGAGTAGCATCATCAAAGCACTTTAGGGCTACATCCACACTGCAGAAATAATCCAGTTTGACACCACTTTAGCTCAATGCTATGGAATCCTGGGAATGGTAGTTTATTGTGGTACTAGAGTTTTGTGACAGAGAAGGCCAAATGTCTCACAAAAATACAGGTAAATATGATTTTAAAAGCTGGATAACTAGGAACCAAGAGAGCAAAGGAACATGCTGCTGCTACATCAGTTCCTAGGAGCTGGCAGTTCAAGTGGATTATACCTGCACTATAATATATAATATATAATATAATAGTAGATGCAAACTGGATTATACTTGTAGTATGACGTATACTATATAATATAATAGTAGATGCAACCTAGGTCTGTTTTACTGCAGGACTTGTTGAAATGAGCCCAATGGCAAGCCCAAGGTAAATATCCATTGCAGAGATTTGGAAAGTTACTTTTTGGGGGATGACGCCTTACAGAATTCCCCAAATCGTAAAATTTATTCAGTCATTGACCAGCAAAGAATTCCCCAGTTCTGTGCATTGAGAGAGTTATAGTCCCAAACATGACCTTTTCAAGCTCTGTGCATCGTGTTCCTTTGCTCTCTTGCTTCCTAGTTATCCAGCTTTTAAAATCACATTTACCTGTATTTTCTAAAGGACACGAATACTGCCCAGAAAAGAAGGCGTGAGCTGTCACATAAAGCAAAGCCTCCTGGCTCCAGAGGCTTCAGGTTTTATTGCAAGAGACCCAGGATGCTTGAATTGCTTTACAAAACTCCTGAGAGGCCCATAGCAACCGAGCCAGGCATGCGTGCCGCAAATGCAAGACAAGAGCCAAGCTCCTAAAGCAGCCAGGTTTTAAATGGTTTAAATCCACATTATCCAGGATGGGACCTCTCTCTCTTTCTCTCCCCCTCTCTATCTTTTTGCAATAAAGCTTGGCAGCCTCTTCCATTGTTGCCCTGTCAAGCCGTGCAAATAGCAATCTCCAATTTGGTTTGCTCCCATCCATTCTCCTTCCCTTGCCCAGCTGTTACCATTTCAAATGCTTCCAACTTTTCTTCTGTCTCGCTGGCTATGCAGAAGGGAGTTCGGAAAAGACCCATGGCAAAGATGAGCAGAGCAAACCTGGGAAAATGGCTGCTTCTGCTGAACATTTTGGCCTCTGTGGTTTCGGCCATGCAAACAGGTAGGGATGATGCTTTCTGGAGGCTTCCTTAGGTCCAAACTGCAGTGTGTTTTGGGCCTTTGCTTCTCTGTTAAACTACCTGCTGTGGGAATCAGGAGCTAACTTTTGGATTAACGTTGGTATCCCAGAATCAGTGATCTGGGAGTTCAGTCACTGGGTTTATTTATTTAATGGGCACCGATTTATTTATTTGTTGGATTTATATCCTGCCTTTCTTCCAAAATGGGATTCAAAGCAGCGGATGGGGGAGAGAGAGAGAGAGAGAGAGTTGGGAGGTAAAAGGATTTGGTTGCAGCTTCATGGGCGCTTTCAGAGCAAAGTTTACAAAAAGTTCTCCTTTTTGGACCACAAATCCCAGATTGTGATCCAAAAATTGTAATCCTGTCAAATTGCATTCCAGAAAGAGGTCTCCCTTTTCTACTTGACTATCAAAGATATAGGATGCTTTAATTTGGGGAACCTGGCGTCAGCAATAAAATTATTCACATTCACAGGAAGGGTGATAAGTGTGATAAAAAGCAAAAACGAACCCCATCTAGAAGCAACCCAGACCTTCCTAAAACCTACATTTGTCTCTTGCTAGGTTTATGGGGCTGTGTAGATGTTGACATGCTTTATTGTCAGGCTGGGTTCTGGGATCGAAAGGCGACCCAAAGCCCTGCGCTGGTGGCTTTGAAGCAGGACATCCACAGCTGCAGTCCGGAAGCCACAGCTGTATAACTTGTGCTGAAAATATGTAATATTTGATCAATGAGACCACAGGATTAAAGATCTTTAGGGCAGAGCATCTTTAGATGGAGACTGAAGAAAAGAAAGTGTACCCTCAGCTTGGAGAAATTACCTTTTTTTGGACTACAGCCCCCAGAATCCCTGGCTTACTCTGGAAGAAGAAACATGTTTCAGGCTGAAACCAGCTTTAGAAAATGATAAAGGCTTCTGACATAGTTATATTAGACCTCTTATTAAGTTGCACCAAGCAAGGGCTCGACTATACCGCAACATAAATACTTTGAAAGTTACAACTTTAAGTGCAATTAGAAACTCAGCTTCTCCATCTCTTTAAACCTCTGGATTCCGAGAATAACCTTTTGGTTTTTGTTTGGTGTTCAGAGCCTGCTAAGAAACAGAGTGGTTTGGAGTAATTATTCCGTTACAAAAGAAGACCAAGAAGAATCTAGCATCATAAAATGCTTGAGTGAAATTTCCCAGAAATTTAGGAGTGGGGGAAAGAGGACTGGAAGACCCATCTTTGAGTTGCCAGGCTAGTTTTTCCATTGTCCACACTAGGACATGTGTAAATTATGTGCGGATGCCAGGAACAGGAACCGAGGGGCCATAATTCTTACATCCAAGTGTGCCAGCGTCTGTTGATTCTGGGTGAGGTTCAAAAGGATGGCTTAATAAATGAGTTCTGGGCAAACGGATGGATGCACCACCGTTTGAAGCTTTCTCAGATTAAACAACAAAGAGCCTGGTGGCATCTTAAAAGCTCCTAGCTGTGTTGTTCAAGCTATTTCATCGTTCCCTCTTTCATTTGATTTCTTTTGGGAAGGAAGGAAGGAAGGAAGGAAGGAAGGGGCAATAAGCAAACTTCGAAGGTGTATAGCTGGAGACAATTTTCATCTGGAGTGAACCCTTCCTAAAATTAAGTGTTTGAAGAAAGGTGTTTATACGATAAAGGTCTCATCTGGAAGCACACTAGGAAACGTCCTCAGATTGCAATCAGTCCTGCTTATAGAAAGAATGAAAAGGTGCCTCTCTTCAAAGTGGCCCATTAAACACTGCTTTCATCTTTAATGATTAGTGTTTTAATGGGATTTATCTCGCTGGAGTGCTCCTTCCCTCTCTGTTTTAGTGAAAAGGCCAGATAAAAAGGTACTGAAAGAAGTGACACGATCCCACACTAAGAAAAAGTGGAATCAACTTGGTGGGGTGATGTGGCTGATTCCATACGTTTTAGGGTTGCAAATTAGGACCTGTGTGGCCAAGCAGGAGAGGCTGCGGCAGCTTGCTTTTGCCTGAGCCTCCTGGCCAAGCCCTTGACCCTTCTTCTCACCAATGCTGAGTTAATGGAGTGCAAACCGCTTTCACATTTTGAACTCAGTTTGCAGCAGCAGAAGTAAACTGAAGGGAAGAGAGGGAAGTGGGAGAGGAGGAGAGAGAAACTGGGACATTTTAAGAGCAACTGAAAAAGTTGAAGGGACGACCGTTAATGCGACTGTCTCTGAATCAGAACAGTTGGAGGGGATGTGTTTCCTTGTCCTGAGAAGATGTCTCTACTCTTGATGCACTTCACATTTTACTTTTCTCCCCCTTTGCCCTTCCCAACAGTGAACATGGTTGACCTTTGCGGCCAGACCCTCCAAGGGGACGGGATGGTGTTGACCTCTCACCAAGACTCCCGGCGCTTCTACTTCGTGGTCCCCGGCACCGACTGCCGTCTCACCCTTCAGGCCGCCTCTCCCAGGGACCAGGTGGCCTTCCAGTTCCGCTTCTTTCTGGTCTACAGCATGCTGCGCCTGCCTTCCAGCACTCCTCTCAGTCCCCACAAGGACCATCCTCAAGAGACCCCTGACCTTTGCAGCTCCGGCTCCTATGTGCAGTTCTACGATGGCAAGGACCCCACGGCTGACCCCTTGGGGACACCCCTCTGTGGGAAGAACATCCCCAGGCCTGTCATGTCCACTGGCAACTTCCTGACTCTGCGTCTCGTGACTCGGGGCCAACAGCCTCGGGTGGACTTTGTGGGCGACTTCACCTCCCTCCGAACAGGTAAGAAGGAGACACCTCTGCAGGTGGGCTCAGGGTGAATGGGAGAAGCTATTGCATCCTGTCAATGTCTCCTCTTTGTCCGCGCAGGGATGAACGCCTCGGCGTGCAGCGCAGAGGCCTACTTCCCCTGTCGCAATGGCAAGTGCATCCCTCCCAGCTTGGTGTGCGATGGCAGCAGAGTGGATAACTGCGGCGACGGCACAGATCAGTCCCCGGCACGGTGTAAAGGTCTGTATGGACCAGGGCAGGGAGGAGGACCAGGGAAGAGCTCCGCAGTTTGGAAGGGAAGCCTGGGTGAGGAGGAAAGAGGGAATCTTTGAAGGGGAAACCAAAGCAGCAGTCATAGAATCATAAAATCATAGAGTTGAAAGAGACCACAAGGGCCATCCTGTTCAACCCCTTCTGCCATGCAGGAAGACACAATCAAAGCAATCCCTGTGACAAATGGCCATCCAGCCTCAGTTTAAAGACCTCCAAACAATGAGACGCCACCACTCTCCAAGGCAACATATTCCATTGTCAGTTTCCTTCCTTCCTTCCTTCCTTCCTTCCTTCCTTCCTTCCTTCCTTCCTTCCTTCCTTCCTATTCCTTGCAAATGTCAATCAAGCAGCTCTTACTGTCAGGAGGTTCTTCCTAATGTTAAGGTGGAATCTCTTTTCCTGTAGCTTGCATTCATTGTTCTGTGTCCCAGTCTCTGGAACAGCAGAAAACAAGCTTGCTTCCTCCTCAACATGACATTCTTTTAAATATGTATCATATCATCTCTTAAGCTTCTCTTCTCCAGGCTAAACATACCCAGCTCCCTAAGTTGCTTCTTGGAGGGCTTTGTGGTTTCCAGACTTTTCATCATTTTGGTTGCCATCCTTTGGACACACTCCAGCTTGCCAGTTCAGCTACTGGGTCCAGGTAGATGAAGCAAGCTTCCTGATTGTTGTCGCTGGACTGCAACTCCCATCATTCCAACTCAGTATAACATAGTTCTGCCCCCACCCATTTTGCCCACGTCAAAGTGGAGAACCTCCTTCAGCCTGAGGTGATGGTGCCAGTGATGATTCTTCAGGGGATTTCTTGGCCAGATTTACTCAGTAGTTGTTTCCTGCTGCCTTCCTCTTAGGCTGAGAGGAAGCCTAATCATGACTGGATTTGAACCCTGGTCTCCCAGAGTCCTAGGCACTTAAACCACCACTCCATGCCATCTCTCCTTTCCTGGCTCTCAGCCTGAAGACCCAATTCAATTTCAAACAACTTTCCCAGAGAGATGGGGCCAAAAGTAAATATTATATGACCCCCCCCCCAAATACTGGCGTATTTCAGTTTAAAGCTTTTGGTGCTAGTTGTGAAGTCTTTGGAGAGGCATTTTAACTTTTCAGAAAGGAGGAAAACCTGTACCTGAACTAGGGACCACTGTCTGATGGTGTTCACAGATGTGGGGCTGTGGTTGCCTGAGAAAACCAAAAGAGCCAGATTTGGCTCCATGGCCTGAGGTTCCCCACTGTGGGCTGCTCCGCTGTTGAGGAATGAAGAGGCAGTAAAGGCACAGAAGAGAGGTCATTCAGAGAGGAATATTCAGGTTATTCAGGTGGCGGGGTGTGTGTGTGTGGATACTCCTGAAGAAGCACAGGGACAGTTGTTCCAATGTCTGTTTTGACTCCTGACCCTTTTTCTTCTCCTTCTCCTTCTCCTTCTCCGCAGGCTCATCCACACGTCTGCCACTTCTTCCCTCCTCTTCAGTGGCCAGTGTCCTGCCAAAGCAGGTGACCTGTGCCACAGGCACTGACCAAGCAGGTAGTCCTCCCTCTGGGCAAGAGGTGGGTGGTGGGCACTTGACTCTCTCTGGCATCCTGCCGCTCGCTGCTGACAGGCTTTCTTCTTCTTCCTCCTCCTCCTCCTCCTGCAGACAACCGCAAGGTCCTCCTCACCTCCCTGGCTGCCCTCTTAGGGGCAGCCTTGCTCTTCTGGTGCTGCTGGAACCCAGGATGGTTCTTTTGGAGAGTTGGCGCCTGCAGGTACCTGCCTGGCTGCAATGCCTTCTGTGCTGCCTGCCACCTCTGCACACAAAGCTGTACCCGCCGGGAGCTCACCAAAGTGACCCCCCATGGAGCCCCTGAACCGTCCATCTGAGGAGGCAGGGAGAGCTGGGGGCATCAGGATGAGGCCCAGCAGACCCACACTCTCAGCCGCGATGCACAGTGGTCGGTCTCCCACAGACAAACGCCATAGGGATATCTGTGGCTTCGCACAGGACTGTCTGTAAATAGAAGAGCTCTCCTGTGGATCAGGGCTCAAGATGCGATGCTTCAATCCCCCCTCCTGCCTCAACCTTCCTGTAACTCTCTAGTGAACCCTTTCTTGTTAAGCAAGCAGACGCCTTATTGCAAAAAGGTGGGGAGCTCTAATTTCGTTCCAAGGGCTGCAGCTCTAATCCAAAGAGGTTCTTGGGGGGCATGTTCTGGCGGCCGATGCAGCCAAAATATCAGCATATTCTAGCATAAAGCCTTTGTTACCCTTCAACTGAGTCTTGAGAGAGGGCATTTCAGCCTTTGCAAGGGTAGAATGTGTTGGTCTGTAGGAATCCTAACTAGCAATTTTAATCTGGCATTTGCTTCTGAAGACTGCAGCCCATTTCATGCATCTGTTCTGCCTCCTTCCTGTAACTGGGAGAGAAAACATGGGGGGGGGGGGTGTTAATGGATGCTACTGTTTGACTGAAGCCCCCCCCCCCCTAAAATAAATAAAATCATGTGGAAGAGGCAGAGTGATTCCAGGGCCAAGGGCCAGTCTGGAAGCACCCCTGTCTCCCAGTTGAGAAATGGGGCCACACACACACACATACACATGCGCACACATGGCTCTTGGGGTTCAGCACCATTTATTTAAGAAAAAATATGAATAAAAGGGGAACAGAGGCTGGGGAAGGCAAGAGAGGAATGAGGTGTGGGGAACAGGAGCATGGCATCATCTTCTGATCCTCAAAGGAAGCAGGCAAGGCAGAAGAGGGACTGCTGGCCACAAAGGCTCCCAGTCCAAGTCCAAGGTAGCCAGAGGGGCAGAGAGGCTGAAGCCTGGCTGGAAGGGACTCCCTCCCCTGAGCCCAAAGCATGGCTCTGCTCCTGAGTGGTCTTGGGCTGGTTGAGAGAAGGAGGGCCACTAGAAAGCCTCTGGGCTACTTGGGAGAAGTTCTTTGTGCCTCTACGTTGCCTGGTCAGGAACTCCCTCACTTTGGCTCCTGGCAAGTAGAGAAGGGAGGGCAGCTCCTTGCACCATCTCCCCCTCAGCCCTGACCCTCCAGCCTCACCCACTTTGCCTCCGGAAAGGAACTGCCTGGTCTTCTGGAGCAGTGGATAAGGTCTTGGCCTGGAGGGCCAGAGGGGCTGCAACAGGACCAGACCCACCTTCCCCAGCAGCCTCTCCTTCTCTAGTCCAGCCAGGCTTTGGGGCTGTGGGAGTGCCAGGCTGCACTTACTGCAAAAAAACAAATAAAATAAAAAAGGGCATGGATCATCTGAAGGGTCCCATGCTTTCTAAGGCACTGACGGAGCTTTGGGACTGTGAGAGCAGGAAGGATCAAGGCCCCTATGGCTTGTGGGCACAGGCGAACCCTCCTTGGCCCTGGTCTCCCCACTCTTTGTCAGAACTCAGGGCAAGGCTGAACACGGAGTTCTGGCTCTACTTGCGGCAGGCCATGAACAACGGAAGAGAAAGGTGGGACGGGGTGGAGGGGGATGCTCAGAAGCCCCCTCGCTTGGCCCTGACCCCACAGTCCAGGGAGCAAGAGAGAGGGGTGGATTCAGCCGTAGGGCAGGGCGATCACTACAAAGACAAGGAGCTTCTCCTAGCGGAGAAGCTTGCTCAAGCGGATAAAATGGCGGCAGTGGCTGGTCACCTCCACTCGGCTCCTGGGTGGCCTGGCCAGAGGGGAGGGTGGTGCTGAGGAGTGGGCGCAGGGGCTCCCAGCCCAGCCAAGGAGGCCTTCCTCTCTGAGGACTGGAGAAGGGCTGGAGCATCTTTGGTCAAGCCACCATGCAGGGACCTCACCTGCTCTTTGGCCTCAGGCGCTGGTTCACTCTGCTCAGCAAGAGGCAGCACAGCAAAGACCCCCCTTGGCACACTGGCACTCCAAGCAGGCTCTTCTGGCGTTCCTTGGCACAGCGCTGTCCGGGGCCCTTTTGTGGCTTTGTGGCGTCTTCTCCTTTCTCCTGGCGAGGGCCGGGGAGGGATGTGGGCGCGTGGGCCCGGCCGCACATGGTCCCCCGCATTGGTCTGCCATTTACACAAAACACACAAACCAACTCCCTCCCCCTCCCCTCCCCTCCCCTTGCTTTTTTGGTAGCAGCAAAGCACCTTTTTCTGTGTTTCTTTTAAAAAATTCATAATAATAATAATATTAATATTAATAATAATAATAATAGATGTCTCTCAATTGGCCTGATGACAGGGGGGAAAAACAAGTTAGGACAGCAAAGAGTGTGGCAGTGGCCAGCATGGCCTACGAGGGGCACTCCTGGATGTTGGAGCCGGCCTCCGAGTGATGCTGCAGGTCGACCGGCTGGTGGGGCTCCTGGCCGGGTCTCTCATTGAGCAGCACCACGTTCTTAATGCACCCCGTGATTCCTGAGATGTACTTCCCTGCGGTCAGTGCTTGGATGTCCGGCGCCCCTCCTGTGTGGGGGAAAAGAAGGTGCCACTGGTCACCACATGGCTCCTCTCCTCCCTATCTCTCAAAGGCCCCCCAAAGAAGGCCATGGATGCCATAAGAGATGTGCCCAGCTGGGTTCTCTCCATCCTTGGAAGCACTGCTCCTGTCAGACCCAACTGACAAGTCATGAATACCATCCAAGCCTTCAAAAGCCATCGGAGGCAGGAGACTGGTGCCATTTTTGTGTTCATGGACTACGTTTTGATTATTTCCCGGAAACTCTCCAAGGGCCAGCAGCCCAGGGACTGATCCTAGTCCAGGGACCACCATTTTGAGTAGCCCTGACTTTTAGAGTCTGACACTCTTAATTCGAATCTGCCTGCAGTTGAGCAGGTCTGGTGCCGAGGGAGAGAGTGCAGCTTCTAGAAAGCTTGGGCTGTTTGGATAGAAATGACCATATTTATCATCCTTAGACCATCCCAGTCTTCGTTATAATCAAAACAGAAACAAAATGACAGTGAACTTTAAAAAGACAGCACCAACAAGAGATGGAGCACCAGGAGGAGAGAAACAGAAGAAATGAGAATGAACAGAAAACAAAAGCAACAGAGATGGCTGAACCAAAAGGAAAGATTTCCCCTGCCATTTTGTCAAGTGCACACCCTTAATTTCCCCACTCCTAAGTTCCCGCTGTGCCTTGAAACCCATCCGGCTTTTGGAGACAGAAGCACCTACCTATATAAATGCGGCCTTTGGTGTTCACCATGACATGCTTGCCAGAAGATTCTCCAACAATCACCTCCTCACCGTCCACTTGAAGGAAGCCTTTCTTTCCTTCCCTGAAGAAGGAGATGGACAGTTAGGAGAGAAAAGATCTGAGAGGTTTTGGCTGACGCTGGGAGGAGAGGGAACGATCGTGGTGAAACTGATATGGGCTGGATGTCAGCGTAGATGTCCTCCTCTTGACCACAGGAACAGATCTCTCCAGGACTGCCACAGAGAGATTCCCACTTGGGTCAAGATGTGGTGGACAACATCTCGAACCCTCAGGATCACTCACGTGTATTGCTCTGTGTCCCTCTCTTGTTTTTCAGTTTTTCTACCCTTAGCATCATCTGGGCCCATTACCCGCAGAGCTTGGAAACAAGGAGCTACAGGCAATAACTAGTATTATAACTTTCCGTAACTAGTTATTTTGGGGGGAGAAACAGCAAAGGCATAACAAAGCTATCTTTCAAAAGCAACAGGAGAAGCAAGAATGAAGTTACCTTTTTGGTGGGATGAGTAATGGGTTCTAGTTTCAAAACTTACTTGAAAGAGAGCTTTTGGAGATATTTTGACAGGGTTTGAGTTGGTTTTTTTTGCAGGGGGGAATGAGTTTTATGCCATTCTCTTATCAGTCTTAAGGGTCTTTTTTCCTCAGAGAGGAAGTAATAGAAAAATAACATGCATAGGAACAACTCCCAGAAAGAGTGGCTTTTTATCATCGTTTATAATCTTTAGATAAAAGCAACTTTCCAAGCTCTGATTCTACCCCACCCATAATGTGGCTTTGCTGCTTAAGGATGAGTGAAACACATTCTCTCTCACCGAACAGCCGTCACTCGATGCCACTCGCCATCATCCACAGGGTCTTCGGAGAGGATGTTGGCTTCCCCGCTTCCCAGCTGGTAACTGCAGAGGCAACACAATGGCAAGCATCAGAGATTTGATGGCTCCCTAGGCTAGTAGAACATGGAAAGAATAGCCAGCCCTAGGGCAGCTTCACAGCCAGCGCGGTGTCTTAGTCTGAGCGCTGGACTATGACTCCCAGAGACCCAGGTTTGAATCCTTGCTCAGACCTGGAAACCAATACGGTGAGGTTGGGCAAGCCACACTTCAACGGCACTCAGTGACCATGCAAGGGCAGCCTCACTCACCTGAACACCAGGTGCCCATCTTTTAGCCCAAGGCTGATGAAGTCCTTGCCTTTCCCGCTTTCCCCTTCTTCCTGTGGCAGAGAGCAAAGCATCCTGTGACTGTTTGGTCCACTGAGATGGGATCGCCAGGGGTCTTAGTGGGACTGAAGCCATCCCTGGATGCTCTGAATGGGTGTCCAACAAAAAAACTGAGCAGGGAGCGCTGCCTTTCCAGCGACTGCATGACTCCTCTGCCACTTACCTGTCCACAGGTTGGCAAGAGAACCTGAGCAGCACCAGAACCTCATCTGGAGCTTGTGGAAGCGCACATGCCCAGCCTTGCAACAACAGGCAAGCTCTACCAGGCACTAATAGAGAAGCGAGCTTGGGCGAGTTAGTCCATTTCTCTTCCCCCTTTCATGCATCTAAGCGTTCTCTCTTCACTGTGACAAAACCCGAGTCCCATCAGTAAGTACCTCATTAGCAACATGCTGCTCAAGACCACCTTCGCTGGTTGCCTGGAAGAGAGAGAGAAAGGAAGAGAGAGAAGAAGACGGCACAAGCCATGCGGCAGTCAGCAAAGCAGCATGCCTAGCAGCAGAAGTGAACGTTTGCACAAGGGGTGTGTACATGACAGGCAGAGTTTTGTGATGCCAGGCAGAAGGAACTCAAACACTCAACATAAACACATGCAGTGGCAACATCCTTTGCAAGCCTGCAGAGTCCTGCAACAAGCCCCCATGCAGAGCGGCGACCGATGCGCTCTTCCTCTGGCTTGTTTCAACCTAGCTGGCGGACACACTGCCCCCATAACTCCTAGGAGGGCTCCTTTCCATCCTGCTGACCTTTGAAGTGCTAGCCAAGGGGAAGAAGGCTCCATGACTTGTGATGCAGAGGGATCCAGCAGGAAGAGCAACTCTGCTCTTATCAGAGACACCACAAGCAAAGCCACTGTGAGTCTGCTGGCTGTCCGATCCCCCCACCCAGCTTGGTCAACTTCCAGATTCCCCCCGAGTGAATCTTTGATATCTCCGCAACCCACCCTGCCCCTCCAGCCCTCCTCCACTGCCCCGCAGGACGTTCTCTCGTCCACTCACCACTCCCTGCCAGAGGAGGAGCCCGCTTGGGGAGCTGGTCCGCACTTCCAACTCGATTGTCTCAGGGGAGTCAGGGAGGCTGCAACAGAAAATAAAACCTTGGCAGAGGCCCTCCTGGACCCACGAGGGAGAAGGAAAGCATCTCCTCTTTCAGGACCACCACACACATGTTCATCCCTCCCACAGTTTTAGACCTGCACTCCTCCTGTCCCTGGACTGACGCTGCACCGGCCCTTGGCAGCTTGATGAGGGTTGCAGGTGCCATTCAGACAGGGTAACTATAACAAATTCTCACCTCTTGGGAAAAGCATGTGGTGGAAGGGCCACATAGCTGTCGTTGTGGAAGAAGGCGCCGTACTGCCCAGGAGCATCTGGCCAAGTGAGTAAAAACAAACAAAGGAGATGAGACGCACCTACAAAATAATCCCACAGCCTACTGGGATTGCTACAGCAACCAAAGAAAATGGCAGGGAAGGAAAGACTGTATTTGAGAGAGAAAGACTGTGGAAGCCAAGTTAGTTCCAAGACGTGGCCAACGGCTGTGGATGAAACCTGCCCTGCCCAAAGACTGGTGCTGTGCAACATGTGGGTCTGAGCCCATTCCAGCAGCAGAGGCACTCTCTTTGTCCCCTTGCCCTCCCCATTTGACATTTGGGGCCAGAACTCAAAGCTGTGCACCAGCACCTCCCAGCCCAGGATAAGCTGCGGATGGAGCCCAGCAAGTGCCAGACATACCATTCCCTCCGCTGCCCTCGGGAATCCATTCGGCATTGAACGGCCGCTGTGATGCATCTGCAAAGAAACAAGCACATGCTTTGTGCAAAGCACTCCACGGGACAGAGCGGTGCTCCCCAAAGCAACACTTTTTTCCAGGCAGAAGGAAAGGTTTTGCCAGTCAATGTGGCAGAGACTATGTGTGTTCAGCTTAGGGGAGGCTCTCTTCCATGCTCTGGCCATCCCTTGATCTTACCGTGTTCACAATACAACCCCAGGAAGCCCGGTGGGCAGACGCAGGTGGTATCTCTGCATGTGCCCCCATGGAGGCAGGGGTGCTGGAGCCGGCACTGGACCTCAGATATCTCACAGCGCTCTCCTACAGAGAGAGAAAGAGAGAGAGACACACACAATCACACACCATTAAAGATTCACAGGAGCACAGCATTGCATAAGTCAGAGCAGAAGCACTGAAAAGAAGATCTGCCCAGAGCTGAGTTATGAGAACAGAAATCCAGAAACAAGCAAGGATGGAACACCCTCCCAAGCCAGGGCAGCCCTGAGGAGTCCCTGCACCCCCAACCATCTCACCCTTGTAGCCATCCTGGCAGAGGCACTGGAATTCATATTCGCCCGTGACCAGGCACTTGCCGCCATGCTGGCAGGGTCTGCGGTCGCAGGGAGAGCTGTCGACACACTGGGAGATGCCCCGGCTCTCCAGGAAGCTGTAGGAGATGTCCACTTTCTTCCCATTGATTGAAACCTGGAGGGGTGGGAAAAATCTAAATGGCCTCAGCTCCCTGTCATATCCGATTGCCATCGCCAAGACCAGGCAAAAAGGGGAAAGTGGCCATTGCTAGGGAACTCCATCCTTCCTTCCTGACCCACTGGACAACCCCCTTAGGGAGGGGAAGGCTGACCATCTTTCATAACCAAAACAAGGAACTCAGCAAAGGTCCAATCCCAGGCCTCTTGCTGCTCAGCTCTTCCAAGATCCAGGGGTTCAAATCCCCCCAATGCATGACAACTTGCCTCCCCAATGCAGCCGTAGAAGTGACCGGAGACATTGGCAGCTGGGGGCAGCTGGATGGTGTCATCCACACCCCCCAGGTACATGGAGGTGCGCAGGTTGAGGCCCTGGCTTTTCCCGGGGGAGGATCTCTTCACGGGCCGCTCATCGTCCACTTGCAGGGTGCCATCTTTGTTCAAGCGTTCAGCTGTGACCTTGTGCCACTGCCCCAGTGCCAGTGGCTTGGTGCTCTGAAGGATGGCCGTGCCTAGAAGAGGAATGGGTTGAGGGCTAGTGACAACACAACAAATTTGTTTTTTGAAGCAGGCACAGCCCTCTGTGCAGTTAGCTGAAGCTTCCACCTTCCCTTGGCCAAGTGCAGAAAAATCTACCCAAGTCTTTGTTTCAAGCAGTGGGAGAAAATGCTCCAGCTTAGAGGTGGATGATAGTTTGTTAACTACTGAGGGGAAAAGAATAGCTTGCTAATTATCACCTGATCCCAGCTCATAGCGGAACTCCAAATGCCCATTGACCATGTTGAGAGAGACAAAGTCTGCCACGGGGGTGCCGTCGCCCCCGCTGAAGAGTATGAGGCCATTGGGGAACAGCGGCATGATTTCGGCCTCCACACGCAGCTCGTAGTGGATGTTGGTGAGGGGCGGGTATGAGATGAAGGCGTTGCCCCCATGGAAGTGGGGAGTGGTGACTGTGACACCTGGAGCAAACATGAAGAGGTTTGGGGGTGAGCTGGGACAGTGCCTGGCCATCCCCCATTTTGCAGTGCCCCATTCATCTGCCCTCACTCACCTGACATGCACTTTTCCCCATATTTGCCCAGGAGGCAGCGGCAAGTATAGCCCTGTCCGGTGGCTCGGTTGATGCAGGTGGCATCAGGACCACAAGCGTCTGCGAGGAGGGTGAGAGTCAAAAAGCAGCAATGTGAAGAAGGGGCACCTATTGTGCACCTACTGTGTATCCTGGCTCAAATCTGAGGCTGTCATTTTAGGGAGAAGCCAAGCTCAGGCCATGCCATCAGTGCCTCCTGTTGCCTTCTGTTGAGTGAGACCATTACCCCTAAACTGTACCAAGTACTAGACATGACACCACAACCCTGCTTCTCCCTTCTCAAGTGACTCAGATCTTTCCCTGGAGTCCGCCGTGAGCCATGTCCTCTCCAATCCCTGCCATTCAGTGCCCCACAACGGAGGCATATTAAAGAGGAAGGGGAAGAGCGGCTCACCTGGATGGCACCGCAGGGCCTGGGGGTGTTCACAGTTGCTCCCAGCAAAGCCCTCCGGACACTCGCACACATAGCTGCTGCTCTCTGAGTCCCTGCAGACACCTCCATTCTGGACAAAGGAGAGGGGACAGAAGGGAAATGGGGTGGTTAAGGACAACCCTTGGGTGCCCTTCATTGCCCCGGATAGCTCCATGGCACCCATGGCCAACAAAGCAGCGACAACCAAGGCTGTGCATATTACTTCTGCTTCCTTCTATGATAACTCACCACTAGGCCAACAGTGACCTACCTGGCATGGCCGGTCCTGGCAGGTGGGGCAATTGGAGACACCGTGGGCTTGCAGGTCAAGATCTTTGAAGATAACCTCCTTCCCTTGGATGATCAGCTGCCGCACACATCCTGAAGGAGAGGGGAAGGAATGGAGTGAGGCAGAGAGGGGCAGAGAGGGCGAAGCCAGGGGCAAGGTGGAACTAATGGGGGGCTGGAGTCACTGGAGAGGATGGAGATGCCAATGAAGCACTGGCCAGCCAGCAGGGCCTCTGGGCTTGGCCACTCTGGACCCTCAAGAACAAGAACTGAGAACTGGGAGAGGAGAAAACATGTATGAACTCCATGGAGGAGAGATGGAATCTCATGTTGGAAATACAGATCTCTTAATGGTTTAAAGAGTGTGTGTCACTATTTTGGGTGATTGGGGGGTAACACATTCTGGAGAAATGAAGACTGAGCAATCCCAAAGGCAGCACCAAAGGCTAACCATTCAGGGTGGATGGTCCGCTTCCTTCAGGACAAATCTGGCAGCCAACTATCATTAACAGTTGCAGCAAAAACTCAGCTCACTCTCCCTTCCAGGGGGGCAAAAGTGAAATGGGGGTTAAAAATTGCCCCATGTCTTTCCCAACAGCTCCATTGGCTTCTGTGACTTGCCAGGGGACATATATACATTGTGGAAATTGTGTTAACTCTTACCGATAAAGCCGCTGCTGAGGCCAGTCTTGGCGACGGCGGCATAATTGGGATACCCGCCCAGGTAGAGCCCCTCATTGAGGTCCAGACCTTGGAATTTGCCCTGGAGAGAGAGAGAGAGAGAGAGAGAGAGAGAGAGGTGAGCACAAATCTAGCAAAGTCTGGTGCCCCATAGGCAAAGGACCCCCTCTCCCACCTCCGGAGCTTTTTCTGGTGGTCTTCAGGGCTCTCTCCATTTTGCCTTGCTTGCTACCAGTCTCAAGAGGGATGGCATTGCAGGGATGGGCAGTGCCAAAGGCAAGAGGAGGCAGGGATCAAGAAACCAGCCCTTTTATCACCAGAAAATAATCCTCAGGAGAGGTGCTTCCATTCAAAATGTACAATAAACCACCCAGAAACGAAGAAGCCACCCCATGGGGGAAGGGGCTGTGGCTCTCTGAGAACCAGGCTTGGTGGCAGGGGCTGAGGTTGCCCACTCCTGGGGTACATCTTTATCACTGAACCTTTGGCCCCTGGCATATCTTTTCCTGCCCCTCTCAGTTCAGGAAGAGCAACAGGGTCCTTCCACATGAGGTAGCGGGGAAACAGGCCACAAAATAGTTTGCGAATGAAATCCTAGGATGCATCGAGGACACGCCAACCATCTCTGCACAGAAGAAGGGTCTTGCCCTTCAGCCCCTCACTCACCAACTCACTCACCTGGGATGTGCCATTCACAGGTGGGTGGTCATCCAACACAAGAGAGCCCTGGGTGAGGTTGCGGTAGAGCCGCACGGTGTGGAACTCGCCCAGCTTGATGATGGAAGGATGGCGGATGGTAGCCATACCAGAGCCGGCATCGAACCTGCAATGCCAGAGAGCTGCAAAAGGAGCAAAGGCACCCCAAGACTTTGCCCTCTCCCCACTTGACTCCCCACATTTGGCAGCAGGCTTTTAAAGAGTTCCTTTCACAAGTCTCAGCTAGATGCTTGGCTACTACATCGATGGAGCCCAAGGCAAATATTATAGTACTCCTAAGTCTGGACTTGTGCACAGCAGATGATGAGTTGGTATAATAGATCTGGGGCTGCACTTCTGGGCCCCAGTTATACATGAAGATTTGGGGCCCATTTTTTGAGGACAGTCCGAGAAAGACAAAGAGGGAACCTACCACCAGCTCCAGGCGTGGCACAGCATCTTACCTGAGTTCTGGTCGGCCCCCCACCAGTCCAAAGGACACAAAGTCAGTGCCCGTGTGCTTCTTCTGCCCGTTGTATACCAGCATCCCTGCCAAAAGCACAGCAGCGGGGGTGATGGGGATTGGAGTAGGCTCCAGGGGAGAATTTTGCAATCCACCCCCCTGGGATTGTGCAACTGAGCTCCCAGCTCCATGCAGGGCCAGAGCCAAGGGTCAACCCTGTTATCACCCAAGCGAGGGGCTCAGTTGTGGACAAGCTATACACAACTGGCATCAGAATCACTAGGAGGAGGCGAGATAGACCCCTCAGGGGGCCTGAGATGCTAAACTGGATTTTATTCCCAGGGAGACGCAGCAAAACAAAAGGACCCAGAATCCACTGGGTTTCTTGAGCCCTGGGAGACCACACCATGCCATCACTTCTGGGGAAGGAGGAAGCGCCACCCTTCAGACAGGAAGCCGACTAAGTGGAGGTTAGGCTTGGCAAAAGCATTTCAGCCTGAATAAGAGGAGTTAAGCAGATGGCAGGGTGGCAGTGGGGAGAAGAACAAGGGCTCCTGAACCCAAGCCAGACCTCCACTGAAGCTGTCCAAGAAGTGGGTTAGTTGACTGCCTGTGCCAGGGAGGGAAGGCACACTCTCTCTCTCTCCTACATACACCCACAGACCCACACCCACACATGGCACAGTTGCAGAAGGGGTTAAGAGAGGCAAAGGACTGCCTGGGACAAAAAGAAACCACAGCTCAGTGGAGCAAACAGCTTACCTGAGTAAAGGATAAGAGCTGGAGAGGTGAGAAGAGAACAGAGGGAAGAGAGTGGAGGAGGAGGGAAGGAAGGAAGGAAGGAAGGAGGGAAAGGAGGGAGGAGAAAGATGGTAAGAAAGTTGGCAGGAGAGAAGATGGAGGTAAAGGTAAGATGGAGAACAGAGTGTTGAGAGAGAGAATCTTAGAGAAATAGGGAAGATGTGAGCCTTTGCCAGTGAGAAGAGCCAGATCTGGGGACCATGGCTTTTGGTGACTCCAGCTGCACTGGTTGGGGAATTCAGGGAGCCAGAGTCCCCAAAGATCACGTTCCCCAGCTCTGGAACGCTTCCCAAAGAATCCCAGGCTTTGCCTTCTGGGGACCTCCACTGTAGGATGGCACCAGCAGCATCAACAGTGTTCCTGGGGCTCCCTCGTCCACCCCATCGCTCCCTCTTACCATCAGGTGTATCCGGCCGAAAGGTGATCTCGATGGCAAAGGTCTTGTAGGCATCCTTCATGGTTGGCAGGACGAGGAAGGACTGAGGATTCTGGGCAAAATAGGGCACCACCCGCTCTGAAACCAAAGGAAGGTCAGAAGATGTCAACTTGGGAGGGCAAACTGTCCCACTTGTGCCCCAATGAACTCTGGAGTTAATTTTCCCCACTTAGTGCTCCAGTTACTCCATTTCTTGTTTTTACTTCTCTCTGGTGGAACTGGCACAAGAATGAATAATCCAAGATAGAGACCAGAAGCATCCTCCAGGCACTCACCTCGCACTTTGAGCATGGAGAAGGCCGTCACCTTCCCTTGACGGTTGGATGCGGTACAGACGTAAATGCCAGTGTCCTCCGGGCGGGCGGAGGGGATGGTCAGGACATTGCCCTCCACACGGATGTTCTCGGGGAGGTCTCCTTCCAACTGGAGACACAGAGACACCACAGAGCCCTCAGCGACTTTACCCAGAACCCGGGCAGACTTTTCCCACAATCCTCAGAAGCTCTTCTAATAGCCAGCCCAGCAAGTAACGCCATGTGGCTCTGCCTGTACTGCCTTGCTGCCTATCTCCACACCTCAGGGGCCTGCGCTGATCTCCTTCCCAGCCCCAAAGGGCCCTGCCTGCTTGCCCAGGGGGCTCCCTGCTCCTCCCCAGCTACCTTTGTCCATGCAATGTCCGGCACAGGGAAACCAGAGGCCAAACAGGGGAAGACCACCGTGGATCCTGCAGAGACCTCC
This sequence comes from Phrynosoma blainvillii, assembly GCA_026167975.1. Taxonomy (NCBI): domain Eukaryota; kingdom Metazoa; phylum Chordata; class Lepidosauria; order Squamata; family Phrynosomatidae; genus Phrynosoma; species Phrynosoma blainvillii. Next base: position 7,300,221 of record JANUYF010000015.1, read on the forward strand.
TTGACTTCAGGCTGAGCTGCAATCTGGGGGACGGCTGTGAGAGAAAGAAGAAGGCAGGCGCATGAGTCTTGGGTGGCAAGGAGAGGCAGAGGAAGGTGCACCAACAGAACACAGGGGCACATCTGGCCGACTGGCCGCCCTTCTTACACTGGACATGCAGGATGATGTGGGACTGGACCGTGCCGACGTCGTTGGTGGCTGTGCAGCGGTACTGTCCGGCGTCGCTCTGCTCCACCCGCTCAATCTTCACCATGCCGCCGTTCACCAGCACCCCCGGCCGCAGCTGCCCCCCGACTTTGCTCCAGGTGACCTGGGGCTTGGGGTCTCCAAATGCCAGGCACTCGAACTCCACAGCGTTGCCTGCCAGAACCGTCTGCACTGATGTCCGGATGTTGATCATCACTTTGGGCAGGGCTGGAGGAGGAAGGGAGAAGCGATGGGTGCTTGGAAAAAGCAGAAGCCCCCTTGGTGTGTGGGGAGGCTCAGAGGAGAGGCTGGGGAGCTGCTCTGCACCCCACAAAGTTGGCTTTAGCCCCGTACAAGACTGAATGCTCCACGCTGGACTCTTTGCTCCTTCCCAGAGTCCCAGGCCTAGTCTTTCACTCTAATAGCCATTGGTTCGCACAATGGGTCTTTGAGTCCACTCTGTAGAGGAGCTGTCCAAGGTGCTGAACCTGTTTGGGGTGCCCTATTTAGCTCCTTCAGGCTAAACCCCCAAGTGATGTTATTGATATGGAAGCCATGCGGTCTTTCAGGGCCCAGTTAGAAGGATGGGTGTGTTTAGGAGAACATTTCGCGATTTCCTCATCATTTTTCACATTTCAAGACCATTTTGCAAAAAGGCTTTTTTTCCCCTGCCCCCAAATTTGCCCAAAACAATAGTTTTGCAGAAGAATATTGCTTTTGCACAAAAGTACAATTCTCTCTTTGTGTAAGAAAAGCATGTTGGTGTTTGCGAAAAAGCACTATCATGGTGTTTTTTTTTGTGCGCACAGAAACTCCTTCATGAAATTTCTACCACAAAATCCTGAAATATGAAATATCTTGTGGTGGCTGACATCTTGTTTGACGGGTGTCTCAACATGCTGAGATTCCCTTTCCCATTGAGGATGAGAAAATGTGAGAATCCCTAGTGTTCGCCTGTGAGGCAGGAGCAGAATATACTGCAGGGATGGCGGATTAAATACATTCAGGAAGAGCCCAGAGGCTACTGGGATTCCAGAGGAGGCATCTCCTCTCCTCTCCTCTCCGGTTGGATTTCTGCCTGTCTATCTGTCTGTTTCCAAACCTTCATCTGATAGTAAGAACCATCTGCGCTCAGGATGGCTTTCTGGGACGGCAGAGGGAGGTCAGTTAGCAACTGCTCCCTGTTCCCACTTACCCTGGACCATCAGCCTGACCCTCTCCTGGGCCTGGCCGGAGGGGCCACTCGCCCGGCAGACATAAACCCCCTGGCAGCTCCGGTCCAGCTTCTCAATCCTGCAGGGAAAAACAGCAAGGGAGTTGGTGAGCTGGAGGAAGGAGCCATCCCAGTTTGCTCACCGCATCCTTCTCCCAAAACAACTCAAGCTCAGACAGACACACATATATATTCTGGCCATGTGCTCCCATGCACCAGAGAGAGTCATTCCCCGCTGGTCTGGTCTGGTCTGCTAAGCTCCTCACTCCCCAGGAGGAGAAGTGAGCCTTGCTTTGGGTTTACTCTACAGGGCCCAATTCTGCATGATGCAAAGCCAGAGTCTCTTCTTCCCCTCATTCCCCACAGCAGGTTCCTCTCTCCTTCTGAGAGGTACCACACTCCTGTTCCTCCTCCATCCTCTGCACTTTTGGATCTCCTCATGGGCCTGTCCTTACCTGAGCACACCGTTGCTGATGCTGTGGCTGGTGGGCAGCTCTCCGTCCTCTTTGAACCACTCGATCTGCGCCCGGGGGTCTCCGGCCACGGAGCACACAAACTCCGCCGTCCCCCCGATGGCCTTTGTGTCGCTCTGTGGGGTCACTTGGACAGAGAGCGGTCCTTCTCCAGGGGTGCCTGCAAGAGGAGGGGGCAAAGAGAGGGAGACCCTTACTAGAACCCTCTTTGTGACTTTTACATAGTTATTTCATTTGTGCCCCAACCTTCTCCCAACAAGGGACTCAATGCAGCTCAGGAAAAATTTAAAACCAAGTCCAGGTGAAATCTTATTTACAAAAGTTTTTAAAAAAACCCACCACACCATTGTGCAGACAATTCTGTTTTTTTAAAATAAGCAGCACATAGTCAAATGGCCCTAAACCCATTCAAAACATAATGAATGAATGAAACAATTAAAAAAGTAAAGCACACCACATTCAAAACACAATTTTGCCTCATAATGTAAGCACCAAAATAAAAGCAAAAGAAAAGCCTTGCTTAGAGCAAAAAGAAGTTATCTGTAGATTTAGATGTACTCATGGTATCGTTGTTTTATCCATCTTGTGTCTACATGGGGCGTTTTACTTCTACAATTTTTACAAGCACTTGCGTTACAATCTTCCCCCTCTGCTACAGGGGTGGGAATCCTGACATTGCTGGACTGCATCTCCCAGCATCCCTCACTGTTGGCCATGCTGGCTGAGGGATGCTGATGTTGCTGCTCCTGGCCTTTGGTCATACCCTGCATCTTTTCCCAGTTCAGGACCCAAGGTGTCTTACAAGGGTGAAAAAGAGATGCTTGTGTCTGTGCCTTCAGTCGCCTGTCGATTTACAGCAAACCTACAGTGACCTGGGTCCAAAGCCCCTGAAAACAGTCCTGTCAGCATCTTCACTTCTTTTTCTCAAATCTAGAGACCATCCGCTTTCCTGCCACCACCGTGACATCCACTCACCTTGCACCCGGACCTGGGCCAGAGCCTCGGCAGAGCCCACCCGGTTGCTGACGTGGCAGCGGTACGTCCCCGAGTCATGAGGCGTGGTGGGCCGGATATGCAGGACGCCCTCGCGCACCACGGCGTGTCCTGGGAGGCTCCCGTTGACCTTGGTCCACTCGTAGCGCAGGGGGGGCGTGCCATGGGCCAGGCACTGCAGCTGCACCACGTCTCCCGCCTGCACCGTGGCCTCGTCCGGGAGGCTGGTGGCGTACGGTGGAGCTGGGGGTGGACAGAGGAGAAGGGTTAGGATCTGTGGGGGTCAAGCCTCTGCCCCCTTGCTCTCAGAGGGCCCAGAAGAGGCACAATGATGGCTGGGTGGGATAGGACCCTCTTGGCTCCCACCGACTTCCCGATTCCTTGGCTGCTGGGAACTGCTTTGAGGTGGCACTGGGGGATTCCTCCTGGATTATCTATCCCAGCATCCTTCTTCCCCGCTCCACCAAAAAAAGCCCATCCCACACTTACTCTCCACATCCAGCATGATGAATGCCTCTGTGAAACCAGCAGAGTTGGTGGCATTGCAGATGTACTGGCCAGAGTCCTGCTGGGCCACACGGGGGATGACTAGGGTTTCGTTCACAATCCGGTGCTGCCACGGCAAGGGGGCCCTCAGCTTGGACCAGTGGATGGTGGGAGTGGGGTGGCCTGGGGAGCAGAAAGCCAAGGAAGGAAGGAAGGAAGGAAGGGAACACATTAAACTGGATCTCACAAAGACATGTATGCTAGTGACCCAATGCACCCTTCCTCCAGAGAAGCATGGCAGTCAACATGCTATGCATTGGCCAGAGCTTGGAAAAGTCCCCTTTTAGGAATGACAACTTAGTTGCTGTTGATTTATTTTTTTTAAAAAGGAACTTTTCTACACTTTCCTAATTTATCTTCCACCTCCTCCCAAGCCCAAGCGTCCCTGTGTCTCCACCAGTACAGAAATCCTGCTTCTTCTCCAAATCTCTGGCCTTACCTGTGGCAGAGCAATGGAGCCGTGCCGTCTGCCCAGCCACCACAGTCTGTGTCGGATTCACACGGATTTCGGGAGCCCCAGGCCTCCCATGGACGGCCTCTACGCTCACCTCCACCTGCGCCTCCGCTGTGCCCAGGCTGTTCTGGGCCATGCAGACGTAGGTGCCGGCATCTTCCAGCTTGGCGGAGGAGATCTAGGGGCAGAGCGGGGAGAGTGAGGCTCATGGCTCCAGTTGGGGATGGAGCTTCCCTTCTCTATGGGGCCAAAAGGACCAAGACCTCAAGGAGACCAGGAGGCACTTCAGGGTAGGAGTAGAGACACACATCTCTGTTAGCCATGGGAAGGGCCCAGTACAGGCCAGGGTTGCACCCCTGTGTGGTTGAGGAAGGACAGAGAAACACGCACAGGAGCAACTGTAGGACTGTAGGAGGCCTTTGGGGGTCAAGCATTCATCACCCCACAGTGGCCAGTGAGGCATTTGTAGGAAGCAGGATAAGAAGGAAGGAGCTTTCCCCTCCTGCAAACTGTATTCTAAGAACTTCTGCTTCTGAATATATTAGGCTGCACTGGTGGCTGGTGCCTTCCAAGGAAGTGGAGCAGGAAACCTATTCCAGGTTTAAGCCCAAATGCCAAAGGAACTAACCCAGGTGCTGAAGCTTGCCTACAAAATAGGTCCAGCAAGGGCAAAATTTTAGAGCTGGGAGGGACCCAAAGGGGCATCTAGTTTAACCCTTGCCAGTGCAAAAATCCATTGCTAAAATATCCCCCAAACAGTGGAGAAGTAAACAATCTGTTCCAAACAGCTCCTACTATTAGAAACGATTCCCTCATGTTTATTCAGAACCTCCTTTCTTCTTTCTCCTGTGCAACCATTTGTTTCAAATTACCTCAAAACCTGGACAGTTCCTTCAACGTCCGGGCATTGCCCCATTCAGTCAAGGCCACAAAACCACCTTGGTGCCCTGGCCCTGAGTGTCCTTGGAAGTGCTATGGCCCTCCAAGCACCAGGCAGCGCTTAACAGCATGGCTTTGAGGGTGGGCTACCTGCCATCAGCCCATGCGCCTCGACTTACCCTCAGCACGGCCCGGCTCTCCAGGGGCATGACGGTCTGGTGCTCCACCTTCTGCCGGACACCCACCTTGCTCCAGCGCACCAGGGACCGGGGTTCGCCAGAGCCCAAGCAGTCCAGGCTGATGGATTTGCCAGCCTTCACTTGTACGGAGCCCTGGGGGACCACCGAGACTGTGGGGGGACCTGGGGTATCGGGAGGGAGAAACGGAAGAGGCACCCCATTGCAATAGCTGCCGCAGAGCCTTGGCAATTCTCCCTGAGCTGCATTTCTCCACCAACGCAACCCAATTGTTTGGGCATATGAGGGACCGCTCACCTGACCTCCAACCTCCCTCTCTCTCCCCCCCTTCCCCAGCACCAGTAGAGGCGTCTCCAAGTTGGGTTTAGACCTTGCCAGGGAGGATGGTAGTAGCAAACTTGGTGCTATCTTTCCCCTTTTCCTCCACTTACCTTGCACCATCAGGTTGACCACGCTGTTGGCGATCCCAAAGCGGTTGGATGCCACGCAGCGATAGGCACCCTGGTTCTGGGGCTGGGCATTGGAGACAGTGATCACAGAGCCATTGGGGCTGATCTTCACATTATCTGTAGAAGTTTTTTGTGGGATGAGAGAGCAGAGGAGGAAGACAGAAGTTTTCTTAAGCAGCCCACCAACAACCAGTGCCCAGATATGGACATCTTCCTCAGATGGGTCTCACATTGTTTTCTTTCCACCATGTTGAACATGCCCAGTTCCCCCAACCTTTCCTCCTCTGTTTAGTTCTCCATCCCTCTTATCATCCTGGTTGCCCTTCTCTGAACCCGCTCCCACTTATCTATATCCTTCTGAAAATAAGGTGCCCAGAACTGAACACAGGGCTCTAGATGAGGTCTGACAGGTGCAGACTAATGGCCCTTGGGGTTCCTTCCAACTCCTTCAGATTCTGCACTTGCAAAGCATGTGTCTCCACTAAGGAAAACAGGCCTCCCTTGCAACTGGTTTGTCTTCCAAGGAGCCCTTGGGGGTTCCTGACAGCATCTCTCAATGCATCTTTAACTATGAATCCTGGACTGGGAGAGGATTATCATGGATCTGTAGTATGGGAAGGGAACAGCCCAGCCACAGTTTAAAAACCTTCACTAAGGTTTGAAGGCTTGGCTGAATGACCCTTGGGACCCCTTCCTGTCTGCCTCTTTCTCACTGGGAGAAAGGGAAGCTGACCGCTTTCTGGCTGGGATGGGATTTGTGCTCCTCCTCCTCCTCCTCCTCCTCCTCACCTTGCAGCTGGTTGTTGGGCAGCTTCCAGGAGATCTCAATGGGCTGAGCCCCATCATGGATGCGGCACTTGAAGGAGACGTCAGCTCCTTTGCGCACAGCGGTGCTGTGAGGGTCGATGGAGATGATGGGGCTCTGCAGACCTGTGGGAACATGGCAAAGGTGAGGGTGACCTGAATCCAACCCCCTTGCAACTAGCCAGCCAGCCCAGGGAGGGGTTGGATTCCACTTTGGACTACAGTATGAGCTGTAAAGGCACCATGTGAAGTGCTGAGAGCCAGCAAGGAGTTGCAGCTGGAATGTCAGAGAGGGACTCTGGGAGACCAGGGTTCAAATTCTTGCTCAGCCATGGAAACCCACTGGGGAAGCTTGAGCAAATCAGATTATTCTCTCAGCCTCGGAGGCCCTGGCAATCCCCCTCTGAAGAAATCTGGCCAGGCAAACCCTAGGAGCGTGGTTGTCCTCAGCCACCCCTATGGGGAACCCCTAATTCCTGTCCCTCTCAGGAACCCACAACCTACGTGAAGCTGCGCTGGCACTGGCCAGGACGGAGACCGTGAAGGAAGCCTCTTGTGGATGAGCTCCACTGGTCATCCGACAGACATATTCACCCGAATCGGCTGGGGTGAGCTGGAAGAGCCTCAGGCGAGCATTGGCTATCTATGGGTACAAGAGAGGGGGATTAGGTGAGGCGTTGGTTTTGGCAAGGTTTCCAAATATCTTTCTGCCCTGATCTCCTTCAACCCCTGCCTACATTCTCTCCATTCCCTTCTTGTTGGCATTTGCTCAGCTCTGCCTACATCTCAAGGTGTGCCAATGCAATCCATTACCCACTATGCTTATGGGCCCTTGGCGCATGGGTGGCCCCATTGCCAGTCCTCCCCAAGGCCTCTCCTCACCCGGTGACCGCTGGGCAGAGGACCCTCCCGTCGATACCACGTGAAGGTGGCATATGGCTGACCAGGGGCGATGCACGTGAGGTCCAAGGTTTGCCCTTCCACAACAGAAGGGGACGAAGGTTCAATCCTCAGAGCGCCGGACGCTGCGGGAAAAGAGGAGGAAGCAAGAACTTCAGAGTCAGGAAAGAGCTAGCTCAATTCCAACACACATTTGTGTTTATCAGTATGCAAAGGGATCCTGTAGCATCTCTGAGACAGAGAAAGAGAGAAGGTGGTAGCATGAGCTTTCGTAGACTTCAACCTATTTCCTCAGGTGTGTGGGAAAGAGTAGAGGGTCTCAGGGAGAAAGAGAGAGATGGTGGGGGGTCCCAGAGACTCTCTACTTCGCCCCATGCATCTGAGGAAATATGCTCAAGTCTACAAAAGCTCATGCTACCAACTTCTCTCTTTCTTCAGTTAGTCTCAGAGGTGATACAAGATCTCTTTGCATACTGATTTTCCAGATTAACACAGCTAGGTCTTTGTGTTTATTTCCATATTTTTATCATCCCTCCAAGGTGGAGCAGAAGGATCCCTTCCAAGACCACTTTATCTTCACAACAACCCTGTAAGTAGGTTAGCATCAGAGACAGAGACAGAGATGTTCTTAGATCTCCCAGTGAGTTTCTTGACTCCAGTATCAATCTCTCAAGTCCCAGTCAAAGCCTTTAATTTAGAGGTGGAGGATCTAAGCCTGGAGCTAAATTTGGCCCTCCTGAGGTCTCAGTCTGGCCCTCTGTGGTTGCCAAATGACCATGTCCCTTTCCCATATGACTCCCTACGCTGCTTCTCTTAAGGCACCACTGCAAGACATAAGAGCATCATACTAAAATATGGCTGGTGTTTTGGGTGCCATACACCACCCCAACACAGCCTCTGAGAATTTCTCTGGAATTGAAACCAGCTCTCAGGATAAAAGAGCTTCCCCACCCTTGCTCCAACCACTACACCACACTGTCTTTCTCCCCACATCCACAACATCTGCAGACAGAGAGGCCAGAACTGCAGCAACACACATTTTGGGGAGGGGTGAACTCACGGTGAGAGGGGCTCTCTCCATCTTGGATGGTCACCACCAAGGCGGCCTCCTGGGTGACGGAGGGGCCGCTGACCCGGCAGACATACTCTCCCGAATTGGCCGAGGAGACCTGGGGGATGCGCAGGCGGGTACCAGAGACCTGTGGCCAAGAAAGGAGGGCATAAACCCATAGCTCTGTGCAGATGGCATGGGTGCAAGGTGCCCTGATCTAGCCCCACACCCGGGTCCTGTGCCTTCTCCCTTCACACCAAGACCTTTGGACATTCCCTCCTGGGTCAGCGATGAGCAGAACATGCTGCAGTGGAAGCAACTGCGAGCAAAAGACACACAGGTCTGCAGAGCTCCAGCTTTTCATGGAGGACTTTCTTGGCAAGCTCTGTTTCCTTTAACCCTCTCTCCTCCAAATGGGTTGGACTCCAACACCCATAATGCCCAACATGGACAACACATCTGGACTCAGGTAGGAGAGATCTGGGTGGCAACCATGCAGATGCTTCCCCAGGGTTGTTTTTGCTGTTCCCAGTTTGCACCCTCTTTTCTGGCTGAAACAGGAGACCCACCATTCTTGAAAACATCCAGAAATGTGACTCTCCTTTTTTTAAAAAAAGAAGGTCTGTTTAGCTATGGCTTGTCCCCACCTCCCAAACATTCCAAATATTCATTCTACAAAACCAGCCACTTCACTTTTTAGGGTTTTTGGGGGTGATGGGATGAGGTGTGCCCCTGCAGGTCTTAGGGGAGCAGGAAGAGGACCCTTGAACTGTCCATCTCCTGGTTGAAGTTCTCCCAGCTCTCCAGCAATGCTCACAGATCTATGGGAGGATGGATTTCGCCTGGCGGCAGAAACCTGGGACTTTCCTTCCGTACCTGGTGGTTGGGCGGAAGGGGCTCTCCTCTCTTGAACCAGGTGACCTTGGGCTGCGGCTGGCCGGCTACGAGGCAGTTGAGCTCCAGCATCTGTCCCTCCGCAAGCGAAGTGGACGAGGACTCGATCCGCACTGGAGGTACAACCCCGGAGGCTGTTGTGGGCACAGGAGGGTCTCCATTAGCAGTCTCCCTTGCTGCGGCCCATTACGACTCCCTTTTGTTGTTGTATTTTTGGTTATGCTAAGCCCTGGCACCTATCTGTTTCACTATCTGTTGCTCAAGCCAAGAGCAGGTGAAGCAGTTTTGAAAATGGCAGGTGGCTTGAGCATGCACAGAGTGTGTTTAAGGCTGGACCACCTGTCCTCTACTGCTCTGCCCAGCTCCTGCAAACTCTTATTCATGGTCTCTTTAATAAAGTCCATCCATGTGGCATGTGGCTTCCATCCTCTCTTTCAACTTCCATCCACCTTTCCTAACATTATTATTGTCTTTTCCAGCGATCCATGCCTTCTTATGATGTGTCCAAAGTGACCAGCACTGCAGCTGCCCAAATTTAGGGTGGTGATGGGTGGCAGAGGGCTTTATTCCCACCCGCCATGGGGAGGAAAAACAACAACCCTTGTCCAAAATAGACACTGGTCCTCAGGGAGGCGGATGCTGGGGTCCCCCAGCCTTAAGCAAAGCCATCCCCATAGAAGACATACCTGGAGGCGAAGCATCCCTGCTGGGAATGTTGACGATAACCGAGGCCTCCAGCGGAGCCGCTCCATCACTGACGTAGCAGACGTACTCCCCTGAGTCGGCCGCCGTGGCTTGCAATATCCGGAGACGAGATCCCAGGATCTGCTCCCAGGAGGCAAAACTCACAGTCAGGAGAGAAGGAAGGGCCCTTTCCCTTTGCACCATCTGCCATGCAAGCTCTCTGTGGGCAAGGAGAGCTGTTTCTACGGTCAAGTTGCCCCCAAGATCTTTCCCCAGATTATACAACTTGCTTGGCTTTTTGGTGGAGGATGGGAAGATCCCCCCTCGTCCTGGAACGGGGAGTGGGGGGTCCGTGGGTGGCATGCAATCCCCAGGGCCCCATATGGCGGACCTGAAGTACCCTCAGAGTCCCCTGAAGCCTCCCAGGACCCTATTCTTTTAATCCCAAAATGCCACCCAAACTGTCACAAAACCATGAGACCTTTGACTCTCATAACTCTCCGAAGCAACGAAATTTGCCCTCATTTGCTCACTGCCTGGTGCTGCAAGTGAACTGGCAGCCGTTCCAGTCAGACTGGGATTGGTGGCATGGTAATAAGGGAGGTCTGTAAGGGCCGGCGTGGTGTCATGGCTTGAGAATTGGACTGGACTCTCTGGAAACCCCCTGGTTGGCCTTGGGCAATTCACCTTCTTCTCTCAGTCCCAGAGGATGGCCGTGGTGGCAAACCCCCATGAAGAAATCTCACTGGGAAAACCCCAGGAGAGGGTCATCTTCAGTCAGAGATATTTGACAACCGGTGTGGTGTAGTGGTTGGAATATAGGACTAGAACCCTGGGAGGCCCAGGGTTCAAATCTCCACCCAACTCTGGGGAAACCCTGGGAGGCTTTGGGCAAGGCACACAACAACAACAACAACAACAACAACAACACAACAGTGGCCTTCCCTCCCGTCTCTCCCTCAGTTGCCCAGCCCTATCTTCCTCTCCGGCCGGCATGCAATGGCCTGCAGACCGTTCTCTGGTGATTTCCATCCCCTTACCTGGCTGTTGACGGGCAGGGCGCCCCCTCGCTTGTACCACATGATCCTGGCCTGAGACTGACCGGCCACCAGGCAGTTCAGGTCCACCGTCTGTCCCTCGACAAGAGAGGCCGAGGAGGTCTCAATCCGGATTGGGGGAGTGACCCCAACAGCTGGAAAGGCCAGTGGCAAAACAGAGTGGAACAGAGATAGGTTGACTAAATGGGATTTGGTAATGGTGTTTAATGGAAATTACTTGCAGAAATTACTTTTCTTGGATTACAGCTACTAACATTTCCCAGATCCTTGGAGCTGTAGTTCAAGGAGCGCTCCAAGCTCTGAAAAGCACTGAGCCATGCTTTTGCTACCCGACGGAAGATGTGCGTTCTGTCCTCCCTACACCCTGCCCCACTCCTCAATCCCTTTCCGTGGGGCAGGGACTTACAGTAGGAGGAGTCCTGCCCGCCCCGGATGGTGACGATGAGGGAGGCCTCGTGGACGGCTGTGCCGTTGGAGACGCGGCAAACGTACTCCCCGGAGTCGGCGGCCGAGGCCTGAGGGATGCGCAGGAGGAGACCCGAGATCTGTGGGGTGAGCAGAGGCAAAGTTGGGGTGAGCCTAGGAAGGGAACGCCATGTGTGTGAGGTGGACAGGCTCCCACGGTCTTCTCTCTCCCTTCCGCTCGGCATTTGGACGGACCAAGGCAAATCCATACCTGGTGCCTGGCAGGGAGGACCCCTCCTCGCTTGTACCACGTCACCCTGGCCTGCGAAACGGGGCTGGCAACAATGCACTTCAGGTCCAGCGTGTGACCCTCGGCCGGAGAGGTCGAGGAAGACTCGATCCGCACCGGCGGAGTCACCCCGGCAGCTGCGTTGGCCACAAAGGAAGGAAAGGGGGGAACATTATCAAACAACAATAGAGCAAGCTAGGAGAGGATATAAAGTGAAGAATAATCCTACAGAAAACATGGACAAGTTTCAAAGCAGTATCTAGTAACAGAAAGCTAGCAACAGTTATTTTCTAACCCTTAGTCGATGGGAAGGAAGGGAATGAAAGAGAATGAGAGTAGAATGTGAATAAGGTGAGAGTAGGTGATATAGAAGGTATGAGAACATGAGAAGGTAAGAGTAGGTAGATAGGTAGCTATGAGAATGACGAAGGGAGAGGAGGAAGAGATAGAAAGAGAAAGAGAATGGGAAGAAACAAGAGTAGGTGGTAGATGGAGAGACAGAGAAGGAGGGAGGAGAATGGAAAGAGGAGTGTATATAGAATGGAAAGATCCCAGTCTATGTCCCAAAGACAAACCAAACAGCAAGAGATGCTAGCAATCACACCAATCATACTGCTTTATTGTGTGTGGATTGAACAAAAGCAACACAAATGGGATATAAACTGAGAATTTTAAAAGACCCTTTATGTTATTATATGACATAGCCGTTCTTTACTGGTTTACTTTGCAGTTGTGTGTCTTCTAGCATTGTTTGCTATTTAATTTTTGGTTTTGACGGATGCCTCCCTATGCTACTTGTGTTCAAAGAAGTAACCAGCAGCCGATACTCACACAAACACACACACTCACACTCAGCCGCCCAGTGCTTGGGAAGTTCCTTTTTAAAAGCAATTCACTCCCAATATTGCTTATAGAGTTTCCTGAAAGTAATACACTAAAGATGAACGACTTACGGAAAGAGTCGGTGCCACTGTGGTGGATGGTGACAAAGACGGAGGCTTCCTGGGAGGACGCGGCGTCGTAGGTGACGCGGCAAACGTATTCGCCAGAATCCGCCGGAGTGACTCTGACCAGCCGCAGCCGGGATCCAAAGGCCTGGGAAGGAAGGAAGGAAGGAAGGGAATGACGTTGCTCTTCTTACCACCCCAAAATCTCAGACTTTCCATCTGTCGGCCACTTGATTCAATTTGTGTAAATTGGGCACACAAATAAATAAATGGTTGTAAAGTGGGAAAGGAAGCACTTTTTCTTTTTTTAAAAGTGCATGGTTGCATCATAGCAAGAGGCATCCAGAGCCTGGAAAAGTTGCTTTTCAAATGATGGCTCTCATCTGGAATCCATCTGAAAAAGGAACTTTTCTTCTTCTTGTTTTTAAAATTTTCTCCATATTAACATTCACTCATATACATTCATTTTATATGTCTTCTCAATTCTTAACTTCCACCCCTTTCCTTCTCCTGAGCATACATATTTCCACCTAACATTTCTCCCTTCTTCAATTACTCTAAGTGAACAAGATATCTGAAATCTATTCTTCCTTTTATACTTAAGGGGTGTGTGTGTTAAGATATATTATCATGTATTGTTATTATGTATTGTATTGGTTTGTCTTAACATGTAAGCCACTTTGATTACTATTATAGTAGAAAAGCGGGATACAAATAAAAGTTTTATTTATCTAAATAATAATAATAATAATAATAATAATAATAATAATAAGGTAAGATATAGTATCATGTGTTGCTTATTATGTATTGTATTGGTGTGTCTTAACATGTAAGCCGCTTTGATTGCTATTATAGTAGAAAAGCGGGATACAAATAAAAGTTTTATTTATCTATATAATAATAATAATAATAATAATAATAATAATAATGGGGTAAGATATAGTATCATGTGTTGCTTATTATGTATTGTATTGGTGTGTCTTAACATGTAAGCCACTTTGATTGCTATTATAGTAGAAAAGCAGGATACAAATAAAAGTGTTATTTATTAGTTTTATTTATACTTCTTGATGTCTTGTTCTTGTATTCTTATTTTGTTATTCCCTTTCACTTCTCCAAGTTTATTGATTTTGCTTCATTTTTGTTTAAATCTTCCTTTTCCTTTTAATGCCCCCATTCCTTCATCCAAGTCACTGACAAGGATGTTGAATAGGAAACTGGGCCCAGGACAGAACCCCACTGGACACCCCACTGGTCACTTCTCTCTTGGATGAAGAAGAAGAGGAGCAGCCATTGCTGAGCATCCTTTGGCTTTGGCCAGTCAACCAGTGACTAATCCACCTAACCCTTGTATTGCCTGGCCTCCCATAGCAATGTTATCCAAACTCTGCCAAGACGGAGGAAGAGCGCTGCCCCAAAGCTTGTCCGCTCTCCTTGCCATGCCCCAGGTGGGACTCCTACTCTACCTGATGGTTGGCTGGCAGGGTGCCGCCACGCTTGTACCACGTGATGGAGGAACGCTCCGGACGGGCGATGACGCAGTCCAGCTCCAGCGTCTGCCCTTCGGCCACGTGCGGAGAGGAGGCCTCGATCCTCATGGAAGGAGTGATGCTTAACTCTGGAGATGGAGAGAGAGAAGAGTGACCGGACCAAACCTACTTCAGTTTGCAGACCGGTTCCTCTGCGCAGGGACCAAAGCTTACCGGAGGAGGAGCCGGCGGTGGAAACAAGGACGGAGGTCTCCCTGACGATCGAATCCAGGCTGACCCGGCAGACGTATTCGCCCGAGTCGGCAGGGGAGGCCTGGGGGATGCGGAGGTGGGAGCCGGAGACCTGTTGGCAAAAGGAGGAGGAGGAGGAGGAGGAGGAGGCAGGCTCAGGAGGCAGAAAGAACCAGGGATGTGTATGTGTGTGTGCATTGTGCATGTGAACAGGAATCTCCTTGCTCAGCTAGCTACCTGACCAGGTGCGTCCTTACCTGGTGGCCAGGAGGGAGGGACCCCCCTTTCTTGTACCAGGTGACCGTGGCCTCCTCCGTCTCCATCCGCCCCGCCACCACGCAATTCAGGTCCAAAGTCTGTCCTTCCACAACGGAGGGTGATGAGGACTCGATCCTCAGTGGAGGAGTGATCCCCGAGGCTGGAAGAACAGGTTGCGCACGTTTATTTAGGCAGACAGGTGGCAAAGTGGACAGGTAGCAAAGGGAAGGAAGGGCTTTTGCATCAGGTGATGCTGCGAAAGAGCTCCAGATAGTTGTCAGACATTTCTCATTTCTGTATTTTCATTTGCCAGGGAGGGGAGAGATAGGTAATAAATTATTATTATTATTATTATTATTATTATTATTATTATTATTATTATATATCCCGCCTTTAGCCAAGGCTATCAAGGTGGCTTACAATTTAAAAATACAATCCCATACAATACAAAGGACATATCACCCCCCCTTAAAAATATATTAAATCCATAACAACATTAAAATTTAACTTAAAACAAATTACAAATCTAATTACAAATTAGACAAGGTACTCTGATTATAAAGGAATGATCCAATGGTGGTGGTGGTGGTGGTGGTGGTGGTGGTGAGATTGTGGAAAGTATCATTCTGGGAATGCCTGCCGGAAGAGATCCGTCCTGTTAGGTGCTTGTGAGATATAATAATAATAATAATAATAATAATAATAATAATAATATATTTTTATCTCGCCCCTCTGCTCAATGCAACTGGGGCAGCTTACGGCATTAAAATATACATTCCATATCCGACAATCCCACCCCCACCCCTAAAATACTATTAAACAATTGACAGTTTAAAACACACTTAAAATAGTAACACAAATAAGCAATAATTGCAGCAGAATCAGGGATAAGCAGGTTGGGCTATCTTTTGGTACAAGTGTAATTCTTCACTTAAGTTTCTTCTTGAAAGAAGCAACGAGTCATTTTAGCCATTTTCTTCCCACTTTGCAAGAATGCCTTTGAAAACCACATGGCGTCCGATGCTTATTTGTAATTCAGGACTTGTTCTGTGCAAAATTTATCCATTTTTGTTTGTTTGTTTGTTTTGCAAAAGACAGCACTGTCTACACATAAAATAATATTTTCTATGCAGAATGGTTTTTTTCCTGTGCAGAAAAAAACTGTTTCCTGCACAAAAATGCTGTTTTTTGCACAAAAGCATACATGCAAATTTTGCACAGAATAAATCCTGAACAGTAAAGACTCTTGTCGTTCCAGAATTATTTTTGTCAGAGCTTCTCATCATTCAAATATGCCTTTTTACCATTTAAAAAATGTATTTTCAAATGCTCTTTCCAACCCTAGTGAGATTTTTAGCTTATCTTCCCAGGTTCACCTGGATCTAGGACAAAGGTAGGTCTGGGGTGGCCACTTTCTGTACTGTTGGCACTCATTTTGTAGGGGCTAAATACCTTAAATGCACCAGATGGGTCTGATCTTGGAAGCTAAGCAGGGTCAACCCTAGTTAGTACTTGGATGGGAGAGCACCCTAGGTGCTGTTGGGTCTATTTCAGAGGAAGGAACTGGCCAAACCACCTCCGAGGACCTAAGAAAACCCTCTGAAATTCAGGCAACTTGAAGGCACATGCACATACAGATTACTCCGGTGTTGCTGAACTCCTATCACTGCTTGGTCTGCTCCGTAACAACTTGCAATGCAAACCATTCCCTGCTCCTGCAATGCCTCTCAAATTCAACAATGAAAGTGCACAGGGGAACAACTCAATGTTGGGCTCACTCTGAGAGGTGCTGTAGATGGTGACCACAAGGGAAGCCTCTCGGACCGCACCGTCAGCCCCGCTGGCCCGGCACACGTATTCTCCCGAGTCGGCCGCTGTGGCGTCTGGGATCCGCAGACGGGAACCAGAAATCTGAAAGAAGGGTGGAAATGGGGCAGACTGGGCCAATGGTAATGGGGAGGTCATGGCTCTTGAGCAAAGGAGGGAGAATTGGGGGTGGCAATCCTCCTGGAGCCCGGCTCTGTCCCGCGATGTCCATACCTTGTGGTTGGCCGGGAGTGACCCTCCACGCTTGTACCACATGACCCTTGGCCGCGACTGGCCGGCCACAAGGCAGTTCAGGTCCAAGGCTTGGCCCTCGGTGATGGATGGTGAAGCAGATTCGATCCTGACTGGAGGAGCATCTGATAAGAAGGCGAGAGGTCCTCTGCTTGACCCAACTCCACAAAAGGCCCATTTACTCCTTTCTGCCCCATACTAGGCATCCTGTTTCCATCTGAGGATGCCTGGAGAATTCTGGGAAACTCACAAGTGGGGCAGGAACATGGAAGGGCTCTCCTCCTGTTTGCTCTCTGTACCTGAGGACTCAGGTAAGGTTGGAGACATGGGTCTAAGGCGCTTTCATGAACAAATACTCTGTTGTGAGGACTGCTATGTGTATGGGTGTGTGTGTGTGTGTGTTTGTGTGTGCAGAGGACAGCCAACTTCCTTGTAAACCCCAGGAAAGAATGGCAGCCATTGTGGTGCAGTGGTCAGAGTGCTGGACTGGGATTTGGGAGATCTGGGTTCTAGTCTCAGTCTAGAACCACACTGAATCAGAGAAATCAGTGGGCAACTTTGTCCCAATGGTCTCTTTCCCAGCCTAACATGTCACACAGGAGAATTGCTCATTGGAGTAAAGGGTGGGATGGAAATGTAACTGCTGAAAAAGTAACAGATGAAGTGAATGGAGTATGGGTCACTTCCTCTCACCAGTGGGATTGCTGGTAACCTGCTCAGCTCCATTCCCATCACTCCCATCTCAGAGGAGTGCAATGACCCTGGGGCGCTGGTGGGTGGGAGACCATCATCCCCTTAGCATCTCATGGGACCAATTCAACGGGGGACAGGAGCACTTGCTCCACCCTACCGTGAGAGGAACCGTGTCCGTGTTGGACAATGACTGTGATGGAGGCTTCCTTGGGTCCGGCTCCGTTGCTGACGTGACAGACGTATTCGCCCGAATCGGCTGCAGAGATCTGCAGAAGGCGCAGGACGGGGCCGTAGACCTGGCGGGTGGGAGACGGAGGTATTTCTTTGTGTTAATCCAGGGACAATGGGTACTAGCCCTTGGAGGTCAACAGAGCCTTTGCTTCCTGATTTTAATGGTTCAGTCTCTGCGTTGGCTTTTCTGTAATGCACTGGACTACAGATCCTAACAACTATAATTGTTATAATCTAATCTTACCTATCTAACTTCCTATCCATCCAAGCTTGCAATCCCCTGAACCCTCAGACAGCATGGCTACTGGGGATTATGGGGGTCACGGGTATTAAGGGCTTGCAGGATTTAAGCAGAGCAGTGGAGGTCAGGGGGTCTTGGAGACGTCTCATCCATAGGGCCGCCTTGAGTCGAGATTGCCTCGAGGGCAGTTAACAACAACAACAGCAACAAAGTTCAACATATCTGGAGGAGAGGGGAGGCTGCTATGCTCCATCACCCACTCCCAAGAACAGAGAAGATGGCTGAAAGGCTTCTGTCTTTGGGGCAGATGGAGGCTGCCTCTGCCACTGGGCCATGTCTCATACCTGATGGTTGGCTGGCAGGGCTCCCCCGCGCCGGTACCACGTGACGGGAGCCGTGGACTGGCTGGACACGATGCAGTTCAGGTCCAGGGTCTGCCCTTCTACCACGGAGGATGATGAGGATTCAATCTTGACTGTCGGCGACATCCCAGCAGCTGTGCAAAAAAGAAAACCAGGAGGCGGTGAGTTCCAGGGACTAACTCTGCTGCCCTTCTGCACCCCAGATGTCTTGGATGATGGTCTCCATCACTCCCAGCCAGTACGGCCAGACTGATGGTGAGTGTTGTGGCCTTCCAAGGGTGTGCAGGATTTGGGGAAGGCTCAAATTCCAGAAGCCCTCTCCTCGTGAGTCAGTGGCTTGTGCAAAGCCCTCTCCCTGGACTCCATGGAAAGGGGGGGTCATGTTTTTGCACATGGCTGAAGGCTAACAAGGTATCAGAAGAAGGGGAATGCGTAGAAATAATTCATTAGGAATTATTTGGCTACTGCTAATCCATTACAGTGGGTCCTTGGTATCTAATGGGGTTTGGTTTCAGGACACCCCACCCCCACCCCCAGATACCAAAGTCCATGGATGCTCAATGGCATAGTAAAATAGTGTTCCTTATATAAAAGGGCAAAATCAAGCTTTGCCTTTTTTTTTTTTTTTGGAATTTATATACATATTTTAATATTTTCAAACTGTGGATGGCTGAATCCATGGATAACAAATCCATGGATATGGAGGGTTTACTGTAGTCTTTCCCCCCCCAACTACCATTTTAAGATGTGTTCTTTTAATCATGAAAACTCCAACAGCATTCACTGACCCTTTCTCTTTACTCCAGTATGTTACTGGCAGTATGTCCAGCAATCAACCAAGTCACAAAATTAGCATTATGTCCAGCCCTTTATTATTGTGGAATTTAAGCTTTAAGCAATCAACCAAGTCACAAAATTAGCTCCAATGCCGGTGGCGAATGTCTTTCTCTGACCATTTCACATCCTTGTGTTGATGCCAGAGGGAATCTTTCCAGGCTCAATTACCTCGGAGGACCACCACCTCGATCCTCGCTCGGCCGACCCCCGAGGGACTGCTCCCTACACACAAGTAGACCCCTCCGTCGGCGACCGTGATGGAGGGGATCACCAGGGTGGCGATGTCTGTCCTCTCCGCACGTGACTGTGAGCAGAAAGGAGAAGTGTTGGTCACACACAGGTCCACCATCGCCACCAAAAGTGCCACGGATGGGGAGTGGGCATGGAAGGCACCGTTGACATGCCAAAAAGCATTCCCAGCATGCTGCCAATGGATAACGCCAAGAACAGGATCTGTGCATCTCAACAAAGGCCAAAGGATGCCAGCCAGGGGCATGGTGTTGGGGTAATGAACCCGCTTTGGGGTGCATCTACACTGCAGAAATAATGCACTTTGACACCGTGGCCCCATTTTACAGAATCCTGGGATTCATCATTTCATGAGACTCTTTGGCAGAGAAGACCACAGACCTTGCAGAACTACAAATCCCAGGGTTCCATAGGATGGAGCCACAGCACTTAAAGTGGTGTCAAACTGCATTATTTCTGCTATAGGTCTCACTCTGGACTTTAAAGGAGCTCTCCAAGGTACTGAACCTAATCCAGGAGAAAGGTAGCCACCCTGAGCAGCCCCTTCAGAGTTTGGACTAAAAACCAAGAATCATTTCTATCTCCTATTGAAATGAAAGTCCCCTGCATCCCCCAATGCTAGGCCACCCTCCTGCTAACTCCAGCACCCAGCGATGGTCTGGACTACAACTCCCATTGCTCCTAGACTCACCCTTTGAGAAATTCCTCTGAAGCTTCAGCCTTCTGAGGCTCCTGTGTTATATTGGAAGGGTTAATATACTCTAGATTTTTGGCAGAATTTGAAATTATTTATCCAAGGTGCTGAACCTATTTTGGAGGTAGCTTTCAGCACCATGGACAAGGACTTTTAAAACCCAGAGGAAATTCGCCTTTCCCACTGACACAATTGCAGCAATTTTATCATTGCTTATTGGTTTATTGTTGTCTTTTCTTCCTTTAAAATATTGCTTTTGTTATCTGCTCTGAGCATTTCCATGTCAGAGGTGGAAAAGTGGAATATCTGCCTCTGCAGAAATCATCTTTTTCCTTCTTTATCTGGCTATAAATCTCTGACTTTCTCCCAGAATTATGCCTCAAGAGAGATTAAAACAGGGAGAGTTCACAATTAAAAAACAAAACAAGACACAGACAAGAAACAGGACGTTAAAATGCCACTAAGCAAAATTGTGCTATTAAAACATTTTTTTTAAAGAAAAAGCAATTAAATACATGTCAGTAGAAAAATGCAGCCACAATCGATCAGAAGTCCCTTCCTCATCATTAATAAATTCTTTTATTTGGGGGTGGGTGGGAGGGATGGCAACTTGCAATCCTCCAAATGTTGTTGGACCACAACTTCCATCATTCCTCACTGATGGCAAGGCAGTTAGGGGTGATGGGAGTTGCAGTGGGACAACATCTAGGGGTGATGTGTTCCCTGCCCACCAGTTTTAAAGTCGAAGCAGAGCTGTAGTAAGGAGAAGATGGAGTGAAGGAGCAAATGGAGAGAAGGCCCTGTTGCTCCAAGCGTCGGGAAGAGGAAGGGAGCCTGTGGGTCCCACTTTCCTGCTTCTCAGCCCCCTTCGCCTGAGTCCCAAGAGGAGGCTTAGGGAGGCTTTCCATTGGAGAAACACAGAAGGAAAACAGTTATAGAGGAGAGGGACAGACATCAGGCAGGGAAAGGAGGATGAGGAGGAGGAAGACGCTGGGCGCTGAGGATTATTGGAGGGAGGGAGCGTATGGGGAATACCTGCTGGATCCGCTGCCGGAGAACCTCCAGGCTGCCCCCTTGGAAGTGGAAGAAGCCAAAGACAGGGAGAGCCTGGCCAAGGAGAGAAGAAGGAGAGAAAGAGAAAGGAGACGTGGCAGGCCAGAGGCGAGAGGAGGAGGAGGAGGGCGAGAAGGAAAAGAGAGCAGGGCCAGGGAAGGAGGAAGAGGAAGGGAGGAAGTGCAGAGCCTTACCTGGGGGGGCAAGCTTCCCCCTTGCTTCTCCCAGGTGATGGAGGCCACAGGAGACCCGGCGGCTCGGCAGTACAGCCTCACGGTGCTGCCCTCGTGCACCTCCGTCCGTTCTGGGCTCACCTGGACTTGTGGCACGCTGGCGCCTGGCAAAGGGCAGAGCGGCCTCTCAGCCTCCTTCCTCCTCGTCTTAGTCCCGCCATGCCCCTTCCCTTCTTCCCCTCCCCGAAGGAGGAAGATCGGCAATTCTGCTTTGGGGATAACTATGCAACCCCTTAGAGGGTAAAAAATCATCGCACACCACCACCACCCCCCCAGTTTGGTTACAGTCTTAGAGGAAATGCTGTCTGTGTTGCTTTCCATGCTCTCCATCCTCATCCCAGGAGGAGAGGTTAGTGGAGCACAGACAGCTAGTTTCTGACCGAGGGGTCCCCAACTTGCTCCCACCGGCATCACGTACTGTGCACTTGCAGGAAGGCCCGGGCCATGTGTTGTCCGGCACTGTTTCGAACACGACACAAGTACTGGGACTCATCGGAAGGTTCAACTGCCGGGAAGCGAAGGATCGCACCCTGGACAATGGCCTTGGGAGAAATCACACCCCCAGGTCCTCCTAGGGAAGAGAGAAACGGGGAGGTAAAACAGGAGCCAGCATGGTCTAGTGGTTTAAGCACTGGACTATGACTCTGGAGACCAGGGTTTGATTCCCACTTGGCCATCAAACCTACTGGGTGACTTTGGGCAAGTCACATGCTCTCAGCCTCAGGGGAAGGCCATGGCAAACCTCCTCTGAACAAACTGTGCCAAGAAAGCCCCATGATAGGATCAACATAATTCAGAAATGACTTGCAGGCACACACAACACACAGACACACACAAAACAAGAGGACAGAGGCTAAGGGGAAATAGAGGAAGGATGAGGAGGAGGATCAACCTCTTCTTCCTCCTTTTCTTTTTCTTCCCTATCAACCATCATCATCATCATCATCATCTATACCCACCTTTCTTAGAAAATCAGGACTCAAATTGCACTTACTAAAAGTATCAGATCTGCAGCTTGCAAATTAAAACAAACACGATGTAGTTAAAACACAGCAGAATAAATCAATACGGGGTTGTTTTCTAAGCGACCTGTTTTTCCTCATCATGGGTCTACTTCATTGAGGCGGCAGGGTCTGTCTCGGTGGTCTCCAGAGACCCCCCCATCCCGATCCTTTCCTCTCTGGAAGGGGTCTTTGTGCTCAAAGAGGAGAGACGGAGCCACAGCGATGGCAGTACTTACCGATCCACTCCACGGTGGGTTCTGGGCTTCCGGTCGCGATGCATCGGAACTCGGCCGGCTGTCCTGGCTGGACGCTCAGCTGGGAGGGCTCAATGGTGGCCATCGGCTGGACAGCCGCTGTGGCTACAGTAGGATGGAAGAGGAAGGGTTAAGAAGGACTGGTGGAGAGGGCAGGGATCTGGCCCAGTGGCCAATGGCAATGTCAGAGACATGTGAGATGCACAACACCCACCACCAAGGTCACAGATGCAGAAATCAAGCGTGCCACCATGCGCGTGCAAACGGAGAGGCAGCTGCCTTCTAGAAATGAAAATGTGTCCGAAAGGACGCACCAGTTCTGACCCTGTCCCACAACTCATGGGACCTTGGGGCATGGGAGGCAGTCTCTGCCCTACCCCACTGTTTGCTTGCTCCATATGACCGCCAGCATGCTGGGAATGTATAGATGGGATGGTAGCAGTAGTGATGCATCCACATGCCAGAGAAACCCAGGAAGAACAGAGGAAGAGGAGGAGGAGGAGGAGGAGGAAGGGACCTAAGAGCACCAGCACCCTGGATGGAATCGGCACCCAAAGCAGTGGCCATGAGGGCAGGGGCATGCAGTGGGAGGCCAAATGGACTTACAGGGCCTGTGGCCTTCTACCACTTCTACAGGTCCATAGAACATCTGGGTCTTGGATGGAGCTAAAAACAAGGGACAGCAATGAAGAGAGAACTGGGAGAGAACAAAGCCATGCACCCGCTCATGAGAGAGCCAGCATGGTGCAGTGGTTTGAGTATTGGACTATGACTCTGGAGACTGGGGTTCGAATCCCCACTTGGCCACTCAGTGACCTTGGGCAAGTCACACTCTTTCAGCCTCAGAGGAAGGGCAAACATCCTCTGAGGAAATCTGGCCAAGAAAACCCCGCCTTAAGATCTCCATAAATCAGAAATGACTTGAAGGCACACAAAAACATCAGGTTAATGGATGGGTCATTGCTCAGGAGGAACCATCACCTTGGAGGACCTGGGTCTAAATCAGGGACAGAGAGCCTCTGGAACTCCAGATATTTTGGGATTTCAATTTCTCAATCCCTTGCCGTTGGCAAGGCTGGGTGAGGCTGATGCAAACTGAAGGCACCAAAATCTGGAGGACACCCTGATTGCAAAGAGACTGTTTGCAGCTGGCAAACACCACTTTGACCATGTGGTGGCCAAAGTAGCAAGCATTGCCCCCCAAAACAGCCATCTGGGGGGGGGGGGTTTGGCTCAAATGGAGATCTTGGCCGAGGCAAGCGGGGAAGGAGGACTCAACAGGGCTGTAGGAATGGCCACCTCTGAGGCCCTAGACAGCTTCTTCTCCACTGGCAAAGAAAGGCCATTAGTCCAATATGCTTTCAGACCTCCTCCCCATACTGTCATTTCCTCGCCTGTCCCCCTACAAGTGTAACTGGAAATTATACGCCCAATTTGGCTGGCTGCAGAGAAGCGTGTCCCAGAGTCTGTGCACAGGGGTGTGCTTATGTGTGCACTTAAGATGTGAGCCTGCTGTGCCCACTGCGGTGTAGCAGATGAGACTGAAGCAATGCACCCCTTTGGCTTCTCCTACCTTGGACATAAAGGGTGGCCACACCTTCGTCCATGTCGAACATGTTTGAACCCGTGCAGATGTAAATGCCAGCATCCTCTGGCTGAACGTTGCGGATGGTCAGGATGCCGTTGAAGTCCATGGCCCGGCTGGGCAGCTTCCCATTGTTCTGCCGTGTCCACACCAAGGTGTATGCGGGAGACTGTGGGAACAAGCAAAAGGAGAAGCAGAAAAGGGTGATGGTTCCGAAATCTCATCCTCCAGAAAAGCCCTGTATCACAACTAAGGAGACCCTTCTTTATGAAGTAAGGCTAAAACAAAGTATGTGTGTGTATCAGTGGCAATCTTTCAGCTCTCCAAGGGTCAGAATAACTTTCAGAGAATTCCTCAGGGGTTGCATTCTGGGATGGGCAGAAGGTGAGACCAAAAATAACCAGTGAAATTGTTGCTCAGTGTTGTAACTCAGAGCTCTTTCTCCCAATAACAAAGCCCTTGGAGAGGCATTTCGACCTGGGAGAATGGGGAATTTAAATATAAATAAATAAGAAAGGAGGGACATACCCAATGATGGAAAATCGCTTTGGAGTTCCCAGAGGGCAACCTGCAGCCCCAAGGCTGGAGCACTTAAAACCAAAAGGGAGAAGGGACAAACCAGGGCCAGAGAGCAGATGGTGCTCCAAAGCCATGGGACTCAACACACGCTAGTAGTCTTTCCATTCCTTTCATATAGAGTGGGTAAAGTGAGGACCCACTTTTTGGCATTTTTGGCCATCTGTGTGGCCCATGGTATGACCCAGGGCAGAAAACTGGGACTCAGAGCCACTGCAATTGCCCAGCCCTCTTCTGGACAGACAGAAGTCCTCTCTGGAGCACGTCTGGATGTTGCCCATGAAAGCCAGGCCAATACTGCAGAGCTGCCGTTTATCGACTGGGTAAAGTCTGGCTTCTGTCTGGAAGGGGGACCCATTTTTGGGATTGGGGTTGCAGGAGGGAGGCCCACCTTGCTCTTTGCTGTGCAGACAAAGGTCACATCACCTCCGGCCTTAACGCTCTGCACCTTCTGCTCTTCCACCGTCACCGTGATGGGTTTGCTGGGGGACTCTGTCTCCACAAAAAGAAAGAGAGGGAGGAGTGAAATATGAGCAATCAACCAATTCAGTGAGTTGCAATCATCCTAAATAAAAAGACAGATGTTTGCAAATTCTGCAGCCCTTTCAGTTCCTCTGACCATGGGGGATGTTTTGTGGCATTTCTCACCTGTGACGACCACCTCGGCCCGGCTGGTGTTGGTGTACTGCGGGTTGCGGCAGGTGCAAACGTAGACGCCAGCTTCGGAAGGCTGGATGCTGGGGAAGTAGAGCTCCATACCTGGATGGCAGGATGGAGGAACACATTAGCAGCATCCCTAGAAGCAGAACTGAGCCACAGATACCTCAGTGGCAAGCGGGGGGACTGGGGGCCAAATACAATGGGCTCTGAAGCCTTGACTCTAATTTTACATTGACTTTGGCTTCCACTGACGTTGACTTCTATTGGCTTGACTTCCCTTGACATTGACTTGGCAACAACTTCGAAGTGATTTTGACCTTACTTGACGTTGACTTCACTCAACACAGACCTTCCTCAACATTGACTTGACAATGACTTCAAATGGACGTTGACTTCACTCAACATGGACCTCCCTCAAGGACTTGACAATGACTTCATATTGATTATGACTTCACTTGTCAATGACTTCACTCAACACTGATTTGACAGTGACTTCAAATCAACTTGGCTTACTCAACATTGATTTCACTCAACACGGACGTCAATTGACACTGACTTCCAGTTGATTTTGACTTCCATTAACTTGACTTGGCGTGGCAACGACTTGGCATCCACAGACTTGATATTGATGTCTAAGGCCTTCTTGGAAAGCCAGGCCATGATAGCATCCTCTTGTGTTACAGGGGCAGGTGCAAACTTCTTTGCTAGGTCACTACCTGATCTACAGGCTGCTCCCTTATACTGAGTCACTCCTTTGGACTAGTATTACCTGCCTTACTGTGACTGGCAGCTCTGCTTCCCAACCCTGATACCTATAAATGCTTTAGCTGGTGATCCTTGCAGTGACTACTGAATGTGGGACCTTCTGCAGGCAAAGTAAGTCAGCAAGTGCTTCCAATGAACCAGCCAGCAGGACCTCACCTTGCTGTCTCCGCTGGGCAGTGCTTGGCATTGGGCGCCCATCCTCCCGGGACCAATAGAAATAATGAGGAGGGGCCCCACTAACGTGGCAGCGGAGAGTCACGGCACTGCCTTCAGATACGGCCGAACGTGGGGGATGTACTTGCACAATGAGAGGTGCCTGATCTGGACGGCCTGAGAGAAGGAGGAAGAAAGGAGAGAGGGTCAGCACCAAGGAGGAGCCTAGGAATTCCAGAACATGGAAATGTCACCTTTTTTGGACTATCTCCCAGATACAATTTTTGCTGGCTGTGAAAGGTTCAAAAATGATTGAAAACTTCCTCTGAAAAAGTCTTGCTGAGAAAATTCCATGACAGTGTTGCCTTAGGATTGGCATAAGTCAGAAAAAGTTTGAAGGCATGCAACAATAATAAGGCTTGAATGGTAGCAAGCAACACTTTATATCTCCCCCGGAAACTAATCGGTCCCCAACTTGGGGTAGCTTTTCAAGAGACTTAGAGAAATCCACAGAGGTTAGAGGTGTCAGTGAGCTATTACTATACAGAATGAGACACTGAACTGAGAAACACAATCAGGGAGGGCAGGAGGGTGCTATTGCCCTTATACCCTTCTTGGGAGCTTCCCAGACACATCTAGTGGGCTAATGTGCAAAACAAGATGCAGACTAGAAACCCAGCTGGTCTGATCCAGCATAGCTCTCTTCTTTCAGGGTGCAGCATGTTCAATGCATCTACATACATACATGCCTTGTTGCATGGTTCTCACTCACCCAGAGGCACACATTTCTGCCCACGGATGTTGGGGTTTCCCACGTAACCTGCAGCACACCTAGGAAAGAAGGAAGAAACACAGGGTGAGGATCCACATGGCTGGACTACAGACCAGCCTGGTGACCACAATGGTGATGGGTCTGACAGGTGAGTTAACCATTCTGTTACCTTTCCTGAGTAGAGCTAACCATTCTCTATTAGTGTTTTTGGACTATAACTCCCAGAGAGGCAGGCTGGAGGATTCTTGGAGTCAGCATCCAAAAAAGCAACTTTGCCAAGCTCTGGGGCTAGGGAAAACGATGCTAAAGGCACAGAGGGTGAGCCCTTGAGTGGTTGGATTAGGTCTCTGGGTAAGTGAGTTTCTCATTCTGACATGAACCGACACTGAAACCTTTACGGCTGGCGACATGATGATGTCAATGTTGCACCACAGAGCTCTGTGGTTCCAAGCAATGGCCACACTCACTGTTCACAGTATTGTCCTGTGTAGCCCGGATCACAGGCAGTACAGCGGTACCCTCCGCCTTCAAGGCTCTCACACGTCCGGGAGAATCTGGGAGGAAGAAGGCAGTGCCTCCACTGAGTCCTTGCCCAAAGCAAGAGCCTAGTCCATCCCATCACTAGGCTGCTCCAAATCCCTTCTGTTTTTTCTGTGACCCCGTCTCCCTGGCCCACAAGGAGAACTCTGGACTTACTGGTTCTCAGGATCAGGCAGCGGGCAGGCGCAGGGCTGGCAGTCCTCAGGGGTGCCGGCCGTGGCATCGCCATAGAAGCCGGGGGCGCACTGTTCGCAGAATTCACCAGCAGCATGGTGCAAGCAGTTCTAGGGAGGGAAGAGCACAAAACATGGGTGATTTCAAGGAGGGATACAGGTGGAGACTTTTCAACAGAGGCTGGAGGGCCCCTTCTCAGGGGATATTTGATGGTGGATTCCTGCATAGCAGGTGGTTGGAACAGATTGCCCTTTAAATGCTAGAATTGTATGATTCCTTCTATTTCTTAAATTTACAAAGCAGGCTTGAAGAAAAAAGCAGAACAGCAGTAACTTTGCAGGCAGTTTTTGAGGGCCATTGATTTGCTCACCGAACAGGCCCCGGTCTCTGGGTGGCAGGAGTCGGAGTGACCATTGCATTCGCACAGCGCGCAGTTGCCCAAGTAGAGGCCGCCCCCAGTGCGGGTATAACCGGCGGCGCAGTCCTGTAGGAGAGAAAGAGGGAGAGAAGGGGAGAAGGTTTAGCCTTGTTGGTTTCACCTTTAGTCCCCAACAAGCCCAGTCTGGCCCAGGTCAATTTGGCTCACCTGGCAGGAAAGCCCCTGGTACCCAGGTGGGCACCGGCACTCTTCCACCTCCAGAGCCCGCGGCAAGCTGGTGTAGGTGGGCACAGCCATTTCCATGCTGACACCGGTGATGGCTGCTGATAGCATGTCCGTGGAGTAAGTGGCCCGGATGAGGATCTCATCCAGGTCGGCCAGAGCCATCATCAGGTGTTCCCGGGTGGCCGGCTGACCATCGGGCCGCTTCCAGAATTGCTGTGGAGGAGAGAAGGGCAGAAGGGAGGATTGCAAACAGAGAGCTCCACGTGTTGGTGGTGCATCCCACATGGATTTCTATGGCCGAGCAGAGATTCAACATTCAAAGCACTACACCATGCTGGCTGAACTCTAGCTCCCAAATTTCCCAAAATTGGTTTGAGTGCCTTGGATGGCTCCTTTACAGCTCATACTGAAACCTGGAGCAAATTCACCACATTCCCTGGCATCACTAGCTTCCTTGGGGTGAAAAGGCAAGGAAGGAAACTGCGGCAGCTTTGTGCCAGAAGGGGTCTCAGGAGAAAACCTATGGAAAATTACTAATTGGGGGGACTACAACTCCCAGAATTCTTCAAACTTTTACAGCATCAAAGGAGGGACAAGCACAGCCCATTGAAACAAGCAGACAATTTAAAACCATGCATAGGTGCAGATTTGGAGTACATCAGTTCAGCCCAAAGATTCTACTCAACAGCCGTTCCTCCGCTTGGTGCTGGAAGAACACCAGCGATGGGAGGGTATTCCAAAACCAGGGAGCCATGGCAGGTAAGGCTCTGCTCCCATCTCCTTCAACTCCCAATGCTATTGACTCTGCCTAATGCTGGAAATGCATGCTTCCCCTGTCTCTGAAGACCCTTCCCAAAATCAAAATGGGGAAGGGCTTCCCCGGGCCCCTCTGCCTCCAGCTGACAATGACTGTATACCTCATAGAAAACCCTGTTTGCAGCAGCAGAAGACATAAGGTTTTAATGCTGGTGTGAAACACAAGAGAAGTCCCAGGCCTTACCTCCCGGAAGACAACCTCAAAGCTCTTGCGTTCCCGGGGCCTCAGCTCAGACAGGTAAGCCACCAAGGTGATGTCATTTCCCTAGAGGGACACCAAAAGGAAAACAGAGTCATTGTTATTATCATCCATTCATTCATTTATATCCCATTCCACCTTGCTTCTCCACATTTCATTTGTGACTATACACATTCATTTTTATGTTTCCACTTTACTGATGTCCTACTTTATAAGCAGGAATGACTGTCTGAGTGAGCAGGACATGCCCAAGGTGACCTAATGGGATGGTAGCAGAGGAGGATGTAAGCCCAGCTCAATGGCAATCTCCTTTCCACTGGTTGGCGTTTACTCTTTTCCCTCTCATTTGAGCCGATAAGTTAACACAATCTTCCCACTACCACACTGCCAACCCTGCATCTGTTTGCCCTAGACCCTCAGCACCAGAGGCATCAAGGGCCCTTTGAGGGTGTCCCTCTAAGTTCTGGCACTGTGGCGCCTGGTGGCACCCATGTCAGTGGGGTGATGAATCTGTCCCAGGCTTTGGATAGCAGTACTGGAGCTGTCCGAGGTGCTGAACTGGTCCGGAAGCAGGTTTCAGCACTTTGGAGAGCTCCTTTAAACCCTGAAGTGAATCTTGGAATGAACTGAAGCCTTCACTGATCTGGGAGACACCAGCCACCTCTGCCCTGGCAGGAGGATGCCTCCTACACATGGGCCCTGACCATCAGCCCTCAACAAACAGGAGGGTCCCAGACCCCACACTTCTAAAGTCTCAGGGATTCTTGTCCCCTATCCCTTTTTCCCTGGCCACCCAGCTGCTCCTCCTTCTTACAGTGATCTGCACATCGGCATCTGGCAATGGGGTGCCTCTCCCCCCAGCGTTGTAGGAAAGGGTGTACCGAAGACGTCCGCCATAAGAGCCAACCTGTAAAAAAGGCGAGAAGAGAAAGATCAGCATGCATCCTCTCCTCTTGTCTTGGGGTGTGTCCCATAATTTCCACCACAGATTAAGGAGAAATTGTTTATTCATCAACTTGTATTTATCACTTCTTTTACACCTTTCTATCCTGTCTTTCCTTCCCCCATAAGTTCTTCTCTTCCACTTTGATTCTCATCACAACCCTGCAAGGTAGGCTTCCACTGGCTCCCTCTGATCTCTATGCCAGCTGTGCCTCTTAATAAGTCCTGCTGATTTTATGTATCTTTGACCTGCCCCTCCGACAATGAGTTTGTGAGTATATGTTTTTCTCCCCTGGCAACCTCACAACCATCACTGCAGGGCAGATAAAGTTGGAGAACTTTGTTTTCTGAACAACAGCCTCCAAATTCTGACTGAAAAAGAAAGCAAACTTTTCCAAACTGTGACATAAACCTCGCTGCCACCACACCAGCCCTGCCAAGAAGGATCACATTTCAGCGCCATCATCCCTTCTTCCTCCTTAAAAATCTCTTACCATCCTCCCCTGAGGACCCAAGAGTAGCTCCATCTTGGCTGCCCCATAAAGTAACAGACCCCAAGAAAAGTTACCTTATTCCCCAGGAAGGCCTTGGGCAGCTCCCAGTAGAAAGTAACTTCAGGAAGGAGAGAGAAACCCTTGTAGAGAAGCCAGTACTGAGACAGAAAGAGGTGAGAAGGAGATGGGACACTCGAGTCGAAAGATGGCATCAAACACGGAAGGTCATTTCACTACATAGCAGGGAGGTAGGAAACCATTCTGCATCCAAGTGGGCACCAAAGCAAGAGGTTGATACACCAAAGCAAGGGCATGACTCTGAAGCTCAAACCAAGACCAAGCTAGAGAGGATGACACACCCAGGCCAAACAGGGTTTGGGAAAAAGTTCCTTTTTTGAATGAGGAAGTCACCTGAAAAAAGAGATTTTCCAAAATTCTGCCTTTCTACTGAGGCAGACCTGAATCAGCTACCAAGCATCCACTTAGTCTTTGCTTCCAAGAAAAGCCATTAAGAAACAGGAGGGATGTACAGGAGGAAAGTGTTGCTGTTGTGCCTCACCAGTGGTTTCAGAGACCTCCCAACAGACCTGGGAGTTGTGAAAATGGTATTGGGGCTGCTTATGGTCCGTAGGTGGCATTTGCCCCTTCTCTATGTCAGGGGAACCGGGCAGAATCTGGAATCTGCAAAATGCTTCCTCTCAAAGATGCATTTCCCAACAAACGTGAAAGCAACCACAACCACGACTTCACACCAGAGCAAACAAATTTCACATATCACACTCCAAGCTATGCAAAGGAAACAATAGCCCAGAGAGCATATGACATGTTGTGAACACGTCACCACAACTCCACCACAAAACATTTCACTTCCATTCTGCCATGGAGACTTCTGGGCATTCCTGCCCCTTGCTGTCTTCCCTAACAATGGTGGCTTTGCCATCCATGTGGCAGAATCCCAACACTCAAGGGCCTCTCTTGCCCTGCCCTGCCCACCTCAAGCCATGCAGACCCCTGTGCATGCCAACTGCCCCAAGCCACATGCAAGATGCCCCCTCTGCCTCCTGCACATGGGTACCTTGCTGGCCTCAGATGCCCCAAGGGGATGTTGGGAGGAAGCAACCAGGTTGCTGGAGGAGTCCTGAACCTGTCCAGTGAGAGGTCCTCCTCTTTGGGTCTTGCGGCAGAGATAAGAGGCAGGAGAAACTCAGTCAGATGGTGGAAAGGAGAGAGAGGGAGGTGTAGATTGTGTGGAAGGAAGGAAGGAAGGAAGGAAGGAAGGAAGGAAGGAAGGACCAAGGGAACAAGATGTATCCTCTGATCCACCCCTTGAGGAAGAACGTGAATTTAACCACAGGCCTGATGAGTAAAGTGTGTGTGCACTTGTGCAGTGTGTGCCTTCAAGTTGCCTGTCAACTTATGGTGAACCCACCATGAATTTCATAGGGGTTTTCTTAAGCAAGGAATCCTCAGGGGTGGTTTTGACAGTTGCTTCTTCTGCAATACTGCCTAACAGCATCTGGTATTTGTTGGCGGTCTCCCATCCAAGTACTAACCAGGGCTGACCCTGCTTTGCTCAAGATCAGATGGGATCTGGCACCCGTAGGGGATTTAGGCCCCATGTGGGGTGCCACTCCACAAAAAAGGGGAAACTTAGGCAATATTTTTTGAGTCCCACAAAAGGTCAGCTCCATACCTGATGATGCGGAAAGCCAGGAGCAGCGGAGAGGGAAGGAGGGAGCCGAGGTGCCCTGGCCGCAGAGGCGAGGGCGCCAGGGGGAAGAGGAGGTGGGCCTTGGGGAGATGAGGGGGCCTGGGCTCCTGCCGGGGAAGGGGGCTTGGGGGTGCCACCACCCTCCTTGGGGGCCGCTGCTGGCTTTTTGGTAAAGCTGGAGAGCATCTCCCAGATCTCAGCATCGCGTCTCATCTGGACATCCTGGTCCTGAAGGAGAATCAGAGACGGAGAGAAGCCAAAGGCAAGAGGGACAGAGGAAAGAAGAGTGAGAGAAGGAAGAAGGAGGAAGGCCAGCATTTGGGGAGATGAAGCATAGAGAAACTCCACAGAGGAGAAAAGTCAGGGGACAGTCCTTGCTCAGATGTCAGGAGCAGAGGCCCAGTAATCAAAGACCCCCAGACGACCTCAGATTGTTGGGAATCCGCACCTGAAATGTCTGCCCATCTGGGGGGACCTGTCCAATGTATGCCACCCACTCCAAGGCTCGTGGCTCCAGTTCCTCTGCTAAGACCCCCATGGGACCGCTCTTCACCCCCTACCTGCGCGGCTCGCCGGGCCCTGCTTCCGCCCCCCATGGAGCTGGGGATTCGGCCGGCCGCCACGTCCTTCCTCAGCTGCTCTTCTGTCAGAGAGGTTGAATTCTGCCAGGATGGGACACAACCAGGGTGGGCAGGTGGCTGGGAGCATGGTAACGCTTGGAAGAGTCAGCCACCCTCCTCTTCCTCTTCCTCTTCCTCCCCATCCCACATCCCTCCTTGCCCCAGTGCATAGCCTCTATTCCAGGGAAAAACAGAAGGGGGACCCCCCAAGTCTGACACCCAGACTGCAAGGTGCAAAATCCATTTGCCACAAAAAGGGAACAGATAGGAAACAACACAGGCAACAAATTCAAATTCAGTTTGGGAGGGGAGGGTAAGTTTCAGATCATCATGGGGGGGACAGACACATGCATTGGGAAAACTGGGGAGTCATGCATCCCCCATTCCAACTAAGCGATAGGCAGCGTTCTCTCACTCGTACCCAAAGCCACAAGGTGTGAGCATCTATGGTGGCTTCCTCCAACCAGTTTCCCAAAGAGTCATGTCAACTGAGCAACACACAACACACAGCAAGACCACAACCCTTCAGGTCTCTCTCACACTCCCTCCAACTCAACCAGGCACCCCTTCTTTTGCAGAGAACCGAGTCTGGTCCCGAGGCATATGCGCAAGGGCTATGGGGAGTTGGTCCCAAAGGAAGGCTGGTTGGTGTGGCCACCCGCTCCCTTGCCCCACTTTCAGAAGCATGGAAGGGTCCAGAAGCAGAGGGACACATCACGCCATGCTCCATTATGGGCCATCATGGATTCCCCCTCCATGCCACGCTCCACTATGGCCACCTTGCTTCCATACCTTGTGGGCACGACGCATCCGGGCAAAATAGGTCTCCCTCTGCCCAACAGCACAAAGAGGCAGAAGAGAAGGAAGGAGACAGAGAGAGAAAGAGAGGAGGTTGTAAGGAAAAAGAGGGGGCCTTCATAGCCCAGCCACTCTCAAATATATACTTCACCGCTTTTTCAGCCTTCCCAGATGCAAGACAGCATCTGTTTTGGCTTCTTTGCAGAGTGATAGCATGCAAACACCGAGAAGAGATTCATATGCTCATGAGAGACAAATATAACTGCTCTGGCTTCTTTCTGAGAGAAACTTTGGGAAAGGTAGGCTTGTGGCATGTTCTTCCTTCTCCAATCTCCCATCCTTCCTGTATTTCCCCCCCCCCTTTCCTTCCTTTCAATCTTCTTTCCTTCCTAAATTCATTTCTGCCTTTCTTCCTTGCAATCTTTCCTCCCATATAGTTCCTTCTTTCCCTAAACATTTCAATTTTTCTTTCCTCCTTTCCTTTCTTTCAAACTTCATTTATATATTGCCTCTTTACTTTCCCCCCATTTCAATGTTTTTCTTTTCTTTTTATTTCAGGATCCCTTCCTTCCTTCCTTCCAATTCTTAGTTATTCCCCAAAGGAAACAGTCCCTGTTATACTGCTATTAAATTATATTGCATACTTATCTGAACAACAGAGGATTTTCTACACACCATTCCCCAAGAAATAGCCCAAGATGCTTTGAAGAGGGCTGGAGGTGGGGGTACCAGAGGACACAAAGGTGGGCTCTGGACAAAAAACCCAAACCCCTGTTTGGGGCTTGGAGAGGCCAAGTGACAACCAAAACATCCAGATAGGTTTCATCTGTTTTTCTTTCCTTTTGCCTCCAAGGCCACATCCAAACTTTTGGGGTTCCAGCTCACCTTGTCCCCCAGGTAGGTCTCCGGCAGCTGCCAATAGTAGGACTCTTGGCCCAGCTGTCCGAAGCGTCCGTAGGAGAGCTGCGGCCCTTCGGGGGCCATCTCCACCGTGAAGCCCGTCTGGACGCGGGCACTGTGCTGCCGATTGACCAGCGCAAAGCCTTGGAAGTTCCCAGGGAAGAAAGGGGTGGTGACCTATGCAGAAGCGGAAGAGGAAGCGGATCAGGAGAGAGGACTCAAGAGGGACTCCGATGGGAGGAGGAGAGGCAGAGGCTGCCCAGCTGAGCCTGGCATGGAAAGGTGGGCATGGGGACTCACTCACTCACCAAGTCCCGGTGGTAGGAGGAATGGGTGCACTGCTGGGTGACCCCCATGCAGAAGCAAGGCAGGCAGCCATCCCGGTTGTCGGCACTCAGGTGGAAGTGATGGGGGCGGCAGGAGCTGCAGGAGAGACCCTCCACGTTGGCCTACAAAAGTGGGCAGGGGGGAAACAGAGATGGGATGGGGGAAGAAAAGACCAAGGGAAGGGCCAGGATGGTTATGGTGATCCTTCTTCTCAGTTTCACAGTCTACCACAGATGTGATTCCCTCCTCACCTTACACTGGCACTGACCACTGGCATCACACTGGCTGCTGAGGCTGCCCTTAGGGTCGCACTGGCACCTAGACCCTGGAACTGGAGGGAGAAGAATGGGAAAGAGGTTGAGATCTCAGGTGGCCACGTCACTACTAGTCCTCCCCTTAGAACACATTTTTAAAAAAGAACTCTACAGCTATACAACTAGCAACAGCTAGGCATCAACTATACAAAAGCTGCGATCCCCCCCCCCCCCCAAGGTGGTGTCAATGGGAAGGGACAGGGCTTTCTGGGGATACCTGGGGCCAGATTCAGGAATCAAGAGGGGCAGTTTTGGGACCAAGGCCTAAGGTTCCTCTTAACCGTCCTATGGCTGCAAATTAAGTTCTTCTCAATAGACTCCAGAGATGGTCAGGATCTGCCTCATTGCCCCCCCCCCTCCATCAAGCAAATGTGGAACTCACCTGTACAAGGCTGCCCTCGGCTGGGGTTCCCCACATACCCTGGAGCACACCTGGATCAAGAGAAGAGGACCAAGTTACAGAGTCAGCTTTCTTTCAGCCCCTCAAAGAATCCCGGAGTTGGAAGGGGCCACCAGAGGCCATTGAGTCCATCTTTTCTGTTCATTGCAGGGTCTCCAGCTAGACTCACAGTGGTTTCCAAACTTTGCTTCTGAAGATCTTTTGGACATCAACCCCCAGAAGCCCTCACCAGCTTTGCCAACAGCCAGGACTTCTGGGAGCTGGAGTCCAATGCATCTGGATCAAAGTTTGGGCATCTCTGAGCAGGGAGCTCTTCAGCCTCCTTCTGAAGAAGTCCATAGAAAGAAATCCCAACACCTCTCTGGGCTATTAATTCCATTGCCCAACTGCCCTTACTGTCAAGATGATCCTTCCCAGAGCCTATAACTTAAACCATTAGATCTGGTCCTACCCTCTGGGGCAGAGAGAACAAACCTGCCCCTTTTCTCTGGGGCAGCCCTTGAGATATTTAAAGAGGGTCATTATGCCACCCCTCCATCTTCTCTCCACTAGGCTGAACATGCCCAGATCCCTCAACCTCTCCTCCTAGGTTATGTCCTCCTTCCCTCTTTATCATCCCTGTTGTCCTTCTCTGAACCTGCTCCAACTTTTCTCTATCCTTTCCAAAATGAGGCAATACCAAGACTGAACGCAGGGCTCCAGGTGAGGCCTGACCAGTAGAGAATATAGTAGGACTATGACTTCCTTTGATGCAGAAAGTATTAATGCAACGTAAAATATTTTTTCCTGTAGCATCCCCAGAAGGATGCAGAGGTGCACCCAAGCACTCAGCCTTCCAAGCCCACTGGAAGGAACCTCAGGGGTCATATAGTCCACCCACACCCTACTCCTCTAGCTAGGACTGCAATGACAGCAGAGGTGTGAGGAAGTGCACAGCTCTCTGGAAGCCGCCCAATTGCAACTCCCATCAGTCTCAGCAAGCACAGCAAACAAGCAAAGGGTGATGGTGGGAGCTGCCTTCCTGCAAGGCCTGTAGATCCTGTGGAATGGCAATCCAACAAGACCCAGGGTCAGATAAAAGGGGCTAGCCTACCGTTCACACTGCCGCCCAACGTAGCCTGGGGGACAGGAGTCGCAGGTGGGCTGCCCATCCGTGTCCAGGAAGCAGGTCCTGATGTCCCTGGGAACAGAGGGAAGCTGTGAGTTACTCATTTGCCCAAAGCCTCCCCATAGAGTGTCAAAGATGGGGAAGGGGGTGGTGAGAGGCACCGACTGGCTGGCAGAGTAGGGTCCATGGCACGGGCACGGCTGGCAGTCTCCGGGGGTCCCGCGACGGGCATCGCCATAGAAGCCCTGCTGGCAGCGCTCACATCGGGGTCCTTCGGTGTTGTGCTGGCAATTCTGCAGAGGAAGAGGAAGGAGGAGGAAGGAAGCATAGCTGGCTAAGAACAGAACCCCTTTCCACGGCCCACGAGTGTAGCAAGACCATTTTTCGGGGAAGGTAGAGGCAAAATTGGGGTGGCAGGAATGTTTGGGCATTGGTCATTACAGAAGAGGCTTCTGTAGAAAAGGTTTTTCATAGGCAATAACCAAAATATGACCCAATTAAAGCATTTAACTAGAAATAATGTTGCAAGGCTTCCAGAACAGCAAACCAATTTAAAATGCCACATTTTCCATATCCAAAACAGTTGTGGAAACTAAGTAACAGTGATTAGGTTAGATGCATATTGTGAATGGCATCCTACTATATTGATCTGAATTGTTAATAAACTAGTGTTCTGGCCTCCAGATATGGTTAGCTGGCCCTGTGGTTGTGTCGCACAAGGGTGCCCTTGCTCACTTGCACACTTGTCCCTTCCTTCCTTCCTTCCTTCCTTCCTTCCTTCCTTCCTTCCTTCCTCCCTTCCTCTCTTCCCTCTGCTCCTTCCTCCCTCTCACCTCGCAGTCTCCTGTCTCCGTATCACATTCGGTCGCATGCCCGCTGCAATTGCAGAGTTCACAGGTGCCCAAATAGAGGCCGCTGGTGGTGCGGGTGTAGCCAACATCACAGTCCTAAGGAAAAGGGATAGGTAAGCCAAGGAGGGGGGAGGCTGGACAAGGTGTGGGTAGGGGACTCAGGGCCTGGACAGACCGGCCAAAAAGGATGGCCTGGGGGGGGGGAGTCGGGGCATGGCGACCGCATGCCGGCTGCCCCGATTCTGCCCCCACGTCGTCCTCACGCTGCCCGCCCAAATAGATGGCGTGGGGCATCAGGGCGCTCCCTTGGCTCAGCGTTTAGACACACTGTGCCAAAGGAGTACAGAAAAGCCCCTGCTGTGGCAGCAAAGGTGGCTTTTTGCCACTCCAAAAACAAGCAGCAAAGTGCCAGATCGGGGCCGCAGTGTGCGGTTGTCGTGGACCTGATCCAGCACTCCCAGGGGCGGCACAGAGCCTCCCCTTAGGAGCCGTTTGTAGAGCCCTTCAGTCACCCTGCCTGTTCCATGAATGGACCTTCTGGTCGCAGACATGCAAAATCTTATTTCCAAATGCAGATGACAAGAACTCCAAGGTGTTAAAGAGGTCTGTGGTATTTTAAAAGCAGATAGACAAATGAAGGAGGGGTTCAGCAAAAACATGCATGCATGGGTAGGTGTGCATGAGAGCCAGTGCAGTGTAGCAGATTGATCATGGGACTCACTCCAACTCCAGAAACCAGGGTTCGATTCCCCTCTTGACCATGGAAAACCACTGGGTGACCCTGAGTGAGTGACACACAGGTGAAGGCTCCCCAGGAGGTTCTGCTCACCTGGCAGGAAGGTCCGCGGTATCCTGGTGGGCATGTGCATTCCTCCACTTCCAAGGCTGGGTCCCGGCCGGTGGGATGTGGCACAGCCACGTCCATGTGGATGCCGGAAATCCTGCAAGAGGGAGGCGACGGTGAGGAAGGCCGCTCAGTCTGAAGAAAGGATGTTCCCCCAAATGCCAAACCACTTCGGAATTTCATCAGGCCAGGAATGATCCATTGAACGGATTGCAAAATACCCACAAAATTTGATATATATATTGGACTGCAAATCCCAGAATCTACCAGGTAATCATGCTTCCTCTCCCCATGACACCACCTCTGGGTGTTTCCCCAACTTTTGTGTGCATATTTTGCATACTTATTCACAGGTCATATCAAAATCCGTAATTTTGGCCCCAAACCTGCCCTCGACTTATACATGAAGTTGACTTATAGTTGCATACATGAAGTGCGGCCCCCGAGAATCTTTCTGGAATCAAAGGTGGCCCTTGGAGTGAATGAAGTGAAGCGCCCCACTCTTGCTGGAGATGGCCATCTGTGCCCAGCCAGTTAGGTCCAGCACAGACAGAAAGTGACCCCGACTGCCACCCCTCCTGACCTGCTCTCTGACGGCCGCTCAGAGTAAGAAGCCCGGATCATGAAAAGGTCGATGTCGGCCAAAGCCATCAGGAGGTGCTCGCGGGTGGCGCTCTGTCCGTCCGTACGGCGCCAGGCTTGCTGGAAGGGAGAAGAGTGAATGTGGACGACTGGGGGCCGCAAGCAGCCTGCAGGGTACACTTTGTCCAGCATTAATTTAAGTTATCTTCCTCTATTTGTATTTAACTCAGCCTTTGATCCAGAACCATGAGGACCGGAAGCTTATTTCTGTCCTAATGGTAAAGGCTGTAGCCCAGTGGGCAGAGGCTCTGCTTTACATGCAAACAGTCCTGGGTTCAAGTCCAGTATCTCCAGGTCAGGTTCCTAAGTGCCTGGAGAGCTACTGTGAATCAGTGTGGCCAATACTTGGCTGGACTCAGGTTCTGACTTGGCAGGACACAGCCTCCTACATCCTTAAGCCAGAGCCCAGGTTTAGAGGAATGCCTTCTTTGAACTGAAAGCTCAAGCTGGCTAAGGGGAAGGGGCTTTTTTTTGGGAGCCACATTCCACAAAAGAGACTCACCTCCCGGAAAGGCACTGCGAAGGTTGTGGGTGCCCTGGGCAAAGGGACCGTTTCAGCCCTGTGTTCCAGGAAAATGCCGTTCCCTTGCAGCAAAACGTCAGGCTGGTTGCGCAGCAGAGGGACGCCTGGGAAGACGTCGTGGGTGATGGTGTAGCGCAGCTCTCCGCCGTAGGAGGTCACCTGGAAAAGGACGCGGAGGCATCCCTTTGGACTTTCCATGCTCCCAGGTCCTAATCCCAGATCAGGCTGGGCAAGGATAGATCTTGGGGCCCAGATCCGCTCAGTGCTCTTCCAGTGCTGAAACTCTCTATAACCCTGGTTTAATTGCGCATTCAGGGCTACCAAGCCAACACTGAGGCATTACATAAACTGTGGAGCTCAAACTAGGATGCATCTGCACTGCAGAATTAATGCACTTTGCCACCGCTTTAGGATCCACGCTATGGAGTTGTTTGGTGAGCCTTCTCTGTCAGAGAGCTCTGGTGCCACAACAAACTACAAATTCTGCAGTGTGGACGCAGCCCTCACTGGCTCCATTCATGAACCTGAAAGGGCTTTTAAATGGAGCTTTTTAAATGGAGGAAAACTAAAAGCAGAGATCCTGCTCCCACAATAGTGGATCCTCCAGCGGACCCTGCTTGGGATACGTCGTTCTCTGTTCAAAGACGTTCCCCAGCCAGTTTCCTTTCCCTCCCTTCCCTCCTTCTGCTCCCTTTTCTCTCTCTCTCTGTTTGAAGGATTTTACGTTATAGCCACAGGGCAGTGAGAGCCTCACCTTGTCTCCCTTGAAACGCTCCGGCAGCGCCCAAAAGTAGACGTCCCGCGGCAAGGCGTGGAAGGAGGAGAAGGAGAATTCGGAGGGCCCTGTGAAGCGGATGCCCTCGCTGGCTGTCCGGCTGCCGGCGGAGTTGGAGAGGCTGAACTGGGCCCTCTCGGCGTCTTCGTACGCCACTCGAACCTGGGACCAAAGAACAGGCGCTGTTAGCAAGAAGAAACAATATAAATGATGACAGGAATTTAATTAAATAACAAGAAGATGGTAAATATATATTTTTTTAGATTGTATGATAAATTTTTAGAACATCAGAAAGTCTGATTACAATACAGTAATATTCATAGCAAAGGAAGGGAAGTTCTTTTATGTTAGTTTTATGTCTTATGTTTTATGTTTATATATGTTGATGTGTATGTATGTATGTATGTTAGGTGTTTTCATAAATTAGAAAACTTTTGTACTTTATGTTGCTGTAAATGCTCAGTTTTAATCTATATTGTAAGCCGCTTCGAGTCCCACTTGGGAGAAAAGCGGGATATAAATCAAGCAAGTGAATAAGGACCTGGTCTCTGTTCCACGAAGAGCTGGCGCACTGCCGCGAGACGCCCATGCAGAAGCAGCGCAGGCAGCCGTCCGGATTGCGGCGGCTGAGGTGGAAGGCCCCCCTTGCGCATTCGTCGCAGAGTCGTCCCACGACGTTGGGCTGGCGGAGGGAAAGACAGACATTGTCAAATGAAATAATATAGTCTAAATTAAAGGGGGCCTTGGGGGGCATATTTTTTAAAATTTATTTTTATACCAAATACATTTACAATAATACAGGGGTCCCCAAACTTTTTGATCTGGGGGCCGGTTCGCTGGCCCCCAGATCTCCGGGAGGGTGGAGGCGCGCAGGCGCATGCGTACAACTCAGGTGCCATTTTGTTTTCCAAAATGGAGCCAGGAGTTGTGTGCATGTGCCCGGTGTCACGCATGCATGCGCACAACTCCGGGCACCATTTTGGAAAACAAAATGGCACCCGAATAGTGCGCATGCGCGCGTGACGCTAAACGCCATTTTGGAAGACGGGCCATAGTTTGGGGACCCCTGCAATAATACTTTTGAATTTGCATTATACATTCATTAATAATGTCTTCATCCTATTACTTACATTATATAACTCCTCCTAACTGTCTCTTGTGCAATATATCTTATTCTTACATTTTATTCTAGTCTTATTGTTATTCAGAATTTTCCAAGATATATCTCATATATCTGATAATAATAATAATAATAATAATAATAATAATTTATATCCCGCCCCTCTGAGAATAATCGGGGCGGCTAACAACAATTTAAAATTACAAACAATATGACGCCACAAAGACCCCAAAATCCCACCCACCCCTTAAAAAAGTATTAAACCAAGGAACTATTAAAACATCTAGTTAAAAGACATAGAATAAAAACTAATTACAATTAAGAATATAATAATAAAATAAAACACAGGGAGCAGGGGAACATCCAAATTGTGGGATAAGAGGCCGGGAAATCTATTCTGGAAAGGCTGCCGGAAGAAATCCGTCTTAATAGCTTAGTCAGTATTCACGAGATTTCATTCTTCCCTTCCTTCTTCCCTCTTTTGTATTAACTCTTCTGATTTCCATTTGCACCTTTTGGTTCTTTGTAACCTAATTCCATCCATTATCACAATATTGATTTTTGGGGGCGCGTTCCCAGGGCGTCCAAGCGGTTATTTGGCTCACCTTGCACCGACAAGCGCTGTCCGAAGCTTCGCTGCTGCCTCGCTCATCACATCGGATGATCTCTTGCCCTATAATAATAATAATAATAATAATAATACAAAATTTTATTTATTGCCCGCCTCTCCCTGTGGATCGAGGCGGGTTACAACAAATAAGAATCACAATCAAATACAATATACAATTAAAAACCACATTTCTAAATAATCCCCTAACCCCAACCCCTCTCCCAATCATACAAAAGAAGCAAACTAAATACAA
This sequence comes from Phrynosoma blainvillii, assembly GCA_026167975.1. Classification (NCBI taxonomy): domain Eukaryota; kingdom Metazoa; phylum Chordata; class Lepidosauria; order Squamata; family Phrynosomatidae; genus Phrynosoma; species Phrynosoma blainvillii. The sequence continues at coordinate 7,342,607 of JANUYF010000015.1, forward strand.
CAACAATATAAAATGAATGGCAATATAAGATACCAACTAAAAGCAGAAAAAAAATAATGAATTAGCTAAAATTAGAGGTAGTTGGAGGCGAGGCATCTATCATTCTTGGGGTAGATGGGGAATGTGGGAGATGGTTTCTATTTTCTTCTTGGATAAAACAAGGAGGAGAGAGATCTAGCCCAGATTTTGACTGGGGTCAGGGAACAGGTCAGACACAGAATCCCAAAAAGACGATGGCTTGTCCCAGAAGATGGTGCCATGTCCCTAAGAGCCAAAGAAGTCTTGATCTCTTGCATTATGGATAGAAAACACGACTAGCAAGGAAGCCTCTAAGCAAGGGATGCAAATGCAATTCAAATTACAAGGAAAGGGATTCTTCCAAAACACTGGGAAGATATTTTTGACTCCAGCGGTGGAAGAATCTGCCTCGGAGGGTATGGACTTTGGGGGTACCTTCAAACTCCATGATTCTAAAATGGTGCTTCTCTTTTGGGTAGCGATCCAGAACCAGGGCTTGGGAAAGTTACATTTTTGGTCTACAAGTCCAAAAACTCTCCCACAAAAGTGGACCGGGCAGCTGGATGATTCTGGAACTCATCGTCCAAAAGCGTCTAACTTCTCCAAGCGCCGTCCAGAATCTGGCTCTTCTTTTTCTGCTTTCCTTTACTCAGAGGTAAACCTCACAGTGTCCCAAAGGGGATTGCAAATGTTCCCATCTCTGTAGCCTCCCTGATTTGGCCCCCAATAAAGTGACCATAATTTTCCAGAATGGCTGGTGGTCCTTCAAAGTTTTACTCACCCGTCCTCATGCACTTGCCACCAGGCTGGATGGGGTTGCCTTCGTAGCCAGGAGCACATCTGGAAAAGGGGCACAAGGAACAGCAAGTCACCAAGAAGTGAGAAGTCTCCTTCCATTGAGGAATATAATATAGGGAGACTCGGGGATTGGCCCTTTGAGAGTGATGGCCTTCAAAAATATAGCAGTAATGCAGAAGAGGGAGCGGCCGACTTGCCTCTCGCAGCGGCGTCCGGTGTATCCCGGGGCACAGGCGTCGCAGGTCGCTTGTCCATCTGTGTCCAGGAAGCAGGTGCTGGAGAACCTGGAAACACAAGAGCCTCAGCATGGCGCAGTCGCCGTCCGCATGCATGCGCCACAAATTGCGGGGAAAGCAAGAACTCTGGGTTTTGTCTGCCATGGGGACCAAAATCCCGGCAGGGCCCAGGCTCCTATCAGAGCTGCTGCTTAGGCTTTGGGAGCCACGGGGGGATGCTGAATTCTGGACGGTCATGGCGAAGACCTGGATTCAAATCCTCACTTAATCATCCCATGTTACCCAGCAACCTCAGGCCAGCGGTGTGCTCTGTCTCTCTGACCCACCTCACAGGGTTGTTGTGAGGATGTAAAAAATGGTGGAGGAAGAACGAACGCTACATGAGTCATCCATCTATACTGTTTAATTGTATTTTAGGGGTGGGTGGGTTATTGGGATGCGGGATTGTGTATTTTATCATGTAAGCTGTCCTGGTTGTGTTGTACAGAGAGGCAGGATATAAATTATTATTATTATTATTATTATTATTATTATTATTACATCCCTCCTTGAGCTCCTTAGAGGAAGGGAAAAGGAATATTAAGTGGGACTGTAAGATTAACGATAGAGGAATGAATCTGGCCTCATCTGTGCTTCCCTATGGCTAATAATAAGTTATATTATATTTATATCTTTAAATTAATAAAATTAAATACTACTACTACTACTACTACTACTAATAGATTTTATTTATAGCCTGACTCTCCCTGTGAATCGAGGTGGGTTACAATAAATGTTGTACATTACGTTTTGGGGAAATGATGCATCAACCCTAGAGCCTGTGGAGTCACTTTTTAGGAGAATGGTGCATCAGTCTCAGAACATGGAAAGTTCAGGGGGGTGCCAACTTCCAGAGGGGTCAAAACGAAGACATTGCCTCCCCCCCGACCAAAAGCCCCTTCATCTCACTCACCTGCGAGGGGGCTCTGTGTAGGGACAGGGGCAAGGGAGGCATGCCGTGGGGGTCCCTTTCGTGGCGTCCCCAAAGAAACCTGGCTTGCATTTCTCGCACTGGGGTCCCTCTGTGTTATGCTGGCAGTTCTGGATGGGGATGGAAGGAGAGGAGATGAGATGGAAAGACGGGCGAGGAATGGTGGTCTTCCCCACTTCTCCCCCTTGTTTCTGGGGAAAAGGATTACTGTACATACTCATGTATCCGTCTAGAAATTTAGCTCAAAAAATTTACCCAAAAAACCTGAGTCAACTTATCCATGGGTCAATAAGTACTGTATCTAAGTTTTACCCTTGACTTATCCACAGGTCAGATCGTAATCCCAAACTTGCCCTCGACTTATACACCTGGTTGGCTTATAGTCAAGTATGGCAATTGCAAACAAGGTGCACCTTGCACAATGCTAATTGTGTTCTTTGCAAGGCCTTAATCCCAAGCTTTGCCCCAAAGTCCTGGGGACCCTCCCCAAGTCCTCCGCAGCCCTGTCCTCCCAGCCATTTTGGCACCTCTTACCAGACAGTAGCCGGAAAACGGGTCGCAGGAGCTCGAGTGGCCATGGCAGTTACAGCCAGAGCAGGTGCCCAAATACGGACCGCCGGGCACGCGCTTGAATTGCGGGGCACACCTCTCGCACGAGAGGCCGGAGTAGCCGACGGGACACCTGGCAATTTTAAAAAGGTTTAAGATGGTGGTTGCTGTGGCCTGCCTTCCGGTCCTGTATGGAAACCCAAGGCTAGCCTTAGGGTGGCTTTCTTGGCAAGATTTCTTCAGGAGGGTTGGCTACCTTGTCCTTCCTCTGAGGCTGAGAGAGTGTGACTTGTCCAAGGCCACCCAGTGTGGGATTCCAGGCCTGAGCAGGAATTCGAACCCCAGTCTTATAGAATCATAGAGTTGGATGAGACCACAAGGGCTATCCAGTCCAACCCTGATACCCCCCTAGTCCTATACGTAGGAGTCCTAGTCTTATACTCAGACCATTAAAGCAGGCTGGCTCTCCAAGATTTATTCAGAGGAGCTTTTGCTCCTGCCTTCCTCCCTGGCTGACTTGTTTAATACCACCCAGTAGGTTTCCATGGCCAAGCATTGCCACATGGAGGAAAAGTTCCTTTTTCTTTTGGACAAGCTGTGGCCCAAAGGAGAGATTGACATCCAAGCTCAGATGTCAAATGCCGTCAGGAACTGAGCCCTCCTCCTCCTCCTCCTCCTCCCTTGACGCTCTTTCCCGGAGGGGGTCCGGAGCTACTGACCGTTCCCCCCAAGCCCCTCACCTGCACTCCTCGACCCCCTGGGCCACCCCCAGGCCAGTGACCTCCGTGGCGGTGGTGGCGTCCAGGACGATGTCGCTCAGCCCCACGCTGGCCATGCGGTTGTCGTAGACGGTCTGGATCATGATGGCCTCCAGGTTCTGCAAGGTGAGCAGCAGCTCTTCCCGGCTCACGGGGGACCCCGACTCCGTCTCCCAATTCTCCTGAAAAAGAGGAGGCCAGGGGGCATGAAGAAAACAACGGGGGGAACCCCCCCAAAAAATAAACCCCAAAGAGCCAGAGATTCCTGGTACTCCTGAGAAGAACACCTGGAGGTTGGTTACCTCTACCTCTGAGCTGAGAAAGTGTGCTCTTTACAAAAACCATTCCTTCTTGTTACTCTGAACAAATGGTCAGCTTGCAAAGACCTTTTCAGTCCCTTCAAGTTGCATGTCAAATTATGGCGACCCCATGAAATTCACAGGGTTTTTACAGGCAAGGGATCCTCAGAGGTGGTTTTAGCAAGTTCCTTCCTCTGAAATAGAGCCGCTCTTCCTTGGTGGTCTCCCACCCAGCTCTTAACTAGGGCCGACCCTGCTTAGCTTCCAAGATCAGATGGCATCTGGGGCCTTGCAGTGCCTTCATATTGCCTGGAGATTTAGCACAACCTCGTGAATTTTGAGAGTTTTCTTAGGTGGCTTTGCCAGTTCCTTCCTCTGAAATAGAGGAAGCGGTATTAATGGTGGTCTCCCATCCAAGGACTAACCAGGGCTGACCCTGCTGCTTCCAAGATGGGATGGGGATCAGGTGCCTTTAAAACAGAAGAAAAATACTTTAAGAAGGCACTGCATTGTTTTAAACTGAATTGTTTTAAATTGCTTTTTACCTTTTAATTTTTTTTAAAATCTCCTTAAGCATCTGTTTAATATTGTGGATAGTTTAGTTCCATTTTAATGTTAACTTTTGGTGTGCTTTTCTTTTAAATTGTTAGCTGCCTTGCCACCATGTCTTTAAAAATAATTCGTTACTGTGTCTGCTAAAGTTTATTTCTTCCTGTTACTTGTTACTGTGTCTTCTAAGAATTATTTTTTCCCCTGTTATTGTTAGCATAACTTTAAAAAAATATTTTTTTTTTGCTGTTACTATGTCTGTTAAAAATGTATTTGCTCCTGTACTTTGTTCCTGTGTCTTTTAAGTCTTTAATTTTTTCCCCCTTTTTAAACAGTATTTTATATTGTTGTTCATTTTATACTGTTATTGTTTTTAGTTTGCTTCTTTTTTATGATTGGGAGGGGGGCTGAGGTAGGGGATTATTTAGAAATGTTTATTTTAGTTGTATATTGTATTTTATTGTTATTCTTGTTTGTTGTAACCCGACTCAATCCGTAGGGAGAGGTGGGGTATACATAAAATGTATTATTATTATTATTATTATTGATGTCTTCTAGTGGCTGTCAAATAGTCGTTTTATAAGAAAAGCCAGAACGTGCTCCTTGTTGGGCCAATAAATAAATGCCATTCTCTGCTGTTGCGTTTCTTCCGAAATGCACCTTTTGTCGCATTATGGACGCATGCCCCCACGCCGCTGCAGCCGTACTGACCTCAGTGAACCGGACCTGGCGCTGGTTGACCGCAGAGGGCTGGGTGGGCACCTGTGCCCGGTAGGTCAGCTTTCGGCCATTCCCCACCAGGACAACGCTGGGCTTCTGCACCGGGTCAGAGGCGCCTCGGGCCAAGGCATAGCGCACCTTGAACTGAAGGTAACCGCCGTAGGAGTCCACCTGCAAACAAAGCAAAGGAGAACATTATATATATATATATATATATATAGAGAGAGAGAGAGAGAGAGAATATAGACATCAGCCATAATATGAAGAAGCAGAAGCAGAATGAAATGTCTGCTGTGGCCAAAATCCCAGTCCTGGTAGGAAGGCAAGGGAGGAAGAGGAGGGAGAGGAGGGTCAGTGTCCACTCTGCGGCCCCTTGGTTTCTCTGTGTCCCTCGCTCACCTTGTTCCCTAGAAACTGCCCAGGAAGAGTCCAGAAGGAATCGTGGGCCAGGAAGCGGCGGGAGAGGTCCACCAGCTGGAACTCCTGAAGGTTTGGGTCAATCTGGAGCTGCGTTGAGGAGAGGGGAAGCGTTCCGGGTTGGGAAAGTGCCGTCACATTGACCCCTGCAGAAGGCAAAGAGAGAGAGGTCAGGAAACGCTTTGCTCATGCTCAGAGGCACCACACATCTTCCAAGGGCTTAAGGTTGCCTCCTCCAAATCTCAACATCTGTGCCTGCACACACTTTTTCTTCCTTTCAGTCTCTGTCTTCCGCTCACTCAGGAATGGAGCGTGGGCTTTGCCCACAGAAGACCCCAGCCTCAATCCCTGGCACCTCCATTTAAAACAGGAGTGGGCACAGAGTGACCCACGAGCCGCATTCGGCTCTGAAGAGAGCCAGCGCTAAGCCCTGAGACATCTCAGTCACCAACACCAATGCCAAGAACCATGTTGGCTTGGGTGTGTGAGCTCCCCATATCCCAAATTTCCCCAGATGCTCCACGTCCTGCCGCTGTCTTACCTTTGAAATCCTCAGGTGTGTCGAAACGGAGGCGGATTTGGCTTCGGTGGCGGCTGGTGCTGCGGCAGGCCTTGGTGACGCCAAAGCAGAAGCAAGGCTGGCACTGACCGGTGCTTTCGATGTGGAAGTGTCCTTCGGGGCAAGGCCCTGGGTTCGGGAGAGGGATTGGGATGGGGGTAAGGAAGAGGAGGTCAGGGACCAAGGGCATTGTTTCCCTAAAGTCAGACTCTTCATGCATTGCTGCAAAGAGAGCCGGCGGTGTGGGGCAAGGGATGCAGATAGATCCATAGCCAGACAGGGGGTCTCCCTCTGGTGCCTCGCAAACCCCTCCTATCTGCTCCAGCTCACCTCGGCCAGGCGTGAGGCTCAAGACGCCATCAGGGATGCCAAAGACCATCCCACGGGCATTAATGGCCTCGCAGGTGTAGGCTCCTTGATCAGCCTCCTTGACGTCTTGGATGACCAGGGTCCCTCGGCCATCCTCGCTGGAGATGGACACCCTGCGGGTGGACAAAGGGGGGTGAGAGTGCCCAACGGCCCCAGAGCAAGGGGGAAGGAGGGATGGATGGGTCTGTAGGTCTCCCGCCGGCCTACCTGCGGCTGCTGGGGATGTGGCCCCAATTCAGCCTCCAGGTGATGATCGGGGTGGGCACCCCAACAGCCACGCAGGTGAAGCGGACCGTCTGGCCAGGGGAGGCCTGGATGAACTCCTCCGGAGGAGTGATGACCTGTGGGGGGACTGGAGGAGAGGACAGGTAGGACACACAAAGAAGAAGAGAAAGGAATTCTCTCTCATTCTCTCTCTTTCTTCCTAAGAAACGGAGGGGCAGCAGGAGAAAGAAAGGAACAGCTGTTGGCTTGCTGCATGGCAAAACTCTGGAACTCAATGATGAGGGCACCCGGCTCCATGGCAGGGCACATATTTTGAAGGCAAAACTTTCCAATGCCAATCCCTGGCAGGGGAACCTGGGCAACAGAGCAAGGAAAAGCTCCAAGTGTAAACTCCAGTTGCATTTTATTATAAACATTTTCTGGCTGATGTTTTAGGAACATCTCTGCCTGAGGAGCAAAGTGTGTCAAAATGCGTATTTCATCAGAGATGCATAGAAACACACGTATATCTGGGATGCACAGTCCGCTCTTTCTATACATGGGGATCCATTCCAGATCCCCCCTTGCGTAAAGCAAAAAACGTGGCACCTCATGTCCTGTTTGTATGAATGGGGGATGCCCCCATGTATGGTGCAGCGCAGGCGCCATGGGCACGAACCCCATTCATTTTACCGGGGCTCACCATCCGTGTGACCTTTAGTCCGCGTATGGCGCGGGTGCGCTGTATATGCATACCTAGGATTTGTAGTTTTCGTGAGGCACTAGCTGAGAATTCTAGGTGCTCCTCCCTCAACAAAAATCCTAGGATGTTGCCATGGCATTTGAAGTGGAATCAGAGTGCTATAACTGTGTGGTGTGAACAGGCCCCTAGATCCAACCATGCTTCCCAATTAACAAGAGGAGACCAACTGAATCTGGGGGATTTAGTTTAAGAGTTGGGCTTACCGTTTGCCAATTAATCTAATGGGTCTTCCCCACTCAAGACTGGCCTTTGGACTGGGGCCTGTGAATGTTGTCCACCCCTACCTACCTTCCGCTTGGCCAGCGTTTCCACATCCACACAAGCACACACACACAGACACAGACACACATAGAGACTCCGTGCCATTTCCCCTTCCCACTCACTGCAGCCGATTTCGTCGGAGCGATCTGGACAATCCGTTTCTTCATCACACTGATAGCTGGCCGGGATGCAATTGCGGGTGGACACACAGACAAACTCCCCGGGGCCACAGGTGTCTCCAGGGCCCTTTGTGGCTGCAAGGAAGACGGATTTCATGAGTTACAACAACAAACTGCCTGGGACAATGGGCCCTTGGTATCCGCTGGGGTTTGGCTCCAGGAGCTCCTGTGGGTACCAAAATCCATGGATGCTCAAGTCCCATTGTATACAGAGGCATAGTAAAATGGTATCTTGTATATAAAATGGCAATATATATATATATATATATATATATATATATATATATATGAATGTTTTCAAATCCCAGGACTTGTCTCTTCTTCCCTCTCTCCTTCCACTCAAGAGCTTCCCAACACTTACGGCAATTCAGTTCATCGGAGCCGTCCATGCAGTCGTAGTCCCCATCGCAACGCCAGAGTTTGAGGGCGCAGTGGCCATTTTGGCACTTGAACTCATTGGGTTCGCAGGGGCTGGGTGTCCCTATCCAGGAAAAGAGAAGGAAGTTAGCATTCTGGCATAATGGCCCTCTCCTGCCAGCCCTGGCTGCATCATCCTTCATTTTCTTTCTCCAAGGAAGAAAAGCAGCCCCAGCTCAGACAGCCGGAAGGACCACAGCTTGGAAACAATTCATTTCTTGCCCTGAATTCATTAACAATTTTCAACAATTGTTCCAAAATACACTACTATAAGCATTAAAACAGGGGTGGGAACCATGTCGCCCTCCAGACGGACTCTAATTCCTAACGCTTGGGGAGGCTTTTGGGACCTGCAGTCAAACAAGAACAGGAGGAGATGTGCTGCTCCAGCCTCTGCTGTAGGAGGCCATCAGAAGGATGCCAGCTGGCCCATTCTGGCCACTTATTTTTAATCGATATTTTAAGTTAGACGCTAATGTCACACTGAGAACTCTCAATATGACAAATTACTGTCACAGCTTTTTAACGCTGTTGCATTAATGTTCTTTCAACTGTGAAGCTGAAGGCTTTCATGGCCGGCATCCATAAGTTTTTGTGGTTGCGAGGCCGTGTTCTAGAAGAGTGTATTCCTGACATTTCGTGGCTGGCATCTTTAGAGAACACATAGTTCTTTCAACTATTTCATTTTAATGCATTGGTGCCAGTGCAGATTTTCCCAAGCTGTGTCCAAGAAAAGTCTGGGCCAACCTTGGGACCTGACTAGATGCCCCTTGGGAGTCCCTTACAAAGCCTATGATTATATCAGGTAAAAGCTCATACGTTAATAAGGACTGATGTAACAAATTCCTGCTTTAATTTTCTTGTAAACTTCAAAATATCAGGAGCACACGATTGCCAAGGCTCACATTCCCCGGCCTTTGGGCAGCCACCATGACGGACTCACCGCAGTTCAGTTCGTCGCTGCCGTCCCGGCAATCTCTCTCTCCGTCGCACACATATTCCCGGGGGATGCACTGTTTGTTGGAGCAGACAGCCTCGTCTTTCCGGCACGGACGCAGCTCGGAGGGCAGCGAGGGTTTGGCGGCACTGACCCGAAGCGGAGAGGTGACCGGTGCTCGGCGGGTGGTTACCGGGGACAAAGTGGTGGCAGGGATCCGGGTGGTGATCGGCCGCGCCGAGGTGGTAGGAAGCGGCGGGGTTGTGAGATCTTTGGTGAGGAAACACAGAGCGCAGGGGATGAATGGTGGAATGAACTGCAGGCAACTGCGAGATGCTGGAGCCATTTTGAACGGAAGTTGCTGGCAGTCTCCAATAGCAATAGCAATATTTACATTTCTATACTGTTTCTCAGTGAACTCAGCACTTTCTAAGCAATTTACAATCTGTAAACCAATTGCCCGCAACAAGCTGGGTACTCATTTTACCAACCTACGAAAGGATGGAAGGCTGAGTCAGCCTTGGAGCCCTGCGGGGTTCGAACTCACAACCCTGCAGCTGCAATACTAGCATCTAAGCACTGCGCTACCAGGGCTCCATCCCTGAATGGCTGATGCCAGGGCTGGGGAAGTGGGACTGGGTTGTGGGGAGCAGACTCCCTCACCCACAGACCTCTCCATGGCCAGAAGACCATTCCCAGGGGACCATTCCCTGTACTCTTCCTCACCCTCAACCCCAAAGCTCACTTGGTGACCAAGCGGTGGCATTTCTTCCTTGCTTTGAGACTAACAGGGTGCCCATGAACATCACAACAATGGCATCATACATCTTCTTTATCAACGTATATCAGAATAAGAGAATTTTGAGGAGCTGAGGAGATGTATCACCTCCCCCTAAAATGCTGGAGGGGTGCTTCTATCTCCCATTTTGGGGGGTCTCAAGAATCTGGCCAACAGCATCCCCAGAAGACACAATAGCATGCAATAGCAATAGCAAGTACATTTCTATACCGCTTATCAGTGCACTTAAGCACTAAGTGGTTGACAATGAGTGTAAGCTAATTTTCCCCAACAAGCTGGGGACTCATTTGAGCAACCTAGAAAGGATGCCAGGCTGAGTTGACCCTGAGCCCCTGGCTGGTATTGAACCCACAACCTTGGGGTTTGTGAATGAGTGAGTGGCTGCAGGACCAGCATTTAACCACTGCGCCACCAGGGCTCATTGTGAACCGTTGCAAGTCATCTCTGCACCTTTTTTGTATCTGTTCTCAGCCCAGGAAAGTTTAAAAACAAAACAAAACTTAACAGTGATATTTCTTTTTTAAAAAAGCCTAAAACAGGGGCTTCTAGGGAGATGCCTGCCAGTTTCCTGGCCCCCAAAAGCAAGAGAGTCAAGAATACAAAAGGCTTTGGGGGCTTTGTATGCATCCATGCCAACACCGGAGTTGGGGAGCTACAGCTCCTGGACCGGGGTTCCTCTCTAGTTGCTCACCGCAGCCGTCTTCATCAGAGGCATCTCCGCAATCGGGGTGTCCATCGCAGTGGTACAGTTTAAGAACACATTCCCCACTGTCGCAGGTGAATTCGTCCTCGGCACACTCGGGGGCTGTTGGCTCCGCTATTATGGGAGAGGAGTGGAAAGAGAGGCTGGCGTGAGACCCAGGCTGATGGGGAAGAGAGGCTTGCCTGTTGTGGGGATCCCTGGCCCATCCACCCCCACCTTTCCTTTGCCAAGACCGCCATCCTTGCTCACCGCAGTCCAGCTCATCCGACATGTCGCGGCAATCCGGTCGCCGGTCGCAAAGGAACTCCCTGGGTATGCACTCCCCGCTGCGGCACGAGAACTCCTCGAAGGTGCAAGCGCGCACTTCTGGGGGCACTGAAAGCATGAGTTCAGGATCAGGGCCACATGGAGCATGGAGCGCAGGGGTCTCTCTGAGTGTACAAGGCTGGCACAGACCCCCTCCACTCATGTTCTGTGATGCCTTTCCCTTAGTATTATTATTATTATTATTATTATTATTATTATTATTACTACGCAGGAAGGCAATGCATGATGCACCACTGAGGGTCTGGAGGATCATTTTCTCCATTCCCAAGATCTGTGTCTTCCTTCTTGAGCCTGGTCAATGTCAATGTCTAAAACCCTTCTTTCCATCTTACCGCCTTCTTAGGCTCACTTGGTGGAAACAAGAGAGAGGACCTTTTCGGAGATTACTTCCCCCAGACTTTGGGACTCCTTCCCTAGAGAGGCCAGAATGGCTCCTTCTTTGCCATCTTTCTGGTGGCAGGTAAGGAACACCTGTTTATTCCGTAAGATTTTGGGAATCTACTGTTTTGCAAGACAAGGGATTTTTTTATATGACGGCGTACAGCTTTTACAATTTGTGTTAAGATAATATTTCAAATGGTCATTAGTGTTGTTGTTAGTTTAATACTGTTTTAAATGGCCTGAATTCTGTTAACACTGTTTTAACCTCAGTTTCTGTATGTTTTTAAATGTAAGTGTTTTTGCCGCAACCTTCTCCCTTTGTAAGCTGCAGGGTGCAAATAAAGGGGTGGATGGAAAAGGTAAAAAACAGCAATTTCAGACACTGAAAGGACATGGCAAACCTCCTCTGAGAAAAGGTTTGCTGTGCCAGGTTTGCTTTAGGATTGTCATAAGCTGGAAAGGCATTCCAAGGGATAAAACCATCTTCTTTTTATCCATACACATGTGCTGGCTATTTATTCCGGAATAAATGGAAGTGGAAATGAAATGAAGTATCGACACACCGGCCATTCTAAGAGCCAGTTTTAAAGCAGGTCGCAAAAGCTACAAAACAAAGAAAATTGGGTTCTTTCGTAAGCAAAGCAGCTCCTTTGCCACCAAGCTACAGACCAGACTTCCCATGCTGCGCCAAACCTGAGAAGCAAGAGGGGTGATCCCTCGGGCCTTGTGACCCTTGCATGCTCCCCAATGCTCATGGCCCAAGGCCCAAAAGAGCAGGACCCCCCTCCACACTTTTATTAGGGGTCAGGAACACACACACACACGGAAACCCACACCAGACCTACACAGCACACCATTATTGAGCAGTTGCAAATCCCAGCCAAGCAAAGCAAGGGGCATCTTCCCATCTAGTCCAGAGCTAGGGAAAGTTCTCCTCATTTTTTTTGGGGGGGGGGGACTGCAGTTTCCAGAATCCCCCAACCATTCTGGGAACTACAGTCCAAAAAAGGGAAGGTTTCCAAGCTTTGCTTCCCACTTATGCGGCTAAAGCTTCCCTTTGGTCTTGCCCAAGTCACATTCCAGACACCTTCCTCCATTTGTCTGAAGAACAAGTTAGCGGTCAAATATGGTTCAGCCTCATAGGGTTGGGGCTCCTTTTGGACATAGGTCACTCTCCCCAGGACAGAGGGAGGTGGGTCTGGTTTGCTGGACAGAGCAAGAGTAGCCATCTAAAGAGACACTGGTGCCTCCAGGATGAGGGGTCTGAACATTGTCTTTCTTTTTTTGGACCACATCTTCCAGAATCCCCTCCATTCAGCATGACTAGAAACTTTTCCAAAGTGGCCAAGCTGGTTACAGGATTCTAGGGATGGAAAAAAATCTTCATTACATGGTTTTATCAGTTTTATACCACTTTAAAAGTCAGGGTTCCATCTTGGGGAACACTGGGATTTGTAGTTTTTTCCTCTCTCCAGAGAATTCTAGAATTCACCAGTACCCCTCAAGTGACTGTCTACACTACAGTATTAAACTGATGTACTCTATTCTTGTCACCGTTGGTATTAAATGGGGCTAAATGAGTTTAGTTCTGTAGTGTAGATGGACACTTGGGGTACACCTTGGGATCTGGAGCTCAGGGGAGTGGACTCAAGGTCTCCAGAAGGAAATTCTAAAACCTTCCCTAAACTATACATCCCAAGACTCCTTTAGGCAGAGCCTAAGTGGCAACTGAAGTGGTATGAAACAGCTATAACTGGGCAGTATGGATAAACATAATTGCGCCTAAGCAGGTAACGTTTCCAAGCTCTGCACAACTTTGAGCAGAGTTTCCTCGCGGCCAGTTCTCCGGAGACTCACTGGCCACGCACCTGCGCTTGGCACGGATCTTGCCTCTCCCATCCCTTCTCCTCCTTCTCTCCTCGAACCCAGATGGCTCAGAGAAAGAGTCCCTCTTCCTGCTCTCTCCTCCTCTGGGCCTGGCCTGAGCCCTCACGTCCATCCGTCCATCCGTCCGTCCATTCGGAGAGGCCAAGGAGGGACAAAGCCCTGGGCTGCAGCCATGGGAGACGTTCCCAGCCAAGCTGCTGGAGCAGGAAGGCCTTCAGCGTGGACCAAATTCCCACCACAGCAGAGACGTGCGTGCTTTGCACCACCACCACCACCACTACCGCCACGCACTTGTAAAAGGTGAGCGTCTCCATGCACACCTCTGCCCCGGTTGCAGTGAGAGGCTTTCGTGCAACCAAGAGCAACTGGGAAAGACAAGTGGATGGCCAGCACCAGAGCGGAAAGTTCACACTCACACACATCACAAGCAAATTGGTGCAAGGAGACCAGGAGACCTTTCCCTCGTGCGAGAGGCTGCCTACACAGCGTCAGGAAGGGAGCAAGGAAGGCAAGCACTTCTCTTAACCACTTCTCTGCCTTATTCCCACCCATCCTCATTTTGAAATTCTTGTCTTCCTGGCGGATATGATCCGAGTCATTATTAATTCCATATGTACGGTCGTCCCTCTGTATCCACGGATTCTTTGTCCACGGATTCAAGCACTGATGGCTAGAAAAGATTTTTTAAAAAATATATAAATTCCAAAAAAGCAAGCCTTGATTTTGCCATTTTATATAAGAGGCACCATTTGACTATATGCCATTGTATACTTAATGGGACCTGAGCATCCCACAGATTTCGTTTTCCACGGAGGGGTCCTGGCACCAAAACCCAGAGGATACCAAGAGCCCACTAGTTCTAGCTGTCTTTTAACATAACTTTTGATTCTAGTTTTACCCGTACGTGTTTTTGTTTTTTGAAAATCTGTACCTGTTTTAATGCTTGTAAGTAGCCTTGAGACCCAAGGGAAAAAGTAGGATAGAAATGTGATGAGGGTGAGGATGATGTCTTTTTGTCCTAAGGCACTGAAGATTAGTTGCACAGCAAAACAGATTGGCATGAGATTCAGGACAGAGGCTGCATCTACACTACAAAATTAATGCAGTACAACATGGTTCAATGCTAGGATTTACAGTTCTGTGCACTATTTAACCTTCTCTGGTTGCCACTGCAAACTACAAATCCCAGGATTCCATAGCACTGAGCCATGGCAGTTAAAGCAGTGTCAGGTTGCAGCAATTTTTCAGTGCAGATGCAGCCTCTGTCCTGAATTTCACACCAAATTTTTTTTGGGGGGGGGTATCCAGCTACTTTTGAGTTCTAGTCTTAGGACAGAAAACATCTCACCATCATTATTACATTTCTTACATTATTACAATCAAAAGTGGTGTCAAACTGCATTATTTCCGCAGTGTGGCAGCAGCCAAAGAATAGAAAGCCTTAAGGAATTCTTGTCTTTGGACTACGGTTCCCAGCAACCTCAAAGCACCCCTTCCACACCCCTTTAGGGAAAATTTTGCCACATTTTAAAACAGCCCCAAAGGAGCCACAGAGGTTGGACGTTTGGACTTTGAAATCTCCTTGCAATAAATCTCTGCCATGGAGCTGTCCAGAGGCCTCTGCAGATGGTGAAACCTGAGCCTGGGAGCAAAAAGGCTGCAGCTCTTGTTTCTTCCGCTCTGGATTCCAGGGCTCTGCTGAGGAGAGGCAAGGAGGCACCTGGTGCGAGTCGTGCATGCTTGTGTGCATGTGCATATGTGTGTGAGTGTGTATGCAGGAAGGGTTGCTGGGAGGATAATGCCTCCGCAACACACAGGCCAGGAAAGTCCATCCTGATTCTGGGAAAGTGGACTCCCTCAAATTCAACTTTCCAGAGTTCTGCCCAGTGGCCAGATTCATTAAATCTCAGAGCTGAAAGGGGCACAACAAAGGACATCTATTCCATCTATGCTGCTGTTAACTGCCCTTGAGTCGATCTGGACCTATGGCCATCCTCTGGATGAGACCTCTCCAAGAAGACCCTCTGTCCTCCATTGCTCTGCTTAAAAATCCTGCAAGCCCTTAATAAATCCCCATAGGGACCTCTTTAATAACGGTCCTCCATCTAGCAGGTGGCCTTCCTCTCTTCCTCCTTCCTTCCCTCTGTCTTTCCCAGCATTATTGGTTTTTTCCAGAGAGTCCTCTCTTCTCATGATGTGTCCAAAGTACAACAGTCTAAGTCTTGTCATCTTGGCTTCTAGGGATATCTCTGGCTTCATTTGCTCTAGGACCCATTTCTTTGTCCTTTTGGCTATCCATGGGATCCTCAGCATCTTTTCCAGCCCCACATTCTCTTAAACGCATTGGTTTTCTTCCTATCATCTTTCTTGACTGTCCAGCTCTCACATCCATCCATGGGAATAATAGGGAATACAATGGCTTGTAGGATTCTGACTTTTGTGCTGAGTTGTATGTCTTTGCATTTTAGGATCTTTTCTAGTTCTTTCGTAGCCATCTTCCCCATTCTTAGTCTTCTTCTGATTTCCTGACTGCAGTCCCCATTTCTATCCATGTTTGATCCAGGTATGAGAACTCTTTTACTATTTCTATTTCCTCATTGTCCAGGTTGAACTTGTGAAGGTCCTCCTTGGTGGCCACTATTTTGTAATCATAACTAAAGCGCTAAAACTGGCTTGCCCCGGACAATGGGGACAGAAACCTCTCCAAAACCAGACAGAGACAAGCCCTTGCTGCTCGCTGTCTGCCTGTTCACCCTGAAAGTCTCCTGATCTCCTTTGCACCTGTCTGCTTCCTTACTCACCTGGAGGCTCCGGCGAAAGAGGAGGAGGAGGCGGCGGTGGGGTTTGGGCTGGAAGCAAAGGGAGAGTTAGTGGGGAACAAGGAAGGGGAACCCCTGAAATGAACAGACAGCAACCCCACCGCCTGCATGGTCACTCTCTCTCTGACACACACACACATACACACATATATATATCCTAGTTTATTATAGCCCAGCCCTAGAGGCTCACCTGCTCCCAGTCTCCGGAACTGGAAACCAGCTGTGGAAGTGACATAGGAAGCGATGGAGCCGCTCTCAATGACGGAGAAGAGCACCTCCCGGATCTGGTCCTCGTCTACGTTGCCTTCAGAGCCGACGTCCAGCTCCACAAAGATGTAGCCATCGATTTCCCTGGGGGGGGGGGGGGAGGCAGAAAAGGTAAGGAATAACCCCAAATCATGGAGCCATACCCCCCTGTTCCCAAATGGACACAGGTAACACACACACACACGCACACACACACCATTGTGTATCGAAAGGGAATAAATCCCATGTGTCAAGAATCTCAGGAAAGCTCATCTTTGGGGGGGGGGGGTTGGTGGGACACAAATCCCAGAATCTCCCAGTGCACCCACTGGGATTTTGGGAGCTGTGGTCCCTCCAAAAAACAGACATATGTGGGGGACTTGAAAGCTCTATCTAAGGCATGGAGAAAGTATTCCCTTTCCCAACTTAGTGATCACATTGTTCATTTTCTAGAAAATCTGAAAATATAGGATGGTGGGGACACTATTTACAAACACCAGCAAGCTTCTAGCTCTCTTTGTCGCCTGGGGAAAAAAGCATAGGGGTAAGTTTTGCAAAGTAGGGGTGGGCAACCTTTCTTTTTTCCTGCCAAAGGCTCTGTTCCCTTGCAGATCCATCTCTTGAGGCAATCAAAGCCCAAAACAGGCGAAACCTGTCCCAAATCTTTCTTTTTGCCTCTGGTTACTCTTCCTTTCCCTCTTTATCCCCAGCTAGAAAAATGCAGGTCTTAATGGCTTGCTTGAAGGTGGTGCCAAGGGCCACCTTACCCAACCCTGTGCAAAGCCCATGGCAATTTGGAAATGGGGATTCCTCACATTCTCAGTCTCTCTCTCTCACACAATAACACACACCCAGGATCCCATTCCTCCCAGTCTGCATTTTTGTCTGCAGCAGAAGCCTGCAAAATACAAAGAATCCAAGTTCCACCTCCAGAATGAGAACTGATGGCCACACTCACTTGATAAAGACCACACTGACCACCTGTTCCCCGGGAATTTTGTAGTATTCGGACTCCAGCTGCAGAGGGAAAAAACCTGATCAGTGAGAGAAAGAGAAGGATCCCAAGGAGCTCATCATTTGGACAATTTCCTCCATGCAATTTCCTCCATCCATCCCACAGACTCCATCACATTTATTTCTGCCAACTGTTGAGACTGGCATCAGAGTATCTGGATGCCTTATAATACCAAAGCAGCTCCCAAGAAGGCCTTGTCTCCAGATGGACCCTTGAAGATGGTGAGACCGAGAGAAGGGCCTCTCTGGAAGATCTCAAAACAGAGACAGGCTTATATGGGAGAATACAGTCCTCCAGATAACCTGCACACAAGGCTTTATAGGTCATGACCAGCACTTGGAATTGTGTCCAGAAATGGACTGCTAGGCAGTAGAAAGTTTTCAACAATGTGCTCCCTATGGGCAGCCCTGGCCAGTAGTCTAGCCTTGGCATTTTGGACCTGCTGAATTTTTCTGAACAGTTGTTGCAAACAATGGTTGGACTTTCACTCCCGTTTAGGGTCTCTCATCGTCTTACCGTGTCCACCACCGCTTCGGAGACATCCCGAAATTCTTCTGAGTTGACATCATCCAGGCGCGTACTGTAGTCGATGGACTTTGTGAAGTTCACCAGGGCCCGGAAGTAGACTGGAAGGAAGCCAACCGAGAAGCGATCAGGGCCAAAATGACCGCTGGCCCCTCTGCGTTGACCAAGCCATGCATGAACTCCCTCCCTGCCTCTCATTCCTTGCTCAGAACCATAGAAGAGAAGGAGGAGGAGGAGGAGGAGAATCGTGATTTGATGTGCTTCCGAAAGAGTTGGGATGGACTGCAACCATTTTTAAGTTGGGAAGGAATAAAGCAAGTGTAAGGAACCTCCTACATTCCCCTGAGGGCCACCTTCAACTTTGGATAACTTTGCAAGGGCCACATTCTGCTGGCGATCAGCAGAGTCAAAGCCAAAAAGAAAAATAATACTGGGGTATTTTCAGTATACGTCCTTGCTGCCGGTAACTGAGTCTTTTAAAAAAGCCATTCCCACCTTTAAGATTTGTGGGGAAGGGGGAATACTTGCAAAAGATGGGAAATGATGCTGTCCTGTGGAAGGGTGAGTGACCATCTGGGGGAACCTAAAGGGTGATTTATGGGTCCCAGGAGGGCAAAGGTGACCAGAGCGGATAAGCATCAAAGATTAAAGCAGCTTTAACTGTGACCAGATATGCATATTGAGTCAGTGGGAATTTCCTGCCCGGTGACTCGCTATACAACTACTTTCACTGGATTGGATTCAATGGGTCCATATTGACCAGCCACATTTTGGCCCAGAAGGTTTGCTAATTTCCTCCATGCACCATGCATACTAGCCAAAAATGTATGCTAATTTCCTCCAAGTGCCATGCATACCGCTGGCTCAGGGAGAGGTGTGTGTAGGTTTTCCAAGGGAATCTTTGTGTGTGTGTATGTGTGTTTTCTGAAAGGGGCCAAAGACGCCAGAGCGGTCACCCCACCCTTCAATGGGCAACACTCAGCCGTTGCCTCAATGAGGCCTTCTTTCTTCCCTTCCCACGCACATTCACAAACTCAGCCACCCTCAGCCCATTCTTCAATGGGGAGAGGCCAGCATGCCCCCCCCCCCGACTGGACTGGACTGGACTGGACTGGACGTTATCTCCCAGGCCAATGTCTGAGACCATCCATTCCCAGGAGAGAGGGCTGTCTCTGTGTGCACAGACATGGGGGGAGACAAACAGCCCTGGGTTTTTATGGCAGTCTAATTTCTTTCCCCCTTTTCAGGCTTATCCCACCCCCAGGTTTCACACAGGCCCCGTGCCAGGATTCCTGGCCAGCGGCAACGGCCAGACACAGCTGCAAATGGACTGGTGGTGGTGTTGCTTTTCAGAGCTGCAGGTGTCTCTGAGGCGGGGGGACCCTCCAAACTGGACCTTGCCCAGCGGCCCTCCATGCTTGGCGTTAAGTGGCAGGGAGGGCAAGGCATTTGCTACACCATCTTGCACATTTTGGTAATGTGGGTACAGGTAATGGTTTTTGTATTGTACAGGTATACCTTCAGTTGAAGGTATACCTGTACAATACAGGTATAGTACAAGAGATCCTTACTACAAGAGATCTTGTAGCACCTTTGAGACTAACTGAAAGAGAGAAGTTGGCATCATGACGCTTTCCTAGACTTAAGTCTACTTCCTCAGATGCATTAGTCTTTCCCCGTTGTTCCTGACTGCACACCAACTCTGTGAGGTGGGCCAGTTATATACATGAAGAGAAGGAAATTGCAGGGGGCATGACCAAGACAAGGCAGCAGAGAGAGAAACCTGTCTAATGGTCTCAGAGGGACTCTCTCAAGCCCCTTACAAAGGGTTGCCCTTCAAGATGCCCGCTCTTTGGCATCACACTGTCGACCTCAGAGATCTGAGCCGGATCTAAGGGGGAAATGCCACTAGCTGCAAGGGAAAGACATGGGAACTTATGGCCCTGGGTGCAAACCAGAGTTGCTTTCTCACACTAGATGTCCAGCCGTAGAGGCCAATCCTACCAGTTCATCTTTCCCTCCAGTCCATCCCAGGGTGGACATGCCAAGGTGCCAAGGTGCCCATCCCTCTCTGATGCAAGGCAAGGCAAGGAGGACACAGGGGCCCTTGTTCTCCGGCTCCCACAATGGCCCATTCAGACCCTCCCCTCCATCCCAGATGACCGGTGCCCTTGGGACATGGGATGACTCCTCTCCCTGCCGGCAGTCACCCCCAAAGAATGGGCTACGCCCCACTCCAATCAAACGCCTCTTTCTTTCTTTCTTTCTTTCTTTCTTTCTTTCTTTCTTTCAAGGCTCCCGCAGAGGAAGACTTGAGAGCTGGGAGGGGAGCAAAGAGAAGGGATGCTCAAAGTGGGACCCACTCTGGCTTGCAGGGAGGTGGGAAGCGGCCGGGTTCCACGTGAGAATCCTCCACACTCAAACCCCAGAATCTCCCCAGCAGCAAAACCTAGCTGTAGTCCAAAAAGGCTGTACTGTACACTCGCCCCTTTGCATCTGCAGATTTGACTTTTGCGGATATGATTATTCACGGATTTTATTAATATGTTCTCTCTAGGTCCTCCAGCGCAACTCTGTGGTCAACTTTAACCAAAATTCACAATGAAGGACCTAGAGATTCCTAGAGAGAACCCTCCACTTGGCATTTGTAGCTCCTCCAGAGCAATTCTATGGTCAGTGTCTGGCAGATGTTGACCACAGAGTTGCACTGGAGGACCTAGAGATTGCACCATTAAAATAAACCTTCTTATCTCTCCTGACTTCCATCTTTATTCGAGCAGCATCTGGATACTATCACAGGGATTTTGCTGCCGAATCCACCGCCCACATCCAGCCTGGGTCCCAGGGATCTCAGCGCACCTCTTTTCAAAACCAGGAGTTTTCAGACTTAAGAAAATGGCTGCTGGAGCACCCCTGGGACCCGGGCTGGACGCGGGCGGCAGATTCAGCGGCAAAATCCCTGTGATAGTACCCAGATGCCACCCGAATTAAGACTGAAGTCGGAAGAAGTAAGAAGGTTTATTTAGTGGTGCAATAAGCTCCATAGAGAGGTGTTCTCTCAGGTAAAAATATAGTGTTTTTGTTATTTGTAGTTTTCCCACGTTCACGGGGGTCCTGTGGCCCTAACCCCAGCAAATGTGGAGGGACAAGTGTACTGAACTTCTTCCAAACTCTGCTTTGGGGTGAACCAGCTCTGGGGGTTAATTTAGCCCTGGAAGCGCCAGAGGCCTCATTCTGGGCATGGGAGTTGAATCATCAAGATCCTCTACCAAGGATCTGGAATTAGGGGCGAGGCGGGAAACTGGAGGCCTGGCCGCTCTGTATCTGCGGGGTTTGAGTCTACCCCAAACGCCTCCAGTTAGCACAAGGGTTGGCCGCGCAATGGGGTCTGCCTGGTCCTCTTGGTTTCTGCAAGGCTCAGTTCTGACACAGCTTTGCTCAAAATACTGGGGATGCTGAGGCATGGGGAGCCAGATGTGGAGTAACAGGAATGGGGAAGGACTCCATTTAGGCCCCCAGCTGTTCCCACATTGCAACACGTAAGCGTAATGCGCACCTGAGCCAGGTGATGGCCACCCTAAGAGATAGCCAGAGCTGGGAAGAGGATTGCAACTCCCCATGATGGGAGGATTCTGTGAGTTGCAGTCGTAATGAAGAAGGCAATTTTTGGAGCACCGATGGTGACGGAAAGTTTGCAGAGGGAAGGAACTGGCACAGAAAGTCCGATGGTGAAGGAACAGAAGGGGAGGGAATCTGGCCAGAGAAGAAGGAACATCCAGGCCCAAAAGTGGCTGCCTTCCCTCCCCTTTGGATGCCCCTTGCCTTGCTCCAGCTGCAGAAAACCTGCGCCTTTCCACTCCCCCTCTTTTCTTCTCTTCTCTTCTTCCTTGCCTCTCCTTCGGGTTTGCTTTGCCTCCTTTTAAGGAGCCCTTGTTCTCTGGCTCCGGGAGGGGAGCTGGGAAACTACTTGGAGCCACACAAAACAGAACAATAAGCAGAAAAACAGAAGCCCTCGGGACTCTTTTCCTGTCGGCTGAGTCACTCTCTCCGGTGGCCGGAGTCTGCAGGGTTTCAAGGGGAACCTCAATGCCTCTCCATCTGCCCCAACAACACCAACCTCATCGGCAAGGCAATGCAATGCAATGCAATGCAATGCCTGCCCTCTTTCCTCTTTCTGAGGACGACTGTAAGAACACACACACAAATGGAGGGAGTTTGGGTGTGTGTGTGTGTGTGTGTTAAAGCAGCCCCTCTCTTTGGCTCATGCTGCACACCACTCACCTCCCAAGTTGTGCAACTCTTGTGAGAGGACTGGACAATGTGCCAAACCCAATGGGGAGAGGGGACCTCCCTTGAAAACAGCCCCAAAATGGCATTTCCAGTTGGGAAGAGAAGTCCCCCTGTTTTGGACTCCAGTTCACCAAAGCCACTACCAGCTATGCACTTGGGAGCGGGGATTTTTTTAGGGGAACTTTTCCAGTCTTAGGTTTTCAGACTAAACCATCTGAACATTGCCAGATATGGTCCAGATATGGTCCAGAGGCCAAAAATATGCCACTTTGACAAAGGAGAACCGATTTCTCAACTCAACCTCCCCTCACATGCTCCAGGGCTTTGGGATGCTCAGGATGCAGGAAAGCCATAGTCCACCCGAATCCCTTCTCAGCCCTTGAAAGAAGCCAGAGAGTTGCAGAGCATGGTGGTTTCGTAGCATCCCACAATCCTCCCTTTTGCATCGTGTCTCTTAACACCAATTCTTTCCCCAAGGAGAAAGCCCAGCTTTTGGCCAGCGCCTGCCGGTCAAGGTCTCAGATCGTCCGAGGGCAGGGCCAAGGCCTGGGCCTCCGGTCACTTACTGAGCGGTGCCTCATCATCACTTTCGGAGGTCATGCCGGCCGGGGGAGGAAGAGCAGGAGGAGAAGAAGAAGGAGGAGGAGGAGGAGAAGGAGGAAACGGAGGATGGTCTGCAGGGGAAAAAAAGAGAAGAGAAGGACATGAAAGAGGAAAGGGAAAAAGGAAGGAACAAAAGAAGGAATATTTAGAGGGAAAGGATGGTGTTGATTAAGGAAGAAGGAAGGATGGAAAGGTGGATAAAAAGGAAGGAAGGAAGGAGGGAAGGAAGGAAGGAAGGAAGGAAGGAAGGAGGAAGGGAGGGAGGGAGAGAAGGAGGGAGAGAGAAAGGGAAAGGGAAGGTGGAAGGGATGGAGGGGCAGAAGAGAGTACAAAGAAGGAAAGGAAAGATTGGTTATTGAGACAGCTGTGATGCTCAAGGCAGGTGCAGAGCCAAGAAAGTCCAAGGTTCCCTCCATTCTTGGGAGACTGGGCACACTCCTCACTGCTAAGGCTCCCATCATCCACAGGCATCCTGACCCCCCCCCCCACCTCCTCTTTGCCACAGCTCTGCCAGGGCATTTGGTTAACTTTGGGAATTAGGAGTGCTCTCCAGGAACCCTTTTCTTTTCTTCCTGCAATAGCTCTCTTCCTCAAAGAGACTGGCTCAAAACAGGAGAATCTCTCTCTCTCTCTCTTACACACACACACACACACACACACACACTTTCTCCAGCCCTGGCAACAAGTGACGGATGAGACCTGAAACAGCTGCACTCTCTTCACGGGTGTCATTTTGGGCTAAGAATAAACACGGCACAATGGCAGCAACTCACAATCCATGAATCTCGGGGGGGGTGGAGAGAGCTTGCGGAAGCTCCTCTCCAGAGACAAGAGTCCCCAGGATCCCCCAGCCAAGCCATGCGGAAAAAGGAAGGAAGACTGAAGAAGGGAAAAGGGTGCAAATGAAGTTGGTTAAGGAGATAGAGAGGAAGGAAGGAAGGAAGGAAGGAAGGAAGGAAGGAGGAAGGAAGGAAGGGAATGTAAATTAAGTCAGTTTAGGAGACAAGGAAGGAAGGAAGGAAGGAAGGAAGGAAGGAAGGAAGGAAGGAATATTGAAGAAGGAAAGAAGCTGTAAATTAAGTCAGTTTAGGAAACAAGGAAGGAAGGAAAGAAGTTGTAAATTAAGTCAGTTTAGAAGACAAGGAAGGAGGAAGGAAGGAAGACTGAAGAAGGAAAGAAGCTGTAAATTAAGTCAGTTTAGGAGACAAGGAAGGAAGGAAGGAAGGAAGGAAGGAAGGAAGGAAGGAAGGAAGGAAGGAAGACTGAAGTAGGGATGTAAATTAAGTCAGCTTAGGAGATATGTAAAGAGGAAGGAAGGAAGGAAGGAAGGAAGGTGGAGATTAAGGAATACTGAGGAAGGAACGATAATTGATATTGTAGATAAGTGAGGTTAAGGAAGGAGGGAACCCTGAGCAACAGTGGCTGGGAAATTCTGGAACTTGTTGTCCCCCAAAAGATATTTTTCCATGTTTGGGGAAGGGATCCCCACCTGGAGCAAAACATTTGAACTTTCTGCTTGAAATCTGAACTGAAGGCGTATGTATCTGTCTAGAGGGGTCTTTCATGGCTGCCGAAGGCCAACAGGGCATCTGGAGGAACTGGTGCTCAGGGGTGTTAGGCATCTGGGGAAAGAACAGCTGGAGGAAAACTCTCCAGAGAAATCCTGCCTTCCTCTCCTGGACAGAGAGAAAGAGAAAGAGAGAAAGGGAGAGAGAGAGAGCTCTTGGGTGCTTCCCTGCTTTGGAGCTAAAGCCAAAACCCACAAAGCGTCTGCATCGTCTCTGGAGGGACGTGCTTGTCTACACACACACACACACACACACACACACACACACGCCTTGGAATGCATTGTGGGAAAGGGCTTGGTCTGGGGTTTCCCTGCCCAAATGTCAAAAATAAGGGATGATGGGAGGGGAATTTCTTAATATAACACACACAGAGGCATGGACTGTTGCAGAGCAGCCCTTGAATTTTCGCAAAGGGAGAGTGGAGCAGGGCAAACCTTAGATAAAGTCCTTTTTTGGGAAGGAGGGGGATTAGAACTCCCAGAATCCTCAGCCCCTGGGGACTCTTGAGAGTCCTGTCCCAAATAAAGGAACTTTTCCAAGACCAATCTAACTGTTGCATGGGATCTTGCCATCTTTTCCTATGACTCCTTGCCACAATGGTGAGGCCATCCATGGTGGGGCAGTCTGAAAGTAACCTTTTTGCAGAGAGTATACCATTTAAATCAGAAATGCCAAGTCTAAAGGGGGGGGGGGAAATTATATGCACATGCCTATCAAGGCAGTATTTGTGGAATGAGATTCCATGGAAATTAGCTGTCTGGGGTGTTCTGTAACTTGTACTCCAGAGCCTCAGTTTTACAAACTTTGCCACACATTTGCTGAAGAGTTTACAACTTCATAGTTTCTCAATAGAGACAACAAAGGGCCTCTTTTCCCTACCTAAATCAGGCTGATAAAATCAAGAAAACCAATTGCATTTTCACCCATAAACAGAGAGGCTTCCCTTCCTTCCTGCACAGTTTGCAGACAGCAACAGACCTCTGAGGTCGGTCAGTGGCTTGTTCTCGGTCCAGACTCCGAATGCCAGGCTCTCTAAGCACTGCATCCCACTAAATAGGAGATGGTCTGGTCTGAACTCGGGAACTTTTGAGGGGACGCTTTATGCCACGGGGCTGGCTTGCCTCTTACCTGTGGGGAAAAGAGGTCTGACGGAGGGGAGAGGCTTCTCGGGGGAGACGGTGCCGCTGCCATTCTCTCCACTTCCATAACCATCTGCAAGGAGGGCAAAAAAGAGGCATTGCGTGAGTACGACAACAAAACCCAAAATTGCAACAACTCTTGGTTTGCAAATACAGAGGCCCTGATTGGCAATTCCACCTTGGAAAGAAGGCAGGATTTGAGCAAAATAAATATACAAACACACAACACATCCTGGGGCTGCATTTGGAACTGCAAAATGGAACTGGATCCATTTTGGGTAGAGCAACTTTGGACAGTTCCTTTAAATTTTGGAATAAAACCTGGAGCAGGTTGACCACCCCATTAACTTGTGAGTAGACCAATTCATCTCCCTTCTCTATGAAAACAGTCTTTGGCTGGTTTCCACATTTTCTTTTCCCATTCTCATAAGAAGAAATGCCTCTGGCACTTAAAAGAGGTTTAAAGATGCTTCTATGTTTTTGGCCCCACCATTTGGGCCTTGGGCTCCAGCCACCTTTGCAACGTGGCCCTTGAGAAATGGGAACCTTGCAAAATAGGAACCGAAGTTAGGTCCATCACCCAGCCAGAAGGGATTGTCTGCTCAAACCCACTGCAAACAAATCCCCCAGTCATGAAACCGGAAACAATGGGATTTCTAGCAGAGCCTGGAAATGTTCTCCTTTTTTGCACTGCAATCTCCAACCCCCCCTCCAGAATTCTGGGAGTTGCAATCCTCAAAAAGGGGGGAATTATTGTTCTCCAAGCTCTAGTGTCCAGTTCCAGAATGGGGTGCAGCAGTGCATCCAAGGAATGCCACTAATTCCAGTCACTGGTCTCTCACAAGTTAATGGGATGGTTTTATTCCAACATTTAAAGGAGCTATCCAAAGTTGCTCAACCCAAAATGGATCCAGCCTTTCAGACAGTGCTTTTAAATTTTGGATTAAAGTCTGGCGTGGATTTGTTGTCCCCAATTGACATGGGAGCTGGGTAGCTATGTTCAGCTTGGAGAAGAGAAGGCTGAGAGGTGACATGATGGCTATCTTTAAATATCTGAAAGGATGTCATGGAGGAGATGGAGCCGGCTTGTTTACGGCTGCTCCGGAGACTAGGATGCAAACCAAGGGATTCAAATTGCAGGAAAAGGGATCACACCTAAACATTAGGGAGAACTTCCAGATCTAAGATTCTGTGGCTTACAAATATGAAACTAGAATTTCAACAGAATCGTCCATGGTGTGGACTGTGGAGCATCCCAGAAGAGATTCCTCCTAAACATTAGGAAGAACTTTTTGACTGTAATTTGCTGTTCAAGACTGGAATGGACTGGTGGTCCCTCCATCTTTGGAGGTCTTCAAACAGAGGTTGGATTGCCATCTTTCAGGAGTGCTTCAGTTGGGCATTCCTGCATGGAACAGGCTTGGTCTAGATCAGTGGTTCCCAAACTTTGGACCTCCAGGTTTTTGGACTCTGACTCCCAGAAGCCCCTGGAAGGTTGGCCAACTGTCAGAAATTCTGGGAGCTGAAGTCCAAAACAAACAAATTTTGGTCACCACTGGTCTTAAGGTGACCCTTGTGGCCCCTTCCAACTCTATGATTCTATGATTCAACCCTGGTTTTGGAGAAGGAAAAGGGAGATGTTTCTCCAACTGGCCGCTCCTCCTTACCTCCGGACGCTTCGTCCGCCAGCAGATCCTCATCGTCGGAGAGGTCAGCATAGTTCCTCCATCGCCGATGGACCGCTTCCGATTCTGTGTCTTCTGGGAAGGAGGCTTCGTCCGGCCGCTTGGAGGCCTGAGTGACCTGCAGCCGGAGAAAGAGCAGAGGTTGGGGATGGAGATATTTCGCAAACACAGACAGACACATCTGGAACTATCCTGCGTCCACAACTCCCTTGAGACTCAAACTATGCAGATGTTATGTATGTGAAATGATGTACAGTTGTCCCTCCATATTTGCAGCCTTGACTTTGCAGACTGCGTTAATATGTTCTCTCTAGGAATCTCTAGGTCCTCCAGCGCAACTCTGCCGCAAGTTGACCATATTTCAAATTTTGGAATTGTATTATTTCAGAATTTGAAACTGAGGAAAATTCAACATGTAGAGGAGAATGCAACTTGCTGATGGTCGTGGAATCAAACCCAAGTGGATGTCAAGGGCCCACAATAACAACAACAACAACAACATCCCACTATATTTAATGGGACTTAAATACAGATTTTATCATCCACAGGGGGTCCTGGAACCAAATTCAAGCAGATGCCAATGACTACTACTACTACTACTACTACTACTACTAATATCCCATTGTATTTAATGGGTATTGAGCATCCATAGTTTTTTATATCTGCTGATGGTCCTGGAACAAAACCCAAGCGGATGTCAAGGGATAATAATAATAATAATAATAATAATAATAATAATATAATACCCTGCTGTATTTAATGGGACTTAAATACAGATTTTGTAATCCACAGGGGGTCCTGGAACCAAACTCAAGCAGATGCCAATGACTAATAAAATAATAATAATAATAACCCCAGCAGATATCAAGGGCCCCTCCATTCTCAGCATGGTGCTGAGAACTACAACTCCCAGGACCCTAGCTGGCTGGGTGCAGATTCCTGTAATTTAGACAAAAAGGAAGCAGCAACTTCCCCAAACTTGGCAACATCTCCTTCCCTTTGCATAGCATAGAAACTCTCCCTTCCTCATCCCACCCCAGTGTGCTTCTGCGTTGTGGAAAACCGTTCGGAACGACAAAGAGCCCCCCTGGATTGCCAGACCCCCTTTGCATCCCAAAACAGGGTCTGAGCAACATCTGGAAGGAGGAAATTTTGGAAAGCTGGAAGTGGTGCATTGCAGAAGAAGCCAGAACGACTGAAAGGACCACGGCGCAGGGTTGTCGCGAGTGGCGCAGAGAGCCCTCGAAGTCGAGGGGCATTGCTGAGAGTCCTCAGAGGCGGCTGGCCAGACTGGGAGAAGCCAATGTGGGACTGGGCAGACTGGTGTGGATTGGTTTTGATAAGGAGGCTTGAGAATCAAGTAGCTATCAAGAGA
Organism: Phrynosoma blainvillii; assembly: GCA_026167975.1. Taxonomy (NCBI): domain Eukaryota; kingdom Metazoa; phylum Chordata; class Lepidosauria; order Squamata; family Phrynosomatidae; genus Phrynosoma; species Phrynosoma blainvillii. The sequence goes on from JANUYF010000015.1 coordinate 7,370,972, forward strand.
GAGAGAGAGAGAGAAAGGAAGGAAGGAATGCAGAGCAGGGATGCCATGCTCACTTTGCTGAAGGGGAAGGTTTTATTCCAAGGAAGGATTGCTGGGTGCTGTGGCTGTGTGTGGCTACCATATCTCTGCAAAAGCCTAAACCCAGAGGCCCAAACCCAACAGCTGAGCATTTGTCTATACATGCACATAGTCCACACACAGTGGGCCCTCCACATTCGCTGGGGTTAGGGGCACAGGACCCCTGTCAAAGTGGGAAAACTGCAAATAAAACCCCCACTATGGTTTCACCTCTCTAGGAATTTCTAGGTCCTCTAGCGTAACTCTATGGTCTACATCTCCAAATGTTGGCCACAGAATCACACTGGAGGACTTAACAAATGCCTAGAGAAGTGTTCTTTCTAGGAATCTCTTGGTCATCCAGAATAACTCAATGGTCAACATCTGCCAGAAGTTGACCATAGCATCACACTGGAGGACCTTCAAATGCTCAGAGAATTGTTCTCTCTAGGAATCTCTAAGTCATCCAGCACAACTCAGTGGCCAACATCTGCCATAGTGGCCAACATCTGCCAGCACAACATCTGCCACAAAATCACACTAGAGGACCTATAAATGCCCAGAGAAGTCTTCTTTCTGGGAATCTCTTGGTCATCCAGAAGAACTCGATGGTCAACATCTGCCAGAGGTTGACCATAGCATCACACTGGAGGACCTACAAATGCCCAGAGAAGTGTTCTCTCTAGGAATCTCTAGGTTATCCCGCACAACTCAATGGTCAACATCTGCCGGCCGTTGACCATAGAACCACACTGGAGGACCTACAAATACCTAGAGAAGTGTTTTCTCTAGTAACCTTTAAGTCCTCCATCGCAACTCTATGGTCAACTTCTGGTGGAGCCACACTGGAGGACCTAGAGAGTCCTAGAGAGAACATATTAATCAAAATCCGCAACTAATCAAATCCGCAAAAGCCAAAGCCACAAATGTGGAGGGCTGCCTGTAAGTGTTTTTTCCTTTTTAAAAAGGAAGCGACACTTGGAGGCCTATGACAACAATGAGGCTTCTTGTCCGCACGACGGGGATAATTTTGGAGCTCATCTGAGCATTGCTTATTTGGTGGGATCTCAGGAGGAAAAGAAGATTAGAGATACGACTCCAAAAGTTTTATGTAACTCCGTTCGCCTCCTTTCCAAGGGCGAGACGTTGAAGAAAGATGCTTAAAAACCAACCGTGTGCAAATCTGCACCATCAGCTCAAGAGAGAAGGTTGCTTTTTTTGGCAAAGGATTTGAAACATTTTCTCCCCTTGTTTGCAAAGAACGCAAAGCCCCGGCTTTGGGGAGCAAAGAGGTTACAATCCGGAAGCCATCTAAATATTTCCACGCACCAAAACAGGCATATTGGTGTTGCTGGTGTGTGGATTTGACATCCCGAGGAAACCAATGTGTTGGTCTTTGTGGATTCTGGATTGGAAAAGTTCCTTTCTTTGGAAAGGGCTACAGCTCCCTGTTTGGGTCAACGTGGCGTAGTGGTTTCGGTGTTGGACTATGACTCTGGAGACCAGGGTTTGATTCCCAGCTTGGCCATGAAACCCAGTGGGTGGCCTAGGGCAAGTCACACTCTCTCAGCCTCAAGGGAAGGCCATGGCAAACCTCCTCTGAACTAGTCTTGCTAAATAAAATGCACCACGAGAGCCTTATGGTTGTCCTCAGTCAGAAATGACTTGAAGGCACACAGCAACCAACAGTCCCCTGTGTGGCCTTACTGGCTGGGGATCTTGGGAGTTGCAGTCTCACCCTCCCCAACTCCAAAATAAAGACTGTCTCTTCTTTCTTGGACACATGCAACTCATGTGTCAGCCAAGTCTGTGTGTATGTATATTACCCAAGGAAGTGTGGAGCACATCTGGAGGGGAGTGGTGACCCAGTTTGGGCCGAGCGGAGGCCGGAGCGGCCAAAGAGCATTCCTGCGTCCATCTCTTCAGAGAAGGTGACCGCAGGGCCAACTGGCCCAAGTCCACCCCAAACACACAGGGGAGCTCCCTCACCTCCGGCCAGCCTTCCTCCTCCTGGCCCCTCGCAGCTGCATCTTTCTCTCCTGGCAAGGCCCTTGCAGACATTGCAGGGAAACTAGTCATCTCTAAGCCCAAAGGCTGAAGGATGGGGGGAGGACAGAGGCCACAGGACAACACAGAGCTCAGGAAGGGCTACAAATCCCAGCCATCATCCCCCAACTCTGGTTCATCTGACCAGGGCTGCTGGGAGCCCCACTTGGAAAGCATCTGGACTCCTGCTTTGGCTTGGGATGTGAGACCTCTCTCTGGACCTCCACCTGCCCCCCAACGGTGACCCCTTCAGGTGGGGAGCCATGGTCAGTCTGTCCACACACCCACACCCACACATACACCCCATTCCTGCTCCTTTGGTCGCACGGAGATGCCCGGGGGCAAGAGACGGGCGGCAGGAATTCGTCACAGCAGCATTTTCCTGTGCAAACACTGCCCTGCGCATTATTGCAGGCTGGACGGTCCGGGAACAAAAGGAGAAGCAGAGGGAGATAAAAGGGGACTTAATTGCCCCGGACCGGCTGAAAGGCCCTGAAAAGGAAGAAGGGAAGCTGGAGCTGTGAGCCGTGCTGGCTGCAAATGCCAACAGGGCACCATGCCAGCCTCCAAGAGGAGGGAGAGAGAGAGGGGATGGTGGGCCCTCCAACCCAAAGGGGCCCATGTTCCCCATCCAGACCTCTGGCTTCCCATATCCCAAGCTGGACCCAAGACAGTGACCGTGGTGCCATGAGAAAATCCTAGGCAAAAGAGATATCAACCGCCTTGAGCAAGACACTCCAGTCAGGGAGACATTTGGGATTTCCAGAAGCCAAGAGTCAGGGATGCTGGGAACTGCAGTCCAAAAGGGAACTGGCAAAACCACCTCTGAGGACCCTTTGCCTAAAAAAAACCTCTATGAGAAATTCATAGGGTGGCCATAAGTCAATGAGTGACCTGAAGGCATGCATGCGCAGACACAAGCTTAATACGGAAGCCTATGCCTCTAAAAATAGAAATACACAGCAACAAAAAAACTTAACACAATAACCATGACAATATTTTTTTTAAAAAAAAAACTTGCAATGCAAAGAAGCCCAAGTCGTTTCTAAAACAGCTTGGCTTGTGGCAGGGTCCTTTCTAATGTGGGTTGGTGACATCGCAATAATGTGACGGCGGTGACTTTCTATGTATTTTTAGTGCGGCATGAATATAAATTCATGCTCCTTAGTCATGCTCAAAATGGAGGAGGTTTTGGAATTCCTCCTGAATGGAAACGTAGGACAGGAAAAGGAGGACCTCTGGTCACCCTGAGAGAGGAAAGAGTCAAGATTTCAGTGAGGAACTCTTTCCGGGAATGCCTTTGCTTTCGTGCAAGATTCGTCCTCCCAGGTCGATGGCGCCTCTCGAAACGCCAGATCCCACAGCTGGGCCTGGGAAGGAAGGAAAGAGGATCCACCACAAACACAACCCCCTTCTCTCCCTCCCTTGCACCTGTCACAGCCCCGGCTCCAGAGAGACAAACCCGGGGGTCTATTGGAGACAAAGCATGAGGTCAAGCAACGGAGGAGGAGGAGGAGAAAGAGGCAGACAGACAACATAGGAGGAAAGAGGATGGCCCTCCTTGCCATGGAGAGGGTCTTGTCTCTGGCTGGGGAGAGGCAAGAGGAGCCCACATACCCCAAAAGCAGAGACTAGCACCTTTATTTATTGCCTGAAATACCCTAAAGGCACCATCAGATCCCATCTGATCTTGGAAGAAGATAAGCAGTGCCAGCCTTGCTCAGTCCTTTGAAAGGAGGCTGCCAAGAAACGCCTGGCTAAATTTTGCAAATTTCTTTGCACCCTGTTTCTTGGCATGGGGCTGTGAGAATACACTATTCAGGGTGAAAGAACTCAAGATATATTTGCAATATTGCAAATCTGCAGGGCTAACAAAATAAATTCCACCAGTAAGCAAAGTTCTCCAACCAGACTGAGGTGTTTGACAACCCTCTTGTTGATCCACAAGCAAAATGCCAGTCTGGTAGCAAATTGCAAGATGCACATCACAGCATCGTCTGTATGAACCACACAGCGCTTGGATAAGTTGCTTTTGGATGGAGGACTACAACTCCCAGAAATCTAGGAGACTGGAGTCCAAAATAAAAGTTCTCGACAGTGTGCCTCTTCCTAGGTGTTAGTTTGGAGATGGTTAGAGATGGGTTTAGCCAGAAACTATGGTTAGCCTTCCAAACATGTAGGCAAACTGTGGTTTGGCTGGTCATACCAACTCTCCTTTTTTGGCAAAGAGGTCACTTACAGACTCAAACCTGGCCCCAGGCGGAGTTTAGAAAAGTGACCTTTTTTGGGGACGGCAATTCTGGGTGTCGCTTTCCCCAAAAGACACTTTCCCAAGCTCTGTAGTTTTGGGAAGCTGTGCCCTGGCAGCTTCTAGTGCCCAGCCCCACGGCCACAGTAATTTTCAGAGCCACAAGCCATAAATAGTTTTGAGACAGAGGAGACCCAAGAGCAAACCACAAAGCAAATGGCTGGAGGGAAGGCACACAGCAGCCGCCAGGGAGGCAGGTAAGTCCCTGAGTCAACCCTGGAAATTCCAGCCCTGCGGTGCGGTGCGGTGCAAAGGAATGCCAAGTCTTGAAAGCAAGAAAAATCAGAGCACTTCTTTTGGTGCAAAGGAATGCCAACCCTTAAAATCCAGAAAAGCCAAAGTCCTTCTTTGGGTGCAAAGCAATGCCAAACCTTGAAAGCCAGAAAAGCCAGAGAGTTTCTTTTTTGGTTCAAAGCAATGCCAAGTCTTGGAAGCCAGAAAAGCCAGAGAGTTTCTTTTTTGGTTCAAAGCAATGCCAAGCCTTGAAAGCCAGAAAAGCCAGAGACCTTGTTTGGGTGCAAAGCAATGCCAAGCTTTGGAAGCCAGAAAAGCCAGAAACCTTCTTTGAGTGCAAAGGAATGCCAAGGCTTGTAAGCTAGAAAAGTCAGAGCACCTCTTTTGGTGCAAAGCAATGCCAAGGCTTGACAGTCCGAAAAGCCAGAGAGCTCCTTTTGGCACCGACTACAAACTGGAAAAGTTTGGAGACAGAGGTTTGTGAGGGCAGAGGAGGAGAGAGACAGGTGTGAGGCTTCTGGGACGGGCAATGCCACACGTAGCCGGTGGCACGGATGCCAGAGAGGCAAGCAAGTTTTGCACAGAAAAAGCATGCTCTTTTCTCTCCTCTCCTCTTCCCTTTCCCTCCTCTGAGTGCTCTCTCCCTTCCCTCCAGCCAGGAAACATTTACTTCACTCCTGACTCCTGGCCTGGTGTTTAACATCCCAAAGAGAGGCATCTGGAAGGGGAAAAGAAATCGTGGATAACTGGCCCGAAGCACAAAGCTTCAGGATCCGGGGCCTGCATTGCAACCGAAACAACAACCCAGCGCTGCAACCTTTGCCCCAAAGTTGGCACCTGGAAATCAGAAAATGTGGATCCATCCAAGAGCTGCAAGGAATAAAAACCCCGAGTGTCCCAAAATTATAGAGTTTTGGTGGGAAAAGGCAGGGAAAAAAACCTCTTTGGGGGCACTACATTTCCCAGAATCCCCACCAGCAGCATGCTGGCACAGTGTGGATTTGGGGAGGTGCAATCCTCCCCCCAAAGGGACTTTTTGAAGCTCTGTAAAAGACCTGAAACTTTAAAAAGCAAAACTATCATTGAACCGTTTTTAAAGTTTCAGGTCTTTTGCAAAGCTTGAAAAAGCCTCTTGAAAGGGGGGGGGGGGATACACATCCCAACATCCCTACATGCTGGCTATGGGGATTCTGGGAGATGTAGTCCACCAAAACTTATCCTTCTCTCTTGCAAAAATTCTGGTTTGCCAACACTCCTATCTTATCATCTGCTGCCAAATCAAAAATGAACTTGGATCGACAAAATCCCACAGAATCCAAAACATTAACAAATTTATTACTAACATGAGCTTTTGCAGACTTTTTTTTTGCCTGACTTAACAGCTAAAATTTCTGAAACCGAACAGATCCAACTTGATTAAAGCTACTAAATTTGATTTAAAAAAGGCGTAAAACTGTCGCTCCAACCCAAAAATGTCTTTGGCACCGAAGTTTTGTGTTGTTGCTTTTTAAAGAAAAAAAATCCCCCAAGGAATTTTGGGTTTGATCTGAAAATAGATGTTTTACCAGTTTGACTGTCATTTTATCTCGGTCTTGGTTTTGTTTCCATCATTTAAGTTACGTTTTCTTATGCAAAACATCCTGAGATAATTGCTTGAAACGGCATCAGACAGTGTTTAATGAACAATTTAAAACAACAACAACAGAACTGATAACTCTAAAGAAAATCACACCAATAATGAATCTAATAAAAAGAAAAGATAATGGAAATATTTGTCCTAACAGGCATCATTTTAGGAGAGGCATATGTGTTGCAATGACTTTTTAAAAGACTTTTTGGGCATCTTTTCGGTTCACTGTACACAAACTTTGCTTCATACACAGAATTATTAAAAGTATTGTGGGTTTGGGTATGCTTATCAGGTGTATATGAAACATAAATGAATTTCATGTTTAGACTTGGGTCCCATCACCAAAATCTCTCATTATGAAGATGCAAATATTCCAAAATTGCCCGCAGGGGTGGCTGAGAGAGTGACACTTTCTTTGCTTTCTGATGGTTCAGTCAACACAACTTTTGTCTCATGTGCAAAAATATTGTTCTATTTTTAAAGCTATGTATGCAAAACATAAATGAATTTCATGTTTAGACCTGTTTCCCACCTCCAAGATCTCTCACTATGCAGATGCAAATATTCCAAAATTTAGAAATTCTGGTTCCAAGCATTTCAGATAGAAGAGACTCAACTTGTATCACTTCTAAGGATCAAAATTCAAGGGGCGGTGATAGGAACTATCCACAGATTTACAAATTTTGCAACCTTCCTCCTCCCCCCCCCCCCAAAAATGCGGTTTTGCAACCACACAATTTTGCAACCCGAAATGCCCTTTTGCCTGAATCCGTGCGCTCAATTTGCCGACTGTAAGATTTTGAAATAGATAAGTCTACGTCCTGGAGAAACAGTCACATCCAATCTCGAAATATGACTTTCTGGGGACTACAACACTCCAAATCCCCCCCAGCCAAGGGATTTGGGATGTTGTAGTCCCCAGAAAGTCACATTTCCAAACTCTTCTTAATTGAGTTCTTTAACTGCAATGTTCAGAAAGTCTGTCACAAATGGCCACAAAACATCCCCATTCTCACAAATGCGTTTTTCTCTGTATCTCAACCTGTCTCCCCAACTTTCTGGGGACTACAAGACCCCAAATCCCCAGCAGCCATTGTGATGGGATTTGGGGTGTTGTAGTCCCCAAAAAGTCACATTCCCAAGCTCTGCCCAACTTAGTTATTTAATTGCAAAGTCCAGAAAGGCCATCTCCAATGGCCACAAAATGTCCCCATTCTCACAAATGTGTTCTTCTCTGGCCCCCGTCCTGTCTCCCCAATTTTCTGGGGACTACAGCACCCCAAAATCCCATGGCTGTCTGGGGGGATTTGGGGTGTTGTAGTCCCCAGAAAGTCACATTCCCAAGCTCTGCCCAATTGAGTTCTTTAACTGCGAAGTCCAAAAAGGCCATCTCCAATGCCCCCAAAATGTCCCCATTCTCAGGAACGTGTTCTTCTCTGGACCCTGTCCTGTCTCCCCAACATCTGGGGAAAAAGGGAGTTCCCATCCCATTCCAAAATCCCGATGATGCCCATGAGAACAATAGCCTCCATTTCCACAATTGACAAAGTTGCTATTTAGAGGCTGGACACAAGACGCAGCCTCCTCCTTCCCGATGCTCAAGTTACCCTTTGCAGCCTTGGCTGGTTTCCTGAGATTGTCCTACGGGAAGCTGCGTAAGGAGAAAATCCCTCGCGTCACGTCCGTACGGGGGTCTCAGGGGTCTCTTTTAACCTTCCTGTCCATTCACTGGGACAAACTCCCTCCTCGGCATTCAGTTCCTGCTCCACAAAAGCCTTTCAAAGAGGCCAAAGAGGGTGCCTTCAAGTCATTTCCAACTCATGGCCACCCTAAAGCAAACCTAGCACCGCGGTTTTCTTGGAGAGATTTGTTCAGAGGGGTTGAGAGAGTGTGACTTGCCCCTGAAGAAGGCAATGGTAGCAAACCCCCTCTGAACAAACCTTTCCAAAAAAAACCTGTGATCGGTTTGCTTTAGGGTCGCCATGAGTTGGAAATGACTTGAAGGCACAAGTCATTTCCAAATCACGGTGACCTGAAGTCAACGAATAGCTTTCCATGGTTGAGCAGGGATTTGAACCCTGGTTTCCAGTCCTAATCCAGCATTCAAACCACTAAACCACCTTCCAGATCCCACTGGCATCTTCCCAGTTTGCTCAGGCAAAAGCAAACTGCTGCGGTCTCTCTAGCTTGTCTATTCTCCCTCATTAATAACTTTTGCCCTCTGAGGTTGCTTGGCCAGAAGTCTCCCCATTTTCAGCTGTGAAACATTGGCCATGGTTAAGATTTCTCCAAAAGGCCTGAAGCCAGAAGTGTTTCGGATTTAGGATTTCTCCAAAATACTCGTAGCCAGAAGTGTTTCGGATTTAGGATTTCTCCAAAATACTTGCAGCCAGAAGTGTTTGGGATTTAGGATTTCCTGAGTCTTCCTCGCCTAGTAAAACCCTACGAAACGGATAGGGTCACAGGCGACCTGAAGGCACACAAAGACACATCCACATCCCAACTTTGCTCCATTTCTTAATGCGGCTGCTGATTTATTTGCAGGCTTCCTGCTCCTTGGAGGAGAAAGAAAAGAGGCAGCCGGCCAAGATCCTTGATCCTTGACTCCCTTCCAGTCCAAAAAACATCACGGACAACCACTTAACAACGTCCTTGTTGTTGTTGTTGTTGTTGTTGTTGTCGTCGAGTGACAACCATGTGCTTCCTCCCAGCCACACCGAACAGGAAGGCAAGGCAAGGCAATAAAGGAGGCCCACTCAGCACCATTAATCTTATCGCCCTCCTCTCCAGAACCAGCATCTGGCCTTTAACCGAGGAAGAGGAGGAGGACAAGGTGGGAAAACCACAGTCGAACAAGGGCAGAGGAGGAAGAAGAACGCTTTGGGGAGGAAGAAGGTGGAACATTTAGGAACAGCCCAGGCCAGACCTCAAAGTTGCTGGGCCAAACCCCGAGACCCAGGAAAACCATCCTTGGGGATGTCACGAAGCCTTATGTGTATTAAATACAGGTTGAACGGGGCCAGAAGTGTTTTGGATTTAGGATTTCTCCAACATGCCTGCAGCCAGAAGCCTTTTAGATTCAGGAATTCTCCAAAATGCTTGCAGCCAGAAGTATTTGGGATTTAGGATTTCCCCAAAATGCTTGGTTCAGAAGTGTTTTTGATTTAGGATTTCCCCAAAATGCTTGGGTCAGAAGTGTTTCGGATTTAGGGTTTCCCCAAAATGCTTGGGTCAGAAGTGTTTTTTTTTTTTAAATATATATTTATTAATTTAAAAATATACATAAAATATTACTTATGTAATACATTAGTCTTCTCCATCTTCTACCTATATACATTTCTATACACTTGTTTTAAAATGTTTGGGATTTAGGGTTTCTCCAAAATGCTTGCAGCTTGAAGTATTTGGGATTTAAGATTTCTCCAAAATACTTGGGGCCAGAAGTGCTTTGGATTTAGCATTCTTCCAAAATGCTTAGGGCCAGAAGTGCTTTGGGTTTAAGATTTCTCCAAAATGCTTGGGCCAGAAGTGCTTCAGATTTAGGATTCCCCCCCTAGATTTTGCAATACTTGCATGTGTTGCTGTTGCTGTTAATGTGCGCCTTCAAGTCCTTTCCAATTCATGGAGACCCTAAGGAGAACCTGTCATGGGGTTTTCTTGGCCAGTTTCTTCAGAGGGGGATTGCCATTGCCACCTTCTGAGGCTGAGAGTGTGTGACTTGCCCAAGGCCACCCAGTAGGTGTTAATATGGCCAAGTTAGGATTCAAACCCTATTGCCCAGAGTCTTGGGCTTTTCTAGCCCAGAAATGTGACCAATCTCTCTCTTGTGGACCCACTCATAATGTTATAAGGCCACGGTCCGGTTTTAAGCTATTTGGGATTTGCAGAGGGACACTTAACTATTCTCAGCCAGGCTCAACCAAACTACAAATCCCAGAATCCCACAGGTTAATGTGGGATCATAGTGCTATAATGGTGTAGTGTGGAAAAGCCCCACAAAACCATCTTGAGCTGGAAATCAAAAGTGCTCTCTTTGCAGAAAGAAGCAATTACAAACAAGCCTTTACTTAGTTACAAATTCCAAAAAACTGAAACTTTCCCTTTGCTGTTGCAATACACACTCCTAGTTCTCAGGGTTAAAAGAATTTGGAAATGCTTGTGAAAGTAATTTGTTACAACTATTCCCCCCCAAAAAACAAACTCGCTGCTGCTGCTACAAAAGTTTCTTTTGTTGCAAACTTTCTTTGTTTCTTTTCTATTTCCTTTCTAAAAGGTGAGAAAATATCCTGACTTTTGGCTGTTGCTGTTGAATTTGTTATAATGCCTCCAACTCTCCTCCTGCATTTTATTTACTGCAATATATAATCTTGCAATAATAGAATAACAAAATAATAGTAATAGAGACACTATTACAAAAAGCAATAGAGATCACTAAGCCACAAGTACCTATTTTCAGTCTAGACAGACTATAATAATAATAATAATAAAATTATTATTATTATTATTATTATTATTATTTTGGCAAATACACAATATATAATTTATTTTGCATTACAAAAAAGGATTTCCCAAAGTCATCTCTAAAAGTGCATGAATTATATGGCTGCATAAATATTCAAAAATTATATTACGTTATGATATTATGGTTTTATATTATGTTATATGACAACTGTATTTCTATAGGGTCTTTGGCTGAGAATGAACCCTTGTAAAATACTGGTGTTTTGGGTTTTTCCCCCCCTTCTTGTTTTTAATGACTCGTTTTAATTAATCAAGATTAGACATACAAAGAAAGAAACGCATTGCATGCAACTGTTATTTCAGATGGCAGGAAAGGGTGGCTACTGAAACATGCTTTTTCCCTCCCTGCTTCCTATCTACCCAAAGCAGTGGCCAAAGTGTGCCCTTTTTTTGGAGCTGGAGGCAGGAAAGAAAAGCAAGAAAGCAAGCAATAAGCGATTTCTTTCTCTCTTTGCAAAGAGTCCCTTTCCCCTCCAATTATCCGCCTGCAAAAGAGATGCCCTCTGCTTCCAGGGCACCCAGAAGGACCGCGCTCTCGAGGTTGCAAAAGCAAAGAGACAAAGAGGAGCTTCCTCCATCCTGACCCCTGGAAAGAAAGAAAGAAAGCCCTTGCTCTCCAGAGCCACCACCGTCCCTATTGTGTGTGTTTGTGCAAACAGACACAAGGGAGACCGACCCACAACCGAACAGATGCGCCCTTCCTTTGCACCCCCGGAAAGGCCTCTCTCTTGCTCTCGCTCTCGCTCTCTCAGCCTTCCAGGAGGCTATCTGCCCCATTGGGTCAGTTGGCCGGCGGAGTATTTCTCTGGCCATATTCACAGGCATTATTCACAGGATAATGGCTCTTGTGTTAATCTCGTTTTAATTGCATTTTAATGTGAATTGCATAATTTTCACAGGTTAATTAAAGTTTAAATTCCTGATTTCCTCCCGTGTGATAAACTTAAAAGACACAGTCTGGAAAATCAGTACGCAAAGGAATCTTTGCGGACAAAGGAGGGAGGACAAGAGAGAAAAAACCGGGACATTTTGATAGCTATATTGAGAGCAGCAATTAGCACCAATAGCACTCTATGCCAGCTATTTTGGCCCAGGAGGCCAAATAAAATAAAATAAAATAAAATAATAAAATCTCAAAGGTGCCTCGCCCTGTCTCCCTGGCAGTATATATATATTTTTAAAATTACAATCATCATAAATTAAATGGCTGATCTTTGGCTGCCCTTTCATGACATCTAACCATCAGCTGCCTGAGGGTTTTGCTTCAAAGCCAGAAAAAGAGAATCTGGTAGTGGCAGGAATTGAACTCGGCACCTTGCGCCTGCAAAGCCAATGCTCTCAACCCTCATGATTGCCACAAACTGAGAATGACGGCACTGTTCAACAGGGATATATATATATATATATATATATTTGCAGAAGCCAGCCACATACCAGAAGAGAAGAGTCAAGGAGGCTGCAGATGAAAACAAATCGTTGCAGAGATGCCTGGAAATAGAGTCCCAAAAATATGCCCAGCCAGGCGGCAGCCAAGTTGGCGACACCCTTGCGAGGTGGCACAAGCGTCCTTGGCACCATGCTGAGAAGTGAGTGAAAAAACCCTGATCTTTACACAACCACACACACACACACACACACACAACACTAGTTTGCAAAGGATTAGCCATGTTAGTCTCCTGCAGCATTAAAAGGAGGAAGAAGGTCAGAGCGGAGGAAAAAAGGAACACCTTGAAGGCTCACCGGTTTTTATTTTAGCATGGCTTTTGGGGGGGATACCCCCTTGCCCAGCTCTTTGAAAATTTAGGGTACAGGGGGGCACGATTTGCATCTTTCTGGATCCTATTCTGTGGAGTCGTATCCAGCTTATGGCAACCCTAAAGCAAACCCGATCATGGGCTTCCGATTTGTTCAGAGGGGGTTTGCCATTGCCTTCCCCTGAGGCTGAGAGTATGTGACTTGTCCAAGGTCACACAGTGGCCAGGCAGGCTTTTGCATTACAGCTTCCAAAATTCCAGCGTGGCAGACATTATATTTTTAGACAACAAAATCCCAGATCCTGGGAGTTGCAGTACAAAACCCAAACCAAACCAAAACCATGACTTTTTGCAAGTTCTGTGCAAATGAATATTAAATCCTTGCTGCGCGTGTTTGTGTGTGTGTGTTGTGTGTTCGGGGGGGGGGGGAGGTCATCATGGCTGGTGCTGGGTACCAAATGTCCACCACAAAGCTGGACACTGCCTTCTCCTTGGTCCTCCCCATAGGAACAAACTTCTACGGGTTGCAACAAGCGATTACAACCTCAGCTTGCCTCTCCAAAGCGATGCCGGCGTCTGACCACAGAATGGGAAAGGATTGCAAGTCCCATTTTCCCCTTGCACCCTCCACTTATCCCCAGGCACCTGTCAGGCATGGCAGCAGGTGGGACAGATGTCTGACTACAGAATGGGAAAGGATTGCAAGTCCCATTTTCCCCTTGCACCCTCCACTTATCCCCAGGCACCTGTCAGGCATGGCAGCAGGTGGGACAGATGTCTGACTACAGAATGGGAAAGGATTGCAAGTCCCATTTTCCCCTTGCACCCTCCACTTATCCCCAGGCACCTGTCAGGCATGGCAGCAGGTGGGACAGATGTCTGACTACAGAATGGGAAAAGATTGCAAGTCCCATTTTCCCCTTGCACCCTCCACTTATCCCCAGGCACCTGTCAGGCATGGCAGCAGGTGGGACAGAGTTTGGGGGGGAGAGGAAGGATGGCTTTTGCCAGGCTCAAATTACCGGAAACGGCACATGCCTCTAACCGGCCGGTCACCACATCAAGAAAACAAAAATAATGGCCACCGAGGACCTTCACAAGTTCAACCTAGACAATGAAGAAATAGAAATAGTAAAAGGATTCCCATCCCTGGGATCAAACATGGATAGAAATGGGGACTGCAGTCAGGAAATCAGAAGAAGACTAAAAATGGGGAGAGCAACTATGAAAGAACTAGAAAAGATCCTAAAATGCAAGGATACACAACTCAGCACAAAAGTCAGAATCATCCAAGCCATTGTATTCCCTATTATTCCCATGGATGGATGTGAGAGCTGGACAGTCAAGAAAGATGATAGGAAGGAAATCAATGCCTTTGAGAGAATGTGGGGCTGGAGAAGATGCTGAGGATCCCATGGAGAGCCAAAAGGACAATCAAACTGGAGCAGATCAAGCCAGAAATCTCTGTGGAAGAAGCCAAGGTGACCAAACTGAGACTGTCGTACTTTGGAGACATCATGAGAATGGAGGACTCTTTGGAAAAGACAGTAATATTAGGAAAGGTGGAGGGAAGTAGAAATAGAGGAAGGCCACATGCTGCCAGATGGATGGACTTCATTAAAGAGACCAGGAATATGGGTTTGCAGGAGCTGGGCAGAGCAGGAGAGGACAGGAGAAGGGGCCTGGAGATCTCTCATCCAAAGGGTCACTGCCATGGGTCCAGACCAATGCTGCTACCTACCAAGGCAGGTAACAAAACAAAGCAAAGGCAGAAGAAATTTTTTCTCTTTGCACCAGGTATATATTTATAAATCTCTACCACATTCTCCCACTCCATCTCAGTCATGTTTCCTCCTCTTCTTCCTAAAATCAAAATCTCCAAATGCTTTTCATCCTCCCCTTTTCAATCTCTGCAAAGATCCTTCCCCAAATGGCCTTCCAGATGTGGCCCACGCCATGGATTTTAGATAAGGCTGTTATTATCCTCATTTGCAAAAGGAAGGAGGAGGAGGAGGCATTAAGTCATGATCCGGCCATTTCCCAGCAAAAGGCGAAGAAGAGGAACCTGAAAACTGGCAATTAGACACTCTTCTTAGAAAGAGAAACACCTTCCCCTTTGCAAGAAAAAAGCTCCAGCAAAGTTTCCTTTTTCCAAAATGCAAATTGGGTCACTTTGCAAAATGCAAAAAAAAGTGCATCATTTATTGGAAATACCCTCCAAAAATCTCAGAGATGAACAAACAAAAATACCTTGGAGTTACAACAAAAAGGATAACGACAGAAACAGGAATACATAGAAGTAAATCAAAGTGAACAAACCCAACCAAGGAAAGAAAAAAAGCACCAAAGGAGAAGTTAACCGAAAGAAGTTAATTTTTCTTTCTTCTGTTATGAATTGGAAATATGACTGTACAGTAATAATTAATACAAATATATCATTTTAGATACATTGTAAAAAGGAAAACAATATGGAATGTTGAAAGATGCTACAATAAAGATACTTTTTCGTTTTAAAAGAAATGCAATTGGGTCACTTTGGCCACCAATCTGGGTTGCATCCAAAAATGCCTTTATTCTCTTTTTCTGGGTGGCTTTATTTTTCTCTCTCTCTCTTATTCCTCTTGTATAAGATGGGTAACTAATACGGCCCAGCTGAGTCTATTTTTTAAAAAAAATATATAATCATAATTATTTTAGTAGCTCCACTGGGGCTGAAAATTGGCTGATTTTCCTCCCTTTCCCTTTATGTAACTAGCAAAATTGCTGGCCTTCTTCTGCAGATGTGTCTTGTCTCAAAGGCTGAGGCTCTACCTGGAGTCTCGTCCTACGTGCAAATTTGGCATTCCCTTAAATACCCAAAAACAGTGGAATCCAAGGCAAGGAAGGAAGGAAGGGTCAGGTTTGTACAAAGGGATGGCAGAGTCCAGCGGAGCCCTTTCATCATTAAGCTTGCAAGTTGGTATGCATTTCCACGGAAAGTCATGGAGAGGAAGGATGCTGGAACAAGGGCATCTGCAGCCAGCGCCCCAAAGCAAAGGGCATTGCGCAAATTGGTCACGGGCATTTAGCAAAATGTTCACTTGCTTTGCAAGTATAAGGGAAACTGAGGCCAAAAAGGATGGCAAAGAACCCTGTGCCGCTCTGAGGATGACACAGTTTAGGAGCAAGGATGAGAAGTGCCACTCTGGAAATGGTACAGTTTAGGAGCTCTGGTAATAACACCATTACTTGGAGGAAATGGCAGCTTCCAGAATCAAAGTCAGTCACATAGTAATGCACTTTATTTCAGGGAAGTGGCTGCTCTGACAATCCTTCAACCAGTCACACAGTTACTTGAGGGAAACTACAACTCCCAGACAAGTCCAGACAGGAGGAAAAGAAATAACGTTCCCCAGCGGAAGGATGCAATTCCACCTTGGATCATCTTTGGTTAAGTCTCCCCTTCCAAAGAGAAGGATGGAGGAAGAGAAGGATGGAAGGAGAGAAGGATGGAAGGAGAGAAGGATGGAGAGAGAGAAGTAGGGAGGGAGAGAAAGAGGGAGGGAAAGAAGGATGGAGAAAGAGAAGGATGGAGGGAGAGAAGGATGGAAGGAGAGAAGGATGGAAGGAGAGAGAAGCAGGGAGGGAGAGAAGGATGGAAGGAGAGAAGGATGGAGAGAGAGAAGGATGGAAGGAGAGAAGGATGGAGAGAGAGAGAAGCAGGGAGGGAGAGAAAGAGGGAGGGAGAGAAGGATGGAGAAAGAGAAGGATGGAGGGAGAGAAGGATGGAGGAAGAGAAAGAGGGAGGGAGAGAAGGATGGAGGAAGAGAAAGAGGGAAGGAGAGAAGGATGGAGAGAGAGAAGGATGGAGGAAGAGAAGGATGGAGGAAAGGAAAGATGGAGGGAGAGAAGGATGGAGGGAGAGAAGGCTGGAGGAAGAGAAAGATGAAGAAAAAGATGGAGGGAGAGAAGGATGAGCACCCCTTTCCTCAGACCCTCATCATCCTCCAATAGCCTGTCGAGGCCTTGCAAAAGCTCCCCTTTTGTTGTTGTTTTTGCTATTCTTATGTCTTCACAACAACATTTAGCTATTCCACCAGCCTTAGGGGTTGCAGGGTGGGCTGTCATTTCTTCACCAGAAAAGTAACTTTCCCAAACTCAATGCCAGTCCACCCCAAGAGACCTGAACAAGACATAAATCCCTCTCCAACAAAAATGCGGGTGGGACCCACAAACACACACACACACCGCACACTATTAATAGTGTCCCCAGTGTGTGTTTCCTGCAAAGCAAGGCCAGGTGACGTCAGGGGGACGTGAAGGTGTTTCCTGCCCAGATTTCCACCACTCTGCCCCACTCAGGAATAAAGCACAGCCCCACAGAGCAGGGAGGACAAAGAGAGGCAAGATGGAGCCATAGGGCTGGGCCGGCCGTGCCCTTCTTTGGCCCCGAGCCACCCTCCGAGCGTGGCAAGGCGCGATAGCCATCTCCGGGCGTTATCGGGCGATGCCAACCCACAGCCATGTCCTTTTCTCCCTTCCTCCTTTCCCATTCTCTCTCTTTTTCTCATTCCTGGGCAGAAAGCCAGCGCTTGGAGGTTCAGCCAAGAGCAGGCGGCACATAACTTGGCGCACAGACAGATGCCAAGGCGCGGGAAGCAGGCACTCTGCCCACTGACCTCAGTCACAACAAGCCCCGAATCAGACGAGAGAGAAGGCAGCCCAGGGGTGCCCACATTGCCAGGGAAGGATGGGACAGAGAGCTAATTGGGTTGTGCCACATGGGAACAAAGCCAGAGGCGGCAAGGATGCTGGGTTTGATCTCCCCTCTTCCTTCCAGGGACAAGGGATGCTCCATAACTAAGTGGCAAAAGGATGCTATAAAGCATGGCACAACAACATCCAAAATCCACAAAGGATACCCTGGTTTGCTCTTTCCATACCTAAGTGGCAAAAGGACACCATAAAGCAAGGCACAACAACATCCAAAATCCACAAAGGATCCCCTGGTTTGCTCTTTCCATAACTAAGTGGCAAAAGGACACCATAAAGCAAGGCACAACAACATCCAAAATCCACAAAGGATCCCCTGGTTTGCTCTTTCCATAACTAAGTGGCAAAAGGACACCATAAAGCAAGGCACAACAACATCCAAAATCCACAAAGGATACCCTGGTTTGCTCTTTCCATAACTAAGTGGCAAAAGGACACCATAAAGCATGGCACAAAAATATCCAAAATCCACAAAGGATCCCCTGGTTTGCTCTTTCCATAACCAAGTGGCAAAAGGACACCATAAAGCAAGGCACAATAATATCCAAAATCCACAAAACAGGGCCAAGCAAAATGCACAAAATCCGTGGTGCAAATACATTGTGCCCTTTGGCCGTCTGTTGAAACGTATGACTGTCTTGTGGGTTTTTGGATGTTATTGCACTTGGCTATGTGGCCGACGTGATTACGGCTGAATATTTTCCTAAAATAAAGCATGATTAATTATTGTTTAATAATTAGCTTTACTGCAGAGGCTTCAAGTGTCAAGATATATCACTGAATACTAAACTCCACGCCATTGTGTTTCCAATGTCTATGTATGTTTGTGAAAGAAAGTTGGACAGTGAAGAAGGCGGATAGGAAGAAAACAAACTCATTTGAGATGTGGGGCTGGAGGAGCGTCCTGTGGATACTGTGCCAAAAAGCCAAACAAACAGGTCCTAGGGTGAGTCACACTCTCTCAGCCTCAGGGGAAGGCAACGGCAGAGGTCCTCCGAACAAATCATGCCAGGAAAAACCCATGATAGGCTCACTTTAGGGTTGCCATAAGTTGGAAACAACTTGAAGGCCCACGACAGACGACGCAGAGCAAATCTTGAAAGCCAGATGATTGCGATGGTCACCATGAGAAGAGGCCCTGGGCACTCTGCGCAGGCTCAGAGGCCTCCCATGCAACCGGCAGCTTCACCTCCTTTCCCCTCCAGCCTTCCTGGCTCAGAATAGTTTTATACAGCCACAGTTATTCTCTCCTCGGGCTTCGGCCCAAAGCTGGGCGCATTCCTCTCCCGAGCCACAGGGCCGGATTTATCCTTTGCGGCACACTCAAAAATAGCACCCCACCTTCTCCGGAGGGGAGACAAGATTGGGGACGGAGGGGACCCAGGAGGGAGCACAGAGAGACCCACACAAGGTTACCCACAAGGACACCCCCACGCTTTTGGGGTGCGGGACCTCTGGCCTCCGACCGAGGGCCAGGCACCCTCCGGCCATGACCCCCCCCTCCAATGGGCTCCCAGCTTTTGAATGGGGGAGCTGGCTCCCTTCTTAGTTAGGCCCAAAGGTTCCCCTTCAGCTGAGGAGTTGTTGCTGTTGCTGTTGTTGGTGTTGGTGTTGTGTGACTTCCAGTCGGTTCCAAGATCTGGCCACCCCAAGTCAAACCTATCATGGAGTCTTCTTGGCAAGGTTTTTTCAGAGGAGTTTTTCTTTCTTCCCTTCCTCCCTTCCTCTCTTTCCTTTTCCCCCACCCTTTTCTTCCCTCCCTCCCTCCCTCTCTTCCTCTCTCTTTCTTTTCACCCCTTTCCCTTCCTCCCTTCCTCTGTCTTTCTTTCCATTCTTTCTTTCCTTCTTCTTTTCCTCTCTCTTTCTTTCCACTCTTTCTTTCCTTCCTCTCTTCCCCTTCTTTCTTTCCATCCTTTCTTTCCCTCCTCCCTTCCCCTCTCTTTCTTTCAATCCTTTCTTTCCTTCCTCCCTTCCTCTCTCTCTCTCTCTTTCTTTCCTTCCTTCCTTCCTTCCTTCCTTCCTTCCTTCCTTCCTCCCTCTTTCTTTCTTTCTTTCCTCCCTCCCTTCCTCTCTCTTTCTTCCCATTCTTTGTTTCTTTCCTTCCTCTCTTCCTCTTTCTTTCCATCCTTTCTTTCCATCCTCTCTTCCTCCCCCTATCTTTCCACCCATTTCTTCCCTCCCTTCCTCTCTTCTCTATCTACCTTTTCTTTCCTCCCTCTTTCTTTTCTTTCTACTCTTTCTTTCTTCCCTTCCTCTCTTTCCTTTCTTTCTACCCTTTCTTTCCTCTGAGGCTGAGAGGCTGTGACCTGCCGAAGGCAGTTTCCATGGCTGAGCAGGGATTCGAACCCTGGTCTCCCAGATTCCTAGCCCAACGCTCACACCACGCTGGCAGAGCATGCATGTGCTTTACACACCATAGACCCCAGTTTCAGAGAACCAAAACTGAAGCCACAGGCCTTAGGAAACCTGCCACCAAAAGCATGGTTTCCCAGGGAACTAGAAATCCCACCCCACCTGCTTCTCACCACCTTTGGAGGGCGGGATTCGGGGTCTGCCGCAGCCGCCGGCCCCCTTTGGCTTATCAGACATTCCTGGCCTTGCCCTTTGCCCTCTTCCTCCCCGGCTGCCTGGAAAGAAAGAAACCTGGCGGAGGGTGGAACGAAGGAAGGAAGGAATGAATGAAGGAAAGAAGGAAGGAAGGAAGGAAGGAAGGAAGAGGCCCCGGCATTTAACCCTTTGGTTTTGCAACCCAGGAACAGGTGTGCCAAGAGGGCAGAAGGCACTGCACAACCGCTCACTGTGGACACACACAGACGCACAAGTGGGCATGCACACAACACACACAAAAAGGCCGTAAGGAGGAGGAAGAAAGCAGGGCACCAAGACTTGCGCCTACAAAGCGTTTCCAACTTACGGCGACTCCAAAGCAAACCTGTCACGAGGTTTTCTTGCAAGGTTTGTTCATAAGTGGCTTGCCATTGCCTTCCCCTGAGGCTGAGAGAGTGTGACTTTACCCAGTGTCACGCAGTGGGTTCCCCTATGGACAAACTTGGGTGCAAGTTGGAAATGTGTTGCCGTTACGTGTCTACAAGCTGACTCCAACTTATGATGGAGGGATTTTCTTGGACAGATTTCTTCAGAGGTTAGTCACCCTTGCCTTCCTCCAAAGCTGAGATAGTGTGACTCACTCAAAAACACCCATTGGGTTGCCATGGCTGAGTGGGGAATTCGAACCCAGGCCTGCTGGAATCCAAGGCCAATGCTCAAACCGTATCCCAAACTTCAAGACAACTCCCACCTACGCAGACTGTCTCCCAAAGGTTTTCTTGGCCAGATTTCTGCAGAGGAAGTTTGCCACCCATGCCTTCTGCTGCAGCTGAGACAGTGTGACTTGCCCAAGATCAGTCTCTGAGTAGGCTTCCACAGCTGGGTGAGGATTCGAACCCTAGTCCCCAAGAGTCCTAGTGGTGTCAAACTGCTTCCTTTCTGCACCCTCCGAAATGGGAAAAGTCCCCCCCCCCCATTTTTGCCAGGAGTCCCCAGTTGGCAAAACCAAGGGGTTGCTCTCTCTTTCTTAGAGCTTAGAAAAGTTCCTTTTTCTCCCCTGTATCTCCAGTTCCCAGTAGCCACTGAGGTCTTCAGGGTGGTCTCCTCCCAAGGAAGAGAAATTTGGGGCTGGAGGGGATTGGGGGTGTGTGCGAAGGTACTTTCCTAAACTTTGGAAAAGAGACCAGTCTGTGCGCTTCACCTCCCCAACCTCCCAGTTGCAAAATCCCACTCTGGAATGGGAATCCCTCCTCCTTCTGCCCCTCTCCCAAATTCCTGGACCTGGTGGCCTGCAGATCTGTTGGGACAGGTTGGGGGTGGCCGCTGCGAGGAACTGGAAGGAAGACTTTGGGGAAAGGGGGAGGACATGGATCTTGCTCAGCCATACTATCCACTCCTCCCAGCTGCTTCACAGATGATCCAGGAGGATGCAAACTCCAGTCCAGGACAATGCAAACTCCAATTCGAGAGGATGCAAACTCCGGTCCAGGAGGATGCAAAGTCCGGTTCAGGAGGATGCAAACTCCAGTTCAGGACAATGCAAACTCCAATTTGAGAGGATGCAAAGTCCGGTTCAGGAGGATGCAAACTCCGGTCCAGGACAATGCAAACTCCAATTCGGGAGGGTGCAAACTCCGGTCCAGGAGGATGCAAAGTCCGGTTCAGGAGGATGCAAACTGCGGTCCAGGACAATGCAAACTCCAATTCGGGAGGGTGCAAAGTCCAGTTCAGGAGGGTGCAAAGTCCGGTTCAGGAGGATGCAAACTCCGGTCCAGGACAATGCAAACTCCAATTTGAGAGGATGCAAAGTCCGGTTCAGGAGGATGCAAACTCCGGTCCAGGACAATGCAAACTCCAATTCGGGAGGGTGCAAAGTCCAGTTCAGGAGGGTGCAAAGTCCGGTTCAGGAGGATGCAAACTCCGGTCCAGGACAATGCAAACTCCAATTTGAGAGGATGCAAACTCCAATTGGGGAGGATGCAAAGTCCAGTCTAGGAGGGTGCAAAGTCTGCAGCAGATGTCTCAATCCCCTTAGGTCCTTCCTGCAGCCTTGCACCCATTGCTCAGATGCCCCTCCAAAGACAGGGGTGACCCACGGGTCAGGTTGCCCCCAAGACACAAGCCTCCAAAGTGAGCTGCTTTTCCAAGAGACTTTGGGGGCAGTTAGGCATTTCCTTGCAGTCTGAGCTACCTCACACGGTTGTTGTGAGGACAAAAGTGAGCCGTGGATGTATGCCATCTCCGGTTCCTTCCATCAGCCCAACCTGTCCTGACTTATTGGGGCTATAGACCATGGTCTGGAAACTATAAATCCCTATAAAGAGAGACTGAGGGAGCCAGGTATGTTTATCCTGGAGAAGAGATGGTTAAGAGGGGATATCATAGCCCTGTTTAAGTATTTGAAGGGGTGTCCTCATATTGAGGATACGAGACATAGGTACTACGTTAGGCAATACAGGTACATTTCTATTGACCTATGTATGTTTACCTACACATGCTTGTATGTGCTTTAATTTTGAATAAAGATTATTAACAATAAACAAACAAATAAAACATTAGGAGGAACTTCCTGACCAAAGCTTAGGAAACCACAGTCAGTCGCAGGCCCAGAGAGGTGCAATTCCACCCCTTTCCTCAAAAACCTAATTAAAAACCCCCTTAAAAATAATAAATATATATATAGAGAGATAATATAAATAAATTAAAACTTTTCCAAGTGCAGTTTTTCAGAAAAGAAACGGGGACGATGGGAGATGCTCCCCACCAAAGTCAAAATGAAGGGGGAAAACCCCATACAGAATCCTTTTTCTAATTTGGGGGGGGGACACTCTCTGGCTTTTCCATCATCCCCATCATCCTCTGACCCCCTTTGAGAGGAATAAAGCCCCTCTCCCCAGCCCCCATTTAGGACCAGTATGGGCCTACTGGTGGTCACTGGTGGCCACTTTGGCCCAGAGGCTGCCCAGGGTGACCACGGGAGTCCCGGAGGAGGAATGTGCCTCTGAGGAATCCAGGCAGACCCCCAAAAAGTGGGTGGATTTTGGGTGGGCCTCTTCCTCCTCTGCCCCAAAAACCTTCCAGAGAGGCACAAAGGGGCTCATTGTTGCAACAGAAAGTCCCAGGCTGGTAAGGATTGGAGGAAGAAGGCCAAGAGACAGGAACACAGCCCTTTTTGGAGGCTCCGACTCCCAGAATCCCCCAGCCAGGACTGCAACACCCATAAGGCTGTGGCATGTGCAGAAGGATCCAAGGGTGGACCAGAGAGGGGGGGGTTCAGCCCTGGAGCCTGGCTTAAAGGGAGAGGGATGACTGTCCTTAGAGTGGAAAGGGAGGAAAGGGGCAGAGCCAGGGGGATGATGGGATAGGGGATAGGAAGATGAGATTGGGAAGGGAGCAGAAAATCAGAGTACCCCAAAAGTGCAAAAAGTAGGAGAAGACATATTTTTTCAAAAAGTGCCTCAATTTCCAGAATGGGGGGGGGGGAGAGTGTGGTTTTGGGGAGAACTACAACTCCCAGCAGGCTGAGTGAGAGGATGCTCGACCTATTGCACAAAAAAAGGGGAACTTTGCCCATAAAACTCTTTCTGCCCAAAAGACCCCTTGAGACTTGGATACAGCAGAAACTTTGGGTTTGTTTTGGATCCTAAGTCCAGTCATCATGCTGAGGATTCTGGGCATTGCAGTCCTCCAAAGGAACTCCCTTTCCCTGCCAACCTCTGCCACTTGCCTTTGGTCCGGGAAAGGGGTTTATGGGCTATACACCCCAGTCCCACTCCCACCACCAGTGACAGGAGCCAGCCTGCTGGGCCTTAGAGTCCCTCCCTCCGGCCTCCTGTCTTTATTTTAAGCCATCTATTTTTATGGGATTTTCTCTCAGTCCAAGAAGGAGCCCTCCCTTTGGATGCCAGGGCTCTCAGGGTTTAAATTTAGACCCCTCCGCCAAGAAAGAAAGAAAGAAAGAAAGAAAGAAAACCTTCGGGAGGGAAGGAGGCCCAAAGATGGAAGGAAGGAAGGAAAAGGGGATGGAAAGAGGAGTGGAAGGAGGAGTGGAAGGAGGTATGGAGGGAGGGAAGGAAGGAAGGAAGGAAGGAAGGAAGGAAATGGGGATGGAAAGAGGAGTGGAACAAGGAGTAAGTAGAAGGAGAGATGGATGGAGGGAAGGAAGGGGGATGGAAAGAGGAGGGCAAGGATGGAAGGATTGAAGGAAGGAAGGAAGGAAAGAAGGAAGGAAGGAGCGACAGAAAGAGGGAAAGAAGGAGGGAGGGAGTAATGGATGGAAGGATGGTGGGAAGAAGGGAAGGAAAGGAGGATGGATGGAGGAAAGGAAGGAGGGATGGAAGGGTGAAAGGCGGAGGAAGGGAGAACTGATGGATGGATTGAAAGAAGCAGGGAGGGAGGGAAGAAGGGATGGAAGGAGGAATGGATGGATGGAAGGGTGGAAGGAAAGAGGGATGGCAGGAGGGAAAGCAGGGATGGAGGGGTGGAAGGCAGTCAGTCTGGCTGGAGGGTGGTGGGTCTGGGTCGCCTCCCCTGGCCCAGAGAGAGAGAGAGAGAGAGGGATGGTGTTGGGTGGGGTGTCCCTTTTGCCTGGCCAGAGGACCCCCAGCCCCTTTCCCTTTGGGAGTGCACCTCCCATCATCCCCGCTCCCTCGCCCAGCCCAGACTCACGTCGAGGAGGAGGAAGAGGAGGAGGAGGAGAGGAAGGAGGCGCCTCTCGGGGGATCCCATCGGAGGAAGAAGGAGAAGGAGAGGGAAAGGCTGGTCCCCCTTCTTTCTTCCCTTCTTTCTTTCTTTCTTTCTTTCTTTCTTCCCTTCTTCCTTCCTTCCTTTCTTTCCTCGCTCTGCTGCCTCTCCGTCGGAGGAACCTCAGCCCAAGGCGCAGCCCTCCCAAAGAACAGCCTCTCCTCGAAGAAAAAGAAGGAGGAGAAGGAGAAGGGAAAAGAGAGGGAAGGAAGGAAGGGAGGAAAGAAAGAAAGAAAGGAGGAAAGGAGGAGGAGGGGAGGAGGGAGGGAGGGAAACCCGGCATGGACTCC
This sequence comes from Phrynosoma blainvillii, assembly GCA_026167975.1. Classification (NCBI taxonomy): domain Eukaryota; kingdom Metazoa; phylum Chordata; class Lepidosauria; order Squamata; family Phrynosomatidae; genus Phrynosoma; species Phrynosoma blainvillii. Next base: position 7,395,854 of record JANUYF010000015.1, read on the forward strand.
TCCCCTCCCACGGATCCGGAGCAGGGAAGGGAAAAGGGAAAAGGGAAAAGGGGAGGGCAGGGGAGGGGAGGGACAGACTCTCTCTCTCTCTCTCTCTCTCTCTCTCTCTCTCTCTCTCTTGGGGCTGGGAAGGAGGGGGCTCTTCCAGGATCACCTTGCTCTCCAGCCCCCCCTTTCCTTTCCTTTCCTTTCCTTTCCTTTTCCACCCTTTTCCTTCCTTCCTTCCTTTCCACCTTTCTTTCTTTTTCTTTTCTTTTTTCCCTTTCTGATTTTCTTTTTCTTTTCTTTCCTTCTCTCCTTCCTTTCCTCCTAACCCTTCCTTCTTGATTTCCTCCCCTCCTTTCTACTTTTCTTCCTTCCTAGTTTCCCTTTCTCCCTTTGCCTGCATGCCTAACTTTCCCTTCTCCCTTGCTCTTTCTTTCTTTCTTTCTTTCTTTCCTTCCTTCCCATCCAGCCTTCCCATCCCTCTGTTACTTTCCTGTCTCCCATTTTGTCCTACTTTCCTAACTTTGTTTCTTTTCTCCTTTGGTTACTTCTCCCTTTCTTCTCATCTTTCTTCCTCCTTTCCTTTCCTTTCCTTTCTTCCTTCCTTCCTTCCATCTTTTCTCCCTCCTACTTTCCCCCTACTTTCCAGGTTTCTGTCCTTCCTTCCTTCTCTTCTTTCCACTCTTCCTTTCTCTCTTCTTCCCATCTTTTCTCTCTCCTTTCCTCCCTTTCCTTCCTTCCTTCCTTCCTTTTCTCTCCTTTCCTCCCTTTACATCCTTCCCTTGTAATGTCCCTTTCTTTCTACCTTTCCCTTTCCCTCCCAACTCCTCTCCCTTCTTTTATTTCTTCCTTTCCCTGCTTCTGCCTGACTTTCTTTGTCCTCTCCTTCCTTCCTTTTCTTTTTCTCTCTCTCTTGCAACAAGTATCTTTTTCTCTTTGTATCCCTTTTTGTAACAAATGTCTTTCTGTTTGTATTCCTAATTGAAAGTAAAGTCAATTAGGAAAAACACTCACACAGAGACAGACAAACATTGGCCCTTTCGGGAAAGCTGAGGGTGGCTTACTGCAGCACCCATCAGCCACCCAGAGTTTGGTGGAGCTCTTAAGACTAGAGTCATAGAGTTGGAAGGGACCCCCAGGGGCCATCCAGCCCAACCCCTTTCTGCCATGCAGGAACTCTCAATCCAACCTCTGTTTGAAAACCTCCATCATATTCCAAGGCAGCGTCTTCCACTCTAGAGACCAGGGTTCGAATCCCGACTCAGCCATGGAAACCCACTGCATGACCTTGGATGAGTGCCACTCTCTCAACCTCAGAGGAAGGCAATGGCAAACCCCTTCTGAACAAATCTTGCCCCCCAAAAAACCCTCCAACCTGTGATAGGGTTGCCATAAGTTGGAAATGACTCAAAGGCACACAGTATAATCCATTTTGGACTACAGCTCCCAGCACCCACAAAGTCCAAGAAACCCTTTCCTTTGAGGACAACATATCCCAGCACCCACAAAATCTGAGAAACCCCTTCCTTTGGAGACTACATCTCCCAGCACCCACAAAGTCTGAGAAACCTCTTTGGGGCCTACATCTCCAAGCATCCACAAACTCTGAGAAAACCCCTTCTTTTTTGGAATACATCTCCCAGCACCCACAAAGTCCGAGAAACCCCTTCCTTTGGGGACTACATATCCCATCATCTAGGAGTTGTAACTCCAAGAGGGGGGGGGAACCAAACTCCTCCAGATCTCTGGACAATCAAAATAAACAAAGGTTGCCCTAGGCAGTTGTGTTTTGTGAGACTACAACTCCCTGGTCCACCCAGAGGGGATTCTGGGACTTGTAGTCCCACTTTAACTGTGCAAAGCAACCCACAAAAAGTGGCTCCTGCCTGGAGCTGCAAAAGTCCCTTTCTGCTCTTCTTCTTCTTCTTGCTTCTCTGCAGCCAAGGAACATACTCCAAAAGGGAGAGGTTTTGGGTGGGAGCATGCCTTTGGTATCTAAGATACACAACACACACACACACACACTGGCAAGAGAGGGCAAACACACACAGACACACAACACACACTAGTCCTGGATGCAAGGGCAAGGGACAAGTGCAAAAACACAGCAAAACCCCGCTGTTTCCCTTGCTTGGTCCCACTGGGAAGGGGATGCTGGGCTAGGTGATCCTTTGCTCTATATTTCAGCACCAGTGGTTGTCTTCCATTGACTTCTATGGGAAAAGAGGAGGTTGTGCAATGCTGCCCTCTCCTGGCAAACAGGCGAATAACAGGACCTTCTCTGCCAGAAATATTGTATATACTCATGTATAAGTCTAGAAATATCTTGAATTTCATTGCAAAATGGCTAAGAAGACAACAAAAAAAATATTTGTTAGAAATGTAAAAATGAGATGGGTACATTATTATTATAATTGGTGGTGATGTGGAATAGCATAGCAAAAATAAAATAAAATAAAATAAAATGGAATATGATTCATGGTCAAATGAATATATATATATATATATATATATATATATATATATATATATTTAATATCAAAGGGCACGCAGACCCTAAAATGTATTTGTTAAATGTGATAGAAAAATTAAGAATTAGAAAGGGAAATTTGGCAAACGTTTATTCTATACGATTGTATGCGAAATGTTGGAAAAGGGCAGAAGTTCCCAAACTAGAAGAGCGAAAATTAAAATTATGTGGTTCTTACGAGACAAATTGACATGTTTAGTAAATAAGAAATCAATGGAAGAAAATAATAATAATAAAAACCCCAGATTGGAAACCATGGATTATGTATATTAAAGAAGAAGAAGATATAAGCATGTATATTGCATTAGAATAATATCTATATTATTATACATATTCTCTGGAGCGGCAGAAAACAATCTTGCTCCATTCTTTCAATATGACATCCCTTCAAATATTTGAATTTTTAAAAGACTTCTCCAATTTTGCTAATTCCTATTTTTTGGGGCAATCCATATACTTTGGATGATTCTTTTATAAATTCAGATTTATATATAGAAAGGAAAAAGTCATGAGATTCGCAGAAACATGAGACTTAAAAGAATTGGAATATCCGAAAAGGAAATTAAAAGGGAGTCGTTTTTAATTTTACTAGTTATCTATTTAACTTTGCATGCTCTTAAGTAAAGAATGAAAGAACGAAAGGATGGGTATGCAAAATAAAATAAAATAAAATAAAAGGACAAGTTTAATTGGGAAATAAAAAAGCAAATTAAGATATGCATTACATTATTCTATTATTATTATTATTGTATTATTATATTATTATTATATTATATTATTATATTATTATATTATTGTATTATTATTATTGTATATTATTATTATTATTATTATTATTATTATTATTGTATGTATTACATTATTCTGAGATAACCGAGCCAGTAAGGGAAAAAAAAATACTGCATAGTAGGTAAGGTATGGAAATTGTGAAAAGCAAATTATAAATTTGAAACTGTCAATGAAACATCATTTATTTATTTTTTTTAAAAAAATTATTCTGCAATAATATGAATAAAAATATAATTAAGAATAATTATAATAAATTGTAATAATTAAATCATTTGGATTTAAAGCCAGAGTGGAATAAGTCCCCCATCTGCATGGAAACCAAGAGCCTGTTGGCCTTGTCTTGGGTTCAAATCCTGCCAGGTGCGGTGACGCCTGGCTCCTTTCCTACCCTTGCAATCTGAATTTCTCCAGGTGCCCCAGGCATAACCTTCCCAGCCTGGCATCTGGTTAATGATCAATTACAAATTCCTGGCATCTGTTTCAGGTCCCAGACAGACTGGGCACGGCTGGGTGGCCATGCTGGGCTTACTGGTTTGGAGGAAATAGATTAGAAATTGCAGGAAGGGTGCCTTTCTTTGGCCTCCGAGGCATGACTCAGAGCAGAGCAAGCGGCCTGATCTCATCCCAGCCTTCTCTCATTCAAAGGAGAAACTGCCCTTTTCTTTGCAATTGCTGCATTGAAAGGGACACCAGAGGTCATCTATTCCAGCCCCTTAATGTCCAAGGGATAAAGGGCCTGAGCTCAGAGGCGGAGGCGGTGTTGACCATGGAGTCTTTCTAGGCTTTAGCATCCCCCTTTCCTCATATACAATACAATGCACACAATATATATATATATATATATATATATATATATGATTCTCTAACTAGGCTTTAGCATCCCCCTTTCCTCATATACAATGCACACAGTATACGTGTAGTCCCCCAAGTAACTTCTCAAAATCCTAAATCCCCCCAAGTAACTTTTTTTGACGTTCAAATGCACCTGAGTTTTCCCTTTGTGGATCCATCTGTGTTAACGGGAGGGGATTCTGGGCTTTCTAGTTCCTCCAAACAACCTTTCCAAACTCAAGACACAAATGCATTTCTCTGTGCGGATCCAGCCAAGCTGGTGATGAAATATTCAGGCAGTTGTCGTCCTAGAAAGTAACTTTCCCAAGCTCCAGCACAACGAAGCTTCCTCTCCATCTCTAGGGGATTTTTAGGGGATTCTGGGTGTTGTGGTCCCAAAGAGAAACTTTCCCCTGCAAACTTGATTTGCAAAATTCAGGCTTTGAGTGCTCCATGGCTGCCAGTTTTAATTTAGGGCCTTTCCTTATCTGGCTTTGCATCGGCAAGAAAGTCACGAACTTTCTCAGCCAGCCAGACTTTTGCATGGCAGGAACACAATATTTAAAAAATAGGCCAGAAACAGCATCAGCGCCCATGACCATGAAAGGCCATGAAAGCGAGGACTGAGAGCAAAGCCCTTGCAAAGTCTCCGGAAAAGCAGAGAGGAGGAAAGTAACTTTTCCTCGACGGAAGCAGGAGGCAAGGGCAGCGGGGCCATGCTACAGTTTCCGTGCAATAAAGGAAAAAAAGTAACTTCCCTAAGTTCTCCCTCCCATGTCCAAGCAAGAGTAAGTTCAAGGCAGAAAGAAGCAAGCATTGAAGACACCCAAACTGTCACCTTTTTGCATGGGAAAATGTTGAGTCAAAAGATCTAGGCCAATATTGTCAGGTTTGACTGGTAGCGATCGATCGATCGATTGATTATCTGACTATAAGGACCAAAGGAGGAACAATTCAGGATTTCAGGATGATGGGGAAATATTTCCTATTTCTACCTGGAAATCTATATCTATATCTATATCTATTGTTGCTCCTTTGGTCCTTATATTCAGATAATTGATTGATCGATCGATCGATCGATCGATCGTTACCAGTCATATATATCTTAAAAACCAGGGTGCCATGAACCATCTTGGTTGTGAAGCAAAGGCTCTGTTGTCCACTGAGCGGTCATTCTCCTCTTTATCGGTCGTTCTGGACATGCTCAGAGACTTCCAGAGAAGAGAGATAACAGAAACGGACTGTTTGAACCCAAGGCTGAAGGGCGTCCTTGGCTCAGGCAGCAATAGTGATTAATTGATCACTCTGTCTGGGGACGGCAGGTGGGGTGGATTATTATAAAAGGCCCCCATTTGCTGGTTCTCAGTCTCACGTCCGTGCCGCCATGTGGAGTCTATTCCTCCCGATCTTGTTGGCAGCCGGGGGTAAATTGAAATATTAGGATTTAGTTTTGCCAGTTCCTTCCTCTGGAATAGAGCCTCCAGCTCCTGGGATTCCTTGCTGGTCTCCCATCCAAGGACTATCCAGGGGTGACCCTACTTAGCTTCCAAGAACAGAGAGGATCTGGTGCCTTGTGTGTGTTTAGGTGCTTTCAAGTTGCCTAAGGTTTCCTTAATGGTCTGCCATCCAAGTCCTAGCCAGGGCTGACCCTGCTGAGCTTCCAGAATTGTGTGTTGATGTGCCTTTTGTGTCTTTCCAAGACTGTGTGCTTATGTGCCTTCAAGTCCACTATGGGCCCTGGTATTCCTTAGCGGTCTCCCACCCAAGTCCTAGCCAGGGCTGCCCCTGCTTCCTCAAGAGATGCTGGGAGATGCAGTCCAAAAGGAGGCTTCCCCAAGCTCCGCAACCTAAAACCTCTCACCGTTTTTCTCTCTGGGTTCTTTAGAGAAATGGACTCCTTCCTTCCCTCTCTCAACCCATTCCCTTTCTCCCAATGTGGGCTCACAATGCAAGGGGTGCCGAACACGGTGTGATGCTATGTCTCCCTTTTCTTTCTCCAGCTCTTGCCTGTGGGGTCCCCACCTATTCCCCTTTGGGGAGAGTGGTCAACGGTGTGGATGCTGTGCCTTACAGTTGGCCATGGCAAGTAAGTGCGGATACAGGGGAGACAGTGGGCCCAATGGAGTTTGTTTTGGGGTCCTTTTGTCTGCGGTTGTGTCTTTCCTTTCCCTTTCCCTTTTTTGCATTTTGCTTTTTGCATCAATGCTTTTGCCCAAAGATGGATGGTATAATAATAGTAAATTATTAAATAGTAAATAGTAAATCTGGGACCTGCAGTTTTGTGACATGTTTCGCCTCCTCCTCTGTCGGAGAGCTCTAGTGCCACAACAAACTCCAAATCCCAAGATCTCATAGCATTGAGCCATGGCAAAGTGGTGCCAAACCGCATTAAATTCTGCAGTGCAGATGCAGCCTTAAACCAGCCTTTCTCCCAAGCTATCAAATGTGATGGACATATTGGCATTATTTCCCTTCCCAATGGGCCAAATCTGTGCCATATTTTCCTTTTTTTAAACAAAGATCGTAGCCACATTGTGGCTCAAACAACCCAAAAATGCAAAATGCCCAGACTCCCATTTTGATCTGGATTATTAGCCTCGGTTAAAAAGGACATAGGAATTGGGATTTTGGAAAGGTGGATCCAAATACCCACACGTGCTACAAGCTGAGGATTTGGGACATAAAGCTCCACGTTGATTTATTCCATTTTATTTTATTTCTATGCCGCCTTTCTCCCAAAAAGGGCCTTGCAATATAACCCGGAGTTGTGCGTGAGTTGTGATACGCAACCTTTGTTTCGATGTCCAAAAACCTCCTGATAAATCAGAATATTCTGCTTCAGAGATGGGAATAATCTGGCCCGTCCGCCCTTGCAAGCAAAGCCACCGGTGAAGGATTCTGGGCATTGCAATACCTCCGTCAGTTCCACTTGAGTTCTGTCTCCAGCTTTTAAAAACTAGTTGCTAAATTGGAGACACACTTTTATTGGAAATCCTTGCAGGCAGACAGATGTTTGCACCGCTTTGCAACGATGTAGAGAGCCCTGTTTTTAATAGGCCTTTAATTTTATTTGGTTTGAATTTCATGCGAAGGGGAATAATAGGAGTCATGTGTGCGAGGAAAAATATCTTTTAATGTATTCTGCTACGGACTTTGCATTCATGTTTATGGCTCAGACCCTGAAGAAGGCCATATACATATATATACATATATATATATATATATGCAATATATGCAATCCCACGGCATTATACTATCCTCAACCAGATCTATCTGAAACTAGTCACTTTTTCTCTTCTTCTCAATAGTATTGTTCCTTGCATTAGAAAATAAAAAAGCATTGCATAGAAATTTACATTTCTAACATTGCAAACTGAGATCTTCATACCGAAAACAATACTAGAAATTGCTT